>CM057151.1:25632265-25930122 GCA_029962745.1 Echinometra lucunter
TTTTAAATTTTATCCATGATTTCTCAGGTCCTTCCAAAAATTGTGTAAATCAGTGGATACCAAAAGGAAAACAAAATATTAGACTATGAATGTGTGCAAGAAGAAAAGTTATTGACAGAATTCCAGAAATATATAAAAATTTGATCTCTTTTATCGCAATGCACTATGACGAAAAAGTTAAAAAGAACAAGTCCAGGTTGCACATGCTTTTAATCTGAAATAGAGGTTCATCAAAGGTATCGAAGTGATTGCATATCTGGCATGGCAAGATACTAAAAAAAAAATCATTTGGTATCACTTTTTACATACAAGTTTGATGACATCTCTCAAAATGAAGATTTGACTGTAACTTCCTATTTTGTAGGAGCAAATGTAAAATATCGCAAAATGTGCTGATCTTTTGTCAATAGTTCATTATTTGTTCTCCAATGCCAGAGAAAATATTGTCCCAGTGTAATTTTAGGTTTCTCAGTCCATTGGTACTATCTGGTTTTCAAAACCTTTGCTATTTTTTTAGATATTACCCTCTGTGTGAAATATGGATATCTACAAAGTTTGGACACCCCACCATATTTATCAGTCATGCTATGTCACATTTATATACCCTTTGCCTTATAATTAGAAAGTCAGATGAGATTCCTTTTTTGGGGGGATGATTCTTAAAGCAAAACTAATTTCTAACAAGCTGTATTGGTGAGGGTTTCTATAATGTTTCCAGAGCCCCTGTGTAATGCTAACACATTTGTGTATACATAGGTGATGAGAGACCTGTCTTCGAGGCAAGTAAAGACTTGAAATTAATTAAGGCCCATTCAAATATGAAGAGGAAAACGTAAGAAGGTATTCTATGGGCTTTTTGAGATGCATTTTATGACACGCAAGTTAATGAGTGTGCAACATTTTAGGTGCAGCCCTTTGTTGCATCATTGCAATTCATTATGTACTAAAAAAATGTGCTTGAAAAAACCATGTGGTTCCCCTCTTTATATCGAGGGTTTAGTGCAACAAAGGGCTATCTGCGTTTTTGGTCAAAATGAGATTTCAAAATCAAAATGATCCATTAGAGACTAGGATCCCTTTGATAATAATGGTTTCTACAGCAGACTTTGCTACAGCTGGGTATCACCCAAAATAGATATGGCTATCTGCTTTAAACTGCAGTGTGTCATTGCAACAAATCTTCACTTCAAGATTTATCAAAATTTCCAAAAATGCAGATAGTCCTTTGTTGCACCGAGCCCTTGATATGTGAACAAGCCTTTAGTAGGTTCAAGCATAGGTTACAAATGTGCAACATTAATGTCAGCTGTTGCTTTTACGACATTCTCATCTATCTCAATTACTTGTATCAAATCAGTACGTCACTAGCTTTCATTCTTTAATTCCATTTTTGATAGCATTGTGTCAAATAACTATCACTATGAACATGACTGACAAAGAAAGTGGACAAAATAAACAACCTCTCATTCTATCCTTCACAATGGTTCTGGTAGTCAAAAGAACATCCCTTCACTGCTATTATGTTTAATCATGTAGTTCCAGGTGAATATGCACGTTACACCTGTTCCACATATTTTAGATAATAGCAGTGAAGGGATGTTCTTTTGACTACCAGAACCATTGTGAAGGGTAGAATGAGGGGTTGTTTATTTTGTCCGCTTTCTTTGTCCGTCATGTTCATAGTGCATTACATTGAAATCACCATTATGTTTCTTTACGCTTGTCAATCTTCAGCGAGCCAATAGGAGGTGTGGTGAATGCGAGGCATGCAAAAGGAATGATGATTGCGGACAATGTGACTTTTGCAGGGTAAGATATTTTCACACCTCTTCAATAATAGCTTGTATACGATGATAATGACGTTGATTAAACATTTTTGTATAGCGCATAACACGTAGGTAGGCACAATGTCTCTATGCACTTAAAAGAATAGAGTGCAGAAGTAATTGACTTGAAAAGATGCACTCGGTTCAAGTTCAAACATTTTACAAAGTAGTGAATAAATAAAATTTACAAAGTGGTGAATAAGTAAAAAATGTTTTGGCAACATGTTTCACAAAAGAGTGGCTGCGTATAAATATGAATTTTGTGTATCATGGCATAGTTGATGTAAAATTAGTGGAAATTTTACAGTGATAAAGGTTAATACCCCCCAAAATCCATAAATATTTTTTCAATAATTGTACATCATGTCATGGTTGATGGAAAATTAATGGTCAGTTTTGGAGGGATAAAGGTTGTTTTAAAAATGATAGTAATAACAGAAATTTTTCTGGGCAGGTTAACCTATATTGTGCTCTTTTTATGTTTCTAATTGGTACCTCTTGAAAAATTGAACAACTAGCAGAAATAATTACATTTTCTCGTAAAGACGTTGTTAGCTTGCACTCTTCTTATTTTGTATGGAAGCTTTGTGTTTCATAATGTTTTATTCTGTCATTTTAGTGTGAGTGTGATCCAGAGATAGAGATATAGTTAACTGTCAACATTTGTACTGGTACACAAATTGACTTGGATCTGTAGCATGAAAATTGATATTTATGGTAGTGTATATGACTTTACTTTCAATAGGACATGAAGAAATTTGGAGGACCGAACAAAATAAGACAGAAGTGCCGCTTGAAGCAGTGCTTGCAGAGAGCAAGTGTAAGTTTGAAAACTTCTTTCCAACATTTTGTTATAGGAATGACTAAAACAAAAACACAAACAACAAATAGTTTTAAAGAAATATCCAAAGATTACTGGATGGTGACTGTTTTTTGTACTGTCTTTGTTTTCATGGTATGTTGAATGCATCTATCGATTATTTAGAAACTTACAGAATATGAAATAATTCATTTTATGACCAGTTTGTTCTGGTTATGAAATATGTAGTTTAATGCCATGTAACACATGATGAATATTTTACTTTGTAGTTTAGATATCTGTATTTGCTCTTGTTGATATAATTTGAGGAAAAAAAAAATCACATTCATAAGATATATTTTGGAGATATCAGAGATATATTTAGGAGATATTAGGACCTAATTCTTTGCTTTTTGCATGAAAATGTGGTATGTATGATTTATTAACGTGCAAAAAGAACCCCACATATAGGACTTGGAATTTAAGTACATACATGTATGTATTGGAACATTTTTCATCAGCATTTTCTCTTGTGTTTTCATTATTTCCCCAAATATGCAGAAGAGTTTTTTGAAACCTCAGCTGATAAAAAGTAGCAGTAAACCCTCTTACATGGACTCCAAGAAATATGATTCAGCTACAAGCCAAGATACAGACATGGAAGTGGTAAGACAAAATTAAAAATGAAGATAGTACATACATATTACTTGATATCTCAATGAAGCAGTTTGTTCAACTAGGCATATGCCTATTCATGCAACTACATGATATACTCTGTAATACCTTGCCTTAAACTCTCAACAGTCCAGCAATTTTATTGTATACCTGTTGAATGGTACTGTGGTAGTTTTGTTTATTTCACCAAAGAATTTGATCATGCGAACGACATCTTTCTGTAAGTGGTTGCACTCTGCAAAAATATTTTCTGACGGCGACAGCGGCAGCAACGGTGTCAGCATTTTAAGAAATAGTCTCATTCCAAAAGTTTTTGTTCAATTTTCATGAAACTGGTACGCAAGGCTTATCAAGTATGAGAGATCATGTGGAAAGAATTTCTGGTCACAAAGTCAAGGTCAAAGGTCATTTGAGGTAGGGCTTAACCGATATGGAATATTGCTGCTGATCCGATCCCCGATGTTTTTACATCCGCATCGGCCCGATTCCGATACCGATGCAGCGCAGAGCGCGGCTGAAGTAGAGATGAGTAATACAATAACAAAAATTTAATCCCATCTGCTACGCCTGCAATGCAAAACAACATAGGGTCTGAGTGTGATTGTAACCGCCAAACATCTGTTGCTTGCATCGGTTCCGCATCGGCTCACCATCAAAATATTTACCGATTCCGATGTTTAGCCGATGCGGCCAAGAATCAGCAGTCACCGATCTCCGATGCGAATATATGTTAAGCCCTAATTTGAGGTCAATAAACTTAGATTATGTTGCAAAAACGTTCCCCTCATTTCAAAAGTGTTTGTTCAATTTTTATAAAACTGGTACACAAGCCTTATGAAGTATCAAAGATCATGTGGAATGAATTTCAGGTCACAAAGTCAAGGTCAAAGGTCATTTGAGGTCACTAAACTTAAATTATGTCTTCAAAAACTTAACCATAAGTTTAAAATTTTGAATTGTTACCCTCATTTTTTAAGGATTTGTTGGAATTCCATGAAACTTGTTTACGAGATGTCAAATAACACATATCATGTGGAACAGATTTCACATCAAAAATTCAAAGTCAATGGTTATTTGAGGTCATTACCATGAATTGTGTTGCAAAAGCTTTTAATACCCAAGGTTAAGTAGTATTCATTCAAATTTCATGAAGCTTCTTGAAAGGGGTTTCCAGGTATAACAAACCATTTGGAACCAATTTCAAGTCACAAAGTCAAGGTCAGGGGTAGTCCCCTTCATGTGCTCCCACCACAATTTTCACTAAATAAGAATGCTGCCATGGCAATTTGCATGATGCAGGCAAGACCGCCAAGAGCGTTTCACTTGTTACACTATAACCCTTATGTTTATCCCATTTCAAGTAACAAAATAGAATTTTTTAAAATTATAACAGTGTTAACCAGTGCCTTTAATTCATAATATATGATATGCTGTATACAGTATGAGTCAGAAAATATGTTGCACTTTTTAAAATGCTTCTTGTACCTTAGTTAAATAGAGTAATACTTCCCCTTTTATTTGATACCATATTTGTGGGGAATAAGTAATGAATTTACTGCATATGAGTCAACTGATGTGTCTGGGTGAAAACCAATTTGCGCCAGCATCAACAATGCCTTGCCTGATTTGGATTCACCTGCACAATGAGCAAGAAAGCCTTTTGTAATGATAATTGAATTGTTCCAAATCAGGCATGGCACTATTGAAGCTAATGCGAAACAGCTTGTTTGTGAATTTAAAACTTGGTGACATCATGGTAGAGCCACAGTTTTCTCCTCAGGAAAGAGCCTTTCTGGTCACTGAGTGTGCCAGGACACAAAATGTGATTATGGTTGTGTGAGAGTTTTGCAGTCACTTTCCTAACATCCCTGCAGAAAAAAGTACCATGGGTACCATGGTATTCTAACAAAATCACCATCAAAACCAAGAAAGTACCATGCAAGTACCATCATATTACCATGATTTGATGGTATCTTTGTCAAATTACCATGGTATATTTTTTTTTCACAAGGGATGAGATGCTCATCATGTCAAACTGTCTATTGCAACATAGCAGAATAACATGCAGCAGGAAGCAGCAATAATCTTAATAATTGACAGTCTGGTCGAAGAAGAACATCAAGACGAGAGAACATCAAAGCTGTTTGGGAAAGGCAACAGCAACTGCAGCCTCATAGCTTGCGTGAATGTTATTGTCTCTGTTTCAGCATGTACATCCTTCAACTTGGTCCAAATGGGTTTTGACTTTCAAACAGTGGCAGTTTTGCACTCAACCATAACAGTAAACTTGAAACAAATGTTACCAACCAGCAAAGGAATATATACACTGTCCATATCTACTATAAAATACTTTGTCATTCCCACATTTTAAAACAATGCTCAAATAAAAAAAGTGTAACATTTTTTCTGACTCACCCTATATAGTATATAGTTCCTGAATGTTCAGTTGTCATTAAGTATTATTTGTTTAGAAGAAAAAGGAATCAATAGATTTTGAAACGAGTGTAGAACCTGAACCTACATTTTTATTATTGCCAGTGTTTCATGTTCATTCATATTAAAGGCATTGGCTAACTTTGTGAGCAGCTGATTTAAAAAATTCTCAAACTAAGATGAAACATGTGTATGAGTACTTGTATTTGTATTCAAAAACCCTGAAACCAACCATAATTTGGAAGGAAAAGCTGTAAGTTAGACGCAAACCGCGATTTTATTAGCTTTCGTCTCGAGAGACACTGAACTAAGAGGACCGTTTGCGCGAATTAAAAAATACCGTTACTTGCCTTCCGCCGCGTGATACGTCAATACACACAGTGCGGTCCGTTGAGTCATGTGCGCATGCGCACTCCTTACGTTGGGTCTATGCAACCGACCCTCGTATATTTTTCAAACATTGGTTCACTTTTTTAATATTTAAAAATACTTCCCGTGGATATTATGCTCTGAAACTTTCACACTAGTATTTTTACACTATAACCCTAATGTTTATTTCATTTTTAAGTAACAAAATGAGATTTTTTTAAAATCATAACAATGTTAGCCAATGCCTTTAAGCACTGTCTTGTCTTTTTTTATTTACTGTCTAGAATCGCTCCTTCTCTGTACAAATGATTAACCACCATGACTATGCCTTGCGCCCTGAATTTGATCCCATCGCGAAGAAACCGTCAATAGAAGAAGAGCTAGAAAAGAAAATGAAAGAGAAGAAAGCAGAGGAAAAGAAGATGAAAAAGAAACTCAAGAAGGAAAAGGAGCAGAAAAAGCAGCAGAAGAAGAAGCAAAAGGAGGAGGAAAGGAAGAAAAAGAAATTGAAAAAGAAGGTATGTTACATATCGTTTTCATCTTGGTGATATTGAAGAGATTGGCTGTGATTGTTTTTGTTTTATTTATTCACTTGAAATGAAATGCTCACATGTTTGCTTTTCTCTGATTTATTTATGTTATAACCTTTTTATCATATCACAAGACAAATGAGTCATGTAAGTAATGACTGTATAACAACTTTGAACTGAACACAATAATTGTTTGGTAATTCATTCATTTCGGAAAGTTAACTTTTGAATTTTGGAATATCTTATCTCATGTATTCCATACTTTGCTCTATCCTAAACTTCTAGACTAAGAGAATATGGATAGAAAATGATCAGCAATTGTAATTCCTGTTTTAGGTCAAGGTGAAGAAAGTGCAGCGTGAATTGAGAAAGAGAACGGCTGATGGGGCTGTTAAGCAATCTCAACGAGGTGCCAAGGACCTAAAGGGTCTTCATCAGTGCTATGGGCCAGGATGCACTCAAGCTGCTCGATCATTCAGTAAATACTGTAGTGAAGAGTGTGGACTGAAATTGGCAACAAAGTAAGTATCTACATAATTACAGCAATGTTTATTTTAATCACTTGTCCTCAGCCTGCATTGTCAGGCTTTGTATCTACACCTGTAGTTGGATGCAGCACCTGATTTCGAAATGTATTCTCTACATTGATGAAGTGAAAAGGGAAATAGACATGAAAAATCATAATTTTATCTCCATCCTTCTCGGCCTTTGTGCATGTCTCTCTATATCTCTCCTGTGGCTCTCCTTAACCCCTTTCTATTTATTTCTCTTTCTCGCTTTCTTTCTTTCTCTTCTTTCTTTCATTTTCTCTTTATTCCATCTTCCTCTCTCGCTCTCTTATATATTTGTGTCTTCATCCTGGCATCTCTCTCCTTCTCCCACTCTCTCTTGCACTCTCTCCTATTTATCTCCCTATCTCTAGCTCTTAATATGCTCTCTTACACTGTGTTTCTATTTGTTTTACACTCTCTGTATCAATCATTCTTTCCCTGATTCTCTCGCCGCCTCCTCCTCCAGTCGCATCTTTGAGCTTCTCCCTCAGCGGATCCAGCAGTGGCAGAAGACCCCTTGCGTAGCTGAGGAGAACAACAAGAAGAGCCTGGAACAGATGAGGAACGAGATGATAAAAGTCAAGTTGAAGATTGCCGAGCTGGATGACAAGATCAAAAAGCTGCAGATGATTATCGTCAAGGCCAAGAGTGTTCCAGTTAAGATGGAACAAGATGTATGTTAACTCTGAAGATGTGTGCATTTTTTTTACTTCTTCACTGTAATGTTAAAACCTGAAATTTAATGATACCAGTATAAAGATGAAATAATTTGATAGTGTAGGTAATAACAACAGAAAAAAAGGATGAACAGTGGAATAAAGATGAGACATTATGCTTTTATTTCTACAGATGTATGATATTCTGATTTTGTTTTCATTATCATTGTGTTGATGTCGATCAGAATTGATCACATTTGATCGAGAATATATTTCAAGATGAAGAAGAAAATTAGAAATTTCCCTGGGACAAAACATAATCTATATTTATTATGTAATCCTAGTGTTAGAAAATTGTTTAAATTATTTACCAGTAGGTTAGGATGGATATGAGTGGAATTTGAGAATACTATCTTTCGCCATGACACCTCTGTAAAATCATTCCTGATTAACAAAAATGTGATAAATAAAGCTCTTAAGGATTGTACACAGTACAGTTCATCTGTTTGGAGCCAGTAGGGCGTTAAGTTTGTGTAAAATGATATGAGTTAATGCCCTTCTAGCTCCAAAACAGACGAGTTGATCCCTGTTTAGAGAAAAAGTATTTGATGTGTACCCGTGATTACGCTACAGCAGTTGCTTTCATGTGCTTTCATGTGTGAGAACTGTTTTCATTTGCCATTCAGAGTACAGACAATGAGGAAGAGGCAGAGGCTAGTGTGAACTGTGTCACCTGTGGACATTCCATTAATCCAACCAAGGCTCTCATGCACATGAGCAAGTGCTTCAGAAAGGTGGGTCAATCCACCATGTTTGGATGGCATCATGTTTCTCTTCACCATACTTTCAGTACGCGATGCCATTTCATGTTCTATTTATCCATGCTTTGAAAGATGTGAAAGGACAAAGTTCACCTAATTTAATTATTCTGATTCAGCTTATCAAAAAGACCCATGAAAGATGAGAAGGAAACATTCATGCTACAGGAATGTTGTTTTCAACCCAGTAGAATACTAAAAATGAATTGTAGCTATTAATGAAGCAAACTAGTTTGATCACATTTGTACTACCCCTACTCTTATCACAGATTGCAATTCTTATTGTATCAGATTGTTTTTTTTTAATTCAATGGTTGTGTATTATTAATACATATTGGTAGAGTATTCTGGTATACAAATGAAACTTTTCTTTCCCTGTATAATTCTCTTGCCCTCACAAATTGATATTACAGTATGAAAGCCAGACATCCTATGGGTCTGCATACCAGACAAGAATTGTAGGGTAAGTTGTTACTCTCATTACTTCTCATGGTGATAAGGAAAAAAAACAATGGCAGTAGAAAAATTAAAGGGAAAGTCCACCCTGGAAGTTTCACTGTTTCAATAAAAGGAGATAAATTTGAACAGCATTTTAAAAAAGAAATGAGCAAAATCGGTCAAAGAATAAGAAAATTACACTCATTTACATTTTCTAGTAAATTACTCTTGGCTCTGCAAATTGGCAACACTGATGACATCATATGCGAGCAGGTCTCCATTCACTTTGTACATGAAATTTCACATTTTCTCAATTTTCTTGGAAGTTGCACATTTTCTTACCCCATAGTCAAAGTATGTTATGTAAAAAGCAATTCTTCTGAACATACATTGACTATGGGGGTTAGGAAATGTGTAACTTCCAAGAAAATTGAGAAAATGTGAAATTTCATGTACAAAGTGAATGGAGACCTGCTTGCATGTGATGTCATCAGTGTTGCCAATTTGCAGAGCCAAGAGTAATTTACTAGAAAATGTAAATGAGTGTAATTTTCTTATTCTTTGACTGATTTTGCTCATTTCTTTTTTAAAATACTGTTCAAATTTGTCTCCTTTTATTGAAACAGTGAAACTTCTAGGGTGGACTTACCCTTTAAGGGTGTGAATTATTAACAAAACAAAAACAAACAAACAAACAAACAAAAATTACTGCCTCCTATCTTTCCAATGTTTTATTTCAATTCTTTTTTCCTTTTATTGTTTTGGAAGAAACCTTTGGGACCTAATGTTCATCTAATATGTTTAAAAGGATGTGTTAGATCCTTAGCAATTAGAAAAGTTGTCAGTGAAGGATAATGATTTTTATAATCTAACCCCCAAATCATATGACATTGTAGCTCCAAAATATTTATATATGGAAATAGAATATTATATAACATGATACAGGTTACTCTTTTTTTACTTTTTTTTTCATAGTGATTAAAGCTCACGCACAGTTTTGGTAGGAAAAAGAAAGTTGGCATGAAACTGATGAAATATAGTCCGACATTGTCCGCCTTGCATAAAACGATTCATGTGTTAAATCGTGTGATATTCCATTCGTGATTTCCTGTGCATTTTAGTGTAAATGTCTGAAAGGAACGTGATAGAATGATAACACTGTCCCACACTATGACCCCTTCATGCTGATGGCTCCCCACACAACATTCCCAGCGCTTTGTTGTGCTTATCACACAATAGAACTCGCATGGGGTTTACACAGGTGCAGGTACTGTGTGATGCCGTTGACATTGTTGACTTTGTTGCTTCCCAGTGATCATAAGTATTTTTCACCTCTCATTTGCTTGATATTCAACTTCAGGAAGAAAAAACTTCACAGCATCTTAGCTTTAATTTCACCTTGCTTCCGAGCAGCTAAAAGCAAAGAAATCTGACAAACAGTTTTTGATTGCCTACCAAAACTGTACATAACCTTTAAGGTTTGAATTCAAATTATTGAGAATTTCTAGCTATGTTTCTCATATTTATTACTGTTGTTTAATTGACAGGGAGTCCATGTTTTGTGATTACTACAATGCTCAACAGAACACATACTGTAAGAGGCTGAAAGTATTATGTCCTGAACATACTAAAGAACCAAAGGTAGGAATTCAACTTCTTTTTGCTCATATAGTTCTTCATTTGTCAGAATATTTGTTAGTGATGACCGATTGGTTTTTGTCAACCTCTTGTTTTTTTTAGCAGTACGCTAAGTAGCAATGAACACTATTTTGTGAAAAGCAGCTATTCTTCTGCTTAAAGAGCATATTGACTGTAAAACAACAATGAAAACAGACATGCATCAAATCTTCTATTAGAATTTGATACTTGTTACTTGTTGCTATCATCTCTAAGACTGGGCATTTCATTGTACATTCCATTTATTGTGTCTGTGTGTATACACCGATATATATTAGGTGATAGGCTTGATTAAGTCATATTCAATTCCTTTGTTCTCACCGTATGATATTTGTAAATTTGCACTGGTATTATTTGAAGGTAAAGCTTTTTAAAGTATGACTTTTCATGTCATATTCTAGTTAGTGTTTTTTTTTTTTTTTGCGAGGTCTGTACTAAAAATAACTATGCTTCACCTGTT
Organism: Echinometra lucunter; assembly: GCA_029962745.1. Taxonomy (NCBI): domain Eukaryota; kingdom Metazoa; phylum Echinodermata; class Echinoidea; order Camarodonta; family Echinometridae; genus Echinometra; species Echinometra lucunter. Next base: position 25,643,498 of record CM057151.1, read on the forward strand.
CGTTGGCCTTCCTTAGGTCAGTGAAAAAGAAGTTTGTGGCTGCCCCCTAGTGGCTAATGTGTTCAAGGAAACTGGTGAGTTCTGCCATCTGCCCAAACGAAAGTGTAATAAGCATCACAACTGGGAGAAGTTGAGAAGAGCCGAGATTGATCTTGAGAGAGTGAGATGGGTAAGTCATACTTTATGTCGTTAAAAAAACTCGGGAATTTTTTATGAGAAATATGATAACAGTCAGCAAACAGTATTGTCATTTGATGATGATGGGAGAAATTTGGACAAAATAGATATACAGCTTTTTACTGTGGTGGCCCCGAAGTACGCTCGACAACAGGTCATGTGCGACGTGAATTTCATAGCCAACTTTTCATCCCAGTAGCAAAATTTGCGGTCCGTGACGTGAAATTCATGACCCAGGACACAAAATTTATGACCCGGGATGCGAATTTCATGACCCGGGATGCGAAATTTGCGACTTGGATGCAAAGTTTGCATCACAGCTCGCGAATTTCGTGACTGGGATGCAAAGTTGGCCGCGAAATTCACGTCACACATGACCTGTTGTCGAGCATACTTCAGGGCTACCATATTTTACTGAAGGCCATGGAAAATATAAGGTGTTCTTTTTCTAAACTAAAAACAAAAAGTTGTGTCATTGTTTGAACAAGAAGTTACAAATTTCCACCATTCATATGTGATGGGTATATGATTCTCTATTGAGTGTTTGCAAAAGTACAGTTTGTTTATGTGCATTCATATTATTGTTGGGTGACGGCTTGTTGGAATGATTCATTCTGGTACCTTTATCCTAAATCAGTACAGTTCATGTCGGTTCAGATGTAGCTAGGAATACATATAAAAGCACTTTTTTCGTGGACATGACTACATTTATCATGTACAGTATTACATTTGAAACTCACTTCATGAAGTATTTCTTTATTTCAAAGAAAAATCTAATTGAGAAAAGTTTTAATCTTGTTATTCTTTCATAGTGGTTGAAACTTGATGACTTGTTAGAACAAGAGAGGAATATCAAGACGGCTATGACAAACCGTGCTGGTGTACTAGGCTTGATGCTTCACCAAACCATTGACCATAGTCTCATGAGACAAGTACCTCCACATCAGCAAACAGATGCAGCTGTCAAGTAGGAGCTGTCCAAGACTAGGACTCTGATGTGGTGAATCAACAATATTAAAGCAGTATGTGGAAGCTCACCATGACAGTTGCCTCTTTCATGTCATCAGGCAGGTGCATTTGTCACGTGGGGACTTTCTTAGACAAAGATTTTCATCTAATGAACCAGGGCAGTCTAGTTTCTTCATATTGACCAGCATAAAGAGGTCTCCAGCAAAAGTTTTCCAAGACAAAGACTATGTTCTTTTGGATCAGTTGACAACATTTAATTGGCAAGACAGTCTGGCCCTTCCACATCGACAAGCAGATGGAACTATCGAGCAGGGTCTGTCTAAGATAAGAGATGTCATCTTTTTATACCAGGCATAAACAGGGCAGTTGGTACACTTTTCGCTCGTAGAGTATATGATAGTTGGTGAGAAGGCAGAAGATACCAGACAAGCCATGAGGCTGTCATCTTTGCTTGACTGATTTTTATGCTCATTTATACAGTTCATAGAAGAGTCTTTTTGGACCAAGTGATGATACCAACTTCACATTGATGTCACAGTTGTCTAGGACAGTTAGAATGATGACATTAATCTGTTCATAATTGGTGAACCTGTTGAGATTGAGTTGGTATGGACAGCGAACCCTCTCTCAAAGTTCACTTAACAAACTCATATTTTTGCTGACCACAATGTCACTTAGCTCAGGCATGTCTGCTTTGTTTATATCAGTATTATGTAACTTGTCATGTCTGTCAGATAGAAAGATTTGTGATGATCTAACAACTTCTCTTAGCCAAGGTAGTATGACATGGAAAAGCAATATAAAGTTATTGGTTATCTGAGGAGCAGATTCATATTAGAATATTACATTCCAAACCTGCGATTGAGATTTTTTTACATTTAAACAGGACTTTATTTTACTCAGTCTACATGCAGGATGAAACATTGTTTTGATTAACTACCATGTCCTTGACAGGAGAGTTCAAATGCAGAAATTTATCAATTTTTTTTAAAGGTCTTCGTGTAGATTGAAAGGAAATATGCTCTGATTTCACAGTGACCTGTTGCAAGGGAGTTGATGAAGAAAGGTTAACTACAGATTTTCTTCTCTCTCTCTTGAAATGTACATTTACATCCATGCATGTATGCGTTTGCTCCCTTCTGCTAACAAGCTTCTATTGGCTAAAGCCCACCGCACACTATATGAACGACTGCGACCCAATTTTTGAGCAAATGGCATTTCGCATCAAATATGAAAGTTTACACAAGTAGATTTATCTTATTTGAAGTTCAGGATAATAATAGGAATACTAAAATAAAAATTTTTGGTTAATTGCAAGCCTTGTGGTCGGAGTAAAGGCCAAATAGGTTTCAAAATGTAGCTGATCGCAAGATTGCTATGACGTCACTACGATTCGGAAGTGAGTTCAATTTTGTTCCTGCAGAGAGGCTCGCAATAGCCTGGAATTTTGATGATTAAGGTTTTACATGTTTCAATGTTCATATCAAATGGTATACCAGTTTTTCCAAAATAGGATCGCAGACGGATCGTATAGCTGCAGTGGGCTTTAAATAATAATGAAGACATTTTAATGAGAATTACTTGTTCAGTCTTTTTAGGGTGTATACATATCTGAAATAAACTGTAAAGAATTTTTTTTTTTCAAATAAAGTATTCATTCATATTTTCTCAGTGCATGAACAGTATAATCAAATTTACAAAAATGATAGATCCATGATATGTTTGACAAACAAGGTACAAGAAATTATTTTTGTGAAAGTTTGTTAACCAAGCAATGTAAGATAGTTATGTAAATATGGCTCTCTGATGTATTAGCCAGTTCAGGCAGCTACGTGGCTGGCTATGTGTTTTCTTTCTTGCATTTCATATACCACCATTGCTTTGTACATGTATGTCTGTTAACACTATTGTGAAGTTACCAAGTGTGATTGTGAAAAAAAATGAAAGTGAAATAAATTGAAATTTACAGTATGTGGGAAATATTTGGACCATTGAATTATTGCTTTTCATCAGGGCTTTTGATAATCTAAAGATCTGCCTTCTCGAAACCGTCATAAATCTAAGTTTTTGGACAACTCATATGTATTGTAGAATTTACACACATTTTAACGTCTTCAGAATGTCTAGTCTGTGGCATTTCTAGTTAAACAGTTTCTATCTTGCTTGTCACCTTTTTGGTTGTAATCACCATGGAAGATAAGATAAATGAAACAACAATTTTCAGAATACCTATTTCGAGATATTGTCTTAGCATGCATAGGTTAGGATCATGCACAGATTGAACAAAATACAACAAAAGTTGAGACAATTTTCAGAACGCACATCTTTTCTTAACTCTGAAGATACAGTTATCTATTGAACAAGATAATATTAAGTTTTGTTCAGATATGGTGCGACAACCCCCCCCCCCCACAACAAATTCCTGTGGAATTTTTAATGTGCAAGTCAATGGGATATGAAGTGGCAAAAAAATGTCACTGAGGCAAGAGACATTTTTCTTTTGCCACCTGGCTGCAAAAAGCTGGGGACCAATCAAATTCCCAAAAAGTGAGCACAAAATATGATGTCATGAGTTTTTCTGCAGAAGTTTTGATGATGATCTCTTTTATTTGGGAGTTGATGTGTTGATGCATGTTCATGAACCTAAGTGGGGTGGTTTGTCGTGTCATGTCTGAACATTCAAAATGTCTCGGGGGGGGGGGGGGGGGGGGGGATTTGTGGCGGCATATCTGAAGAAGCCTGTAGAGATAAACAGTTTTCAGGATACGGCCCCTGGACAGGGGTCTCACACTCACATGCCTAGCTGCCTTTTTCTCATGCCTCGTCCAGGTACCCAGGCATCATGATCACAGCCTTAAGACTTGTTCAGATATGGCACGACAAGCACTCGCAACATTCTTTGTGTACCGTACATTTTTTCTTTTGCCACCTGGCTGCAAAAAGCTGGGGACCAATCAAATTCCCAAAAAGTGAGCACAAAATATGATGTCATGAGTTTTTCTGCAGAAGTTTTGACGATGATCTCTTTTATTTGAGAGTTGATGTCTTGGAGGGGGGGGGGGGGGATTTGTGGCGTCATATCTGAAGAAGCCTGTAGAGATAAACAGTTTTCAGGATACGGCCCCTGGACAGGGGTCTCACGCTCACATGCCTAGCTGCCTTTTTCTCATGCCTCGTCCAGGTACCCAGGCATCATGATCACAGCCTTAAGACTTGTTCAGATATGGCACGACAAGCACTCGCAACATTCTTTGTGTACAAGTCAGTGGGCCGGGATATGAGGCAGCAACCCCCCCCCCCCCAAAAAAAAAAAAGGCCGCCAAGGCAGGAGGCATTGTTTGTTACCGCCTGGCTGCCAAAAGCTGTGGACAAGTCAAATTCTTAAAAAGTTAGCACAAAATATGACAATTCTCTTATATTTCAGAGTACGCGCAATAACATGCATTCATTAACATATAAAGTGGATTAGTTTGTTGCACCATATCCAAACGCTAAAACTGTAGCAGGGGTCTATTGCGTCATTTGTGAACAAGCCGACATATTCATGGTTATAAGTCCCCTGTTCTCTCTATTCTAGAATGGAAATTCTGTGTTCTTTGGTGCTCTAAACTAAACTACAAATTCTGTGTTCTTCAGTGACATGTACAAAACATATATATGACAAAGCAATTGTAAATACTAAAAATCTAAAAAAAAAAAAAAAAAAAAAAAAAAAACCCTGCAAGTTACACACACTGCAGTGTACATGCAGATGCAACTATACAATACATTGCAAACAGGTTTGATCCAGATTTTCCGCAGCTGCACCGTTTTGTTTTATTGGAGTTTGTTTTGTTTTTGTTTTTCGCAGTATTTTTCGTAATTCAAATTTTTTAGCCTAAAAAATCGTGTTTTCCAAGAAATTCCATGAATTCCAAAAACCGGGGACTTTAACATAGGCCCTAACCATTAAAAAAATTGCATGGAGCGGAGCTATTCACGATATTGCCTAACAAGGTTTTAAACTTATCAAAAGACACACAAGAAAGATAGAGATTTTAGTTAGCGTTGATGATTGCTGCAAAGGCTAACAATATAAATATGAATATATGTTTATATTTATAGATTTATATCTGTATATATATATATATATATATATATATATATACAGCATATTGGCTTTTGCCTTTGGGTACCAACATCAGCCATAGCCATTTTTTTGTCACATTGTGGTTGCAAAATAATATCCAGCATCAAAGAAAATACTAGTACCCTCTAATAAAAATTCTCCCTGAAAAACAGTGTCGTAATTAGTCAAAAATGATTTGAGGAGGTAGAACATGACATATGAAGCACATTTCTAAAAAGTTGCCAGCTAGCTAAGAGGGCAATTTTAAAAATCGACTTGTTTAATGACAATGTTATTTTGTCATAAATCAGGACATATATCCGGGGGTTATTTAATTTGTTCCCCTCCCCCCCCCCTTTTAAATTTTTTTTCAATTTTTTGCGTCACGGTGGATATTTTTTTTTTTTGCAGGGGGGGGGGGGGGCTACTGCCCCCAAGCCTCCATAACAGTATGCCGGTGCTGAAAAAATAATAGCACCTAACATACTTTTTTTTCATTTTACACATTGAAATTACAATTATTATATCTTGTGTATGATAATTAATGTCATTATTTAATATGCTATATGCTATAATAATGTTGAATTCTCGACGAACAGATGTAGTGATTTGTAATGAATTACATGTAACTTTTAAATATTTCTTAAAAATAAGAGGAGCAAACAATTATATTTGACTGCACGCTTTTACAGTGGCATACTCCAAGTGACACTTAAATGATTTCTTTCCTTTCAAATTAGGACAAAATAGCATTTGAACAAATCTTTGAAAATACAACAACAACAACAACAACAACAAAAGGCCAAAGCGGATCTAATGGGCGGGTAAATATTCAGCCGATTGGTTCCAGAGGATCCAATCGACTGCCCGGAACAAATCCTCTATAACACCGACCAGTTCTAGTTGGATCGTAAGGTGTATACGTATACTGCGATGATCGGTGTCATGCAATGGAAGATCGAGAGACCGTGTGCGGCTCGCGTACAGCCAGAATTTTCTCCTCAAAGTGAAATTTGATAGAAATGCCAACAAATTGTGTAGTGTATAATTGTAGTCGCTCTGGGAAGGATAAGAATGCTAGTTTCTTTTGCTTCCCCAGCCCCGTCGACTCGAGAAGAAGAGCAGCATGGATCCGTTTTGTAAGGAAAACACGGAAGGATTTTGATCAGCCTCATTCCAAAGCTAGAGTGTGTGATGCACATTTCACATCAGATCAGTTCAATGCATCCTATCGGATCGGGGAACAGATGAGAGCGAATGGTGTACTTGCACCTTGTTTTAGGAGATATTTATTACCTGGTGCCATCCCAACCATACACGCAGCAACTGCAAGTGCAGAAAAAACAGCTCATCACTCACATCAGTCTCCAGTTCGACGAAAGTTTTCAGAGGAGGCTCATGAGCGAGCTGTAAGTAAACAAGTATGAATGGCATGGATGGGGGTAGACCGAAGTGTTCTGTCTCTATCTAACAGTCGTCGTTAGCCTCGTATTTTGGTAGGGTCGGCCCCCGGGGAGGGGGGGGGGGGGCACTCAGTAGGATGGGGGGTTGGGTGTCCGGACACGTAACAAAAATGAAGCCTTCTTTTCTGTCTTTGGATTAAACAAAAACTATGCATTGATTTGTGCTAATCATCATCAATATTTGTCATGTTTGTTCTCTATAATATTGTCTAACATTTTATGCTAAAACATTTAGATCTAGAGATTTGCTTGTGAACTTTTTCAATTGGCTGTTTAAAATCGACTGTCCGGATACACAACCTGTCCGGACACCCAACAACTGGGTATATATAATGCATGGTGGGTGTGTGCCGCGGAGAAGACCCCCATTTCTACACTCAAATTTCCGTTCCAAAGCATAGCATTTTTATCTGATTAAGAAAAAGAACAAAAAAAGCCGTTCCAAAGCATAGCATTTTCTTTTTATCGAGAAAAAGGAAGAAAGAAATCTGTTCCAAAGCTTCGCATGTTTTTCGTTACGCCATTCCGGCCGCATTGATCCGCTGCAATGAGCTGCATTTTTGGTGAAAAGCGGCCCGCAGAGGGCTGTCCGACCATCGCCTCTGCACGAGTGCACCCGGCGCCCGTGCGCCGGGCTAGCTGCATGCACGTATGCCCGTTCCATAGGGATACATACGCATTCATACACAGGCGAACCGTTCCAAAGACCCCTGTTTTCACAAACATTTGTAGTTCCGAAGCCCGTTCCGAAGACCCTCCTTTTCACAAAAAGCTTGTTCCAAGCCCCTGTTTTTTGTCTCGCCCGCAGCACATACCTACCACTTTTGGGGTCGAGTACCGACCCTACCAAAATATGAGGCTAACAACGACTGTTAGAGACAGAACACTTCGGTCTAGGATGGGGGGGCCCCTTGTCTGCGCACCTATATTTCACTTGAAATTAACAATCTTTCCTTTTTGCATTCCTCTAAATGGCTAACTTCATTCTCATCCTCATATCCCAACTGTTAGGGAGTAACTGTGCCAAAAATCCCATCAAAATCCGAACAAGTCAAGAACAATTTTATTTTTTACAAGAAAAGGCAATGGTGTAATTGTAAATTTGACGCTAAAAAGAGGAAGGTGCCCTTGTCTGCGCACTCATTGACTTGACACGCAGTTTTGGATTTTTTGCATGAAAGTGGCATTTTCAAGGTATGTGAGTTAAAAATACATAAAATAGATGCCTTTCGCCCGTTTTTCCTCATTTTTTCAGTGATACATAGAAAAATATTGCTAAAATTGATTTAAAAATGATTGTGTTCGTTGTGTTCGTGCGTCTTTTGTGATGTTAGAATCGCGCAGTTACACGTACACATGCGCAGACTCCGGCACTGCGCCGACAAGGGGCATCAGACCATAAGATTGCAGAATACCCCACCATTTTCTAATGTACATGCATGCATGTATGCCCTGTTCTGAAAACGGGTCTAGGGGTGTATAACATGGTGGTGGGGTATTCTGCAATTGTTCTGATAAGAAAAGTCAAAGACTCACAAACTTTCTTCAAGGCGCTCGCTGCAGTGCAGGGAATTTCCCTGGGCCGCTATTATTTATGAAAATTATTTAGGTATTGCATACTCGTGATAGGCCCCACCATACTCTAATCTACATGTAGACTGAATTTTCTGTCTCCTGTTTTGTCGTTAGCCTCTTATATAGGTAGGGTCGGCTCTCCTCACTTAGAGACGGAAGCGCTTCTCCTCAAATCCTTATTTTTTATTTACAAAATCCATAGTCATATAGTCTGTTTGTTGAATGATAGCTTCTTGTGTCACTCTTTGTGTCACTCTGGAACTGCAATCAAACCCCAACAAAATACCCTGACCTTCTATTATTACCATCCTATCTAGCCAATCCCCTGGAAGAAGTCTAGCATTGGATTCATACACCTGCCCGCATTGGGCTGATCTCCAAAAGCAGTGGAGGGACAGACCCAGTCACACGTTGCTAGTCAGTTTTACTTCATAAAACTTTGCACTAATTAATAGCTTAAAATTCCACTTTTTTAATGAGATTTTAAGAACTGTAATAGACTATTCCAATTTTATAGACATAAAGAATATGTTAAAGTTACCAGTTTGACTGTTAAATCCCTTACTCTTCCTTTTTCAGGTAATTTCAGGTCAAAAGACAAAGCTCTCTCCATATTTTAAAATCTTTGCGACTGTATTTGAACTGTGTTCATTACGAGAATCTCTTGTTTAAAATATAAGATCTATGTATTTCAGATGGAGTATATCCGGACCCCGATTTTGTTTTCCTCTTTGAAGTTTTATCAGTGCCTTGCATCTTCGCACCAGAGGTGGTGATTTTTTATTATGCCTGCACTCCTCATCATATTACGTAATAGTGTTATGATAGGGGGACCTAAAGCTACGCACTTTGTTTTCAGCAGCTAAACAGTCATAAAATCATTGCAGAGACTCCTACCCCATGAGCATCTCTTAAGCGGGAGATTCTCCCGCCGAGATCCCCTAGCAAACGGGAGACCCTAACTCAGTGTGCGCGTAGCCCACATCACCAGCGCCAAGCACGAAATTCCTTGCGGCCGGAGGCCACTTTTAGGGATATAGAAGCTCTCTGATGTTATCTTAGGCATATTTTTGAGCATACATGTATCCCAACACTAAATGAGGTAAAATCCATTGATTCAGATTCATTTTTTGCAAAAAGATGGTTGGGCGGGAGAAGAGAGAAAGAAACTCAGCTAGAGCGGGAGAAATTCAAACTCAAGCGGGAGAACGGGAGATTTTGTGAAAATGGACTCAAAGCGGGAGATCTCCTGCCGAAAACGGAAGAGTTGGAGTCTCTGTCATTGGTGTGTGCAAATTTCATCTTTGGTGGGCCGCTTCCAGCACCACCCCTGGCCTTCCAAATATAAAAGGCTGTAATTCAAGTTATATATTACCTACATTGTAGATGGCTATGACACTTTGCAGACTAATAGAATATTAATACAGCTTTAAAGGGGGTACCCAATGCTGAAACAATGTTAGTTCATTTAACCCATTCGTGACAGGAATTATTTAAAGCCTAATTTGATCAGCTTTTATTCTTCAAATTGGCAACACCAACATTTTTATTTTATTGCTACATTTTTCTTATAAAACGTCATGTATCTGAAATGAATATAAATTGATGGAAATTATGATGAAAAGTCAAAAAGTTGCCAATTTGCAGGGGAAAACGGTGATTTTAAACTTTCTATCACATTGCCAATTTAAGAATTTTAATGCTTATTTTCCTTTGAATTTTTTTTAGCATCAAACAACGAGTATTGACGCAACCAAAATGGGCACAGTTTGTGTAGAATTTTTTGCTCTTTCTGCTCATGTATTTGGTATGATTTTTAGGGCTTTGCATTAAAAGATATTAGGCCAAACCACAAAATGTGGACCTCTGTCACGAATGGGTTAAAAGAGCATGATTTTATTAGCAGAAAATCATCTGCCTAAAATTGTTTTAAAAGTCGTGTTGCCAAGGAAGCCCCCAAATGTGGTAAGATTTCAGGATATTTTTGACCCCTCAGCTGTGACCCAGTTTCAACTGGGTACCCACTTTGACGTCAAAATGACGTCAAAGTGGGTTCCTTGTCGCGTAATTCTAGCAAAATGCGCGCAAGGTATAATACAAATTGTACAGTCTAGCGCGCAGCACAACTGCAATTTGGGAAGCTGGTTACCCATTTTTACTTCATACCTCATATACTCAAATATTTTGGTCAACTCTTGACTTTTGATGAGAAAATTAGCCAAAATGCATTGATTTCGATTGAAAATCATCAAATTTTTTAATGTTATTCTTCTTAGAATTCTATTCTTGATCATATATGAAAAAAAAATTTAACATTGTGTAATCACTTTATAAAGACAATACCAAACTTATTATGGTAGCCTCAATGGTTCTAATAAAAATAAAGAAATACTTCAATTTGAAAGCACAAAATGTAACAGCACCACCCTTTTTTGGAGGCGAGTTCATGACACATGACCAAAAGTGTTTCATGTAAAGTGTAATGGGGTGTTGCAAGAAGGTTGCAAGAAGGTTGCAAATAATTGCTAATTTTGAAACAGCCATTCTGATTGGCTCAGGGCCTGCCCTTTAAGAGGACATGCGTGCAACAATGATTTTGATGGGCCAGTGACAATCAGTTGCAACTTGCAATCGATTGCAACTTTCTTGCAACACCCCATTAGTCTAAGATACCACTTACATGTAGTTTGAAATAAATATGGGGAGGGACTATGTGGCAGAATTGTGTTCTTTGTGAGATGTCACCACAATCATAGGAGAAACTTCCCTGAGAAACCTTTTTTTTGCAGATCATTTTCTTTCAAAAGAAAGGGCTTACATGTGCAATGTAATTTTTGAAGGAAACCAACACCCTAAATCAAAGCTGAGACAGAATATAACAGAACAGTGAAAATTTGAATGAAATCAAACACAGAGTAAGAAAGTTATGGCTTAATGAAATTTTCTATTTTTGATCCTACCACAGGTATTGATGGCATCATTTTTGGACAACTCGCAATATATTTAGTATGTATTACAGAAGTTCTCATATATTTTCTTTTCTTGAAGACCAAGTTTTCATTGTCCTTATCTCAAATATGTTGTGGAGAAAAATACTTCTACATGATATATCTTGGGTTTGGCTTAAGAAAATGTGCAAATCTTAAGCAAAATGAAATTGTTTAATTTTGTGTACAAAGCATATTGAGAGTTGTCCACAAATGACTTTATCAATAGCTATGGTAGTGCACCAATGCAATTCTGTACGGACCAGTGCCGGGGGGGGGGAGGCACTCAGTATATAATGCGTGGTGGGTATGTGCCGCAGAGAAGACCCCCATTTTTACACTCAAATTTCCGTTCCAAAACATAGCATTTTTATCTTATTGAGAAAAAGAACAAAGAAAGCTGTTCCAAAGCATAGCATTTTCTTCTTATCGAGAAAAAAGAAGAAAGAAATCCATTCCAAAGCTTCGCATATTTTCCATTACGCCGTTCTGGCCGCATTGATCCGCTGCAATGTGAGCTGCATTTTTGGTGAAAAGCGGCCTGCAGAGCGCTAGCGCTGTACTGTCCGACCATCGCCTCTGCGCAAGCGCACCCGGCGCCCGTGTCGCCGGGCTAGCTGCATGCTAGTATGCCCGTTCCATAGGGATACATACGCACTGACACGCAGACGAACCGTTCCAAAGACCCCCGTTTTCACAAACATTTGTAGTTCCGAAGCCCGTTCTGAAGACCCTCCTTTTCACAATAAGCCCTTTTCCAAAGCCCCCTTTTTTGTCTTGCCCGCGGCACATACCTACCACTTTTGGGGTTGAGTGCCCCCCCCCCCCCCCCCCCCCCCCCCCCCCGGGACCAGTGCACCAATGAAATACATGTACAGTACATAAGAAAATGGCAGTGTGAAAAGACTTGACATTTGATCAGTTTAAGAACTGTAATTTCTTTATTTCTATTATAGCTTTCACATAATATTTGGCTTAATATAATATAAATGGAACTCTGAAAGAAAGATTACATAAAGCGTGTAAGATTTCTTGATCAAAATTTTCCGTGTCTACCACGTGGTATGGTAGTTGGAGGCCATCATATTGTAATCAAATGTACGGTATAGCTGTATGCTTTTTTCGCTGCAAGATGGCCTGCGAGCTCCATTGCCACAACGCACACAAATCACATTATTACACACAGAGACACTGTCATTCACCACTAGAAATTCCCAATCATAGTCACCTAAAATATGATCTAAAATGCCAAATTATATACCTACATCAAAAATGTGGAATCGGCGCGATATTTCCAATGCACGCAGGATTAGCCCAGCGCTAAAAAAAAAGTGCTGAAAATAAAGAACAACCATTTTATGGCAATTTTTTTTTTTTTTGCTTATCACAAGCTCTTAGTATGATGGCATTGGTGAAAAAAACAAATGAAAAACTAAACCCCCCATACCTGCTAGTATGAACTATGGTAGCCGACATTAAACACGAGAATAGCAGCTAGCAACCACATGCATTTTCATGAAATTTTATCATTGCACCAGTTTCCGACCGGTAAAACACCAGCGGGCACCGGTTAGAAAAATTACTGGGATGACTCAGCCCTAATTCCATTGGATATATAGAAAAAATTGAGCTACAACTTGGGAGGGGGGGGGGATACAGAGCTTGAGATGTGAAAACAGATGATGTAAAATGTTTGTGGGATTTTTTCTATTTTTTTTTCTATTTTTCTATTTTCTCTCTCTTCAGTCTTCACAGTCAGACAGTGGACTGAAGGTGGACTTGATGAAAGATAGTGGACAAGACAAGCTAAGGAAAAATGTAAAGAAGGGGCGGCAAAGCGGTTCTCGCTGTGTTGCATTTGGTTGTTCTAACACAGTGTCTGATGGCTTTATACTGCATCGGATGCCAGGACAGATGCCAGTAGGGCAAGAGCAATTTGACAACGTACAGGAACAGTGGATTTCTTTTATTGGCAGGAAGAGGAAATTTGGAGTTGAGGACGCAAAGAATTACGTAAGAATTTGGGTATGTAGTGGCCATTTTCGGCCAGAGGATTATGAAGACACCCAATTACAGATGTACAGAAGTGGACTGAGGACGCTCGCCCCGTTCCTAAAGAAAGGTGCCGTGCCTTCCCTGGACAAAGCACAGCAGCCATTTCCCCCAGGCTGGTTTATGCCTTCGCCATCTGCTTGCTTGACTTCGGCATCATCAACCCCTACTACATCAAGAATAGCATTTCCAGAAAGTACACGCACTACAAGTACCAGCTGTACGCTTACACCGCCCATGCGCTCTACCTCAAGTGCTCCAAAGAGTGTTCTGCGTACAGTTAACGATCCTCAGAAACGAAAACGATATCATAGGCGCAAGGAACCTGCCTGCATCCAAGAAGGAGTAAGAATTCCAGAATGTAAACTAGATTATTTTTTTTCGATATAACTTGTATTGTGCCAGTAGATTCTAATGACAGAACAGTGCTAAACCATGGGCAGTTGTAGACATGGTGGAATAGCATAATGAGAATACATTATTTCTTTTCATGAATAACAGGGGTGCATTGGTGACCTTAGTGCAAAACCCAGCCATACATACATTTATCATTGATATATTTTTCTCTATGCAATAAGATATGACCAAAGAGGATAGTTGTGTTTTTTTCCAACCTAAAAATCCACATTTTTAAAAAGACCATTTCTTGCATCTAACATAAGAAATCACTGCACTATGTACTGATTACATCAGATAAGCTGAGAAAGAACAAGTCGAAGACATTCTTGATTACTCACATGGAGAACAGTGCACAGTGATAGTAATCTCACAATCCATAACATTGAATACTATATATTATAGGAAACTGATCTATGCAGTGTCGAGCTTGTGGGACTATTTTCCGTAGTGTCGAGCTCGTTTACCTTGTTCACTAATAGCTCATTATAATAGCTAATATTACTAATAGCTCGTGGGCCGTATAATTCATGGACCCTATTTCAATGTCTTACTCATGGGCCATATGACTTCTGGGTGTCAGGCTCGTGGGATGACCACTTGTCTGTCACATTAAAACTGCTTTTTACAACAAGCCTGTCATCTTCTGTGGCTAGCTGGTGTCACATTTTTTCATTTATAATGCATGGTACTGATTTTACCTCATCTTACAGCAGGGAATAATTTTATTTCTCAAATTTGAATAGAAGTTGGGGATCGGAAAATACTGTTAACAAAGTTCTTTACAGTCCTATGAAAAAAAAAAAAAAAAAAAACCTGCTATACAAAAGAAAGTTTGTGTACCATTCGAATAAAATATGTATACCAAATTGCAATGTGATACAAGGAAAATTATTCCCTGTACAGACAAAATGTCAAGAATGGTTTGTTGTTAAGCCTCCGCCCACCGAAGGTGGTTGCTGGAAGCATTGTGTTTTTGGGTCATCCGTCCGTCCGTCCGTCTGTCTATCCATCCTGTTTTCGTTCTCACGATAACGTGCGGTTGAGGATTCATCTAGTTTAATTCTGTGGTAATGTAAGGAATGTTTGAGTATATGGGCTTGTTCAGATGAGATGCTACAAGCCCCCACAATATCTTTAGTGTACAAGTAAATGGGATATGAAGTGGCAAAAAAAACCAAACAAACTTGCAAGGCAGGAGACCAGTTAAAAAAACTGAAGACCAATCACATACTTTAAAAGGTTGGCTCAAAATATGATGTCATGAGTTTGTGCAACTTTGGACAAAAATCTCTTTTATTTGAGCATTGATGCATTAATGTGCATTCATTAAGTGGAGTGGTTTCAATCTGAGAGGATGGGCATGCCACAGGAACGGCTCCGCCGAAGGAACGGCTACTTTCCGTGGGGACGCCAGCCATGCAACTTCCCTATGCTCAGTCAAAGGTGGCACATGGAAAGAGACAAACAACTTCATTCACCATAAGTATTAACCTGCATTGTGCGACCCATATGTGCATGGGTGAGCCATCCTTCTGTAAACAACACTGGGAGGTGTTTCGTGAAACTAACTCCATGGCAGTCATATCTCTTTGTCAGTGAATGACCGAAATATCAGGACAGGAAGCTGACAAAAGTGTTTTATGAAAGGCAGACATCTCACAAATTCTTGATATCGATACTGTTGGCTCCATTTTATAATCTTGATCATAAGCCCCTGGATTTACATGTATCATCAATCGTTCAAACAAACTTTTTTTCCCCCAATTTTGCTCTAACTGTTCCAAAATACAAAAAACAATCGATGGATTCTGATGAGACAAACAATGCATTTATATGAAAATAAAATATATTACTTGTGACATCTTAGAATTGTTAGAATTGAAAAGCGAAAAGCTGCTGTTGCGATTTGCGAATTTAGATTTGCAACTAAGAGGATAGTCCTACAGTAATTGACAGATTATTGAAAGAAGGATTATGGAATAACTATTTAGATCATAGTTTTGTTACGTTTTGTTTTCATTGCAGATGCCTAAAAGGAAAGCCAAAATTATTGATGGTAGCAGGAGCAGAGAGAAAAGCCGACTACGCGCACGACGATGCATACTTATGAGACAACGGTTAAAAGGAAGGCAAACTAATTCTCCTACTCACTTACCAGAAACTGATGTTCAGGATTCCACAGGAATGCAAGGAAATCCTGGACATAAATCCCATCTACATGTACATGCTGCCCAAAATGATCAGTCTTCAGCGAACAGTTTCTCTCTTGGGGCAATGTCACAAGTATGTCCCTATTCATGATTTCTTTTTTAAATGTAATTTTCATTAATACAGTAATTGTGCAGTTTCTCTCATGAGCAAAAGGGTAAAGCATAAAGCAATAAATTATTCAAGCCCCCAAACAAATTTTCTGAAAAAAAAAAGATATTTCTTATTCCAAAAAAAAAAAACTATGTGTATAAACTAATTTCATAGTACAAATAACATGACAAAATCTTGAACTCAACCGGGGGGGGGGGGGGGGGGGGGGGGGGGGGATGATGCCCAAAAATCTTTAAAAATTTTCAAACGAAAATAAAAGGATTTTAGATTTTTTTGAGTCCCATTTCCTCCAGACTTGTCTGACTGACAAAAAAAGAATGAATCAAAAGGTTATCACTTCCACTGTTGGGTCCGAGACAGTCTCAGACAAGACAGAGACGAAGACTCTTGTTTACTTCTATTTTTTCTGTATGTATTTTGGTATGTATTCTCTGATTTTGGATAAAAATAAAAAATCTACAACTTCAAGGTATCTCTGAAGGTATCTCTGAATCTCTACTCTCTTTCGGGTTCTTTTTACATATGAAAACAATGTGATTTTATTCTACAGATTGAAGTAAAGCAAAGAGATTAACTTGTCAAAATTGAACTCTTTTTCAGTGTCTCGCTGATGTCTCGGCCTCAGAGACATGAGACATTTCCCTTCAGATCTCAGTGTCTCGCTGATGTCTCAGCCTCAGAGACATGAGACATTTCCCTTCAGATGGAGACCGAGACCAAGACATTAGCGTCCGAGACCGAGACGAGACATGAGACACACAATCACTGTCTCGAGACGTGTCTCAAGACACCCAACACTGATCACTTCTTACCCGCAAATCTTGTGGATTTTCCACGAGTCCTGCTAGTCATATACCGGATGTCCCAGAAAAAGCGGAATGGTGGATTTTGAGTACTTTACCTTCAGAAAGAAGATACTATTTTGGCTTTAGTAGGTAAAGTATCTTCTACCAAAAAGAATGATACCAAGATCATTAAATATGGTGGAGTAAATTTGATTCTATAGTCATTTCTTAAAATACAGTAATTTTTTAATTTCGCGTGTGTTTCGTGACAGTGGAGAGCAGAATTGTGTCAGGAATGGCCTTTCATATGGCATGTGTTTGGCACGTTTTGTTGCTGACATGCATCAATGGACATCCCTCAATCATCGTATGATGAAAGGCCATCCCAACACAAAGCTACTTGTACTCTCATCAGTTGCCAAAAATTTGAAAATTTTAAGAAACGGGCATAGAATACAAATTACTTTTGAACACCAAATTCAGTGATCTTGATATCATTTTCATCCTTGAACGATACTTTACCCATTGATGTAAAAAGATTATCTACTTTTTGAAGGTAAAGAACTGAAAATCCACCGTTCTGCTTTTTTGGGACACCGGGTATATTGATTCGTATATTCGTTTGATATCGTTTCTGTAAAATCAATTATATGTACAAATGGTTGTGCACTTATTATTGCACTTTCAATTTCACAAGTTTTTCTTTATGCAAAATTGAACATAATTTTGATAAAACCAGATTCCTCTCTGACTTCCAAAAAATTATGCTTTGGCTGGCATATGGTTTTTGACTTCTTGTCCAACAGTATAACAGTTACTGTTCTGTACTGTGATTATACATGCATTTTCAAACAATAAACTTCTTAAATTATATTAATGTTTTCTGTGTTCTTCTTATCTTCGGTCAAGATTCTCTCTTTGGATTTATGAGAGTTCAATGAGAATGCGATTTCAATCTTCAAACATATATCTTCCTGGCTTATGAACTCTTTGTCCAGATCTGGTCGTGGTCTGTGAGTTTTTCGCAGGCTTCTGAGTTTGACTGTTCTGAGTGTCTGGTGTTGACATTGCCTGGTGGTTGTTTTCCTGTTGTGGCAGTTCTGGTTGGGTGGGTGTGATGTGGTCTGTGTTGAACCTTACATGCTTCGTGGTTGGGTATGCTGTGGGAATCTCTCATAGTTGGGATTGGTTTTGTCTCGGGATTCCTCCATATGATCAAGGTTTGTTGCAGACTTTGGATACTTTAGCTGGTATCCAAGTATCATCTTGGGGATGTAGGACTCTGACTGACTGTCCTACAGGAAGTGGAAGATCTGAACCTGCATGTCGATTATGCGTTTCCTTCATTTTTTTCTTGGCGATTCAAGAGGTGGTCAGTGGTGGTAGATTCTCTTGAAAGATGATGATTTGGGAGTTTTGTTCTGATTGGCTCCCAAATAACATTTCTACAGGTGATCTCATGTGATTGTCTACAGCCTAGGTGTCGCTCTCAGGTGTAACATAGCCAGTTGACTGTCTTGGCCAATTTGCGAACACTTTGTCAGTAGGTTCTTGGCAGTATGAACCATTCTCTCAGCTAGTCCATTGGATCTTGGATAATGTTGGGAAGAGGTGTATGTGTGATAAACCACTTCTTACGTATGTCTGGGAATGGCTTTCCTACGAATTGTGGACCATTGTCTGATATGATCTCTTCTGGTGGACCAAATAGACTGAAGATCCCACTCATGTTTGCCACAGCTGCACTAAATATGTCAACTTATAGATTATTGGATACTTGGAGCAGTAGTCGGTGATGAGTGGATACTCTTGTCTGTTCAGATTGAACAAGTCAGTTGCTAGTCTTGTCCATGGTGCTGGTGGTATATCATGGGGAAGCAGTGGCTCTTTCTGTTGCCTTGGTGTTCCTGGCATGCGTCACATTGCTTTGTGATATGTTTAATGTCACTGTTGATGTTTGGCCAGAACACTGTCGCACAAGCTAGTTGTTGTGTGCTCTCAATACCCATATGTCAAAGGTGAAGTTGTGTCAGGATATCTTCTCAGAGTGTCTTGGGTATGATCACTTGACTTCCTTTTAAGAGTACTCCATGTGACATGCCAATCTCGTCTCTGTGAGACCAGAATTGTCTTAGGGATGTTTGATGGTTTCAGGCCAACCCTGTGTGACGATCTGCCAAAATGACATAAGAACTGGGCCATTTGAAGTTTCCCTCGGGAGTTCTGCTTTCTTGTGTTGTCCGAAGAAGGTCAGTTGATCTCATAAGAGTCTTCTACTTCATAATCTTGAGATCAGTACAAGCTAACAGCCCCAGGATTGCTGGTCCCTTGACATCTGCTACATAGAATGTCTGTGTTGACCACTATTGACTCTTGTATCTACATTTGATGTGTAGTGTACCCTTGCATGGTATTGGTGTTTCTCCATAAGCTATGAGCTTTGTTTTTGTAGGTTTCAGTACTGACTTCCACTTGTCACTGTACATGTTTTTGAGTGTGAGTACTGTGATTGTATTAGCAAATGCTCCTGAGTCTACTTTCAGGTAGAGGTTGTGCTGTCCAGTTTTCTGTGGACATATGATGTCCAGTTTGCAAATGCTGCTTTGCCTTGAGGGTTGATGACTGTAGTTCATCTGTGTGGATAGTGTCGAATTGTGTGAAGTCAATAGACTTGTGGATTGGTGATCATGAGCTGTGGTAGTATCATGTTTGGTGTCCATTTCACTGACTGGTTTACTCTTTCAACTCTAAGATTTTGATTGTGATTTGTCTTGTTTCGGTTTATGGTCTTCGGATTTTCGATCATCTGATTTACGACTACGTTCGTTCTTTGTCTTTCGACAGAATTTTGCCCAATGGCCCTCTGTGCCACAAGCAAGGCACACATCATCATACGCAATTTCCACAGTTCTTGCCGTTTGATCTTATTAGATTTGGAGTCGCAAGGTCAGAGGTCATAGATGTCATTGGATACATGAAATTGATCACTCTCGCGATAACTTAACCCATTGGCTACTGAATTCTTATATTCCCATAGACTTAATGCAGTGGTCATCCGGTTCCAGTAGCCAATAGTTTAAGAACCATTTGACGGATCAACTTCACACCTGGCTGACACATTGTCATTTAAATAGAACCATTTTTACCAGTTCTGTACTCCAAATGTATCCTAATACATTTCCCATAATTAAAAATCTGATCTGGCAAGGGTGGAGGCATAAATATCTATTGAGTGCAGTCAAGGATTAATCTAGTTTTTGTTCTGTTTATCATGCCAGGAGCCGGAGCAGTTGAAAGAGACAAGTGATGATGGAAGCAAAATGGAGAACAGTCAAGATGAGATATCACAAGACAATGGATCAGAAGATGATACATCTACTGAAACTACTTCTCGTAGATGTAAATCTGTGCCATGTTTCAAGCCAAAACAGGTATTAAAAACTAAAAAGAAAACAATGAATTTTAATGTGGGCTACCATACTAGTAGGTACACAGGGGTTTTGTTTTTTTTTCTTCTCTTGTTAAATGCGGCTACCATACTAGCAGGTACACAAGGGTTTTGTTTTTTTTCCCCTCTTTTTTTGCCAATACCATCGTACTTGGAGCTTGGGATCGCGAAAAAAATTGCCACATAACTGCTGATTTCTTGATTTTCAGTGCTTATTCGGCGACCAAGGTTTTTAGCGCTGGACTTATATATACCCCACATGCTTTGGCATTTTAGATCACTTTTTGTAGGTGACTATGTATGATAGGGACTTTCTTGGGGTGGATAGCAGTGTCAGAAGGCAAATTAGGAGAATATCGATATAGCGCTATCTTGTGGCAAATAAGGGAATATATTGTTTACAATAAGGTGGCCTCCAGACATCGATAAATTCAAGCAAGAAATCCTGCATGGTAATTTTACTTCCATAAATCCATTTCATTGATTTAAGGTTTGCAACCCAGTATGGTGTGGAAGCTATAATAGAAGTAAAGCTATAATAGAAATAAAGAAATTTAGTCCTCAAAATTTAATTAATTTAGGATTAAATTTCAAAGTGTTTTGACATTGTCATGTTCTTATGTATTTCACCGGTCCGTACCGAATTGCACCAGTGCTCAGCAGCTGCAGTTGATCTCCAGTGTACCGACTAAACCGACTCAGGCCTACTTTTGGTGTATAGCTAAATGTTACTGAGTGAAAGAATCACAAAATTATCTCATTAAGATCAGAATTACAGAGTTATGGCAGTTTACTGAGTAAGTTAGACTTAAAACTACTGAACAAATTACTTCACACAAATATTCCTTTGTTATTTCTGTATTTGCAGCGATCTAGGAGAAGATGTGGAAAGTGTGAAGCATGTAGAAGACAATTAGATTGTGGCAAGTGTATATTTTGCTTGGTAAGACTTGAGATGATTCAAATATTCAAAATTTGACAATAATGTGTTGTGTGCTGTAATGTAATGGCTTTTGCTGTGAACTTGTGAAAAAGTGTGAATAAAGTGTTAAAGCTATTACCGGTATGTATTTTTAAGTACCATAACTGTTGTACATTGTACTGCAGTATGTTTATAAGAAAATATGAAGAGTTCACCAGTAGGTCTAGGTTAGCATCATGGATCAGCATGAAATATCTTTTGTGGAATGATTCGCAATGCATTTGGGTCTGTCCATGAAACTGGGTAAAAAAAGTGTGACATTCACTAGAAATTGGACCATGACGAATTCCTTGACTTTTGTTTTGTGTTCTTATTTCAAATGTTCTGTTTCAAAGAAAATTGGTCAGAGTACTTCCTTTTAAGAAAAAAGACTATCTGCACAGGCAGGTCAAAAATTTGGTCATGTGTCAGTGTGTGTGAAAATTACCTACATGTACTCTACATGGACACTGGTGTCCATGTGGAGTAGTTAACAAGTAATGTCTGTGCTTTCTATTAAGATAGATTTATACTTGTCTCCAAATGCCTCACACAGTTTCTAATAACCACACCACTTACTTCTGAATGAAAGGTAAATGATCGAAAACAGCTCATGCTCATAAAAATCATATACAGAACAAGGGTTTCCTTTTCCTGTAAATTCTACTACCCTGGTAATGTTTTTTGTCATTTGTGCTCTTGGTTGTCATTGCCAATTGTAAAAGTATGGTAATCATGATGATAATAATAATGATGATAATAATAATGATAATAGTAACAATGATAATGATAATGGTAATTATAATAATATAGAAGAAGAAGAAGAAGAAGAAGGAGGAGGAGGAGAAGGAGAAGGAGAAGAAGGAGGAGGAGGAGAAGAAGAAGAAGAAGAAGAAGAAGGATAGAAATTAATATAATAGTGATAATAATGATAATAATGAAGATGATAATGGTGATAATGATTTTACTTCTTTTTTCAGGACATGAAAAAGTTTGGTGGACCAAACATAAAACACCAAAAATGCCTCTTTAAACAGTGCTCGAGAGAAGCCAGGCTAGTAAGTAATAGAAGATAACCATGAATCATGGCCATTGTTTCCATCTTGTTATGAATTGTGTAATCTTTGATTAAAATATGAAATTAGAGTAATGATAGGACATGTGAATAAGATGTGTTTGACTGTTTTTGACATTATTTCCCATGAAACATTGTGCATTGACCGATTGTGCTCATTCCCATATGCTGTGCGAAAGCATCACATTTCTTTTAAGTGGTTCACATATGGCATGGTAAACCACACCATTTACAATAGTGAGATGCATATTAACGTGTCAACTCCAAATAAAAGAGAGTTGCGCGGAGACAGACGTCATATTTATATAACTTTACAAAAAATTGAATTGGTCAACACCTTTTTGCCACTAGGAGGCAAAAATTTGCTCTGGAAGAACTTTTCTTTGTATGATTGCATTCAACAAACTTTTGCTTTATGAATGCTGCTGAAGGAAACTTTTATGTATGATTGGATTTTAATGCAAATCTCTGCTTTTTTAATGCTGCTGGAAGAACTTTTCTGTGTATGATTGCATTCAACAAACTTTTGCTTCATGAATGCTGATGAAGGAACCTTTCTTGTATGATTGCACTCAACAGACTTTTGCTTCGTGAATGCTGTTGAAAGAACTTTTCTTTATTTAGCAAAGTTCTGCTTCATGATTCAGAATGCTGCTAAAAGGGTTAGAAACTTCTCTTGCTGATTACATTCTGCAGAGTTTTGTTTCTTGAATGCTGCTAAATGAACCTTGTGTGATTGTATTCAACAAACTTTTGCTTCATGAATGCTGCTGAAGGAACCTTTCTTTATATGATCGCATTTTAATAGCAAAGCTCCAGATGCTTTTTGAATGCTGCTGAAGTAACCTTTCTGTGTAGGATTATATTCAGCAAAGCTGTGCTTTATAAATTCTGCTGAAGGAAACTTTGTATGATTGCATTCAGATAAGCTCTGCTTTTTGAGTACTGCTGACTGAACCTTTCTTTGTTTGATCGGTTTTCAATAGCATAGCTCTGCTTCATGAATGTTGCTGAAGGAAACTTCTTTGTATGATTGCAATTTTATAGCAAATCTCTGCTTTTTTAATGCTGCTTGAAGAACTTTTCTGTGTATGATCGCATTCAACAAACTTTTGCTTCTTGAATGCTGATGAAGGAACCTTTCTTGTATGATTGCACTCAACAGACTTTTGCTTCGTGAATGCTGCTAAATGAACCTTTATTTGTATGATTGCATTCAACAAAGTATTGCTTCATGATGCTGCTAAAGGAACCTTTTTGTGTGATTGCATTCAACAAACTTTTGCTTCATAGGAACCTTTATTTGTATGATTGCATCAAACAAACTTTTCTTTTTAAGTGTTGCTGGAGGAACCTTTCTATGTGTCATTGCATTCAACAAACTTTTGCTTCATGAATGAAGCAAAAAGCAAATTCGTAGAGGTATTGTGGTCCAGTGGATAAGTCTCCAGGCTTTGAACCACAAGGTACGGGGTTCGTATCCCTGCCGCAGCACTAATGTCCTTTGGCAAGACATTAATCTGCATTTGCCACACTTGACCCAGGTGTAGTAAATGGGTACCTGGTAGGATTTATTCCTTGAATGCACGAAGCGCTACGGTTGCTCGAGCTAAAGCCAGGGTAATAAAATTCTTGCAGGGCCCTCTGGGAGAACAGTACATAGTACAGAAGAGGCTACCCTGGGTAAACAAGACAATTATATTATTATTATTATTATCATAATTATTATTATTATTAATGCTGCTCAGGGAACCTTTCTTTGTATGATTGCTTTCAGCAAAGCTATTCTTCCTCTTCATGGTTACAACACCAAAATAATATGAGCATGTGAAATGTGAAAGCAGTTTGTGGTACATATTTTTATATTTTATTTTTTTTCATTGTGAATCTCACTCTTTGTATTGCTCACTTTTTCTTGTCTAACCAAGATGAGTTACTATTTGATTGTATTGGCTGTGCCCTAAGTTCAAATATTCAATAAAAGTATTTCCCATGTCTCTGTTTGCATCTCCCACAGACATATTTGAACTGGAAACCGCATTACGATGATAAGACCGATAGTTCTCCCTCATCTGAAGAATCTGAGATAGAACAAGAGATAGGAAAGGGAATAGAGAAAATGAAGAAAAGACTCAAAATGGAAGAGAGAGAAAAAAAGAAGCTGAAAAAAGAGGTGAATAATTATATAATATGGACTGGCGTTGAGGGGGATACAACGTTTATTGCCTGGAATAGAAGACACATTTCCTGGTGCTGACACCTATCTAAACACAACAAAAAAAGTCACTCCCCCCTGATTCAAAGTAGCATAACTTTTTAACGAAAAATTTTTGAGCAAAATGATTTGGCAGGAGTGTTCCTACACTTATTGACTAACTTCTGTGTGAAAATGAGATTGATCTGTCAAGTCATGCATGAGTGAGCAGACACTTATTGCAAAAATGTCACTTTTCAAAAGTCGCAAGAGACATTTTGGGGGGTCTGTGAAACAAGCTTTTTCAGGTGTTATAGTGTTATTGATGTTTATCATGGTTGTGTCATTGTTGAGTGAGCACATTTTTAATGATGAAGCAAGAAATGCTAAAAATCTACTGTTTAATGCTAGAAAACGACTACCCGTTTTTTTTCACATATGTGCTGACCCACGTTGGTCGATGCCAATTTTTTCCATAAACTGAAGGGATTTTGTAGGTTTAGGAGGGCTGAACATCACCTTTAAAAAAAAATTGTGTTCCCCCATCTGTGATAAGTATTACAAGTGTCAGGGATAGGTGTGACGGGTCAAACAATGGAAGAAACCAAATTTGTTTTGTTTCACATACCCCCCAAATGGCTCATGTGACTTATGAAAAGTGACATTTTGCCTTTTATGTTTGCTCACTCATGCATAACTTGATGGATCAATCTCAACATTTTTTCATTAAAAAGTTAGGCTATTTTTGATTAGGGAGGAGTACTTTTTTGTTGTGTTTATTTGACCTTTGAATTCAAACCATTGTAAAGGTTCAAATGGATTGGAGATAGTTTGTCATTTCTTACAAAATTTCTTACAAAAATGTTGCCAAGCCAGTGACTATGATATTTCATACATATGATCATTATGGTGTACTTTTGATTGACCCTTATATAAAGTTTCATCAAGTTTCCAAAAATTTGCCAATGGGATCCCCTACCTTTAAAGGGGGTACCCAATGCAAAAACAATGTTCGTTTATTTAAAAGAGCATGTTTTTATGAGCCCAAAACGATCTGGCTAAAATTCCAAAATATTATTCTTGCTAAGCAATAACCGAAAATATGGCACGATTTCAGCTTATTTAGGGCACCTCCGCGGTGTCCCGGTTTCAACTTCTGAATCGAGGTCGTGACCCCGTGACGTCAATGTGGTTACTCGCTTGATCTTGACGTGACGCGCCTGATAAAAACGCGCGCTATGCTATGCTAGCACTATCGCGTTTTCGGCACGTGTACAGTTTTGTCTTTTGGAATGAAGTAGTCCACAAAGAATCATCATGTCCAACTCCAACTACAACTCAAAGGCAGATGATGATTATGAAGATGACGATTCATCTGATGAATTCGAGGAGGGGGAATTCATCAATGTCGACAAGAACGCCAGTGGCAGTGCTGAGCCCGAGCAGAGCCAAGTTTCGATGCCCGTGCTCGCCCCAGTGGTCGTAAGGGGCAGAGACCCTTACCAATTCGAGCCTCTTCTAGCACGGTCCGAGGAATTGGAGGAGGGAATGGAATTTGACGTGCCAGCCCAGCTTCCTGACATCAGGGGTGATCGAATGGATAATACTGAGTGGTAAATACATGCCTAAATCTGTTTTTAATCACCATGAAATAAAAACAGAGTTAAATTAAAGACTGCTCTCTGAACTGAAGAAAAGACAAAGACAAAGCCTCAAACTCAAGTCAAAGGGAACGCCGTGCATGCTAACTTCAGTTTAATGAGTGCCTACAAAGGCTAGACGTCTACATGTAACTAGACTAAGTAACAGATGTAACTGTTAGGCCTAGATCTAGATGGATTACAGCCCTATTATAGAACTCTAGTCTCTACCAGGGACTAGTAGGGGTCTAGACTAGATGGACCTGTACCCGTGCCTGTGGACCTAACAAGTAACAGTTGGCAGGGTTGGAGCTTGAGGACTGTGTTTTAATGTTTGTTTGGCAATATCATAAAATAGGCCCCACTCCAAAAATGTTCTCTTTTTTTCTAGGGGCCGGGCTTAGGGTTTAGTATAAGGGTTAGAGTATAGCAAGGCCTACATCACGAGTGCCGTTTGAATAAAAAGTAAGTGAGATACCCAGTTGTTGGATGTCAAGACAGAGTGTGTATCCGGACAGTTGATTTTAAAATGAAAAGTTCACAAGGAAATCTCTTAAATGTTTTATCACAAAATTTTGGACAATATTATAGAGAACAAATATTGATTAGCACAATGCAGTGCATGGTTTTTGTTTCATCCAAAGGCAATAAAGAAGGCTTCTTTTTTTTCGTGTCCAGATCCCCAACCCCCCATCTTAAGTACATGTAGTAGGCCTAGGCCAAAATCATTTTTTCCACACTGGTCTCATATATATGTTTTGTCTGAATTTCGTTCAGTTTCGTTTCTTACTTGAGTCATGCCTTTGTTGTATGGACTCTGTATGATCATGATCATACAAAATGCATGTACATCTTTCTTTCATCTTCTTTTTCTTACTATTTTAACATGGTTATCATAATTTTACCAAAGTTCTTATTTGTTGTAATTCGGAAATGCATTTATTTACAAATTCATTTAGAATTACATTGCTTATGAATGTGACCATGAATTACAGAGAGATGCTTTCTTCATTATTCTGACTTCAGGTGCAAGTGTGGTCATTGTGTTGTGTTGCCCTCATTCCAACCTGGAGACTGCCTTTGTTGTCATGAGATTGAGGAGGTGTCAGCTGAAGCAGATGTGAGCAACTCAGCCTGCATTACGGAATCTCCTTCCTTTCATCCAGCCATACTCGACCCCATCTCTCTTTACATTGGCTGGCAGCACTTCACAGAGAAATGGCGCAGAAGTGCGAGGTCATTTGGCTCACGGAATAATGAGTGAGTTTATATCTACTCCTGATTAAATCTACAGTGGTATGAAAGTAATATTTTCTCAGACATTTCAACGTATACATGTACATGTACATGTATGTATAATGCAAAAAAAAAAAAAATCAAGAATATAATTCTTGAGTGTCTAGTACAATTTTTTCTTGATTGGGTTGAAGTTTGAAACTAGTT
The DNA here is from genome assembly GCA_029962745.1 of Echinometra lucunter. Lineage (NCBI taxonomy): Eukaryota > Metazoa > Echinodermata > Echinoidea > Camarodonta > Echinometridae > Echinometra > Echinometra lucunter. The sequence continues at coordinate 25,671,096 of CM057151.1, forward strand.
ATGGTACATGTACTATTTTGTATAAAAACAACAGAACAATCAAAGAAGTGTTATATGTTTTACAAAAATGAAATTTTGGGGAATGTAAATTGTAACAAACTCCAAATAGGACCATCTATTGTGCATCAATCTGCTAATGGGGATCACAATCATTGCACCCCAAAATTAGCACTTTGTAATTTCAAGCTCTTTCAGGTGATGTGAATTGCAAAAAAGGTACCAAAAGTTGTTTGCTTCTCAATGCACACTGACTAGATTTATTTTCGTCCAGGGTTCCCAACTGATATATTTGATTGTTGCCTTTTGTTAAAAAAACATAGTGAATTTAAACATCATGAAAACACTGGAAGATACTACAAATGTACATGAAATCACAATTCTTTTGTAATCAATTCATCATATGCATTACCTGCAGGGCCGTTTGCAGAAATTTTTCTGGGGGGGGGGGGGGGGGAAGACATGTAAAAATTTTAGAAGCTCAAAAGCAAGGTAGCAAAGCGACCGAGCTTGCATTTTTAAAAGTGAAATTGACGGATTTGGTGCACACTTTTTGTGGACTTTGTGAACATTTTCAATAAAAAACTGTAATTTTTCATTGGGGGGGGGCAACTGCCTCCCCTGCCCCCCGCTGTGTACGGCCATGATTACCTGTCGTGTTGTTATAGCCTCCTACGTATCATAATCTGAATTCTTATTAATTTCAAAAATTCAGTTCTCTAAACTTTGCCATTTTTTTGTCTATATTTCACAGAAAATACAGATATGTAGCCTACAGACAATTCGTCAGGTGGTGCTGGGGCTATTTGGGTAGAGACATCAGAGTCCAGTTACCTGCCTGTGTGCAGTCTCGTATAAAGCAAACATATCCCGATGATGCCAGCGTGTACAAGGGAACTGTTTTACGGAAGCTTCATTGCACCTAAGTAATAATTGTTTTGTTACTGAATTATAGATATGTGGCATACAGGCATTTTGTGTGCTGGTGCTTGGTCTACTCTGGGAAAGGACATTCGACTGCAGTTTCCTGCTTTGTGTGCATTCTGTCGTAAAGTATGCATACCCTGATGAAGCCAGTCATTACAAGAAAACTGTTTTACAATAGCTTAAAAGCAATAAGTGTTTTGGAATATATTACGTGTAACAAAATACAGATGTGTCATACAGGCATTTTGTGAGGTGGTGTTTGGTCTACTTGGGGAAAGGACATTCGACTTCAGTTTTTTTGCGCTATGTGCATTCTGTCATAAACCATGCAGACCCTGATGAAGGCAGTCATTAAAAGGGAACGTCATGTATTCTAAAATGTCAACTAAGCAATAAAAGTGCTTGTAAATATTATTGCAACTGAAAATCAGATTCACCTGTGTGTGGCATACAGGCTGTTTGTGAGGTGGTACTGAGGCATCTTGGGGAAAGGACTTTTGTTTACATTTACCTGCTTGTGAGCAGTCTGCCATAAAGAATGCATTCCCTTATGAAGCCAGTCATTACACGGGTTCCATTAAAGCTCATTGTCATCTATTTGTAATAAGTGTTTTTGAATACACATTTAACTTAATTACATACCGTTTGATTATTTTTCAAACTTGTTGTAGAGCCCAGTATTCACCTTTTATGGATTTCTGAAAGGAATTATATACAAGACTGGTAGTACAGTCATAATCTTGAATGTTTTGGAAGATAAAGATATATTTGCAGTTGGATGGATTGACTAGCACAAGCTTCAAGCAGTACATGTTTAATACCTGTTTAATCTAAATTTACATGGATTTGCACTCATTGTGTAACTGTATGTATTTCTTCAGAAGAATTTATCTGCAAGATTCCTACTGATTCATGAGTTTCTTGAAATATAAAGGATTGTTTTAGTTAGATGGATTAACTATTACAACATACTTAGTTCATGTTCTAGTAATGCATGATGCAGGATAGTGTAGTGTCTGTCAAAGGTTGCACTATACAAAGAGTGAATGTACAAAGACAAAAAAAAAAAAAAGAAATGAATGCTCATTAGAAGTGAAAAGGGACACTTGTCACTTCCAAGGGGAACTAAAAAACAAAGGGGGCACTCAGAAATCAAGTTTGAAAATTGGGCACATGCCAGAACAGAAAAGGGAATCTTATTAGGAAACAAGAGTCATTTATAAAGCACTTATAGCATGTTAACAGGAGATATGGCATATGTATACTAGAAATGTAAAGAGGCACTTGGGTCAGTGGGGCATGTATCAGATTTCAAATAAGGAACTTGAACGAGTTGAAAGGTGGAATTCATCAAGGTGAAAGGGGGTGCTTTGCAGAAGGGCAGTAGAAGAGGACCTTTCACATTTCAGTAGGGTCAACCACCAGAAGTGACCAAGAGCTCATTTCTCAGTTTGTTTTTTCTCCCATCGGCATGGGGGGGGGGGGGTCTCCTTGTATGCAGTACATGAATGTATATATGTAGTTGCTATTGCAATGCTATTATAAGAGGCTGCACTTGCTTTCTCCTCACTTGCACCTTTTCCAAACTCTCTGCCTCACTTTCATCTTTTCCATTTAGCTCGATTCTCATTCTCACTAATATTCAGAATATTTCTCTATTCTCATTTTCATAGCATATCATCCTCACTGATTCACCTTTCACCACTTGTTATACATGAATTTGAGATTTTCTTAAATTGCATATATTTCAATATATTTTGTAAAGTCATTGAGAGTGAAGCCTGCTGTGCGGGCCAATAAATGAGAGCATCAATTGAATTCTTGCTTTAGTACTTCTTTTTCTACATTTACTTTAGGTTCTTCAGACTTTGATTTGTGCTGTGACAAGCTAATTAACTTGAATGAGTTTGATTCTTTATGGCTAATGGTGAGCATGAATGTTGAACTGTCACATTGTCATTTCAAAATGAAATGGCAGAAGGGGAATTATTATTTCCTGTATGTATGAGGTCAGTATGGTACATTTACTCTTAAAACAATGAAAAAAAATCAATTCCCCAAATTATTAACTTTTAAATAGAGTTTACAAAAACCATCTTTCGCTTTTAAAATTTCAAAATACACAATGTCACTGAAATGAACTTTTATTCTTTTACTGAAGGCATATTCTGTTCATTTTTTTACATGAAGCCATAAATAAAAACAAAAAGAAAAACAAACGTTTCAGAAAATTGATCTTTAAAAGGAGGCAATAGTTTTTAAAAAAAGACGAAGAGAGAAATAGAGAGAAAGAGAGAGAGGAAGAGACAGAGAGAGAGAAAAAAAAATCCTGAGTAAATGGAAAAATGAAAAGAGTGTTTTAAAAAAGGTCCAAAAGAAAACGAATTGGATTAATGTTCATACACAATATTCATTAATCATTTGAGAACTTCCACACTTGATATTTGCCCCTAAATTATTCCACATTGCTGATTTAAATCACATTACATAGATTTAATCATAAGTTTCAATTTCAGGTTTAAGCACATTTATTTCTATGTAGTCAAACTAGAATAGTTTTATAAACTGTGTATCTGTCTTCTAACTAGCAAGTATTAAATAGCGACCTGCAAAAGAATCTTTACCTGGAATAACAATTTGAAAGTAACACAAAAATAAGTATTCTCTTTGTGCATGAAATCTGGAGATGCACATAAACTAAATCAATTTGATTAAAGAAGTCGTGCCAAGACAACATTGAATGGATCAAAACGTATTAAGACCCTGGCATAGTTATCTCACTGAAAGATACCATAACTGAGTGTATTGCTAAAAGGAATTAGGAACATTTTCTGTTCATGTGAAGAGATTTGTAATCGATATAGAAGGTGATTCATACATTCTGCCTCTGTGTCCTGAATTTCCTGAGTTTTGCTCAGAATGGAGGAAAAGTTTGATTTATTGCAATATATCCTATTACTATGGTAACACAATTTCCAACACATTGAAAGAAATATTACTTGCACATCTTCATTCCAAGGCCAATGTGCATGCAAAATTTAATGATCATTGCTAAAAAAAAAAATTGTCAGAAGATCAAGTTCGAAGATATGTAACCAACTGTCCGACTGACATTGAATCATCCCCCCCCCCCTGCAAACTCCATTAGGCAGAAGTACTATTCAGTAAAATCATCATCATCAGATCATGCTGGTGTACAGGGGTAATTTATGGCATGTACGCACAGAACTGAAAATATTTCACTAACAATGAAACAACTGTGGTCCACAAACTAAGAAGGCACATATGTTTTAAGGTGCATCAGCTTGCGAGAAAGACGATAAAGGTGTGTTTATTAGAGCCAATTGATATGGTAGTTTATGCACAAACACAAATTCAGTTAAAAACCCTTCGTGGAATTTTCAGTGCCGACCATCTGTAGTAAGGGAAGAGAACCTGCCATGTCTGATGTGTGCCGCTACAGCCTCGGCCTTAGAAGGTCGTTCATACTTGGCACACAGAGGTTCCATGGGTGCAAGCTCTGGCATTGAATGCCTATTTGTCTTCTCCCCATATTCTGTCAGTTCCATGGTTTTGTCAAATAAAACTTTGACATAATCTGCATTTACAAGTGTGAAAACAAGATAAGTAAAATACAAAAGGCTAATTTGAAAAAAAAAGAAGGAAAATAGCGTTCTCAAACTATTAAAGAACCACCACAATTGTAACTGACTACTACTGCTGCTATGAATTCCTTCTGTTTTTTCAAAATTATTCTCAATTTTTATGAGAGAGGACAATCCTTTCTTCCTACATTCATTAAGTTATATAGTAAAGTACGAAGAGATAAAAATGTTAATTAACAATGCATTTAAAAGTGAATGCACTGATCACTTTCACAAAAAAATGTTTAAAGAAACCTGAACTGCAAAAAACAACATCCTCAAAATTTGTTTATTTGAGATATTACAGTGAGAACCTAAATATTATTTAGTCTATTACATACCATATGTGCAACCAGCCAACACCTTCTTCACTGTGCATTCACCAGCCTTCTGTTTGGGGTAACAAATGCAGTACTGTAGGGTTCCCTCACTGGTTTGGGCTTGGTCTCTCATGCCATTTTCGTTCCAGTGCATGACAGCAAGGTATGACCTGAAATACATTGCCAAAAAACTTATTTAGAAAAATCAGTAATTACATATCAGTCAGTGGTGTCGTGTCCTCACTCTTGAGCAGCACAATATTTTGAATGTAATAAAGACTTGATAGTCACACATACTGTTCGACATGCCAAGCACTATCAAATGCAGTTGAATGAAGGTAACAGTACATGTAAATCCTTCATGATTGGTAATGACTTTCAAAAGGAGAACTAATGTTTTATACTTGCAGACAAGAAAATTATAGAAATAAAATTCTTTATCAAAACGATACAAAAATTTTATTCAACACAAATAAGAAACAAAAGAGATTCATGAACTATCAAACAAAGTGTACATGTACCTGCATTTCATTCCAGTGTAAGAATACGCCAACAGCTTTGGCGCCCACATACACATAACCCCATGAAACGCCTCCACACTGCTAGTTTGCTCAAGGGGAGACATCTGCTTCAGGGCTCTCTCAAGATGTGGCTTCATAATTACTTCACAAAGTTTGTCATAAACTTTGGTGCCTGCTTGATGCAATATGATTGAAAAAAGGGAAAAGAAACATAAGTAATACATGATCAATTTTTACCTGTAGTTTGATATGGGCACAGAGGACAGTACAACTAATTAAGGGAGATGATGACTTATGAGTTCCATCTCTCTGTGTTTAAGATGGCATTTCTGAGTCCAATCTCCCTGATTTACATCTGGAAATAAAGCAACCTCTTTATAACAAACTTACAATCCCACTTTCAGAGAGGTTGTCATCGTTTTTATAGACCTTGCAGGCAAAATACATTCTGATACATTTGAAAATGACTAGAGTAAGAATTTAGATATGAAGACTTGCAGAATCTAGTTTCCATCATTTTGTTAATACCAAGTAAAGAAATGTTCATGATATTAAAATTAGTCGATCCAGATGGGACTGGAAATTACCTTCTTTTAACCAACATCTTGGCTCCAATTCTCCATGAGCACATTCATCAAAGTCAACATGTTCACCATGGCCACTATGCTTGTCCTTCACATGATTGGTTAAGGAATGGAACTTCGCAGCCATCAACGCACCGTTCCCATCAGGTGTAGATGTTGCACTCCAGTATAGATGATTGATAATGCTCTTTTGCCATAGAGCGACCTCTTCACATCCCGCCATCTTACTGAGGCCAGACAACTGCTTTTTCAGTCCTGAAAGAGGGGAATATGATTGGAAAGATTCTCATATATCCATCGCTAGTTCACTGGCTTCATCTTTTCACTGTTCTGCCAAGAACAATGGATTTGGTCTTGGTTCACCAATTCCATTGTTCTTGTTTAATAATGGTGTAGTGGTGGGCTCAGTGATTCCTGGCTGGCACAGTGGCACTGTGCATCGAATTTGACTGCTTATCCATCCTTGAACTCACTCTTACTCATATCACCTGTTCTTGATTTTTTTCTTTTCTTAAATTCAGTCATTCATTAAAATGCAACTCCCTCAGCTTCAATGCAAATTTAAGTTTTCCTTTTGGTTTGCATTTCTAACGTTTCATTATAAGTCGCTATAGTTTGCTTTTTATATACATGTATATCAGTCTCAAGTTAGATGTTTTAACTAGTTTTGTGCATCATCTGTGGCTGCGACGTACAATATCAATAAAACCCTTTCAATTCAATTCAAATTCAATTCAATTCAAATTCAATTCAATCATTTCCTTCCTGTCTTGCCTATTGTTTGCCATTCTATGCCTCAAACTAGAAATGTCCATGTTATATATGTATGGAATAACACTGCATTAGCACTCTCCTTCACAATTAAAGAGTGAGCTGATCAGTGGGCTGATGCCAAATTCCATCTAACTTACCCTTTGCTATGTGCCATACATCAAACTGGTGACGAATCTCGGGATGATTTTCCCTCATCCACTTGGTGATGGATGGATGCCTGTCAGTTATCAGTGTTGACACTTCAAGTCCTTGGCCATGAAGGAATGACATACTTCGTTTCAGGCCTTCTAACTCCATGGCATTGCTATTTGCAACCTCAGTGCTCTGAAACAACAGATTAATTAATTCATTTAGGGAAATATACTAATCATAACACCACTGCAAAATTTGCAGTGGAAACTCTGTTAAGGCAATTAAGATTACTTATGTTTGTTTAAAGCTCTGGGTAAATCACTTTAAATATGCAGGGAATATATAACATCATAACTAGTAAAACTGGAATTTGCTTCATTGTTGTAAATATCTAAAATTCATATGGACAATAGTTTGTTTTTGTTTTTGACATGTAGAATATAGTTACATGATGTGTGATGTGAAATCCAACTAGCTGTCACACTGGTCAAACTCTATGCTCTATGTGAAATTGAAAAAGTGTTGTATCAACTTTGCCATTTGATAATGCTACTCATTCAAAGTTTTACTGAAACATTACTTTCATACAAAGCAACAAAACTTATGATATAAATAGAGATCAAATTACTGAAATCAATGAAGCTTTTACAAGAATTAGTCACTAAGTATCAAAATATGTCATACTGTAGGTACCTGCACTATCTGAATGTCAATTACTTTACTGCTTGTCAGGTCCATCATTGTGTAGGTTCCAAATTTAGCATTATGTCCTGGGCTATCACACCGGCCATCCCCACCTAGCACCAAGGGAGACCCTCTGTCTCTCAGCCGCTGCAACAGATGAGCTTGTGCCTCTTTCCAGGTGGTGACAACTGCAGGTTGCAAATACATCTTCTGGTGATTTAAGTAAGTGTTGTGGCAAATTCCATGAATGTTTAAGTGTTCAAACATTCTTAAAGCCTTTGTTGGGGAATTTCCAGCATAGAGTATGCTTGATGAAATTAAAATGTTTCCAGCAGGAACTGTTCCTATTAATGGTTGGCTTGTCCATTTTCTAGTGTAGGGACATAGTGTGCACTCTTGGGTTATTACAAGCATACTTCCGTGACATTTAGCTGTAGACTTGGAAACTGTGCATGGTGCTTTACATTCTATGCAGTATTCAAACAGTCCCATCAACTTTGATTCAAAGATGATATATTTATCCTCTTCTACAGGAGACACTTGTTCATTTCTGCATTGAAAAAAACAAAGAAAGAAAGAAATGAATGAGTGCAATTGCAAACAATAGTCATGATAGTAGAGACATAAGTTACAGTGATATTTTGGAACTCACATAAACTTGGAATATGAATGATATTTTGAATTTTTATTATACACAATTTGTTCATTCTAAATTATTCATTGGTGGTGAGGGGGGGGGGGGGGGGGGGGGCGGTGGTGTGGACCATGCATTCTTATCATTAATCCATAGAACAAAATGCTGTCTTTTCATTTCGGCTCTCATAGGGTTGTTAGTTCAATTTTTTCATAATGCCACTAGTAAAATTGCTTATAACAACTGCACGATATACAATAAGATTCATCCATTCATGAAATTGCAAACATCTTTAACCTTTTTACTGATCACATGCTTCAGTTATTCAATGATCTATGTGTGTCCATCCTTCTAAGAATTTCATCATTAAAACTGAAATGACTATCTTTGGAGTAATCAGCTTTAACTTACATATATTCCTCATCACAGTTAGAATCTAAATCTGAGTCTGAGTCTGAGTCTGAGTCAAAGGTAGATGGTATCCAGTCTGGATCATCCACGTGGCTGCTATGAAAACCTGCCTCAGAAGTCTGTGATTCAGGCTCATGTGGATGTTGCAAGTCTTCTGGAACATACTGTGTCCCCTTGTTCTGTAATTCATGTCTACAGCAAACTGCAGTGGTAGATGAGATGCTCAAAAAATCGGTCTGTGTGCCTAAATAAAAACATAAGAGAGTGTATAATGAATAAATTTTGGTGCACTTATGAAGAAACTTTGTTAGCACTGCAATATAGCTCTGTTCAAAATAAGTTTTTATGTTCCTATTGTTTACAATGTGCTTGTATTTCTGTATATAAAATTGTTTATAATGTAATTGTATTTTTATTTAGAATTAAATATAGGAAATGAAATGAAAATATTGACATAAACAACAAAATACCATGGACACTATTCAAGTTAAATAAAGCAAATTGAGAATATACAGTAATAAAGTTAAAACAAATTCAATACAGTTGGTAGAGAAGTAATCAGTTGTCACACAAAGTAGCAAACTGGACAATTGCAACGTTTCATCTGCAAACAGCTAGTCTTCATCAGGCAATGTAGACTTTGATGCATCATAAAAACAGTCGATTTATAAAATAATTGTTTCAATTTTAAAGATAGGAAATTCAACTTTTTTTCCCCCTGAAAACGAACAATTTACCTTTCTCACATGACCTGAGGTGCACTTGAGTTCTCTTGTGCTTAGTTGACTTATTTGGTTGACATAATCTGCTGTCAAACTGGGTTTGCCGATGTTGGAAATTTGGCTGAAAATACAAAAGCACAACATTTACCATGCTATTTTGACATGTATCTGGTGTCACATTCTCACATTCTCATTACATACTAAACAGTCTGAGTTCAGCATCAGGTTTAGGATCTATATGTGGTTGATTTTTTTTTTCAAATAAATTACCGATACTGAAATAAGTAATGTATTCATTAAAATTCACGAACTAGTACCTACGTTTCAGTAAAAAACACACCATACATAAAAAATGGAAAAACACATCATGGAGGAAGGCAATTTAGGTGAAATAGTAGGAGTTGGGAGATATTTACAAAACTTCTGTTAGGGTGACTTTTGCATATCTGTCAAATATGCAGATTCTGATACTTCATTATTCTTTTCACAATCTACATGTGTAAAAAAATCTAGAAGGTAACTTCCTACCTTTATCTGTACAGCAACAGAGTGATAGTTTTCACAATCTTCAACCGGACAGTTAATTTCACTGTGGCTTCCTATCTGCAACTGAATTTCTTCTTCAATGCAGTGCTTCAATGGCTGCAATGTCCTGTACAAATGTGGAAAAGGAATGGACTTTCAAATGGTTGTTTTATTTCATGCCCCCTCATTTCTAACAAGCTTTCCCCTCACTTAAAACAAGCCAATTAATGACATTAAAACAATGAAATGCGTAAGTTTCTTCTCACTCTCATACAACGATCCACTTTCACAATTTTTATTTGTAAGAATAATAACTTGATATCTACTGTAGATCTCATAAAAATGGTCCCTGCTTTGTCCTAAAAACTGATCAAAAGTTAGTATTTTGCTCTCAGAAAAATAACCACCTGACCTACGTTCCCCATGCATGATATGTAGTATGACTATGAGTCAATATGTCATCTCGATGTTTATGTCATAGGCCAAACTAAAACTTAAAAGTTAATCTTTTTACGATTGACTTGAGTGGGGCATTTATTTTGACAGACTGCCATTAATTATCCATGGTAATTCAAAATCAGCTCTTAGTCTTACTTCAGACAGTTGATTATAGTACTAAACAGTTAGATCTAGGTCTAACATTAGAATCTACCGGCGTTAGGCTTAACTGTAATAGATTTAACCGTCAACAATTACCTTTTGAACGAGATACTTGGAGTAGCGCCTCTTTTTCTGTTCGGGCTTGGAGACTGGAGAGGTGGGCTTTGGTAATGTAGATCTACTTATGGATGGCCCTGGCACTTGGTCTGACGTTAGACCTGACGTTAGATCCAACTTCATATTTTTCTGAGTGATGCGAATTTGAAGATCATCCTCTGCCTCTGGCACGGGTTCGTTCGGCTCAGGCTCAGACTCAGAGTTAATGTCAAGCCTCTTGAAATGTGGTGGTGTTGGGATTTTCAGAGAGGGCACTGCATTTTTCATTAAACTCGGTGCTATCTTCCTGTGGCCAGCGTTGAACATAAACGTGTGCGACTTATTGAAGCAATCCTCCGTGAAGTGTCCATCGCAAATGTAGACTGACTTAGCGTTAGCTTTATCGAAATTGGATCGAGTATTGTTAATAAATTTGACCCACCGTCTCCGGACTGAAACGTCTGAAATTGTGTTAATACTATAACAGCAATATCCACTTATCCAGGAATTAGAACATCCCCCAACGACACAACGGCGACCTCCTTTCTTCGGCTGTAACGTTGGGTCGAGGTGGTCTAGATCTAACGTTAGATCTAGGTCTAGATCTGCTGCTTGTTGCAACATTTTCCACCCGATGTCTCAAAAACAAACAGTGAAACACTCCCTCATAATTGTCATAGATCTATATAAACACTAACAGGTACCGTTTCGGATGTATGGATCAGGATGCAAATTCGAGTAATAAGAACACCACAATTCGAAGCGACATGAATGAAGCATTCGTCAGATCTCATATCGACGGCCCAAACGTCACCGCGCGGGGATATCGCCGTATCGTACGCGTCGATAATTTGTCGTGTGTACGGTACCTGCATTTGAACTTCGTGTATCAACTGCATGTAAAATGTGCGATATAGCTGCAGCGCGCGCTAACACCCTGATTTGGGTAACCACCTTTACGTCACTTCCGGTTGGTCGTAGTTTACGAAAAAAATTGACGTCAACTGGACCAAACCACAATTTTTTGCCCTAAATACATTAATTTCGATTGAGATTCATCAAAATTGTACCGTCATAGTTCTTAGCACTTTATTATCGATCAAATATCAAAATTTTTTCAACCTTTGTGTAATCACTTTAACATCTAGGTCATGGGATATCTCCAGAAATATAATTTACGCTTTTTATTTTAAAAAAAAGCTCATCAGATGTAGACAGGGTAATGAAATGAGATAGATCGAGTTGATGTTATGAATATTCGCAGTGACTGTAATTTGCTTTATCAATAGGATATGGAGCGGTTAGAGACTACTTCTCCAGTGCAACAGTTCATTTTGGATGGAGAATCATGGACTGTTATGTCTGCTGCTTCTGGAGCAGAGGTACAATTATTAAAGACAGTCAGTCGTGGGCTTTCATAGGGAGTGGATCACAATTTGCTGACACCAGAATTTGTGAACAGCAATGGAAATACCTGCAATGAAGCTAAATTTCTGGAGCACAGCAAAACAAGCTGTCCCACCATGAACATTCTCGGGCCTGCTTCGGGCATTCTCGGACCAGGGAAAGTGAGATAATGACTTTGACAAATGGGGCAAAGGGTGGAATATACATAGCATTACATAAGGTCTGTTGGTCATAAAACTCATGGTGATGGACAACACCTGTTACTGGGTAAGCACCCATGGTGTCAAATTCCCCATGGAAGCCCACGACTAAGTGCCTTTAAGTGCTTTGGGGCCCTACCAGCCACTATGCAGTTTATCAAGTTATATGATCAAAGCTATTGAAAGATAGCTATGGAGATTTTGTGTGCCTGGTGCCTACCACTTTTGTCAGTAATGTGCATTCATGAATTTCTGGGAATTTGAATCTTTCAAAATTTAATCTAATATTTCACCAGGAATGGAATCATTTTTCTAGAAGCAGTTCATCACACAATGAAAACAAAATATGAATATACTTCCGGTATACTCTGATATACACTGAGATGCAGTTTTGACTTGTACTTTTTTTAATGCTGTTTCAATATGGTATTTCATTTAGGGGTGTATTGTAGGATTTTTAGTGTGGAATCTAATGTAAAAACATTACACATGAAAGAGGCAATTTCATGTTCCAATTGGTTTTCAGGAGGGGGAGGGTTTCATGGGCGGGTTAAGCCCCTTCCTGTATCCTTCGCTGATTTCAGTTATGGCTAAATGGATGTTTCCCCCTTTTTTCTTAGGACGATGATGATCGATCCTCCTTATACCTCTCCTCCTCCTCCTCCTCCTCCTCCTCTTCCTCTTCTTCCTCCTCACCATCGACATCGCCTACGCAATCACCAAAGCGACAGTCCCCGCAGCTTTCATCATCTGGCTTTACAGTTCTACCAGAAAGGCAAGCTAAGGTTGATACCCTAGTCAGTATGATGGATAGGCATAGCATGGGGAAGGGCAAGGAGAGTCGCAAAGTGAGGTCTGAAGAGAGAGGAGGTGACCCAAAGGATGATGAAAATGCTCTCGTCTTCTGTCTGTGCAAGAGCACGGACTACTCTCAGTTTATAATGTAAGTTTTGCTGTATTTTTAATGGTGGTTATACAGAACATGCTCTTGCAACAGTTGCCATGTGTCGAGTTTTATCCTAGAGTAACCATATTCGTACATACAGTCACTATGAACATGGCGGACAAAGAAAGCGGACAAAATAAAAACCTCTCATTCTACCCTTCACAATGGTTCTGGTAGTCAAAAGAACATCCCTTCACAGCTATTATGTTTAATCATGTAGTTCCATGTGAATATGCATGTGACACCTTATTTTAGACAATAGCAGTGATGGGATGTTCTTTTGACTACCAGAACCATTGTGAAGGGTAGAATGAGGGGTTGTTTATTTTGTCCGCTTTCTTTGTCCATCGTGTTATAGTGAGTCCTGGACCAACAGTGTTCCCAACCTTCACCATTGCAAGGATTAATTCTAGGATATGATTTTTCTCTGATTGGGTTGCATTCCCTATGCTTTGCCTTCTTTCTTCTTTCTTTCTCTTTTCCTCCGACATTCGTCCTGCACCTTCTCTATACCTTCTTCTTTTTTCTCCTTTCTCGTTAGCTGATGTCTCTTTCTCTTGTGAAATTTATCCCTTTTTCTCCCCATTGATATGAATATGTTTGTCTACAAGCAGGGCCTATATTTACAAGTTTCGTCTATTTGTAGGCCCCTCCACTTGCAAATGGGCAAATCCACGACATATGGGACACAGAGCTCAAAATTTGAAGTCGCACTGTGCCCTGTTAATTCCAAATAAAAATCTAAAATCACTACAGAGCTCTTCTTTTTGTTACAAATAAACATTTAAGATTTAAAAATTTGCAATTAGACCTTCTTACGGAGAATAACATAAACAAACAAAAAATTGCACATATGGGACTATGATATGGGAAAAGTGCTTTAAATATCTCTTATTCTGATATTTACGATTTTTCTCAGATCTATTTTCATTAAATTGATTTTAATGGATTACTTTAACAGATTTTGGGTAGTTAATGAATGAAACACTAATGGAAATGTGCAAAACCTACACTGAATTTAAGCGTAATGTCAGTTCGTAATGTCAGTTACCAACATGTCTTCAGTAAATTTTTCCTTACACTAAAACAAATTATTCAAATGGCTCATTATTTTGCACATCTCTTCCCAGGAACCTAGGCGTAATGCCCAATAAATTACATAATCCCTACAAGTCTGAGACACGAGATATATAAATTTGATTCGACACCATCATTTTCCATGTCTTTTTGCGTAACATCAGTTACTGGCCCCTTTTTCACTTGCTGTGTGATAAGGCATGCAGTTTGAGATGAGAACTGTCCGTGTGTTTCTTCCCCATTATCAACTTATTTATGTATAGTAATTAAAAGCTGAAGCAAGTGTCATTAACAAAACTACAATATAAACAATACCACTGGTACACTATCTTGGTAATGTCAGTTACCGTGGAATTGCCCAAATGATTTCCTTTTTCCTCCCTTGCATCTTACATTGTAAAGATTTATAGATGATCTTTTCAGCATTGTCAATTTGCCTGTGTATCAAACTTTTATGCAGTTTGTATTTGTATGCTGGCTTAAAAGTGGGTCTTAACTGAATTGAAGTGAACTACTCTAAAATAAACCAAGCCCTTATCAAATCTAAAGCTCTTTTTTACCCAAATGCCTGACCCAACACCTTGACATGGTAAAGTCTGGAGCCTTTTGTATAGATAGCCAGTGTTGAATCACCTTTGAGTGAACTGATAATATTTCAAATGACTGCTCTTATTTTGGAAATCTTTTAATCTCTTTTATTAAAGTGCGTTGATCAGATGATGCAGTTTATAACTCTATGTATGTGGGGGGGGGGGGGGGGGGGGGGTACTGGGTAAATTCAATGCACAGAAAAATCTTTAAAGAGGAGACTAATTGAAGTGCAATGTTTGACAGAGAAGTTGATAATCCTGGCCCTACTTTTCCACAAAGTTTGATGATGCACCAGTAATACATAGTTGGCTTGTGAACATGCAAGTGATACATGCGATGAGAAGCAATCAACATTTTGATTTACCCTGCTGATATCACACATTGACAGTTTAATTTGAAGTACTTCTCAAACTGCTGTATTTTTATTCATTTCCAGATCATGTGACTATTGTGCCAAGCTGTATCATGGAAAATGTGTGGGTGTGGAAGAACTAGCAGCAAAGTTCATTCAGAAATATGCCTGTCCTCCCTGTAGAGGTTAGTTTCTTGAATTGTTCACTCCATACATAGGTGGTTTTTACTGTAGACCTCTGTCAGTTTGAAGCGACCATGGATACAATGGGTGATTTCAAGTTCGGTGTGCGGTGTTGGAGTTGGTGTTGAGAGCGTGGAAAGGCTGCTGAACCGAGCTCCAACACCGATGGTCAGTTTAGAGGGATGATACCGATCTGATCCGATCACCTTATCGATAGCTCAACACCCAGTGACGTCATACGCTAGTAGCGAAAAATCTCGACGATAAATCATATCCCCTCAGAATTTCTAATAAATCTACATCTTATTGGATTCAAATTGCATAGTCATTTGAAGAATCCAAGAGGAAAATTATCACTCTTCCAAGGAAAATATATGGTTTTGATTATTCCAAGTTGTTTTGACTACGAAATGGGTTTAACCACCATTACGTGACGAGTGGCTGTAACAAAGAGTGCCGTTGCTCCGCAAGGGAGAAGCAGCAATAACATGTATGATTACAACACCAACACCAACACCGTACTTGAAATCATGAATTTCCCAATCCCTAGGGGCTGGTGTTGGTGAATGGGGAAATTACATGTATTATCGTCAACAGGAACTGTGATAATCGGTTCAGCAGACGACATTCAACACCAGAAAGCAACACTGACTACCGGAAATATGTCAAATCTTGCGAGGTCAATTCAAACACCAGCCTGATTTCAAGTTCGGTGTTAAGGCTGGTGTT
Source organism: Echinometra lucunter (assembly GCA_029962745.1). Taxonomy (NCBI): domain Eukaryota; kingdom Metazoa; phylum Echinodermata; class Echinoidea; order Camarodonta; family Echinometridae; genus Echinometra; species Echinometra lucunter. The sequence goes on from CM057151.1 coordinate 25,687,152, forward strand.
GGTGTTCTCACAACACCAACACCAGCCTCCAACACCGTACTTGAAATCACCCAGTGGCTTTGATACGTGTATCATGTGGTTGGTTGTGGTTGCGAGTCCGATGCTAGACCATAACGAACACCATTGGTAATAACACTGGATATACAGACCTCCTGGAACATGAATTTATAGGAACCAATAAACATTTCTCAAATTAAAGTGAATCTCAAAGAAATCCATATAACTATTCTCAATACCAGTCTCTGACCTTATTCAAGACATTCCCTAGTTTTCACCAGTTATTACTAAACCAGTATTAAGGCATTGTGTGGAGACTGTAGTGGATGATATTTTCACTATTGGGTTAAAAATTAAGAAAAGTGTTCACCTACCTCAGGTCATTGTATCACAAGATGCACTGTTTGAATCCCATTCTGACACTAATGTCCTTTGGCAAGACATTAATCTACATTTGCCACTCTCCACCCAGGTGTTAATGGGTACGTGCTATGCTTGATCCCTAACTACTTTGGAGGCTTGGGTATGACTGGGGTAATAATGACGGATACGATCACAATTATTATGATCATCATCTCCATCTTCATTATAATAGATACCATTAATGTTATTGCCCCTGCTGAACGAAGTTCGTGAGGGAACTATGAAATGCGCTCCATACATGTGTCAACTTTGATTTTATCTGTTTTATCTGATAGGGCTTGGTGGGGGCTTCAAAACTTCTACATGGAAATGTAAAATTCATTAATTATGCAAATTTTTGTAAATTTATTCAAAACATTGAAAAATGTTACTTCTATTTTGTACTGGATTTGGATCCTGTTTGTTTTATCTGATAAGACAACTTTTATGCAAATTTATTCTAAATCAATGAAAAATGCCACTTCTCAATTTTGCTGCAGATCTAGATTCTGTTTGTTTTATCCGATCTCATTTAAAAAAAAAAAAAAAAAAATCTACTTCTCTTCTATTCTACTCTATTCTTCTCTATTAGAAATTAAACAAATTAACGCCATTCCAAAGATCTATACTGCTGGTGGGGACCTTCATTTCGCATCATGTAATTTTCTAATTCACTTGTTATTTTTTGTATTTTCTGGGTTTTTTATTGGTTTTGTGAAGTATATATCTCTTTGTGTTTGGATATGTATCACAGATTTTGAATTATTTGTGATTTACAGACAAAGACCCAGCTTTAACCGTCGTTTATAAAGAGAGACCTACACATCCAGGGACTGAATTGAGGCTGGAATTTGATGAGATTGAAAAACCTGAGGAGAAAATAGAAAAACCAGTCATCACGACTCATCAAGAGCCAAAGGAGGAAAAGAAAATGAAAAGAAATATGAAACGGGTAATTCCATGAAAATCTCCTATCAACTTTTGGTGAAAAATACAAAGTATAATTTGAACATTTTCCTTTTATGTCAGTTGAATATGCATGATCTTAACTGTATAAGACCGTATTCAGATTTGCGTATTTTCAAAATTATTTTGACCAAGTGGCAATTTTGACCCATAAATCATCTTTCTCATTTTTATGGTAAAATATTGTTAAAGGAGAATGCAACCAAAGCATCAGTGTGCTCTTGGTGAATAAAGATGACCAAGAAGAGTTAGCAGTGAAAGTTTGAGCAAAATCGGACAATCGGTTCAAGAGTTATGAATTTTGAAAGTTTCATTAAATCCCTGTTATGAGGATCCTTGAGTTGGCAACTTTGCCAGCATCTGTGATGTCATTGTGGACAACTCTCAATTCATTTTGTACATAATTTTTCAAAAAAATGGATTTATATGAAATTTCAGGTCAGGAAGCAATGTAATTCTCCCCAATATGCTTGCAGAATTGATATAGCCATGTCATACTCAGACAATAAATCAAAAGAATTTTTATTTCTCTTGAAAATAAAGAAAACGTTGAATTCTGTGTACAAAATGAATGGAAAGTTGTCCACGATGACATCACAGATGCTGGCAAAGTTGCCAATTTAAGGATCCTATAATAAGGATTAACTTAAACTTTCAAAGTTCATAACTCTTGAACAGATTGTCTGATTTTGCTCAAATTTTCACTGTTTACTCTTCTTGTTCTTCTTCATTCACTGGAAGCACACTGATGTCAAGGTTGCATTCTCCTTTAAATACATAGGCCGGTATTCTCGAAAGCTTACTAACTTTAGTAGCCCTACTAAGTCAATATTTAGTAGGGGTTGCTATTCTCGAAGGGTAACTAACTTCAAAATGACGTCATCAGCTCACTAACTTTAGTCACAGCTCACTAACTTTAGTCACCCCTCACTAAGTTAATCACCCCTCACTAAGTTAATCCCCTTCTCCATAGAACTGTGTACTAAAGTAATTTTAGTTTCCTATTCACGAAGGGTGACTAAAGTTAGTGAGCTGTCACTAACTACGTCATCAAGGGCAGATTAGGCCCAAAAGTTAGTCAGCTCAGGGGGCATGTTTAACTCTTCGCTAGACGGCGACCAACCAAAATTTCGTGCTGAAACGGAGTGGAATTGGGTCTACTTATGCTGCATTTTCACCTTTTCTGTAAGTATCATGTATCTGTTGGTTTGTTCATTTGTATTTTCATGATCAAGTCGTATTTACCACGCTATGATGACATAAGTTTATTTGCAATAAAATGAATTATAATCAGTCAAAGTCAATTTGACCGCGTTTGAAACCTGAATTATTGCAGCGCTCTGTCACCTCACAGTCCCATACGACCAGATTTACGTATGGCGCTGTGAACGACCTGGTGCATGTATGTAACTGTATGGAACGACCAAGTCCAAGTTAGGCCTACAATCTACTGACTTTTCTACGGAGATCCGAAACGAACAAATGCATGGGCCCTATGTCTTTTCGTGATCTCGTAAATAATTGCAAATTGCAGAAGGCAACTTTCCACAAAACTTAATATTGTGGCACTGTTTGTGTTGGCACAACCTGGCTCTGTATGGTCGATCTTGAATCCGATTCCGAGCACTCGGTCTCAGGAGGGCCAAACTAATAACTGTTTTAGACCAAAAATTTTGTCTCAAAATTTCGCCGTTACTACCTCTTAAGTGGTAGGGTCGGCACTTCTCCTTTTAGTTTTAACAGTTAGGACTGCCGACCCTACAGTATAAGAGACTAACGAAATTTTGAGACAGAACTTTTGGTCTATCATGTCTACCGTCTAGGCCAGGACAAACGTAGGTCTACCTCAGATTGTGTGGTGAATGCCGAACATTCACTTGGAGTTGCAGCACCAGCAGTCCAAAACAGACAACAAAATTGCCTTTTTAAAAGCAAGATTTATTTTTTTCAATTTACTAGAAATCTCAAATTTTGATTCAGGAACTTTTCAAGTTTAACTCTTGATATTCCACAAATTTGTGGATTCAGAGTTGAAAATGAAAGTTAAACTGCCTTTCATGTGTGGCCAAGCCCCAAAGCCTGGGAATAAATACACACAAAAGGCTTTTCCACTGCAAAGACTAAAGTAGCTTGTACATGCTATTAAGTGGAATCCTAGCAGGCTAGCATCTTGCAGTTAATTCACTATGTTAGGCTTTATGAATGCGCAGTTCCGAAGACCAAAGTCAAGACAAAGCCATGTTATGACATTGTGGGTCTAACAACTGTTACAATCTAACTTAGATCTAGACCTACTCACCTAGTCTGTCTCACAACCCAACTTTGTCTTACCAAAGTCGTTTCAATACAATTTTTTTTTTTTTTTTTTTTTTTTTTTGGGGGGGGGAGAAATTCCCAAATGTAATAATTTTGGCATTATCGCTGGGACACCCGCATAGCCAAGGGGGGATGGTGGGGGCGGTCACTCTCCCCCCCTCCCCCAAAAATGCCAACAAAAAAGAAAGAAAAAAACGAAACATGTGAGCGAGAAAAGAAAAAGGTATAGGAAAACATAAGAAAAACAGGAGCAGACAAGGAACAATTCAAAGAAACGGAACTGGCTCTCTGCACCCCCCCCCCCCCCCGGAGCAGACTTCCCTTACTCTGTAAGTGGCTCACACGCTTTGCATGCTCATTACTGCCCCATCCAAATGAAATCCTAGCTACGCCACTGTGCTGGGACCCTGGGCTGGGTTAGGCCCAGGTTACAAAAAAGAGGTAAAACAAAGAATGTTGAAGAAATCTCAAAACCAATATCAATACAAGCCAATAAGATGTCAGTTTTCATACAAAATTTATTATGAACATCACATGGACCAAATAAGCTTCGTTTCTCAAGTGTTTTGGAACAAAAAGTTTCAAGCTGAGAATATATTCTATTTTTGTAATCAATTGATGCATTTGGGAGAAAATAAAACCTGCCGATACAGTAAATACTAAATATGAATTGAAATTATTATTCCAATCATGGCAGTACACAGCAGAGTGGGGGAGGGGGCAGTCCCCCCCCCCAGAAAATGAAAAGTTATAGCTTTTACTGAAAAATTTTAGGAAATTCAACAAAAGTGTTCACCAAAGCCTTCTGTTTCACTTTAACAAAAGCAAAAGCACCCCATGACAAGTTTGTTCCCTCGCTTTTAAGTTTAAAAAAAATTGTATGCATCTTGCCCCCCCCCCCACTTGAAAAATTTATGCTTTTGGCCCTGATTCTGATGTGCAGTATGTTGGACAAGTTGTACTTACATGTGAGGTAGAAAATTATTGCCCTTACCAAATGCTTTATTTCTTGTATTTTCTCTTTTCCTAGGTTCAGAAGATTTCAAAAAGAAAATGCAATTTCGCTGAGATGTGAAATGGTGAGGCTCACTCTATGATCAAGGACACTAACTGCCCCCACACATAGGCCTACGACTTCTTACTGCACGAAGGTAAAGGAGACAAAAGAAGAAAAAGACTGGACTAAGATTTAATGCTTTTGGTAAGTTTGTGTTTTTATACGGAATGATGACAAAAAAAAAAGCCGCTGGTCTACCAGCAGCTGGTCTAATTATCTGATTGTCTAATACCACATAGGCTAAACCCATTTGGTCTACTATAAATTTGGTCTAATTGCCATTTGGTCTAATACATACTTGGTCTAACTCTCATTTGGTCTAATGACCACTTGGCCTAATTGCCAGTTCGTCTAATAACAAACTTGTCTAATTGCCTTTTCGTCTAATTCTCACATGCATGTTTGATTTATTACTGGTTTATTACAGGTAATAGACTAAGTGGTGTTAGACCAAGTGGACATTAGAAGAAATGGTCATAAGACAAAATGAGAATTATACACAAAAGTAAATAGGCGAAATGGCTACTAGACCAAAAGGTCATAAGACGAACTGGTAACTTGTAGACAAAGTGGAATTAGACCATGTGGGGCGAGACCAAACAGGCAGTAGACAAAGTGGGAATAGACTAAGTGGGAATTTACCAATTAAACAGCATATCACTGTGAAATGGCACGACAACTGCCAGTAATGTAAAAATTCATAACTGTGACAAATTTGTGGCATGTTAGGGGAAATGAGAGAGGGATGGTTGATTATTTTACCATTTGCACTAGTAGTGCAGGGCAAATCATTTATTTAGAATACAAGTGTGTAGCATCTCACTTCTTGGCGCTATGACTAAACAGTAGTAAGATTCATTGAAAGGTTGGACTATACAAGTATAGTTTTAAGAAAAAAATAACTGGTAACCATGTCATAGTGTAATTACTGAAACATATTTTGTTCAAATATCCAGAATGTATTAGATTTTTTGGTTTTATCCTGAGTGTTTATTATTATGAAAGCCCTTAGGCTGAATTATATTTTACAATAAAAAGTTGAAAATGGAACATAGTCTAAAACAAAATCTGAGGTTATTTTGATAACTGTGAGCTGGTAAAACATACCATAAAGTAACTGTTGATTAAGACGAATTGTTTAGTAACATTGGGACATGTTACTCATATAAGTTATCCTACTCTTTTCTCATATTTTTTTTTTCGTTTATGCAGGAAGCTTTCAAATAATGCACATGGTGAGGCTAACCTTTCCCAGTCAACCCTAACCAGAATGGTATCCCACTGCCTCGCTGCAAGAAGGAACCAATACATCAATTCCCTACTAGAAAGGAAGTTGATTGGGGAATCTGGCAGCAGTTTTCAAATATGGCAAGTCCCATGTGCAGCCCAAGAGGACCCAGTGCTCTATAGAGAAAATAGATACTTGCCTGATATTCAGGTATATTTTATTCAATATTACAACTACATGAAGGTGGAAAACAACAGAGTTTTTGACTAATGAAACCATCCACATAATCCAAGTTGAAACAGATTGTGTACAAAACTGGTTACTTATGAGAAGATCATGATTTAGAAAATGGTTAAAATCTTCTGCCAATTTGGGCCACAATAATACATACTGTTTAAGCGTATTGATTTTGCTATTTAAATAGCACATGTATTACCTTGAATATGGAGCTTCTTTCTTGAATAATATGACACGGTTGTTTCTTTGATTAAATTGAAATAACATGTGAGTACAAGAGTAAATGAAAACTGCATGTAAGGCAATTAGGTGGCCTGAAATATTTTTTTCAAAAGTAACAAACTTAGACTCCACTTAACTAATTTCTAAATTGCTTCTTCTTTTTCAGTTCATCTCATTGAATACCTGATGATTTCTCCCAAGTTTTCCGGATTTGCCAGTTTTCCCTGGGTTCAGGAGGCTGCAGGTGGTATAGATCTAGCTGGGAGTGGAGTCAATGAACTGGCTCTTCTTGTTCCTTCTTGGAGCAATCCGAGGTCTCTCACTGACATTTTTTATTATTGGAGAATAAATTGTCAAGATCACCTCAGTTTTTAACCAATGACCCGATCTGTATCCTAAGCCATTCTTTCCCGAAAATTTTGTAAGTTCTTGAACTAGGCCTTTTAATGCAGTATTTCGTTTTATTAGTTTATCCTCTACTCGTGTATTTTATGTCTGAAATATTCTTTGGAATGTAATTGGCCTGTATGCCATTAAATTGATAAGAAGGATAACTTGTGTATACCTCAAAGGGTATTTATATGATTCATGTCATTATCTAAATTCAATACCATCCATAATTGTAGTGTGGCATTGATTGATTGATCTAATCTATTGGAAGATCTTGTTGCTGTGATGTAATTATTGGAAGAAATCATTCATATGGACCATTAAGTCACTTGGATGTTGGAAGGGCATTGTAGCATTGCTATCTTAACCCCAAACAAACTTACAGTGTAGGTTTTTAATTTGATTGCAAATGATTGAATAACAAGCAATAACAAATGATGCTTCATGTAAGGGGTTAGGTTACCAGTTATGCTCTTTAGTAATTGATGATACTTAGTTGAATTATTTTTTATTCAAATCATCTCTTTCATTATTGCTTGAACCATTTCACAAGGCAGACGTGAGAATGAATAATATGTCAAATTTGTATTAGAAAATACAGATATCTCGCCATGACTTCTATACACACCTGGCCTGAGGGTAGTTGAGACTTCCCCATCAGTGTTGCACTACAGTGTTGTAAGATGTCTGTATGATTTTCATGGAATATTAGAGTTCAAAGAAGAAATGCATGCACTCTTCGTATATTTAATGCCCCCTTACAGAGGGCAATTCCATAATGATGTCTGGTACCCTATATGTACAACTTTGCTGAAATGATTTGTATCAGCTTTGTACTTCATAATGTGAAAAAAATGTAACATTCTCAAATTATCATGGCTTGAGTAGTTCACAAAGTTAAATGAAAATGGAGAATAGTAGGGGTGGGACGTACAGAAAGATCATTTTGTGGCACTGCCCCAGATTGATAATGACATTTTGAAACATTTTTCCTTTTTCTCCAGAGGGGGGGGGGGGGATAAGGGGAGGTTTATTAATACAGATTAATAAAATCATCTGAAACGAAAGGTACCCTGCTGCATATAATATTATTTCTGTGCTGATGGAATTCTTTATTTTGTATTACTGCATATTATACATATATTTGTTATTATACATGTAGTATAATGATTCTTATTTCCTTTAATTGTTAAAGATTTTTGTTAAATGTCTCACAGAAAATTTATGCCGGTGCTCATTGAATTGCTTAGTTTTGTATTACTTGAATATTTAGGATGATACAATCATGATTGGCTTTATTTTTGATCGTCATTCATCATCACACAGTTTAACACTCTTCCCGACTCTTTCTCCAATTTAAATGTTTTCATATTTCTTGGTAGGTTTCTGAGTTGTATAGAGCTTGTTGATGGGAAGTGAAACACAGTACACAACAATATTGTCATGATTTCTTTTTAATGATTTTATACCCTTGTACTATTAGCACAAAACCAGAGATGTGGTATTTTGCTTATTTGTAAGTGCAGCCTTTTCTCTCCCTGGTGTTCATTTATTGCATTTTGTATAATGCTGTAGTCCTTTTTACAAGCCTAAGAATTGTGAGTTTTTCTAAAAATAAAGGAAGAAAATTACATTGCTATATTGTATAAAAGTGGATCTAAGAATGTAATTTTTTCCCGTTGTTCGCAGAGCATCAGTGTCATAGCTAGGATTTTAGGGGGGGGGGGGAATGGAGGACAGTAGTGACCACTCGAACATATGAATCACATGAGCTAACCTAGGCGAAGCTTGAAAGCTGTGACGTTTCTTCCTTGTCTGTTTCCGCTCCTCGTACGTTCTCTTACATTTTTCCCTCTTTTCTCATTTTTTTCTAAATTTCTTTTTCCCCCCTCTTTTAGCCTTTCTCTTATTTTCGGAGGGGGGGGGGGGGGGCAAACACCCCACTGACCTCTGGCTAATCATGTGATATTTATTTGAATTTATACATGACTTTAAAAGGAATCAGGGATCTAATTCACCAAAATCTCAAATAAGAACAAATTCTTCAAGCATATTAAAGTTAGGTAAGCAATTGACCCCCCCAAAAAAAAAAAAATAAAATAAAATAAGAATGATATGATCAGTGACTCTCCCCTTCCCCTCCCCTATGATGGCAGATATATGGGGTAAAAAAACAGGACCAAAAAGCAATTTGGGGGTAAAAAAAAATAGAGCGGGAAGGGGGGGGGGGACTGTCAATTCACAAAATGCGATGGTCCGACTACCTACTGGTGTTGGGCCTACCCATTCATATAAAATATAAATAAAAAAATCACAAACTCTCATACGTTCCCTCACATGGTGGGAGGGAGGGGGGATACTCCAGTTATGGAATTTACAAAGGGGCACCCCCTCCCATCGCCCCGCCTCATCCGCGGCTGCGGACAATATTTTTTGTTAGCCTTACATCCCATCCACCCCATCCAGCCCCCTTAAAATGAATATTTTTGTCGATTTCTCATACAAAAAGTGTACAGAAAGGGTCTGCCTACGAGGCTTGCAAACAAGGACTTGTATGGTGGTACGGGGATGTGCAGCTACTCTAATGGGTCGCCGATTCCGAGTACCCCTCCCAGAGAGAGAGAGAGAGAGAGAGGGGTGGGGGAAGAGGGAATCCAAACTTTGATTGATTGTGGAGATCCCATGAATGAACGGTCAGACAGGGTGTAGAATGAGGGAATTATTTCGTCAAATTAGTCATTAACATGAGAACACACACTTTGAATTATTCCTTAGCCATTAATGCTTATGAATTCTTTTTTTAAAAAAGGGGGCGCAGATAAGAATGTCCCTTCTTTAAATAGTCTAGACAAATCCCCTATCAATTTGCGCAAAGATTCACAATCCGCCCTCATTTTGATTCAATTGTGACGTCACTGGCCTCCAGCTGGGTGCTAGCAAGCGCACGCTGACAGTGATGCGTAATATGAACTGAGCATGCTCAGTGCGCGCTCCTAATCCCAGGATTAACTTAGTGAGCTCACTAACTTTAGTGAGGGGTCACTAACTAGTATGCTTTCGTGAATAGCTCACTAACTTAGTGAGCTCACTAAGTTAGTGAGCTCACTAATTAGTGAGGGTACTAAGTTAGTGAGGGTACTAAGTTAGTGACCTTTCGAGAATACCGGCCATAGAGATTTTTTCAGAAATTTATGCTGTTCTTGTACCACAGTTAGTCAAGTCTTATGAGGACTAAAGTAAATTTTACATCTGTGTATGAAAAATCAGGTTTGAGTTTGAAATTGAAATCATATTTATCAAAACAGAATAATTCATGTAAAAAAAAAAAGAAGAAAATTTGTGTTGAAAATACTGTCGGGATCCTGCTTAGGTCGCATTGGATTACGTAGAATTATTATTGATGTCAATTTTAAATGGATACATGTTACAGAGTACTGATGGCAATTTTATTTCTTAAATTGTTAGCATAGGACAGAGGACTGCGGTGTATGCATTCCATGCACCACAACAAAGGATTGTGGAAAGTGCGTCTACTGTAAAGTAAGTTTGATTTTAGAATGTCAGCTCTTCAGGCAATATTTTCCAAAAATTTTGAAAAAATGCATGAATTATGAGAAAAGGGAGCTTCATGTTAGCATGTAGATCAAATTGCACAATACATTAATTACATGAAATTGAAAGCAAAGGAGAGCTGACTAAAAAGCAGAGCTTGTAGGGTGTAGCCGTGGCCCCCCCCCCCCCCCCCCCCCCCATTTGAAATAATTTTTAAAAAGCATAAAGCAACAACAAAAACGATTCAGTAATACAAAAATCATATTTCAAGATGCAAAACAATGATAACATACATATACACATAACAATTATATACAAAAATATATACACAAAATAAAAGTTACACAAAATATTGCCTAACTATTAAGAGAAATGGGAAAAAATACACATAATCTAGTATGTTTTACGAAGAAGGATTTTAAGTCTCCTTTTGAATATTTGTAGTGAACTACATTTTTGAATTTCATTTGGAAAAGAATTCCACAATTTTGGAGTGGTAAAAACAATAGTCTTTTGTGCAAACAATGTTCTTTTTGGTAGATGAAAAGAACTAGCCTGGCGAGTGAAATAACTATGAATAGTATAATTTCTTACGAACATATCATTAAGAGGCAAAGATAACTGTTTAGTATTGAGCATTAACTGTCCAAGCTGAAAGTTATACAAATGTTATATTTTCAAAATTTTGTTATTCAGGAAAGATTATTTGTGTGTGCCCGGAAATCTGCATTATTAATGATACAAATTGCTCTTTTTTGTAAAAGAAAAACTCTATTAAGCTGGAAATTTGCTGCACTGCCCCAGGCGATAAGCGTAATTCAAGGAAGAATTAATGTGGAATACAAAGATAACATGATATAATGGGTAGGAAATGTCTTAATTTGCTAAGGACACCAGTGTTGAGAGTATTATTTTGCAAATATTGTCAGTGTATGCTTTCATCAATGACTAGCCCCCAAAATTTAGTTGATCAGAATCTTTGATCAGAATCTTTGATCATCAAAGATGATATCAAAGTAACAATCTTATTACTAAATAGCATGTAATTCATCTTTGTCTAAGTTAAGAGATAGTTTATTTGTTTTTATCCAATTTGTAACACTTTTAAGTTTGTTGTTAGTATTCGCGTCAGTTGCTGTGGGTTGTGATGTGATAAAAATATAGAGTCATCAGCAAAGAGTTTAAATTTAAGCATATTAGATGACTTCTCGATGTTGTTTATATAAGTAATGAACAAAATTGGGCCAAGAATACTGCCCTGTGGTACTTCACAGAGGACAGGTTTATGTTCAGAGAAATGACCATTAAGTGAAACAAACTGGGAACATTCTTTAAGATGATTCTTGAACCACATCAATGCTTTCCCCCAAATTCTGTAGTGTGAAAGTTTGTAAAGAAGGATGTCATGATCAACAGTTTCACAAGCTTCAGAAAAATCTGTGAATAAACCAACAATATTTATAAAAGATTGATTAGTTGCTTTTGCAACTTTTTGAACTAAAGAAAGTATTGTGTTTGTGGTGCTGCTCTTAATGGGCATAATGATTTGGGTGGACTCTGTTCACACAACAATTGATTTTTTGTCATTTTTTTTTCTTGTGTTGCTGTTTTATCCCCTTTTCTTTCAGGACAAAACAAAGTTTGGTGGAAGTAACACTAAAAGACAAAAATGTATCTTCAGAAAATGTTTAAAGAGAGGCCCAAAAAAGGTAAATATATGGGAAATCCATTAGTAACATTACTGATACATTTTAGAGGAAAATTTTTGCCCCTTGGGGCTAATAAAAAGAAAACTTAGTCATGTTCAAACTCTTCAGTTACATTGAGGGCAATTCTTGTTCAGACCTTTATCATGGATGAAAATAGAATAATTAGTCAATGCTGGAGCTACAGTGGCAACTCAAATTTTTGTTCGCAACAATACAAATAAATGTCATGCAAAACTAAGGGTTGCTTGTACATTGGGTTTGGTTGTACATTTCAGTTATTTGCCAAGTTTTAGTTTTTCATTCCAGTGTGTAAAATTTATCCTTTGAACCTTTAATTTTCTACTGACATCAATAGCAATGGTTATGGATCCGGGCATCGATGAAAGAGACTAAAATAGTAGAAAAAATTAGGTATAAAGAAACTTCCTGGTCTCTTTACCTCCAGCTTAAATTGTACCAGTAATCAGCTTGTAGGGAGGAGAGATCCAAGAGTCACAGGAATGATGAAAATAAGTCTAGAAGACGAAGGAGAAATATTTTAGGACTGAGTTTCTTGCAAAGGCAAATGTGAGTGAAAAATATCAGAACAGTAGCAAGGATTTTAGTCAAAGTGAAATGTTTTCAGGTACATGAACATTTTAATTGAAGAATCCTGTCAGAAAACCTCTGTCATACATGTAGATCTTGTAAGAAATAGATTTATCTTAATATTGTATTGCTTTTGTGATGATTTTATTTTCTGCAACAGCAAAGGACAATTGATCTTGTCAAGGTTGAAGATCAAGATGAGGTAAGTATACTTGTGATTGAGAAATACACAACCTGTGGATCACTTCATCTTGCATGGAGTATTCATTTTATTGATTAAGATTATTTTAACAAAAAAAAAATAGTTCCTGTTGTTCTGGTTTGATGAGCAAGCTTAAAAATTTTTATAAATGTGAGTCAGCCAAGAAGCTATAGTGAAGTTTTCTGCATTGAAATTGATAAAATATAGGCAGATTTCATTACACTCTAAAGCGCGTTGATTTTTTAAACCAAATATCTTATTTCAAGAGATTTTGTGTTTATACTGGACTTTGCAAAATTAGACTATCAGGCTATATTTCTCAAAAAGGCCTTGCGGCTGTGCCAATTGCATGCGCATTTTCCCGGCATCTCACAAGTAGTCTCCTTTCAGATATCAGGGGAGCGTTTCATGAAGAGTTTTGTTGGTGAAAATCACCGACAAATGTTATAAGCTACTGAAAATCCTCGCATCTGATTGGCTGAAAGCAAATTAGTCAGTGAAAATCACCGACAAAACTTTTCATGAAACACTCCCCAGCAGTCGGATGTAAACCCCAGTCACAAGGCCTTGACTAAGGGCTAGACCAACTCCTGTTCTCTCTTACAGGTCTAGTGTAGTCACCAGTCATTTTGCATTTATTGAGAGTATTTAAGCTTGTGATACTTCTTTGACATTTCAAGCACACATTTTGAATATAATGTAGACCACTGTATGCAGTAAAGGCTCACTAAACCTAACCTCAAGCACACAAAACAAAATATTTTGTCGTGATTGGTATCCTTTGAATCCCTATGAATTGAATCCATGAAAGAAAGATAGGCCTAACTTCATCAAAGAAGCATTTTAGAGTCATTGAGCTAAGATTAAGACTTTTAAATGAGAATGAAAAAAGAATGTTTTCATCCTCTTAGAACCATTGATACAAGAATGTTTATTGTGTGGTTCTTGGAAATAGATAACATTCCATCTCTTAAACAGAAGGAAAGTAGTATTTTTGTTTGTGTGTGGAAGTGTGTTCTTTTTTTTTTGGGGGGGGGTGTCTATTTCTTGATTACCCAAAAAAATTAAGTGGAAGTGAGCTCTTCTTCTCATTTATTCAAGTCATGACATTTCTATTAATTTTGTCATCACAGAAGAAATACGTATATCTATACCAAACCATATCATATGATACATCCAAGATTCTAAACCCAGAAGTGGTAAGTAGATGCCTAAAGTGAATTCCCCTCATTGCATGCTGCCCTCTTTGTTTCAAGTCTTGTGAATATTTGTTCACATTTGTGTTTGTGTTTGTGTTTGTGTTCTGAGGAAAAGAAAATTTTGCTTCAATTGAAGATAATACTCCTGTATGTAAATGAGAACACGTGCCTTCATTCATAAGTGTTCTGATATACAGTGCTTCCCAGAAAAAAAACATAACCCTAGAACAAAGGCTTATTGTGCAGAAGCAATGGAGCGTATGATTGAAAAAGACATGTTCAAAATATACTTTGACTTATGCTCTTTCAAAATCATACATTAAGCAAACTTATTTATTCATGCATCTCTGAGTACCATGACTTTGAAAATTTAATGTCAAAAACCATTTGCTACACTTGTTGGCTTTGCACTGAGCACATTGGAAAAGAATGAGATGGACACATCTTAGTCTTAGAATAAACAGAAACCTAAAACAAATCTAATTGTACCGAATCACTGGGGTGTATGATTAAAAACAAATGTTCAAAATAAATTTTGACAAATATTCTTTCGAATGATACTCAAATGAGACGCATTCATTGATGCATCACTGAGTACTGTGGTTTGGAAAATTTAATGTCAAAATCCATTTGCTCCACTTTTGGGAAAAAAGTATCTTTCACAATTGATGAACTGACCAACCAAAATTTTTTTTAGGTTGGTCAGTTGTCTCGAGGAATTGGTAATGATAAACACTCTCTGTTCAGGGGTTAGCTGAACCATAATTCTGTAAGTTTGGTAAAGTAGGGGTGTTTCATTCACCAATTCATTTGCTTGATTGATTCATCTGTTATCACCAAAGCATTCCCACTTTTATGACACATGAGGACATTGGAAATTCATTTTAATATTCAAATGTTATGCATACTTTTTGAACAAACTAAGGTTGGGTTGCTCTTGACAACAAAGAAACTTGTCTGAGGCTTGTCCGACATAGTAACAACTAAATGAACAATGTTAGTGAACAGGCCTTTGGAAATGAATGTCCATTGTTCTCACTTGTGGTAAAAGGGGGAGTGTTTGGTGATGAATCAATCAAAGGAATGAAATGGTGAATGAAACACCCCTACTTTACCAAACTTGAAGAATATTTTTCAACATTTATTTTGAACATTTGTTTTTAATCATACACCCCAGTAATTCGGTACAGTAAGGTCTAGTTTAAGGTTTCTGTTTATTCCAAGACTAAGATGTGTCCAACTCTTTCTTTTCCTGATGTGCTCAGTGTCAAAGCCAGCAAGTGTAGCAAATGGTTTTTGACATTAAATTTTCAAAGTCATGGTACTCAGAGATGCATGAATAAATAAGTTTGCTTAATGTATCGTTTGAAAGAGCATTAAAGTCAAAGTTTATTTTGAACAAGTTTTTTTTCAATCATACGCCCCATTGCTTCCGCACAATAAGCCTTTGTTTTAGGGTTCTGTTTTTTTCTGGGACTCACTGTATATGCACTCTGTATTGGAAATGGGAAGGGGCCTTTGCTTTAAAGGAGAATGGAACCCAGGCATCAGTGTGCTTTCAGTGAATGAAGATGAACGAGAAAGAGTAAACAGTGACAGTTTGAGGAAAATCGGACAATCTATTCAAGAGATATGAATTTCGAAAGTTTAAGTAAATCCCTATTATGGAGATCCTTAAGTTGGCAACTTTGCCAGCATCTGTGATGTCATCATGGACAACTCTCCATCACATAATTTTTCCAAAATGCTTACATTATTGACGTAACCATCTCATACTCAAACAGTAAATCAAAATAAGTTATATTTTTATTGAAAATGAAGAAAATGTTAAATTCTGAGTACAAAATGAATGGAGAGTTGTCCATGATGACATCAAAGATGCTGGTGGAGTTGCCAACTTAAAGGATTCCCATAACAATGATTTTACTTAAACTTTTAAAATTCACAACTCTTAAAAAGATTGTTCGACTTTGCTCAAACTTTCACTGTCTGATCTTTCTTATTCTTCTTCATTCACTTGAAAGCACACTGATGTCTGAATTGCATTCTACTTTAATACAACTTTTCTTCCTCATCATTGAGCCAAGGAAATTTTTTGGATACAGCGAGATGTTTAGGGGGATTCGCCAAGATTAAAATTCGAAATGAACTACGCTATGTTCTTCTTTCTACTCATTCACCACAGAGAAAACATGTCTCTCATGAGCTCCAATATCACCATGACTATGCTCTGCAAGAAATAAAAACATTGTGTGGTGAAAGAGTGGCTCCAGAAGAGGAGAAAGAAGATGATGAAAAGAAGACAGAATCAACTAAAAAGAAGGCACAGCCAGCTAAAAAGAAGAAAAGAAAGAAGGAAAAGGTGAGATGTCTGTTATCTTTAACTGTTTAATGGCCAATTGAAAATTCATTTGAGATCTAGTCAGAATTTATTTTAAAAATTGGTCGAATTATTGCATTTTTTTGTAGATTCATTATTCCTTCTTTTTTTATCCTCTTCAGAAACAAAAAAGGAAACCGGAATGGACCTTTATCGAAAGGACAAGGAAGTCGAAAGTAAAGAAAAAGAAAAAAAACATAATGAAAAAGGTGAGATTATGAAATAATTTATAAATAGTATCTCATTAGCGGAGAAATTATGGTGATTGATTGGTCACGGCGACTTGGTTTGCACTCTCATTGGCCTGAATCCTAGGTGGTGACCTGGAGATGTTTTCCAGTCTCCAGGGGAGCATTTCATGAAGTGTCTTGTTAGTGATTTTCACTGACAACTGTTATGAGCTACTAAAATCCTTGCATCTGATTGTCAGTAAACATCACTAACAAGACACTTGATGAAATGCTCCCCCGGTCTCGGAGGTGTCTAGGCAACATCTCCATCAGTTGCAGTGACATCACAGAGACTAATTTTGTCTGCAACTGGGGGTCAAGCAGAGATATGGAGACATCTCCCCATTCGCTTACGAAATTACTCTCTGTGATGTTGCCACAACCGCGTCTCCGAGGCCTTCTGGAGACTGGAGACTGGAAAAAGTCTCCAAAATATTGAACTACACGCTTAGTCCTAGTATGTATCACCAAAGGTGGATGAACTGATCAGATTTTAGGGTATGTAGGATAAAGGTCAAGGTCACTGTTCACTTTCTGAAATTTCAGGTGTTTAATTCGCAATTATTTCACTTCCAACAGAAAGAAAACCAATGGCATTAACAAGTATTATTACAGAAAATATGAAAAAAAAAATTATGCATATTAAGAATGTTTATTCTGTGCTGAGAACTTGAACAAGGACTTATAGAAAGACGTTTTTCTAGTTCATTGCAGTGGAGACAACGTATACAGAACGTTGTTCATGTGCGCGCATGTGCTCACACACGGCATGCGAAACACAAGCTCAAATATGCATGGCCAAGACATCGACCTAGCATAATGCCTAAGAGGTCAAAGTAAAAAGTGCTACATACATGCGCTATAAAAAATTGGCTGCGATATTCGCCTGCTCACATATATCATACACACATCTCCGTGAGGGGACCGTCGAAGGATACGAGGCATAGCGCGGTGGTTAATGCGTGCTCTTAATATACAGGAACCAATCAACTTACATTCAAAGAACGATTGTGTAGGGTTGTGAAATAATAAAGTTTATGCGGCAAACATAAAATTCAGCAGCAAATCAATCAGTCTCAAACGTAACAGCATCAAAACTTAACAGCAACTTAGGAGACGACGAAAATAAAGAAGATTGTAGTCTGGTAGTTGTCTGTGTAATCTCTATCTGCTATCTGTCTTTAATCTGTCCTTATTACATATAAAAATGCTCTTTTATAGCACAAGGCTGCTTGGCCCACATCGAAACAGTAACTAAGGAAACATAACATTATGAATATTCAAACATACTAAACCAATGAACATAGAGAAAATGGAAGGATCCAACTAAAATGTAACAACCTAATTCAACAACAGAACCAATCAGAAAATAACTAGGATGAAGATGAGTCAATGACTGGGTGATTATGTAATGAAGAATGTTCAACAAAAGAACCAGATGTGAGGATGGAATGAATGGACACATCTGAATAGGAAAGGAATAAAGGTGACAAGAGAAGTAGGGCAGAGGCTGATGAGGAGAATGGCAACATAGCATCTATTGAAACTTGAACTTAAATGAACTAATTCCAATCTAAGGACAGAAAAGGAATGTAAACAAGGAGAAAGCAAAATGACAAAAGAGGAACCCTACAATTGTAACTCTATGACAGACCTTATGCATTACCGAAGGAGCCTGTCTATAGTGGGTTAAAGTATTCAGTGGTACTTACTTTGCCTTGCAAACGTTACGTATACGTTCTGTCAGCGCAAGAGTGATTTTAATACCGTTGCACTTAGTATATCGAGTTGATTGGCTCGCACTCGCCAACGTCTGGAGATCATACCAGGTCGTGTTTATTCCGAGATTTATTTATTTTTCTAGATCTTATTTCAGAATTTATGATAAACATTTTAATGCTTGAATAATAATCACATCAATAGAAATACAGTAGTCCCATCCATACGAATCCTTGCACTTTTTACAAGGGTTTGAAGGAGGGTCATAAATTGTCTGTGGTTGCGCATAGGCCGCACCCCCAATTTTCCACCTCATTTGGGGTAAAAATAGTGTGGCGTATACGCCGGAAAATACAGTATTTGAAATTATTTGCAAATTTTGCATTTTTGATAACTTGGAATATATGGCTGGGATTTTAGTGAAAAATCATTGAAATTAATGGACTGATCAATCACTCAGCCAGTTAATCAGTCTATAGGTCTTTCAAAAAACAAAAAACAAAAATAAACAAACAATCATGCAAGTGTGTATGTTTTTAGATACTGTACTTACTCAAGGAGACTTTTTTCAGCATATTCACAATAATCTTGGCTCATTTTGGTTTTTCTCACTTCTCAGCGCTATCCAAAAAAATGTGGAAGATGTGGTCCATGTAGGAGAACACAAGACTGTCAACGCTGTGACTTTTGTAGAGTAAGTGCTGTCTTTTTATTGCAGTCCATAAGCATGTTTTTGTGTGTTATTGGATTTTTTTCAAGTGTGTATCAATCAGGCTTGATGATTTACGCCTGAGACCAATTTGGGACATCACCATCTGAAAGACATGACTTGTATTCAATCCTGGGTCCAAGGAGAGTCAGTTTGCGGGCAATACAACTTGTTATCAATAACAAGTTGCAATAACTGTTACAAGCTACTGAAATCCTTGCATCTGATTGGCTGAGAGCAAATTTGTCATAGAAATGTGGCAGTTGTCACTGATAACAAGTTTTATGAAACGGACCCCAGGGCATTGTTGCATAAAACTTACCATTAATGGTAATCTTCCATCAGTAGTAACTACCATGGTAACATTGTTCAAAAGCCAATAAAATTCAATGTTTCCATGGAAGTTACCATTGATAGCAAAGTTACTTTCAATGGTAAGTTTTATGCGACGGGGCCCTGACCAAGAACATCGCTGCTGGACAGATTCATGCTCCCCCTGTCTCATTATTCAGTTCTTATTCCTACTTGCAGACTTCCAGTCGTTATCCTCATGCATTTGAAAAATTGGTTCAAAATGTCAATAAATTTCTTTGAATGCCATTGAGCAAGTAAGTTTTTGTACCTTGGAGCTTGAGGTAGCATAAATAAAACTGCAGGTACTTTTCTTGAAGATGTCCTTACACATGGAACGGTTGTAAATTTAGTCAAGGACAAAGATTGTCAATTTTGTGATTTATTTTTCGTTGTCTTATTAAATGCATGCATTTGTAATATTTCAAATTACGAGGCCAAACCTTTCGGCAATTTAGCACCATTCATGGTATTCACAGCTATATTACTGTATAAGCCCATATTTTCGTGTATAGATATTTTCGTGAATCACAGGCTCACCGACATTTTCGCGAGTCGCTGATTTTGCGAGCGCAAGAGCAGTATAGCAAGACGGGACTTGCAGTAAACTTATTTGTACATGAAAGAGCTATATCAGCAGATTTGTTCTTCAATTTTTTTTCTTTCCAATACCATCACACGTGTAGCTTGTGATAAACACAACAAAAAAGCCGTCATAAAACCCCTGATTTCTTGATTTATTGCGCGTTTTTTGCGACTCTCTTTCTTACCACCCCCACTAAGGCCCCGCATGCTTTGGAAAAATGGCACTGATTCCGCATTTTTGGTAGCAGAATTAGGCTTCTTATAGAGGTTTTGGAGGTGACTATGGTACTGACTTGTGGTGAGTGACAATTTCTCTGTGTGTTGTGATATGATGCTACACACGTACGGAGGACTGCTGCACTTTCCGCATAGTGCATGGCAGTGGCAACAATATGCCGATGACGAGAGCTAAAGCAAATGTGCAGATATTTTCGCGTGTTGTTAAATTCGCGATAAGTGAGTGATTCGCGAAATTCGTGAAAATAAAACCGCTGCGAAAATTTCAGCTCATACAGTACAAGATTAACAGAAAAGCCATGGTGCTTGGCACATGTTGCGCTTGTTCACACCACAGAAGTCACCCCCTCAAAAAAAAAAAAAAAAAAAATGAAGAGAGGAATACAAATAAATGCCAACAGAATTGTTTTATTTTCCATGGATAGAATGTTTGTAACATGATTGTCATTGCATGGTATTACAATTAAGCTGCCAGACCAAAATTCACATTCTTGTTTGTACAGGGAGATACAAGTGAAACAACACATTTACATGTACCATGGTTATGTGAAACATTTGAAACTATGGCAATCTTTTTTTATTGTAGAAAGACTTGACATGTCATATTATGAATATATATATATATATATTGGATTTTTATTCAGTTAAAAAAAATCAAAGGCCAAGGACAAACGGTCCAAAGACCGACACTTGCCTTGTGTACAAATTAAAAAAAATATACATAAATACACATGTCAAATCAAATTACAGAATAATTAACAATCAATTGCAACTAACAGAATGCCCGTATTAATATATGGCAATACAACAAAGGAGAATGAGACCCAGGGGAAAACAATTATCCTCCATGGAAGGAGGGAACAGAGAACCCCCCCCCCCCCCCGAAAAAAAGGGTATACACTATAAAAGTGCCACTCACGAGAACACTCCAGAACAACCTATCAGCCCGAAGAATGAAAAAAAAAGAATACTAAATCCTTCATATGACTATAATGACATTTGATTTAAGAGCAAGGTCTAAAGCTTGTTTAATAAAGATATTCATAGGTCTTATTGTTTTTTTTATCTTTTTGATAATCATTTAACACAGGATAAAAGGAAATATGGAGGAAAAAACAAACTGCGTCAGAAATGTCGTCTCAGGCAGTGTCAACTTATTGGAGGGGTAAGTTTTTAAAACCTTTGAAAAAAGAAATATATTTCAACTGGAGAATAGGGGGGGGGGGGATGTGACATGATTTCAGAGGCATATACCTTATTGTGAATATGATTGACATTTGCATTTAGGAGAGCATTGCCTCCATTACGAAAATATACTCCACAAATCGTTATCATCAATGCTCATCTTGAACTCCTCTGTACATTATCTTAATACTAGAAGCAGAAATAAATATCATCTATGGACTGTTAATAAAATTACCGTATACACTTTTTTCTTTAGACACCATGCTCCAGATATTTTGAATAATCACCCACAAAAAATGAAATCAATTAACTCAATGTGTTTCTTTAAGAGAAAACTTAAATCTTACTTAGTCACAAGTGTTTGAAATTTTGATAACACTGCCATGTAATGTTTTGTGATGGACTTGTGTGGTAAAATGTAAAATGTCGCATTTTTTATTATTTTTTCATATGCAATACTTAATCATTCAAATTTTATATTTCATTTTATATATTTAAATACTGATATTTATGCAACTTATTTTACCTTTATTCAGGGTGGTTGTCTCAGCAAATCCATATGGATTTTTATAGCCACCCAATTCCAATAATGCTTTTGTATTGTTATCTGTTGTAGTGTTTTATCTTCTTACCTTATCCTATATTGTTGATATATCTATTGTTATTTTGCCATGATTGCATTCTGTTCTTGGATTTTATTGGAATTGAATTGAATTGAATATAACTGAGGCTCCAAAAGAAAAAGGTGTGCCATGTGAAAGCAATTTAAATATAAGCAGTGATATTGTAATTTTATTTCCACTTTGCACAACCCTCAGAGTAAAACGACAGACTGGGCTTTTAGGTTACAGGCAAACTTGTGTGTAAAAGTGACTTGCTAGTGTACAAATAATTCATGCTTACGATTGCATTAGTGCATTCACAACTGCACGAACGTTAAGTCACAATTGTATAATGAACAAGACTAGTCAAGAATATTATCCCATTGTGACTTAGCTGAGTGCAGTGCATATCACTAATGCATGAGCTACAAAGCATGAATTATTGTTTTATAAAACGGGTCGACAACATGAATATAAAGCCAAAATATAAGCTATGAACCTGACTGAAATGTCAAGATTCGCAGTCATGGAGGTTGCCATTTGCTTTCTTTTGTGACAGCATGTATGATAAGCGCAGCCTAGCCTAACAATGTGATGCACTTCTTGATACACGCATCTATGTCCTTGCTACATAAAACTATGCACATTTCATCATGCATTGGGTTATTGAGGTGGCATGAGGATTTCCAGTCAGAGTATATGTTACGCTTTTTTGCTGCACACTTTTGGCACTCCTGTGCATGTTAGCGAAAAAATAAAGAGCGCACACATGACTCATTTCAGTGCGTCTGATTGGTTACATTCTTGAACCTGTGGTATGACTTTCATTATCAAATTCATAAGCTGGTAATAAGCCACTGAGAATAGGAAAGAAGATATAGAGAGGTTATAGTCTATTTGCAAGTTGTAAAGGTGCCGTACCGGTACCGGTACTTCAAATTTGAGACTGAACAGATTTTTATGCCTCCGCCCACCAGAGGTCATTATGTACATAGAAATGGTTCGTTCTCACAATAACTCAACATCCATTTGATGGATCAACTTCAAACTTGGCTGATGCATGCATATGGGAGGGACAATGATCTTACAAGATTTTGGGGTCTCAAGGTCAAAGGTCATAGAGGTCATAGAGGTCATTATGTATATAGAAATGGTACGTTCTCGCAATAGCTCAACAACCAATTGACGGATCAACTTCAAACTTGGTTCATGTATGCATATGGGAGGGACAATGATCTGATTAGATTTTAGGGTCTCAAGGTCAAAGGTCAAAGGTAATGGAGGTAATTATGTACATAGAAATGGTCCGTTCTCACGATAACTCAACAACCATTTGACGGAGCAGCTTCAAACTTGGCACATGTAAGTATATGGGAGGGACAATGATCTGATTAGATTTTTGGGTCTCAAGGTTAAAGGTCAGAGGTCATAGAGGTCATTATAGACATGAAAATTGCTTCTTGCGAATACTTAACAACTCCGTGACGGTTCAACTGCAAACTTGGCTCATGTATGCATATGGAAGGTCTCATAATGGTCTCATTAGATTTGGGGGTCATGAAGTCAAAGGTCAAGGTCAAAGATGTCATTGTATACATGAAAATTAAAAAATCAACTTGAATGTACCATATATTTCCAATCTGGCAATGGCAGAGGCATAAATTTCGACCGTGCCTCATGGAGGATTCATCTAGTCTTGTATTAGATTCCTTTTGAACTGCTTCTTCTTATTGAACTATTTCACTTTTTATATTATTATTCAACACATGTAATTAGCATTCCATGCCTGAAAGGCACCCTCGTTAATATTGTTACCAAGAAGTTAACAACTTCCAAATCTGTGGAATATTCTATTATTGTTTTATTTTTTGTTTTTTGTACATATTTTTAATTTCAAATATTTTTACTATGCCATTCTATGAGAAGGATTATGAAATAGTCTTGAAGATGTTGTCATAGCTGTAATATATGAATGCGACCTTTGGATACATTTCTGTTTTGACAGTTCCCGGATTCGAAAAGTGAGGAGAAAGTGGAGGCTCAGGAAGCTACTAGTAATAATATTGCCGGGCAGAAGAAAAGGGTAAGATGCATTTTGTCATCCAGTTAGAAAAGGAAGCATCTCTAATGTTTTTTTTTAATTTGACTTTTTCCTGATTTAGAGTACTTTATGTATGCTTTACATTATGATACACAAATCAAGGTCATGTGACCCCAAATTTCTAAAATTCAGACATATTTACAGGAAGCTACTACATAAACTCATGAAACAGTGACATTATTTTTTTCATTATGCCTCCGCCCACCTAAGATGGGTGCCGGAGGCATTATGTTTTTTGGGTTGTCCGTCTGTCCAACTGTCCGTCCATCCATCCCATTTTCGTTCTCACAATAACTTAAGAACTGTTTGACATAATCAACTTAAAACTTGGCTCATGTATGGCTCAATGATCTGATTAGATTTGGGTGTCTCAAGGTCAAAGGTCAGAAGTCATGTACATAGAAATGGTTTGTTCTCAAGATAACTCAACAACCATTTGATGGATCAACTTCAGACGTGACTCATGTATGCATGTGGGAAGGACAATGATCTGAGTAGGTTTTGGGGTCTCAAGGTCAAAAGTCATAGAGGTCATTATGTACAGGAAATTGCTTGTTATTGCAATAACCTAACTCTGTGATGGTTCAACTTCAGACTTAGCTCATGTATGCATATATAGGAGGGACAATGGTCTGACTAGAGTTGGAGCCACAAGGTCAAAGATGTCATTGTATGCACGAAAATTTTTTTAAAATCAACATGAATGTGCCATATATTTCCGATCTGGCAATGGCAGAGGCACAAATTTTGACCGCGCGCGGTCGAAGATTCATCTAGTTAACTAAGAAATTCATTTTACAGAGTTGTTTCTTTTTGTCATTGGATGGGAGCAATATTATGAAGCCTTGTTTGCATGTGATATTACCAGGCCCCTAGAGCTCCGCCATTTTGTCCAGATCCATTAGAAGGCCGACCAAAGCACCCATCAATATTTATGAGCAAAAATGAATAATTCATTTTGTAAGATGATTCCAAGGAGTCACGTGTGTTTGTGCATGTTTTAAAACATTACGCCCATCAGCTAAAACATGCGCAGTGATGCCCTATCAATGCGCAACAAATGCGCATTAAATCAAAGTATCATATCAATAGTGATACGCGCCATACGCGCGGTAGATATGAATAATGCAACAAAAACGGGTGCTTAGGTCGACCTTCAAATGATCCGAAAGAGGCGGGGCCTAATGTCATTCGCGTAATGATATAAGCGCGTGCTGCTTTTCGTCTAGTAAATTTATTATATGTCTATGGATATTACCTTCCCGCTCCAAACCTTCTTGCCGTGGTTCATATGGTAAAGCTGTGGTTTATCCTTGGTTTGGTACGGGAGTTATATTATGAAGCCTTGTTTGCATGTGATATTACCTTCCCGCTTCCAAACCTTTTTGCCATGGTTCATATGGTAAAGCTGTGGTTTATCCTTGGTTTGCCTTGATGAAGGCACGGATACCATGATAGCAAGGAATCATGGTTTTCAGCATGGTTGGATGGTAGTCTTTGGTCAGACATCGCTTATTTATTGTTTCTATAATTATAATTGTCATGTAAGCATGGTCAAGTTTGGTCCACACACCTTTGTGTATCTTTATTTATCTTTTGTATGGAAAATAAATAATAATAAATAAATACCTCAACAGAAAGTGCCTTCGCAAAAGAAAAAACCATTTTACATGCTTCCTTCGGTTATAAGTACCTAATTGCTGTCTGTAATTCAAAGTTCAAAGGTATCAGAAGTCAATTCCAAACTTTCAGGAGTTAAGGAGTTAGCCTCATTAATGATATCTCTTATGAACCATTTGAGGTTTTGAAAGAGGAAATTCTAGTTTGGAATCATATTTTAATCATGGGTGACATTGGAAATAGAAATGTTTAACACTTCAGCATTTCATGTTAATTCCTTACCTTGTTTTATTGCTTCTTTAGACAATTTACAAGGACTGTTTGGAATGTGTTGCTTGCAGAACTTTGACCAATTGTGGAAGCTGTATCTACTGTCTGGTAAATCATACTTAAGAAATGAATACTCACGTATTTGATGGCCCAAAATAGTTTAAATCAGCTGATGCCTTCGACTCTTCATTGTAAGAGAAGATCATGTACTAGTATCCAAGGAAGCTGAAATATAGCGTGGTGCCAGTTGCCTGTGTAATCTCCTCTCATATTTATGTTTCATCATTAAGCCAAATGGTATTTAGTAATGAATATGAAAGGTTAGACGTTTTCTCTTTACGTTGTTGTGCGAAAGAATGCGTCCAGAACGCAAAATACAAAAAAACAAAAATTTGAATGTCTATTTTGATATGTTGGAATAGAATTTTAGCAAAGATCATGCCACAAGTAGATTGTATATAAATTTACAAGGTCTGCATGCTGCCATGCTACCCATGAAATTATCAATCATTGAAAAATTTGATTTTCAATAATTTTCCATTTTGCTTCTGGACGCGTTTTTTTGCAAAATGACATAAAGATAAGACGCCTTTATGTACAAGTAAAATTATCTTATTTGAAGTTCACAGTAATATGATAGAAATACTCAAATCTAATTTTGATTAACTGCAAGCCTTGTGGTTGGAGTAAAAGCCAAATTGGCTTCAAATCGTAGCCGATCGCAAGATTGATAAGATGTCACTACGATTTGGAATTGAATTCACTTTTATTCCCATAGGGAGGCTTGCAGTAGCCTGGAATTTCAATATTTGTATTCATACGACCATTTGAAATTGTGATCATTATGATTTCACATGTTTGAATGTTCATATCAAGTGCTGCAACAAATATTTTGAAAATCGGATCGCAGACGGATTGTATAGTGTCAGGCGGGCTTTAGATAGACTTTCAAAGGCATCATCTGAATTTCATATTTCCATATTTCATTCACAGCATGATTGATAGACCCAACCTGATACATTTTGGGGGCAGTGATCAGTAAGAAACATCGTTTGGTGCTTTTTTTACACATTTGTTTCTGCTATAACTTTTCATTATCCAATATCTAGGATAAAGCAGAATTTGGAGGTCATTGCTTGTGGAGGCGGAAATGCATCTTCAAACAGTGTTTGCTGCGAAGACCTGTAAGTAGGTCATTCAGCTATGGAGACTCAGTCTTCTTTAGTGCTATATATACTGCTGATGATCTGAATGAATTAATCAAACTAATATTCATTTGCTCAAAATCCTCACAAGATCTTAGCGGAATGTGAAAACATCTTGCACATATTTTCATTGATACGGTGTGAAGATATCTTAAAGGTAATGAACAGTAGTGGTAGCAAAATGAAAGTTGGCATGAAACTGCTCAAATATAGTCTCATATTGTTCAGCTTGCATGAAAAGATACATGAGTGAGACAATCTAGCATTCTATTCATGATTTCCGGTGATTTTCAGTAAAATAATTCAAATGATGGTATATCAATTGTTACCTATACCCTCGCTACGGACCACCTACCCCGATGCTCTCGGCTCAACGGCGCATAGCGGTTCGCACACACTGTTTACACGTGGGTGAATTTTCAACACGGGCCCACGCTGAGAACTCGACGTATCTTCTGTTGATATTTTAGCAAATTTCTAAACAAATATTTTTCTAAAAAACGTCAACTTTGTTTGAAATTAGTCATTCTACATCAGTTCATGCAGGAATTTTTATTCCACCAAACAAAGTAGTTGAATATTCAAAGCGCCACCTTTCCCACTACTGCTTATTACCTTTAAGCTATGGTCCTCTTTCAATCTTTTAATTATGCTTGTGTACTGTCAGTAGCATACATGTGTTATGTATTCACAATATTGTGATCAGTCATTGTTTTTTATCACTCAGCTGTTTTCACACATTATAAATGCAAATGTATTCTGTACTATTATTCATTAAAATGCAATACTGGGGGGGGGGGGGGGGGGGGTTAAAAAAAATAATTCTAGTGCATTTTAATTATAACTGAAAATACCGGTATCCCCCTTTTTAGAAATTTATTTACTTTTCTTTTTATTTGTTTATTTGCAGAGTCCTGGTGATGACTGTGGGTCATGTAAGGCTTGTAGGAAATCTTCAGATTGTAAACAGTGTAAACCGTGCAAGGTGAGTTTGTTTAGATTAATTTCGGAATTCTTTTTTAGTCCTTTGGAGGGGACTTAAAGCTGTTGATCTCCTGGTTGCTTACTAACAAGCATGCACAGTCAGGTAAATTAACCAACCAACCAACCAACAGTTTAATTGGATTGTACAGAGGCAAGACTCAGTAGCAATGTCTTGATAAGTGATGTGATGTGACATGGTATAGTTGCGTATTCATTTGACATTCAGTCAAAAAGTTGAGGGTTCAAATCCCTGCCCAGCTCTCATGCCCTTCTGGCAAGACATTAAACTACAGTTCAGACAGACCCTAAACTCCTGACCCCAAACCATCCGGCTCTTTGACACTGACCTCGCTGTCCTGGGCCGGTATTCTGAAAAATTTTTTTTTTCTTTTGTCTTATTTTTTAAAATTGGCATAGTAATCAGAAATAGACTCTGTCTTGATCGTTCGGAAGAGGAAGAACATGGCATCTGCTTGTCCATGATTGATGGATGGGGAAGGTACTACTTGGGGGGACGCATGCGCGTTGTGACTTTTATTTCTCGAATGACGGCTTAGTTCAGGGGTACTAGCGAATAGGTGGATACATAGATTTATCTAGTAAATAACAAAATTAGTGATAATTTTCTTGATTATTGAGTTATTGTAATTAACATTCATTGATCCAGCTTGAATAATGTCTTTCCCACTTTTTATCAGGCAAATAGAAAGTTCGGAAGAGTGATGAAGAAGTGCCAATTGAGGATATGCCTAAAGAAAAATGTAAGTAATGACCATGACCTAGTTTTTTTGTTTATTCATGCTTTTTTTATTATTTTGTATTTTGTTGTTTTTGGTGTATTTTTTTTTGGGGGGGGGGGGGCTTGACAGTTTTTTTTTTTTTTAATGTGAAATTTTATTGTAAAGGAAAGCCCAGTTTTATGCTACCTCAGTCATGCACTGTAGTCTTTTCCTGCAAAACTTTCAGCAAAGCCATGGTGGCTACACTTAGGATGTGATGGTTGCTTATATTCTGTATTTTAAAGAGTTGAACTGTCCACTTGGATGTGAATTATTTCATATTGCCATTTACAGTGTTGGCCACCCCCAGAGCCAGTTATAGTGTTGGATGGAGAAGACTCTGATGATTTGTCCCGCTCTGATGGTTCTGATACAAGTGGCAAGGATGGCACACAAGACAAAGCTCTAGCATCATCAACAAGGTAAATGTTTGCATGAGCTCAAAATTGGGGCATGTGTACACTGCTGAATGCACTGTTTTTTCTGTTTTTGTTTGTGAATTTTTTTTTCCAAGTACTCCAAAACACTTTTGATTTGGTTAAATGTGACACTGCAGCTTGCCCATTCAAATAATGGGGGAGACAAAAGATTTGACTTTGCATCACTGCCATTTGTAATATATTTTGCCATATGTATTGAGTCAATTTGCATATCTGGGAGTGTTGAGCTTCCTCTTCTTTTTTGTCTCCCTGAACTTCTGTTCTTCCCTCTTTCTCTCCCTCTTTTCCATCCTCCCTCCTTCTTTCACCCCCCCCCCTTTCCTTCCTCTTTCTGTCTTCATGTCCCCCCCCCCCCTCCCAACCACTCTCTATTTCTGTTTCTTTTTCTCACCCAATGTTATTGTTGTCCTTTTCTCTCTCCCTATTTTGCTGATACTCTGGACAGCCGCATTTTGGAAGCATTCCCAGCGCAGATTATGAAGTGGAAACAGGATCCGAACTTTGCAAGGGAGAAAGGCATCGATTGGGAGAAGCTGGAGAGTAGCCTTGAGGAGATCGAGCGTAACCTTGCCCAGATAGACTCCAAGATGGTGAAGCTGAAAGAGATCATTGCCAGGCCCAAGAAACCATCCATTGGTGATGTCAACAGACAAGTAAGAAGCTCTTTAAATGATTTGATTCATTGATTGAATATCCAACATTTTTGAAATTGCAAAAACTTCTTGCAGTGCCAGGCAGGAAACATACACTGCTGCTAAAAGGTGCATTTATTATGACAGTCATGTTTCACCTCGAAGAATATATCCTGACATTCGATGTAGCTGTAGATACCTGGAAGCAATGTTTGATAGGACATGCTAATGAAAACTTCTGAAGATTAAGGGAAATTGATGTTTTAGGAAACATATACACCCTTTTAGCAAACAAAATGCATTCTTTCTCATGCTTAGTCATTTCATATCCCCATTGTATCTTTCTTGTATCAAATTGTTTCCCATTCCTGTCTATCTCTCATGGTAAATTTGTTGGTATTTTCCAGAATGATGAGGAGCCATCTAAAAGCGCTACCAAAGGGCCTCCAATCGTAAGGTGAGTCAACATTGTTATATTTCTTTTAACATTTTTAAAGTGATTACACAATGGTAAATTTTTTTTTGGATATATGATCGAGAATTGAATTCTAAGAAGAATAACATTAAAAATTTGATGATTTTCAATCGAAATCAATGCATTTTGGCTAATTTTCTCATAAAAAGTCAAGAGTTGACCAACAAAAATTTGAGTATGAGGTATAACGTAAAAGTGGGTACCCAGCTTCGCGCATTGCAGTCGTGCTGCGCGCTAGACTGTACAATGTGTATTATACTTTGCGCGCATTTTGCTAGAAGTGCGCGACAAGGTACCCACTTTGACGTCATTTTGACGTCAAAGTGGGTACCCGGTTGCAACTAGGTCACAGCTGAGGGGTCAAAAATATCCTGAAATCTTACCACATTTGGGGGTTTCCTTGGCAACACGACTTTTAAAAAAACTTTAGGCAGATGATTTTCTGCTAATAAAATCATGCTCTTTTAAATGAGCTAACATTGTTTCAGCATTGGGTACCCCCTTTAACATCACAAGTACAAAAATATACCAATGCATGTTTTATTTTTTTTATTCCACAGTTCTTTTACATTTAATGTATAATACAAATACTTATACATATACAAATATTGCCCCCATCACATGAGTACTCTCCCTGGCATTCCTTTACTTGCTTTTTTGTTAGGACTTGTTCATTATTGATTGAGCTGAAATTGTATAGTTCTTACCATACTTTATTCTTCATTCACTTTTTCCAGGAGAGTAAAATGTTTTTAAAACTAATTACTGTTAGTTTTTACTAGGCATCATGTACATTATTGACTTGAATGTAATATCTGTTATGTATGTTGTTTTCTTTTTTTGGTGAAATTGTGTACATATCTATGTTGTGTTGCGACGCATGTTGATTTTTTGATAAATACAAATTTCGACTTAATTTAATCCTTTTTTTATTAATTTGGTTTTGGATTATGGAGTGATGAGAAGAGAAATACGATCCAAAATAAGTGAATACTATGTGAGCAGTAATGATGATATATGAATGTATGCAAATAATTATTGTACATTTTAGAACAATGATTTTTTTTTTTTGTGGACTCTGTTACCTAATAAATTTGAGCCTTGACAGAGAAATCTCTTCCAAATTTTACCTTGACATCTTCCTCTGGCCCCTTTTATGTAGAGAGTCCAAGTTGGCAGATTATCTTGAAGTTCAGCAAAGCAAGTCTGAAATGAAACTGCGGATAATGTATCACGGAAGCAACCAGGAACCAAAGGTGTGTTGGAAGTGCAATCTT
The DNA here is from genome assembly GCA_029962745.1 of Echinometra lucunter. Lineage (NCBI taxonomy): Eukaryota > Metazoa > Echinodermata > Echinoidea > Camarodonta > Echinometridae > Echinometra > Echinometra lucunter. The sequence goes on from CM057151.1 coordinate 25,718,998, forward strand.
TCTTGAAGAATGTTAGAATTTTACATTTTTAATAGATGTTGATGATTTGTGTTCATGGTCATTTTTTGGTAAAAGAGTCATGCATTTGTTTAAAAAGGGTGGAGAACCTTGTCATGAATTTCTTAATCTGACCTGAGCAAACACTTGGATTTTGCTGAATATTTGTTGCATCTTCATTTTAATCAGTGAAGATGTTTGTAAATGTAAGGTTGAAACATCTTACTTTTTACATTTTGATTTTTTTTCTCATATATAAAACAATAAATATATTGTGATGGGAATTATGAAACCAGTGCCCCATTTCATAAAACTTTTTATCAGTTACAAATGCCACATTTCTATGACGAATTTGCTCTCAGCCAATCAGATGCAAGGATTTCAGTAGCTTATAACAGTTACTGCAACTTCTTATTGATAACAAGCTTTATGTAACAGTTCTTGTTGTTTCCCTTCAGAAGGTGACAAGAAGAGAAGTTTGTGGTTGTCCTCTGGAGCCGGACACCGACCTGTTCTGCCCTCTGTTCAAAGCTAAGTGTGAGAAGCATTATAACTGGGAGAAGCTCAGACAAGCAGAACTTGACCTGGAGAGAATGGTGTGGGTAAGGACTTGCTTTACAAAGATCAACAATATTTGTCATGCTCAGTCTATTAATTTATTGTATTTTCTGTTAGCAAAACAAAAACATAATAGGTATGCAAATAATGGATTATGATACTAAAACTTTTATAGATTTGTGATGTCTAATTTTGAGGATGGATGAAGTTCTTGCCAAGATACAGAACGGTTTTGTTGATATAAAGTATTTTCATGCAGGAGTAGAGTAAGGAATGGGGATTTTGATATGATATGTAGCCTAATCAAGAATTTGTGAATTTTCATAGAGTCTGGATTGAAAATTTGGGGTCCGATTGGATTGAGCCTTTTGCAAAAAATTTTAGATGGGGGAGGGGGGAGGGGACCAAGTGTCCTAGGCACCTTTCGCTGTCAAACCCTGGATATGGGGTTTATCTTAATCACATCAGCTGGTTTGATGGTTAATGCAAACAATCAACAGATAATGATAATAACTGAGTGATAAATATACACATATGAGGTTATTAGCATACATACTGTATTAATTTGTTGACATTATTCTTCTTCACGATAAAGCTGACTGGAACTTTCCTTTTTTCTCCACTTGATCATTTTTGTTGTTTCTTCTGTATGATAGTTGATGAAACTGGATGAATTGCTGGATGTGGGGAAGGACACTCGTGCAGTCACAACAACTATCGATGCTTCAGCAACGGCCATAAGCTGATGTGAAAGCACCTCATACACGGATTAATGTATTGCTGCCGGGTCATGCTGGTGCAATCTACCGCACTTCAAGTTGTTGCAAACAACTCATTAAAAAAAACTCTGCAGGATTAGATCCCTGGATGACCATTCTGCAAGACTACAGCAATGATGCAAAATGTGCAAAAGACACAAAAGTAACTGCTAATTTGGAGGGGTCTCACATCATCTGCAACTTGCCTGGAATAGGGATCTTGAAATGCCAGCAAAGTGATGATGAAAATGGAATTGTTCTATTCCATAGACCATTGAAATTCAGAGATAAGCTGCAGTGAACAAACTGAAATAATCCTCAGTCAACTCATGAAGGTCACAGATGAAGATTGTTCGACTTTCTCACGTACTATTCATCATAGAGTAAAGTTGTGTGTCCCTGCCCTACCATTTTATATTTTTTTTCACTTCTTACCCAGGAAAGGCATTGTCACCTGGAGCCTGTACCCATACAGACACATGTTGTAGAAACATATGATGCTTTCATGAAACAGGCCCCTGGTATATTGCTGAATGAAATAGCGTATGACTCGGATAAACACATGCTTTAAATGTGGAATGTTTCACTGTGTGGAAATTTCGGGCATTTTGTGTGGCCCGACACTTGCTGAAAATAAACCCGCGCAAATATTTTGTTTATTTTGCACGTGAACATAGTCATCCTAGCTGTCCGCGAAAATTAGAAGTGCATGATTGTGTTTAACTCGGCTGAGCGTGAAAAATCAAATGCACAAAAATTTCCATTATTACAGTACCTGTGGAGTAGAATGTATTTATCTGATGATTGGGGGTAATGATAACTGTCTTTTTGGTTCTTTTCTTTATTTCTTTTATTTTATGCCTGTTCATTAGCATTGTTTGAAACTCTGTTGCATTGCAGCTCAGTAGAGAGTATTGTAGCTGCACTACATAAATTCATCTCATTATTCAAATTACTGTCCTTGTTCCATAAATTCATGCTCTCCTGTTGATGGAGGTACCATATTCATGTGACATGACATGACCAATCATTTCATAAACTTCATTGTTTGCTTTACGTCATCACTTTTGTTGTAGAAGAGAGTATTTGCTCTTGTAAAGAAAGAAAGGAAGTACTGAGATGAAGAGACATAGGATATGTTTTTGTCAGCCTTTGGAATGTGAGGATTGAACGCAAAATTGTTGATAATGCAAAACGCCTTGTCACTATGTTTCATTGACTCAACTGCATAAACCCTAATAATCGTACTGAAATTTTTTTAATCGCTATTGTTGTATTTCAAGTGTTGAGACAAATTTGCTTTTCTGAAACTTGTAACTTTGTTGCATCTTTGCTCAATCTGCTCGCATGATCCTAACTTACATATAGTATACGTATGTGGACGAAGACAACATCATAAGATAATTGCCAATCTGAAAAATGTTGTATCTTTTGTTTATCTTTTTTCTTCCGTTGTGAATACAAAAACATTTTCAACAGCTAGAGGCTGTTGTGTCTCGTGATGTTGGCAATTTTCTAGCTCAGAAACAGGCAGTACATACTTGGCCAGAATAGTAAAGACTGTGTGTAACTAGAAATGTCACAGAAGAGACATTTTGAAGAATTAGCAAATGGGAATCACTGATTTTACATAAAAACGTGACTTTTTTTCAAGCAAGGGAGTATTTGCTCTTGTAAAGAAAGAAAGGAAGTACTGAGATGAGGAGACATAGGATATGTTTTTCTCAAACTTTGGAATGTGAGGATTGAACGCAAAATCGTTGATAATGCAAAACGCCTTGTCACTATGTTTCATTGACTCAACTGCATAAACCGTAATAATCGTACTGAAATTTTTTTAATCGCTATTGTTGTATTTCAAGTGTTGAGACAAATTTGCTTTTCTGAAACTTATAACTTTGTTGCATCTTTGCTCATTCTGCGCGCATGATCCTAACTTACATATAGTATACATATGTGGACGAAGACAACATCATAAGATAACTGCCAATCTGAAAAATGTTGTATCTTTTGTTTATCTTTTTTCTTCCTTGTGAATACAAAAACATTTTCAACAGCTAGAGGCTGTTGTGTCTCGTGATGTTGGCAATTTTCTAGCTCAGAAACAGGCAGTACATACTTGGCCAGAATAGTAAAGACTGTGTGTAACTAGAAATGTCACAGAAGAGACATTTTGAAGAATTAGCAAATGGGAATCACTGATTTTACATAAAAACGTGACTTTTTTTCAAGCAAGGGAGTATTTGCTCTTTTAAAGAAAGAAAGGAAGTACTGAGATGAGGAGACATAGGATATGTTTTTGTCAAACTTTGGAATGTGAGGATTGAACGCAAAATTGTTGATAATGCAAAAAGGCTTGTCACTATGTTTCATGGACTCAACTGCATAAACCCTAATAATCGTACTGAAATTTTTTTAATCGCTATTGTTGTATTTCAAGTGTTGAGACAAATTTGCTTTTCTGAAACTTGTAACTTTGTTGCATCTTTGCTCAGTCTGCCCGCATGATCCTAACTTACATAATAATTTACGTATGTGGACGAAGATAACATCATAAGAGAATTGCTAGTCTGAAAAATGTTATATCTTTTGTTTATCTTTTTTCTTCCGTTGTGAATACAAAAACATTTTCAACAGCTAGAGGCTGTTGTATTTCGTGATGTTGGCAACTTTTTTAGCTCAAAAACAGGCAGTACATACTTGGCCAGAATAGTAAAGACTGTGTGTAACTAGAAATGTCACAGAAGAGACATTTTGAAGAATTAGCAAATGGGAATCACTGATTTTACATAAAAACGTGACTTTTTTTCAAGCAAGGGAGTATTTGCTCTTGTAAAGAAAGAAAGGAAGTACTGAGATGAGGAGACATAGGATATGTTTTTCTCAAACTTTGGAATGTGAGGATTGAACGCAAAATTGTTGATAATGCAACATGTTGTTCATTAATTGCAGTTGATCATGCATAGTGCATATAAAACTTGTAATTTATCAATGATCCCTGATATTGATTTGTGCAAAGCACATCCCTATGTCTTGATCCGAGGGTTGCTGCCATTGGTCCACCTATGTACCGTATGTAAGATCCATCTTGATCGATAAAAGTGTAAAAAGTAGGCATGACAGAAGATAAATAAATACAGGCGTTACAGAGATACGACGATTTTCGGAATACCAACCTAAAACGAGTAGTGAATTTTTTTCTTTAGAAGATAAGACAAACTTAGAAATTTTAGAATACCACCCAAAATGATATTCAAAACTCTGTAAGATAACTTGGCTCAAGCGTGTATAAGCATGGATAGAAACTTCAATTAGCAATGTAGGATCAGCAGATTTAGAATTTGAAATTTTGAATTATGTCGAGGTTTATTCTTGCCTCAGAAGCTACGGCCAAATGAAATAAACGGACCCTGCACTTGCTTTATACATGTGTAATATGCAGCAAATTACAGTACCTGGTTTTTATATCTTCTATGAAGATTTGGGATCATGTTTAAAGAATGTTCAAAGGCTTTGTTTACTTGTGATATTACATGTATATTAAGAACAATCTTTGCTACTATTAGTGGAGGCACCATTTGATTTTAAAGAAAAAAATGAAATTTGTTGAATTGTGTATGAATCTGTTTTCTCCTACCATTTTGTCACTGAGTTTCAGTTAAAAAGAGACTTAGTGCTTTTTTTTCCTTGTGTACGGAATACACTTCTTAAATTCACTTAGTTAATAACATGCGAAATTGCCTTGGTGCATACATGCCAAGTATATTTTTTTTTAAAAATGTTCTGTTTCCTGCCATTGGCCATCTTAATTTCCCAGTCTCTCTTGAACAGTGAATGTGATTTGTAATCATCACTTGATGTGTTAATCCCCAGGGCCCCATTTCATAAAACTTGTTATCAATAACAAGTTACAATAACTGTATAAGCTACTGAAATCTTTACATCTGATTGGCTGAAAGCACATTTGTCATGGAAATGTGGCAGTTTAATACCGATAGCAAGTTTTATGAAACAGGGCCCAGGTAATACCGATACCTTGAAGGCAACATAGGACAAAAATTCTGTTCTTTTTTATTTCCTGTTGAATGATGAGTGCTTCTTGGGTAGATGATACAGTTTATGCTTGTTAAGGCAGGGAATAGAATAATTTATATAAAAAATAAATAATGCATTACCTTTTTACCTCCCTTATAGAAATTATTAAAAATTTAAGTAATGAAAATTTTACTTGTGAGTGAAGGTGCATTTGATTTTAATTCAATTTCTTGAAATTTAATCAGAGCTGTAACAATTACCAGTGAAATCTTATGAATATTATTGGCTTCCTGATGATTTCCATTATCATAAAGGTGAAAGAAATTCATGTACATGTATTTTTAAAGCATGATTGATTGTCAAGTGATAATACATGTACAAGTCTGTCCATAAACATGCATTTTAAGAAGATACATACTTGTTAGTTGGTACCATTATATGCATGCTGCTCACTGGCATAAATTATGGGGGATGGGGGTATATATCCCCCCCCCCCCCACACTTTTCAAAGAAGAAATATTTCAATCTATCATTTAATTTTTTTATAAATCTATCAGTTGAATTTTTTGATAAATCTATCATTAATGTCAGTTACACTAGTAAAATTTCTATTTGAAATGCTAGTAAAACTAGACATAGGATTAGGAGGTCTTAAGATTTATGTGTGGGTGAGAGTTCGCGCCAGAATTTTCGGCAAATGATTTTGATCACCCCCCCCCCCCCCCCCACTTAAAACAGAATAACGGTGGTGATGCCGCTTCATAAGCTCAGTTAAGATTACATGGGTTGATAAGTCATTGATATACATTTGGTTTGGGCAGAGACATACTGTCATAAAAGTTTATAATTCTCTCGTTTGTGAATGTGGAAAGCAGTGGAGCGGATGGGGTGAGAAAAGAAATTAGACTTCCGTTTTCGTCTGAACCAAAAGCCAAGCTATTGTCCCGCAGCCTTTAAGAGTTGTTCTTGTTCTGCCAACATTTAATCCATGCCTGTTTGTACATGTAGTTTGTTTTCAAAGATGTCTTTATCAGGATGTATAATGTGTCAATAAAACTTTTAAAGAAAATATTTTCATCTTTTTAACTGTGTCCTATCTCTTATGAATGGCGATGGTGGGAAAGTGATGGTGTGTATGATGACAGCAGGAAGAAAACCAGATGAAGGAAAATTTGTCGTATAATTAGCACCATATCTGGACAATTACCTGATTATCGAGACAACAATCCCCGCAAAAGTTTACCCCTGCCCCTTGACATAGCACCTCCACCCCCCAAATGTTAACTTCCTGCCATGATTATCGGTAGAACAATCCCCCCCCCCTCCCATTCAGGATGATAGCCTGAGCCTCTTAGGAAGTAGCCATTTGAAATAAAGTGTTTGCTGGGGGGGGGGGGTGCATGATTTTCTTAGGGGGTAATTGTCCAAGAGCAAAATTATTGTAGGGGTGAGTGTCCCAAGGGTAATTGTATGTAATTGCCCTAGCTAGGGATAATTGTTGTGGATGTGTGTCATTGGGTTTGTTATAGAAAAATATTCTCATTTTTAACTGTACATGTCCTCTTATTAATGGATATGGTAGGAAAGTAGTAGTAATGACAGCAGGAAGGAACTATTTAGAATTTATATAGGTATACTATTTATAAACTATAAAATTATATGATTAGCCCAAATACATAAAATAATTCTTAGTTTCTCATCCCATCCTCTTTCCTTTTTTTTTGATGAGTCTCAAGTTTTATTGTTATTTTGTTATTTTTGTTCTGAAATGAAATTAATTTTGATCTGAGTACATCTAGACAATGAGGTTGCAAAAAATAAAAAATAAAAATCATTAATACCATTCATTTTCACATTGTTTTGAGCCTCTTGTGTGCTTACATCAATGAAATATCAAAAAGAAAAAGAGAGGAAATTTGTATTAAAATTGTCCGAATAACATTTCATGTATACAAAAAAATATCAAATAACATGGAACCCCCTCCTCCTAAATTTGAAAATATCCGGAAGAGAAACTAGGAATCAATTTTACTTGGCCTATTCACCATGTCTGGACAACTACCCCCTGGACAGTTATCCCCATGCACAACTCCTCGATCCCCCTGCCCCAGATAATTATCCCCCACTTCAATAATGACCCCCTATTTCAATCACCTCGAGAACTATTGCTCAGGACAGTGAGTCCCAGGGAAATTTAGCTCATCCCCCTTGGGGGGGGGGGGGGGGGGGAATGAGGTGTCAAGGGTGACGTTCACAGTTCAGCCGGGAGTAGTTGTCCTATATCGTAGAATCAGCTAATTATCACAGTCACTATGAACATGACGGACAAAGAAAGCGGAGAAAATAAACAACCTCTCATTCTACCCTTCACAATGGTTCTGGTAGTCAAAAGAACATCCCTTCACAGCTATTATGTTTAATCATGTAGTTCCAGGTGAACACCTGTTCCACATATTTCAGACAATAGCAGTGAAGGGATGTTCTTTTGACTACCTGAACCATTGTGAAGGGTAGAATGAGGGGTTGTTTATTTTGTCCGCTTTCTTTGTCCGTCATGTTCATAGTGAGTGCCAGCTGGTATGAGACAATATTTGTTGTCGTTGTTTTTGTTGTTTAAATCTGTATTTTGGATTTGGTTAATTCATTACTGAGGAAATGTGAATGTCCTCATCAACCCGGTGCGTTTTATTTTTATTGCTAGTATGTATGGGAGCCCGGGGGTGTGGCCGTGGCGGCATCTCAAAGAATTCGTTCACTGTACAATGTTTTGTAGTGAAAACTAGAATATATATATATTTGTTATTACAATTTGATCAAGAGTCTCTGAATCTCTGTTACGGGATCTTGCAACAAACCAAATTACTAATTATTTTTTTAAAAGAAAAAAGAAGGCACCCCGTCTTCTATTTCTGTGGCACCCCCCCCCCCCCCAAAAAAACCCCCCCACGAAAACAAAAACAAAGCAAAACGAAACCCGCTCCCCACCCCACCTACGGAAAGAATCTACCTTAACAGCACCTATAGAAATGTAGGTTGGCAGAGCAGCAAATAATTTAATGTAGTGCGGTACAATACATGTAGTTTTCCATGTAATAGCTGGAAGACGTTTGTTTGACGTTGAGTGGAATTCTTGGAACGAAAATTTCATTCTCCCATCATCACACTGTAACCATATGATTTATTTTTCAACTTAGCACATGGATGTCAAAAATTAGACACCTTTCCTCAATTCTACTAGCCCCGAAATTTCTCTGATTATCTGGTAAGTCAAAGTCAAAGTGAGATTCACGGGTGACATGTCGGCCGAACGAGCACCGGTCCTCTAAGCAGCGGCTTGAGCTGGGGTCGGCGCGACATGCACTCCCCGGCCGCGCCGCGGTGCAGTAACCTTTGTTGTGCCCTCTGCGCTGTGTATGACTTAGTATGATGCCTGTACATTACTACATTTATGTATGATGCCTGTACCTAGACTATTATTATTATTACCGGACACTTGATGGTTTCCCATCCTGCTATAGAAAAACCTCTCAATAAAATGTCTTTAAAAGTTACTGACTTTGTTTAATACAAGTAGACTAGTCTATGGAAGTTATGGGAGTGTATCTAACGACTAACATGACTAACATGATATTTTTACTGAACACTTTTCATAGATTCAGTCATATCAAATACAATCAGTGACAGTATTCTCTAAATATTTATTTATCAAACTTCCACCATGAATACTCAAATACCTGCAGAAAATAAAATTTTTCAAAGACAAGTAGAGGGTCTAGTCCTTGATCTGATATCACCTTCCGATCGCACCCCTCTCCAACTCCGCATTTGCGACGTTTTGGTGACCTGAAAATGGAATTGTATTACTGAACGTGCATTTCCTATGGGAAAAAGTTGGACAAAGTACCAAATCGATAATCAGCTAGTTTGACCATTTTTTGCTTTTTTAGAGAACAATGATATTATAAAAGTGTTTCTGCCTCGTTTTTGTCATCTTCCTTTTAAAATTTGCTGTGGGAGAATGTTGCATAGTTCTATTAATTTTGGACACGTAAATGCGCACGTTCGGTAATACATTGCTGTTCGGTAATATAATCACTGACTATACAACTGACTTTGGAGTCGTGAATCTCCGTCAATTTGCAGTGGCTGTCAGAACAATAAACCCTCGCGAATTTTCTTTTAAGAAAAGATGATGTCTGAATACAGACCTTCCGATTTGTTGATGAAAGTGATTTGAAGATATAGATAAAAATAAGTTATATTTTTAATCAGTTACAATTCTAAATGATCCTTCAGGGTCCCGTAACACAAAGATTTGCAAATTACAATCAATCGCAAAGTTGTAACAGCCAATCAAGACCATTGACATCGTTTCATGTGCATTTCGTTCAAAATGGTGACGCTGGACCAATCAGAATGGTGGTTTTAAATTTGCAATTGATCACAAACCTTTTTGTTACAGGCCCCGCATGTTGATTACGTAATTTTGTATAGTTTACATATAAAGAACAAGTTTCAGAAATGCTATTTTAAAGGTATTTTTTTCAAGGTGATCATTTTGGAAAGATTTCCATATGTACCCCCGCTAAAATTGATGTACAGTTCTCAGTTAACATTCTAAAGAGGGAAATTCTTTTGTTGGGGGTTGAGTAGAAAATGCTGGCCATGTAGGTTTTCCCCCTCCATAAAATCGAGCGTGTCCCAGTATTGTGGCATATACAGGTGGAATGTTGAAGTAAACAACCACAGTTAACCGTGCACGCACAGAGCTTTCTTTAAGCATGCCATCACGCATGGTATATACCTGTTGCTCCAGGTGACTAACAAGTGTATATAGGAAATATCGATGACCCTGCGATACACATCCTTGTAATTCCGAAGATTTACACCATTTTCGGCAGTGGTCGGTAATATGGCTGGTTGGTATACTGTACATTGATCATACAAAATACAGGGGACCAACACAAGCTGTGCATAGTGTCTGAAAACATGTCATATGATTAGAATTAAACAGTTGCTGTGTTGTTTGAACTGGTACTATATATTCTGTGGATCTAAATCTTGTTGAATTATTTTGAAAACCACTTTGAGACATTGTGTTACTTTTATTTTACTAATTAGTGTTAATAATAATAATATGTAGAACAATTGATTTTTAAAAATTGGAATCATTTTGACTTGGAGATTTGAGTTAAAGGACAGTTGCAGGATAATGTTATGCTTTTGCTAATGCTAGGAAATGGGTATGGTGGGGGGAGGGGGGGGGGTGGATGTTTCACTGAGGCCTGTACATCGTCACTTACTGAAAAGCACCCTAAACAAGGATTGAAGTACGACAGGAATTGCTTCTAACATCTCTGATTTTTTATTCCCTTAACAATAACAGATTTTATTCAAGGATTGCATCATCATCTGTGAATGTGATACCCTATTTCTTGATATTTGCAGCTTTAGATACCCTAGACATGTACACACGTTACGTGCCTGATGCTTGAGCATTATGAAATTACATGACTTAAGTAAAACTTGGAAATAATTGTGAGAGAACTAGCAGGGGTAAATGGAATTCATAGTTGAGGTGCTCCTGTTTTCTCGTTTGTATAGGTTTGCATGTTTGCCACATTTTATTGTCTCCGGTATTGGTGAAAGCATCCCAAGACCATGGCAACAGGTCCAACCACATCCACGGTTCCAGAATCTAACCCACCCTTCAACCAAGGCCTGCAAGGAACAGATAGGAGACGTACTTGGCAAGAACTCCATAGCAATGTCAAGTCAATGCGAAGGATTCACATGTTCCTGGCTAACCGGCTGTCTCTGGAGTTTACCTTCAGGGTGGTTGAAACAGAAACTGGACCTCGGACAAGACTGTATTTTCTTGGAGTACCACCAGGTAATATTCCTCCCTTTGTATCTGTACTTCTCTAGTAAGTACACTTTTAGAGTGAAATGACAGATTTTGACGTAAACATACATTAATATTATTGAAGATGTATCAGATTTTAGATCCCATCCGCGAATAATTTGAAAACCATTGAAAAACCAAGGGGAAAACAGAAAAGACACCATATGATATAAATACACTTCAATCCTCTTATGATACCTTCAGCTGTAATTAACAAACAAAATGAAAATTCTCATTGCATTTATCAACTTTTATTGATGGATGGCATATACGATAATTTCTGCCAAAGGAACTTTTTAAAAGATGTACATGTACAGTATCTGAGTTGCAGGGATAGATGAAGAAATTGAACCTTCCTGGACACTGTTATTCCTCATGTTCCCCATGTTGTTTCTCCTTATTGCATGTGGTACCCTGTAATTTTATTTATTTATTTACTTATTTATTTGTTATTCACCTTTGTTGTTAGAGCATGGGGTTATTTGGGAAAGCTTAGTAATTCCTTTGCCTAAAAACTCGATATACCTGCAATAATTTTTCTCCTACATAATTATTGGTCAAACTGATTTTCATTGAATTTTCCAGTAATACAGATGCAGTCCAGGTAATTTTGAAATGTCAGAATGTAACCCATAGTCTCAAGTCTGTGTACATGCTCATGTACTCATTAATTCCAGCATTATCCTCTTGTCTCTAGGTAACAGGGAAAACACACTCCTCTATGCTGACATGCCGGCAGAGGGAGACAATGGAAGCGGAGAATCTGGTTCACAGTGGAAACCCTTGCTCATCCCCTTCCGAGGACTAATGCAAACTGGCAACTTCTCAAAGGAGGAGCAGTTACTGAGAGAGCGGAAACGTATGGGTACCTTTGGGATAACTACGTACGACTGTGATGTAGAGAGTGGAAGGTTCTTGTTTCCTGCCAGCGGTAGTCTCTTCACATGTGTGGATCCAGATCTCATTGTAAGTAGTAACACTACTGTAAACATGAAATATTCGCAGTGTGGAAATTTTCGCGCATTTTGCGTGGCACGGCACATGTGCGAAAATAAAACCACCCAAAGTATTTAGTATATTTTGCTCGTGAATGCAGTTATCCTAACTGTCAACAAAATTTAAAGATGTGCGATCGTATTAACCTCGGTTGAGTGCGAAAAAATTAATCACACAAAAATTTCCACTTATACAGTATTCATTGCTATTATTCTTAAAAGATGGAATGTCAGTTGTAGAACTTAATCATCATTCAGAATTTTTGGGGGGGAAAATGTTAAAAAGTCAGGCTATTTTTCGTTGTCTATGTCATATTTCTTTTTACAGTAACTAAAAGGTGATAGACTCTTAAATGCAGCTTCTTCTCATTAGGGATATTTGAATTTTCTGATTCACTGTAATACTGTATACATTTCATGAGTTACTGTTACCTAATGTTATTTAAATACTTAATTAAAACTGCTGTCTAGCCTGAAAGAGTTTCATGTAAGACAAAATTAGTCAACATTATACCTCATACATGGATTCTTATTCAGTATTCACTGATTGGTCAAAACTATATCACATGACATGGCGCATTTCGATCTATCCCTCATCCCATTCCCAGGGTTCTCGCGTTCTATCATTTGACCTTGTCAAGGTCAGTTGATAGAATGCCCAAACCCTGTGATAGTGCACGAGACTGTGCTATGCTTCTTGACTTCGTCTTGGGACATAAGTACAGTTTCAAGATCACCTTGGGCTATAGTTCCAACCATGCCCCTCAAAGCAGTCAGTATTTGTATATTAGGCCAGTTTTCCCCACTGTACCCTACGGAGATTCTCATTCACTGTTGAGGTTGACAAGTATCCCTTGATGGTATGTGTTCTTGTATTTTTGTCTTGGAGTAGTCTTATCCCGTCTACCCCACCGAGGTGCCCACCCAGTGTCAGGGAGTCCGGATGGATGCCAAGCTCTGTCCAACCAACAGCAGTCTCCTAGCATTCATCACAGAGAATGATCTCTGGATCTCTAATGCTATCACAGGGGAAGAGAAGAGATTAACTTTTGCCAATAAAGGTAAAATATATATTTTAAACTGTAATTCTTTGTCAAAGGTTATGTACAGTTTTGGTAGGCCCTCAAAAAGTACTGGGGGGTGTTTCACAAAGATTTAAGTTTGACTAAAGTCGCACTTAAATTCCTACTTGCATGCTTTATATTACGCATATACTGGCAAAAGTAAGATGTTGTGTAGTTTTTTTTTCTCCTCACATAAATGTCAAACAAATGAGAGGAGAAAAATATTTTCGATGTCGGGTCAGCGATGTAAAATTCTAAAATGTTTGACATGCATCACACAGTACCTGCACATGTAAAACCATTAGGAGTTCAATTTTTTTTCAACAAGCATAAAAACGTGATTGTTGTGCAAGGAGTAGTTGTGTGCAGGATCCTAGCATAGGGCAAAGTGTAGCCTTTATATTGCTTTCCTTTCACACATTTACACTAAAATGCACTGGAAATCATGACCAAAATATCAGATGATTTCACACATGTATCTTTTTTGTAAGGCATACAATGTGAGACTTATCAGTTTCATGTCGATTTCTTTTGCAACCAGAAATGTACATGACCTGTAAGTGCAGTTAGTAGGAACAAAAGTTAGAAAAGTGTTTTGTATTTTTTCCTGGGATTAAACATCGTTTATTTTTTGTTGTTGTAAAGTCATCATGACATTTTAGAAATGCAAAGGGTCTGCATCTTTCATTGAAATTAAAATTTTGTCAAAATAGCATAGTCAATCCATCTGTTTTATCATATTAAAATAATCAAGTTGTAACAAAAACATGTAAGTGATAGTTTTAGTTCCACAAACTGGTATTTTGGAGTATAAGTAAAACTGATCTAATATGAGCAGTAATTTGTTTTTAATTCTTTCTGACATCTTTTTTTTTTGAAGGCTTGTCCAACATAGCTGATGATCCATGCAGTGCAGGGGTGACGAGCTACATCATCCAAGAGGAATTTGATCGCTACACCGGTTACTGGTGGCAACCAGATGTCCCTGAAGAGCAGCAAACAGAGAGGGTGGTATATAGGATACTCTATGAGGAGGTGGATGAGAGCGAAGTGGAGATACTGAACATCGTTGCACCAGGCCACGGTGATGGAGGGGTGGATAGGTATCGCTATCCCAAAGCAGGTATGTGCAGGGTTACACCCATCGTCAATGGTGGGTGCTGAAGGTCAGCCATTTTGATGCTGACATACATGTACGTAACAGATTCAGTTGTACCCAAAGCATTTCATATGATGCTCTCTCTCTGGTGAATAGATTGGTTGTGCAATTTGAATTCATGTTTTTATCAGTATAGACATTGTACTGTTATTTGACACATTTCTATTTCCATTGGTAACAATTGAAGTGTGGGATTAATTGGAACAATTACAATATATTTGTAGGCCTATTCTCAAAGGTGTTTTCGGGTGTTCCCCTCATTCTTTGTAACATAACATTTTAAACATAGTTATTGTTTCAAAAGGAAATAAGTGCAAATTTCAATTTGAATTTCATTTTCAGGAGCAATATATCTACCCTATATGGTATATTCGAACATGATGTAGTAAAGCCTCTTTCTTTAGTTTTATTATGAGGAAAATGTCTTTTATCTGATTTTAATGTGTAAGTACATGGGCATGAATATATTGATGTTATTTCCTTTTTTCTGCTTTGATACTCAGGTACAACAAATGCCAAGAATGTCCTCAAGATGGTAGAATTCACACTAAATCAAGAAGGAAAGGTGAGTTCTGTCACCTCTGTTGTACTTTAACCAGTTGACTACTAAATTTTCTAATTGCTATCATGATAGGCTTAATATATAGGCCACCAGGGGGGTGTTTCACAAAGAGTTAAGTTTCACTTAGATTCGTGCTTAAGCGCCAATGCGCATCCGGTATTTAACGCGTAATCTCATTGATAGACTTCCAACAGTGCACGTCCCCTGACCAATAGGATGATGCATAATATACAGCACGCAAGTAGGAATTTAAGTGCGACTTTAGTCAAACTTAAATCTTTGTGAAACACCCCCTGGTTCCAGTAGCCAGTGGGTTAAGTAGTCAAATTCTTTGTGTAAACAATCCATCAGTTTAGTATGCATTGTATTTTTATTACTTTCATATGGTTCTACACGCCCCAACCCAGTGTATGGTCATAAATTTGGGTACAGCGTTGAGTAGCACCATCTCGCGTCCATTAGAATACAGTTATGGAATGTCATCATGGTAACTATGATATCATGACCGGAGATAACGATCCTAGTGACGATTTTCTTTCTTTCAAGACGTATGATGAAGTTTGATGAAATATTTCTTAAATTCATTGAAATCTTCTTGCATGAAACACTGAACAATTTATTTCACACTTTTTTTGGTTCCTACAGCCATAGACATATAATATAATTAATTTATCGGACGAAAAGCAGCACGCGCGGATATCATTACGCGAATGACATTAGGCCCCGCCTCTTTCTGATCATTTGAAGGGGCCGATAAGCACCTGTTATCACCATGATATTGATAACACTGTTGCATTATTCATATCTATTGTGCGTATCATTTTTATTGTGACACTTTGATTTAATGCGCATTTGTTGCGCATTTATTGTGCATTAACTGCGCATGCGGTAAGCTGATGCGTGTTATGTTTCATAACGCGTACAAACAAATGCTACTAGTTGGAAGCATCTTAAAAAAGGAATTTTTGATTTTTGATCATGAATATTGATGGATGCTTAGGTCGGCCTTCTAATGGATCTGGACAAAATGGCGGAGCTTTAGGGGCCTGAGTACAGCACTGAAAAAAATTAAATGATTCAACAAAATGGAGAATTTTTAATTGGTACCCCAGGGTACCAAACACCTCATCATTATGTTACTGCTGTATAGCTTAGATAAAACTAGAATATCTAAGATTAAAGTAGAATAGGCCTATTCTACACTATGTCTTTATGAATCTTTAATGTTGTGATACATGATTCAGATTGTTGCATTCCTTCAACAATTTGTTCCCATTTATCAAGTTTGAAGAAACGTGTATTCACAAGGAACTGAGAGAGCCTCTGAAGACTTTGTTTCCCTGGATGGAATACATCATCAGACTTGGATGGACACCCAATGGCAGATAGTAAGTTAGAAGCAATAGTATTTTGTTGTATGATGATTTATTCATTTATTCATTCATTCATTTATTTTAGTTATATATTTATTTTTTATTCATTTATGTATTAATGTGTAGTTATATATTTGAGTAATTATTCATTGATTTATTGATTTATGGATTGGTTGGTTGATTGATTTGTTTATTTTGTATATTTAAGACTTAAAGGCATTGGCTAACTTTGTGAGCAGCTGATTTAAAAAATTCTCACACTAAGATGAAACATGTGTATGAGTACTTGTATTTATACTCAAAAACCCTGAAACCAACCATAATTTGGAAGGAAAAGCTGTAAATTAGACGCAAACCGCGATTTTATTAGCTTTCGTCTCGAGAGACACTGAACTAAGAGGACCGTTTGGACGAATTCAAAAATACCGTTACTTGCCTTCCGCCGCGTGATACGTCAATACACACAGTGCGGTCCGTTGAGTCATGTGCGCATGCGCACTCCTTTTACGTTGGGTCTATGCAACCGACCCTCGTATATTTTTCAAACATTGGTTCCATTTCTAATGTTTAAAAATACTTCCCGTGGATATTATGCTCTGAAACTTTCACACTGGTATTTTTACACTATAACCCTAATGTTTATCCCATTTTTAAGTAACAAAATGAGATTTTTAAAAAAATCATAACAATGTTAGCCAATGCCTTTAAGGAGTATGTCGTATGTCTTTTTAATTGTGGTAGTGAAGCCATTTATTATTGTACAGTTGTTAGAACCCAGATTATCCCACCGTTTCATCATCAATCTTTCTTATCTCATACAGTGTGTGGGCCCAGCTGTTGAGTCGTAACCAGCAGAGCACCGTCCTGGTCCTCATACCTATGGATAGCTTTGTACCTGTGGGTGAAGAGAAACCTATGACCGCTGAAGGGGAAGTCAACAAACCTGTCGTCCATGTACTGTACGAGGAACATTCAGATATATGGATCAATGTAAGTAGCTGAGCATTGGAATCAATATTAGACATACATTCAGCATAGAGCATGATATGTCAGGCTACTTTATGTTCAACCTGTCATGGTCACATATCTAGGAGTTAGTAGTTAAAAGATACCCATGACCCCTGAAGGTCAGGTCAGCAAACCTATTGACCTATTGTGCTGTACAAGGAGCATTGGGATATATGGATCATTGTGAGTAGCTAAACAATGTAATTTATTTTAGACATAATGTATATCGAACATAAAGCTTTGTGTGTAAAGCAACCTGATTTGTAACCCATCAGGATCATATATTTAGAGGACTTTGTACTTGTACACTTTGTGCCCATGACCCCTTAAAGGGGGTACCCAATGCTGAAACAATTTTGTTTTTTTAAAAGAGCGTGATTTTAATAGCAGAAAATCATCTTCCTAAAGTTTTTTAAAAAGTCGTGTTGCCAAGGAAACCCCCAAATGTGGTAAGATTTCAGGATATTTTTGACCCCTCAGCTGTGACCCAGTTTCAACTGGGCACCCACTTTGACGTCAAAATGATGTCAAAGTGGGTACCTTGTCGCGCAATTCTAGCAAAATGCGCGCAAGGTATAATACATATTGTACAGTCTAGCGCACAGCACAACTGCAATGCGCGAAGCTGGGTACCCACTTTTACATCATACCTCATACTCAAATTTTTTGGTCAACTATTGACTTTTTATGAGAAAATTAGCCAAAATGTATTGATTTTGATTAAAAATCATCAAATTTTTAATGTCATTCTTCTTAGAATTCTATTCTCGATCATATATCAATTTTTTTTACCATTGTGTAATCACTTTAAAGTCAGTTCAACAGACTTGTCATTCATGTGCTGTATAAGGGGCACTCGGATATATGGATCAGTGTGGGTAGCAAAGCATCATTATTGCAGATACACCTGGTTAAGTCACTGAATTTTCTCTCTCCCATGTATTGTAATATAAGAACAATTTAGTTCCAGTAGGCAACGTGTTGGGTAAGAAAAAGGTCAGCGGAGCTTACTGACCCGATTTGATAAGTTGGCCATGATCCCTCTTGGAACCTGTATAAACATCAAATAACAATAACTGTTTGAGTGGATAAATGGAAAATAATATGCTGTATACGCCAATATTTTCGCGTACAGATATTTTCACGAATCACAGGCTCACAAAAGCTGTCATAAAACCCCTGATTTCTTGATTTATAGCGCGTTTTCGGCGGCTCTCTTTCTTACTACCCCACTGATAAGCATACGCATCATGTTTGTAGCATTGCAATCTTAAGCATGACATGCAGAAAATTTCCTTTATGCTTATTCTGTTTTTGCGATGTCCAATTTTCACCATTATAAAGATGGAAGAGTTAATGATTATTTTTCTTTCTTTATTTGTGTATTTTCAAGAAGACGACCATTTGTAAATATTATGTAATGTGTTCTACTTCTTCAGGCTCACAACATCATGCACTTCTTCCCACAAACAAACCCCAATGAGATGAGCTTTATCTGGGCTAGTGAGGCAACAGGAACAAGACATCTCTATCACATCACATCAGACTTGCATCCGAGAGAAGCAATCCCTGGTAAATCATTGCCTATTCTTCTGTGATGCAGGGAACAGTATATATATCTTGCTATTAATATTTGTGCTTAGAAATCTGTATCATTGGACTTTCTATTCTACTTTGTCTATTTTTGCTTGCATCCATCTATGTATTTTTAGGAAAAGCAAAAGAGAAAGATAGAGAGAGAGAGAGAGAGAGAGAGAGAGAGAGAGAGGGGGGGTGGGGGTAAGAGAGAGAAGATAAAAAAAGAGATAGAGAGAGACTGGAGGATAGATATTTAAGCAAATGATAAACAGGAGTACATCATGGATTGAATATGTAAGGCTGAAAGCAACATGTTCTGTTCTGTGATAATAAGTTAAAACTATGATGGAATGATATAATAAAAATATGAGACATTTTAAGTTGCATTTTAATGTATAAAGGTACAGTTGCTTTCTTATCATACACATATGTAACAAAATCTTTCTGTTATTCCACGTTCATGTAAATAGGTGTTACTAGTGAAAATCAAAGTTGGTTTGTTGTATGTCTGGCAAAAATGTACTGCCGTTAACATTATCAATATTTGTTTGATATATTGGCTAACACTTCTGTACCATTTGACAAATGACAAATATCAGAATATGAGGACTGAGAACTAGTATAATGTTTATATAAGCCTACCAAAACAAGTACTAACATTTGTGTATTTTATATTTATTGATTAACAGGTAGTCTCAAACCAGCCATTCTCAAGTTTGAGATGCTAACATCAGGTCACGGTGAAGTCTCTGTACACAACCTGTGGGTAGATGAAGACAAGTCATTAGTATGCTACACAGCTCTACATGATAGTCCCATAGAAGAACATTTGTAAGTAGCAAAGATGGCCTGTACTGACTAGTTGTTTATTGCTATAATGTAATAGTAACTGCAACAGCAGTATTTTTTTGGATAGGTAAAAGCTCCAGTTGAAATGTTGACATTCAGTTTTCAAACAGCCCTAGGTTGGATCAACACCTTAAAGATTGCAAATTCTTTTGTGTCATTCAAGAGGCATGGATCAGTTGACATGATGATTTAATGGAGAATTGAGTGTTTATTGATGCAGATGATATACCCATATTCTTTGTATACAGCCATAGATGGTTCTCTGTGCCCTGTAGTCCTTGCATCGTATAATCAAAGACCTCTTTGCAATGAATCTGTTGTGTGCTTGATACAGTTTTAGTAGGCCCTCAAAAGCTCTTCATATATTCTTTGCTTTTAGATGGTCAGTAGCTAAATACTAGCACAACAAAGATGCTGGGATTTTTTTTTTCTTCCTCAAGTTGATTTTAAGCCATTGAAAGGTGAAAAATAGTTTTGTCTTGAGTCATCTATAAAACCTCCAATGTCAACATGCATCAAATAGTGTCTGCACACTTGTAAAACCAGGGAGAGTTCTGTTTATGCCACAAGCACAACAGAATACTTTCATCATTGTGTGGGGGAGTGGTCAAGGAGTTGTTGGGTTGCAGGGTCTTAACATAGGACAGAGTGTAGCTTTTGCATTCTTTTCAGATATGTACACTAAAATTCACCAGAAATCGTGAATGGCATATGACATGATCTCACAGATGTAACTTTTTATGCAAGGTGGATGATTTGAGACTGTAGTTAATGGTTTTCATACCAATTTTCTTTTTGCTACCAAAACTGTACATAAGCTGTAATTTGCATACTCTCTATCTCACAGTCAAGTTACTTCTCGTCAAAATTCTATGTATGCCATTCTTCTGTATCAGGATAATGATATCTCATGTTTCCCTGCTTCATTTCTGCTTAACCAGTTATACTGTGATCTATATATTTATTTGATATTTATTTATTTATTTATTTATTTGTTAATTTATGTATTTATGTATTTATTTATTTATTCATTCATTTATTCATTTATTTATTTATTTATGTATTTATTTATTCATTCATTCATTTATTTATTTATTTATTTATTTGTTTATTTATTTCTTTATTTACTATTTATTTACTGTTTGCTTGTTATTTGTGTGTGTGTGTGTGTGTGTGTGTGTGTGTGTAACAAAGAGATCCCAGTTGTGGAGATTTGCAGATTTAGTCAACTGATGGATTATATTTTATCTCTTTATTTCCAGATATGTAGTGTCATATGCAGATCGGCATCCTCCGGTGAGGATAACACAGCTAGGATACAATGTACAAAGTGCCATGATCAGCCCAGTAAGAATCTACTTTCCTTTTTTACTTTCTAGACATGTGATCATTATCCCTCTCTCAAGCTTTCTGTTAGACTATTTGAACGTAGATGTTCAGTTTCTGTATGTCTGTTCTGCATATAGTTCGAGATGCCCTTTTAAATTTACACTTTACCATTTCATATTTCTCAGTATTCTCAGTATTTATAAATGTGCAAAATAATTGTAAGCATCCATTTTAGTCATATGTGGACGTTTCATTATGAAAGCAAGTAAGCATTATTTTTAGCCAGAACCATACACCGGTATCTGTCATGGAAATACTGTTTCTTTATTAATTCGGCAAGTTTTATAGACACATGTAGGAAACTGGGAAATTTTTGTTGTTTATTATTTTTATTATTTAGGCCTAAATTGAGATTTAGGTAATATGTCATAAACAAAATATTTATATTATCACACTAAATTCTTGATGCCATGAGAATTTTTGAAGCCTGTTAGCTGGTTTGGATGTTGTCTATAAATGATATTCTTTGGTAAAGCTATGAACCCGTTGTTGCATGATGTGCCTACTTACTGTCTGTTCTTGGACTTGTCTGTTTTGCAGGACTTCCAGTACTGTGTGTGTACAGTGAGTAATCTGACCACGCCACCCTTCACAACCGTCTCCAGATTGGAATGGACCACACAACCTCTCACTGTCTCACAGAAAGAACTCTTCAAACTCATGCTGCCACAGAGTATGCATTCATAATTCTTTCTGAAAAATTATCAAATGAATAAGAATGGTGTCATGAATATTATGATTCATGATATGATAATGGTTTCATCAAGAATTTTCAAAAAGAGATGAAGTTCACAGGGCATCAGATTATTAGAAGTAAAAGGACAAAGTAATCTGAATGAGGTTAATTCCTTTTTTTTTTTCTGTTTGATATTCCAATATAAATGAACATGTCAGTTGTGTGCTAGTGTTAGGCTGAATATCTTGTATATGATACAGTTTTTGCTTGAATCACTGTTAAAGGAAACACAAACCCTCAGGTCAAGTAGTTTTTAAATCAAAGCCCAGGCAGAATAAAACAGATCAGCGAAAAATTTAAACGAAATCGGACACGGAATGGGAAAGTTATGCCTGTATGAAATTTTCTGTTATTGACACTACCATGGCTGTGAATGATATGAGTTGTCGACAACTCTCAGTATATTTTGTATACATAATTTCACATATTCTTTCTTTTCCTGAAGACCACATGTTTTCAATGTCCTTATCCCAAATATGTTCTGGAGAAAACACTCCTACATGGTATATCTTTGGTTTGGCTTAAGAAAATGTGCAAATCTGAAGCAAAACGAAATTGTTACATTATGTGTGTACAAAACATACTGAGAGTTGTCCACAAATGATGTCATCAATAGCTATGGTAGTGTAAAAAAAAAAAAGATCAAATAGAAAATTTCATGTAGCCATGACTTTCTCATTTGGTGTCAATTTTTTTTCAAATTTTCGCCAATGTGTTGTATTCCATCTCAGCTTTGATTTAAAAACTACTTGATTTAAGGGTACTGGTTTCCTTTGCGTGCATGTCTTTTTCGCATTGTATGTCAGTTAAGGTAGTGTTCTTGTGTTTTTTAGTAGAGAGAATTGATAACAGAGGTATTGTGTTTGTGATTGAAAAAAAAATATATATCTTCTGCTGTAGATAGACTTGAATGAAAGAAATGAATTTGGAGCTGAAATAGATTGCATCCCACAGAATTTCTGTGATATATTAGATTTTATAGACATTTTGATGACTCCATTATATAAGGTAGGTTATAAATTAAGCAATGAATTATCTTACCTTTGCTTTGCTTTGCTTAAGTTGACATGCATTCTGATATTACATTATGTAATCACATTTTGTAGCTATGTCATTCCCATTTGTGAATCTGGGGCTGTTCATGTACAAGAATTCGAGCACAGGAGACAATATGTATTCTGATATTGCATTATATGATCACATTTTGCAGCTATGTCATTCCCATTTGTGCCTCCGGAGCTGTTCATGTACAAGAACTCGAGCACAGGAGACGATATGTATGGCCTGCTCTTCAAGCCACATAACATGGAGCCTGGTAGACAATACCCAACAGTGCAGTTTGTCTATGGTGGACCACAGGTAAAAGAGGAAAAGGAAATCTTGATGCAAAGAAATGAAATGTAGCTTCTCAAAAGCTAATGTAGGGATCAGTAAAGTGTGATTGAGATTAAGGAATATTATGTCTATTCAGTTATAGTTATGACCATGAATTACTAGATTGAAAAGCATCCTCGACCACTACTCCTAAGCACTCCAATTTTACTACATGCATTTCCCCATGGCCAGCAATCTTCTCATGTCTTCAAACTTAAATGTAACATGTAGTTTGCTGATATAATTATATAGCACATTTGAACATGAGTTAAATTGGACTAAATAAATACATTGGTATTGTTGATGTTGTTGTTAGAGTAAGACTTTGCTGTAACAGATTGCATATTGATTACTAAATGATTTTATGTTTCTCTGCTTTAACTGAATACATAGTTCCTACTCTTTCTTCTGCAATATTTTAGACAGCTTTCTCATTTTTCAACCGTACTGCATTCTATAGAACTTGTTGATCAGAGATTGCAGTGCCGTTTATGTCTTTTTAAGGCTTGTTCGGATATCATGGGACAAACCCCTACTTTTTAAGAATTCATGAGTCCATAGCTTTTTGCCAGCGGGAGGCTCTTGCCCCGGCATTTTTTTATTTTTATTTTTTTGCCACCTCATATCCCCTTCACTTACTACGCAAAAAACCTTGGGGGTTTGTCTCATCATATCTGAACAAACCTTTAACCCATTCGTGACAGAGATCAACATTTTGTGGTTTGGCCTCATATCTTTTGATGCAAAGCCCTAAAAATCATACCAAATACATGAGCAGAAAGAGCAAAAAATTCTACACAAACTGTGTCCATTTTGGTTGCATCAATATTTGTTGTTTGATGCTGAAATTTTTTTAAAGGAAAATAAGCATTAAAATCCTTAAATTGGCAATGTGATAGAAAGTTTAAAATCACCGTTTTCCCCTGCAAATTGGCAACTATTTGACTTCTCATCATAATTTCTGTCAATTTATATTCATTTCAGATACATGACGTTTTATAAGAAAAATGTAGCAATAAAACAAAAATGTTGGTGTTGCCAATTTGAAGAATAAAAGCTGATCAAATTAGGCTTTAAATAATTCCTGTCACGAATGGGTTAAAGAACATCTCAATATTAACTTTTACTATACATTCATGGATTAATTCTTTCAGGTACAGCTAGTGTCAAATTCCTTCAAAGGGGTTCGTTTCCTACGCCTCTACACCCTTGCTTCACTGGGTTATGCTGTAGTGATTGTTGATGGAAGGGGGTCATGTAGGAGAGGTCTGAGATTCGAAGGCGTTCTAAGAAATAGACTGGTGAGTGGAAAATCGATGAAACTTTGTAGAAACAAGACATTGAATGTTGGACGTGTTCAAACAGCAAGTTTAGAAAGGGCTATGGAAATGACTTCACTTGCTTATGACAGTGTTAAGGAGCATATGTTTATGGAGTTGGATATAACACTAAAAAAAAGTTAGGATATAACCTCATGAACATGTTTCCCTTCGGTGTAACATTAATACATAGTCTGAGTATTAAGAATAAACTCTCATTTCGTTTGTATGTGAATATCACATTTATGCTAACTGCATGTGTGTTGCAGTTGCCTTTTCATTCAGTTTTCCCAATTGAATTGCCAGCATTATCACCCAGGGGTGGTATTCTGAGATCATTTTATCTCAGATAAAATCAGTGAGATGAAATAACTTTCAAATCTTTTTAAATTGGTATTTGCAAATTTGAAAGCTGCGCATTTGTTTTTATCTGTAGGTGCACGTGCTGGAGATTAGAGTTTGAGATAAAATGAGATAAAATCTGAGGTATGAATGAAAGTGGTCTCAGAATACCAATTTTATTTCAGAGATAAAATTAAAAGAAATTGGAGATAAAATGACACCCAGAATACCACCCCAGATCACATGCAGCAGCTTAAATCATAAAATAAACTTCTTTAGCAGCCTCCTTTCTCCTATTTATTTTTTTTCAAACCATAGTCATGAAGCTTATTACAAAGCAATATTTAAGTCGTTTGAACCATTAAAGGCATTGGCTAACTTTGTTAGGAGCTGATTTAAAAAATTCTCGAACTAAGATGAAACATGTGTATGAGTACTTGTATTTGTACTCAAAAACCCTGAAACCAACCATAATTTGGAATGAAAAAGTGTAAGTTAGACGCAAACGGCGATTTTATTATCCTTCGTCTCACGAGACAATCACTAAGAGGACCACTTTGCTTGAATTTGAAAATGCCGTTATGTGCCTCCCGCAGCGTGATACGCCAATACACACAGTACGGTAAGGTGAGTCATACGCGCATGCGCACTCCTTATGTCTATTCTGGGCAACCGACCCTCGTATATTTTTCAAACATTGGCTCACATTTTTAATATTTAAAAATACTTCCTGTGGATATTATACTTTGAAGCTTTCAGACTGGTATTTTTAAACTATAACCCTTATGTTTATCCCGTTTTCAAGTAACAAAACAAGATTTTTTTTAAATCATAACAATGTTAGCCAATGCCTTTAATAAATGTACATGCATATATTGACAGGGTCATGTGGAGTTAGATGACCAGGTAGAAGGTCTGCACTGGATTGCAGCCAAGTCAGGGTGCATTGATCTGAGTAGGATAGCTGTTCATGGATGGTCGTATGGAGGATATCTTTCACTCATGGGACTCGCAAAGAGACCGGATATATACAAGGTAAGCAGACTCATTTCCTCTTCCTCTTACCCCTCACGTAGAAAGCATCACTTAGAAAAACAAGGAGACCTGGGGCCCTGTTTCATAAAACTTGCTATTAATAACAAGTTGTGAAAACTGTTATAAGCTTTTGAAATCCTTGCATCTGATTGGCCGAGAGCAAATTTGTTGTAGAATTGTCTCGGTTGTTAAAACTGATGACAAGTTTTATGATACAGGACCCAGAACTTGATTAATATAAGGTAAACACACTCATTATGGCTATTTCTCGGTCATAGCCTTCATGCTTATTCCCACCATAAAGTTGTGCGATTAGAAAAGAGACAAGATTTGTATTGAATTGTATTGCACTGTATTGTACTGGTTTATTGACAATCATAAGAAAATCATCAAGCATGTGGCTAAAAGCTGAAACTGTTCAGTTTACAGATAGGAAATACCTAGCATAACAATATATTGGGAACACATCAAAAAATAAGTAAGGTGGACACACTCTTATCTTCTCTTTACCAAGTGGACTGACAGAGACATAATTCCTATCCATTCCTATCTATTTCGTAGCATCCAAGAATTAATACATATATATGTCATCTGCAACATCTCAAACTCTTTTTAGGTGGCTATTGCAGGAGCGCCCGTCACATGTTGGACAGTGTATGACACGGGTTACACAGAACGCTACCTGGACACACCAAGCAACAACCCTACAGGCTATGTCCAGAGCTCAGTGCTTAACCTGGCCAAGAACTTCCCAAACGAGTGAGTTGAAAACAGAGAACAGGAATTATTTAAAAGTACAGTTCTGACATCACATTCATTTGATACTTTAAGTGATCTGTATGACATATGACTGTAAGGTATATGATTTGTTCAACAACTGGTGAGAAAGATGACTTCTGTAGCAAGTCCGCTGTATTAAGTTATAAATGTTGGATTTGTGAGAATATAAATGATAGTTGTGGAACACAAGTATTGAGTAATAGCTGCTCATTGATTCATAATGGTGAAACGGCCTCTTTAATGATCAATGATGTATGTAGGAGAAGGATTATTCATTCTTCCTTCCACTGTTTTCCCTTCTTCCCATTTTCTCTGTAGAGAGAATCGTCTTCTCATCGTTCATGGATTGATTGATGAGAATGTCCATTTCCATCACACTAGTCTTCTCATTGATGAGCTTGTCAAACACTGTAAACCTTATCACTTGCAGGTAAGATACAGAGTGATTTACCCGATAAACAATCACTTTCTGAGACTTGTTCACTTGTTCGCGACGAAAGAAGGACACTGCTTGGTGTGCTGAATGAATCGCAAAAGAGAATGAGTGACACAACATGGGTCCTACCCATACTTATTTGTGTCTTAAGTCTTTACAGCAGAAACTCACTATATTGATGACCTTGGGACCATGAAAATTACCTTATTATCAGGAATCTATTTATATAAGGGTAAAACAACAAAAGAGAACATAAAAAGCTGGGACAAGCAAAATTACCTTGTTATCTCGGGAATCTTGTTATATTGGAGCTCTTTATGATTAGTTTCCACTGTACAAGATGTAAAGTGCAATACACTTTTTAAAGTAAACATGGGGGGGGGGGGTGTCGTACTGCAGTATATGTGACAAAGCCTTTATATTCTTCCCAAAGAATTTTGGATGACCTGTAGTTTTGCTCTTATATTCACTGCCAGGTGAAATTGGATTGTACTAAGATTTTATGGCTAACAAATATTGGTATTTGAAATATAAAGCAATGTCCTTTATATCATTTGCTTTAATCTTCCATCATTGCCTATTACTGCCATTGACAATACATGGTTTATTTGAAAGGAAAGTTTTATAGACTCTTTTCAAGAGACCCATTTAGACCTGCTAGATCAGTTTTGAAATCCTGTGGTCACTTTGTGATGACTTGAAATGTCTTGAGTTGCTGTCATTCATGGTTCATACGGGTCAGGGAATTTCTGGAAAGTCAGGGAATGGGAAATTCTTTTTTCCAGAAGCAAAAAGTCAGGGAAAGTCAGGGAATTTGTCAATTTCTTCTGGAAAGTCATGGAAAATCATTCATTCAAGACATTTTTCATGTCAATAAATTCGCGCTCCGGCCAGCCCTGCATTCAGGGCACTCAGATCAGCTTTGAAACTCTTTTAATCAGCACTCTTGTTATGTAAGTTTTCCATCATATGTGATTGATGAGTCATGGAAATTCGCATTTTTCTACCCTGGAAAGTCATGGAAAGTCATGGAATTTTGAAAATGTATAAGTGTATGAACCCTGGTCATTGTATCCTGTATTTATGTTTCTTTGTAGATCTATCCTCAAGAGAGACATGGGATAAGACGACTGGAGACAAGTGAACATTATGAGACAAACATACTCAGCTGGCTTCAACAACACTTATGAAATCCATTTTAGGTTTCATATCGTACACGAACTATCTCTGCAGCTGTGATAAAAGTAGCAAACAATTATGGTCATGTGTCATAAGCTTGCCATGCAAAAAGGTTGGTGCTGTTACACTTTTGGACTTCAAACTTGTGCAGTGCGCTTTTAGATTCCTTACGTAATTTGCTTTCATAAAATATATACTTCTGTTACTATAAGATGTATACTTCTTAAGGAGATATACGTTTTTAAAGTTGGAAGTATGCTAGGGAAGTTAGAATGACCATGTAATGCAAAAAGGGTTGAGGGGGGCACCTCATGACACATGACCTTATACACAGAAGTCCATACATCTCAATGCTGTTAGCATGACTAATACTATGAGATAGCATCACCCTGCTCAGCTACATGTTGCTATATTGATCATGATCAATACTATGAGATAGCATCACCCTGCTCAGCTACGTGTTGCTATATTGATCATGATCAATACTATGAGATAGCATCACCCTGCTCAGCTACGTGTTGCTATATTGATCATGATCAATACTATGAGATAGCATCACCCTGCTCAGCTACGTGTTGCTATATTGATCATGATCAATACTATGAGATAGCATCACCCTGCTCAGCTACGTGTTGCTATATTGATCATGATCAATACTATGAGATAGCATCACCCTGCTCAGCTACGTGTTGCTATATTGATCATGATCAATACTATGAGATAGCATCACCCTGCTCAGCTACGTGTTGCTATATTGATCATGATCAATACTATGAGATAGCATCACCCTGCTCAGCTACATGTTGCTATATTGATCATGATCAATACTATGAGATAGCATCACCCTGCTCAGCTACGTGTTGCTATATTGATCATGATCAATACTATGAGATAGCATCACCCTGCTCAGCTACGTGTTGCTATATTGATCATGATCATCATTGTCTCAACAATGCTAATTTTCAGCAAATTGAAACCCCATATAGATTGCAGTGATATTTGTAGGTCTACATATCTTGTGCCATGCACAAACTTTCACAACCATAAGAACTTCTATGCTCTTTGAGCAGTTTAATTTTCATTCTTCAAAATTCACTCTTGAGAAAGAAAAGACAGAGATGAATTAAATAAGAGCTTAGGTGTAACGTCATCTGTGATGACTATCCTGAATTTTTGGTAATTGGTCTTCAGTATGTAAGATGTTGAGATCATGTGAAGAAAACTCAGACATAAATGGCTTTGAGATATGTAATACATGTATATAACATGGGTATTATGAACCTAGCCACTGGTAGTATTATACAACAAAAGAAAGCTTCTATATTTCGTAGTACTAAGAGTAAAAAAGAAAAATCTATTGAAGAGTTCACTTCACATTATTCTAATCATTGCTGATATTTCACATCATCTCTGATGCTTTGGAAATGAACTTAATTTGAAAGTATTATCTCTACTAAATATTTTACATTTATTAATGTAATTGTTAAAGCAAGGCCAGAAAGTCATTATGCCATTATGCAAGTTGCTGTTGTTGCATGTTTGAGTGGGTGATGTTCGTCATTCCGAAGGTTCGTTGTTCGAAGGTTTGTTAGTCCAAAGGTTTGTTATTCCGAAGGTTCGTTAATCTGAAAATGAAATAGGGTTCACTATTCCGAAGGTTTGACAGTCCGAAATTTGAAATAAGCTTCGTTAGTCTGAAAATAACTAACAAACTAACGAACCTTATTTCATTTTCGGACTGTCGAATCTTCATAATAACCAACCTTATTTCATTTTCAGATCAACAAACCTTCGGAATAACGACCCTTATTTCATTTTCGGACTAACAAACCTTTGGAAAAACTAACCTTTGGACTAATGAACCTTCAGAATAATGAACATTTGGAATAAACGAACCTTCGGGATATCGAACCTTCATAATAACGAACTGTAACTGTTTGAGCAAGCTTGTATTTGATATTCAAAATGAAATGCCAAAATAACCATTAATCATATAGTACTGTATTCATGACATGTTTCTAAGACCAATGCAAGGTTATTTGTAGATCTGTAGGGGTTGAAATGTTTATTTTTCCATTTAGGTATGCTTTTAAAGAGAGGGAACTGTGCACATATTATGTTATTGATCAGAATTAAAGATTACAATGTATAAAAGATTTTTTTAGACAGTGGAACTTGTAGGTGATATAAACATAAATAGCTCCTCAGAATCAGAGTGGTTATAGTATATTATTTTCAGTTCTTATCTAACATTAATGAAAAACAAAATAAAAAACATTATTTTTAGGTTTCAGAAAAATTCTCACGAAGATCTGTACCCATCATTGTCAGATTTGATACAAACATAAAACCACTGAAGCTACCATTAGGACTACTTTGAATATGCTTTTGAGTTTGTTATATTTGTGTGAATGTCAGAAAAACACTTTAATTTTATTATTTTTTGCGTTAAGTCACTGTAAGTATTACTATGTATATTCTCGTCCTTCATTCATCGCTATCTTACCTTTTCTAATTTACAACTTTCTCAACATCAAATACTCATAAAACATGTATCGATATTAATATTCTTAGGATTGTATGCCAGAAAGACGGAGCCGTTTTCTTTTTCTTTCTTTTTTTTAGAAAGGCTGCATGCTATGATAGAGTGCTTGATGAAATGACCATATGTTTATTTTTTTGTTTGTTTTTTTTAAAGATATTTTTTAACATTAGACAACTAGTAAGAGTAGAAGGGGTATATGGACTGATAAATATAAATTGCAAAGTTCACATAAATTGTGCTGCCCTATCCCTGAATAGAGCTTTTGATTTTAGCTGCATTATTGGACTGGATGAAAAAACAAACAAACAAACGAACAAACACAGAGGTGAATTATATTAGACAAATGCTCTGGAAGTACTTAATGGCAAATCAGTGGATATTTTAAAGTTAATATTTTGATTCTTAATTTTAAAATTTTTATTGTACATTCCATAAGGTTATTTCATTCTTTTTACCGGAAATTTTTTCTCCCTTTTCAAAAAGTGAGAAACAAGTTTTTATGCCTCCAGGGATATATTTCATAGATTCATATGGAAATTTAGTTTAATAGTGTGCATATAGATGTTCATTTTCCCCCATTGAAGTAGCTATTCTACTGTATTTTATTTATTCTCAACCTTCAACCAAGTGTATTTTTTAATCATGGTGATTTATTTTGTCTTTTAACGCCACTTTGTTTTTAACTTAACCTCTCTTGTATTAGAAACTGGTTCCTGTATATTCTGTATATGTCTTTAGGTGACTTTGTCACACATGTCAAGCATTTTAAGTTTTGCCATTTGCATAAATTATAACATTTATTTGCTAAGAAAGGATTATAAGCGAGAGAAATTCACGATAAAGTGTTTCATGATTATACATGTTGATATGAGGTTATGGAAGAGTTCCAAATATTTTTTATGTTAAATTAACTTGAATGTAGTACCTGTAGAGATGTCTTGGTATAGTGGTTCATTTACTTGACTCTCAGTCTAAGAGTTGGGGGTTCACATCCCAGCCTGGCATTAACAAGGGGGCCCCATTATGCTTCAGCGCTACATATTTGGCTATGACTGAGGTAATGATATCGGAGTGATGGAGGTATTTTAATATGTCCTTCACTCCGATATTATTACCCCAGTCCTATACAAGAAGTGCTATACAAGAAGCCACCATTATTATTATTATTATTATTATTATTTCATTTTTTTCTGTCGAGTACAGGTTTTATGCTAATGATTTTTTCAGGTGGTACTGTAGAGTGTACATTATGATCGTTTTTAATCTTCTGTGCATCTCCAGGAATCTTTGAAGTGACATCGATCTGGTTGGATGATCCATCCGCTTTCCAGTTTGCATTTAGTTTATTAAAAAAATATGATTCTTATCTTCGCATGTAATTTTGGTGAGAAGTTTTGATTGGGCTTTGTATTTTTGTTTCCTTTGCTGCATGAATTTCATTGGATTGGAATGATACTGCACTCCATCATTTCTTAACCCATTCATGACAGGAATTATTTAAAGC
This sequence comes from Echinometra lucunter, assembly GCA_029962745.1. Lineage (NCBI taxonomy): Eukaryota > Metazoa > Echinodermata > Echinoidea > Camarodonta > Echinometridae > Echinometra > Echinometra lucunter. The sequence continues at coordinate 25,751,478 of CM057151.1, forward strand.
CTAATTTGATCAGCTTTTTTTCTTCAAATTGGCAACACCAACATTTTTATTTTATTGCTACATTTTTCTTATAAAACGTTATGTATCTGAAATGAATATAAGTTGACAGAAATTATGATGAGAAGTCAAAAAGTTGCCAATTTGCAGGGGAAAACGGTGATTTTAAACTTTCTATCACATTGCCAATTTAAGGATTTTAATGCTTATTTTCCTTTAAAAAATTTTCAGCATCAAACAAATACTGACACAACCAAAATGGGCACAGTTTGTGTAGAATTTTTTGCTCTTTCTGCTCATATATGTGGTATAATTTTTAGGGCTCTGTATCAAAAGTTATTAGGTCAAACCACAAAATGTGGACCTCTGTCACGAATGGGTTAACATATTATTCCAGAATCCAGAGTGTTATGACCAGTTCACAAAGTTATTAGCAGGTACTTGAGATGCCATACCAGTTTATATTACACTAAGTTTGTGGTGAGAATCATACTAGTTAGCTATATGCCATATGTTCATGGGCTTTGAAATTTCAGTACCGGTATTCTTATGGTTTCAGAAGGGCAGAAAATGGTATGTAAATGGTAAAATTATTCATAGAATAGAGTGGTTCAAGAATGGTACTCGAATGAACACCTGTCATGGACAAGCAAGGTGCAACACAAACCCATATCAGTGTGGAAGACATTTTGTTAAGCATTCTGTATTGAAAACTTGTGTTATTGTTTATCCTGCTCTTTCCTACTCATGAGCTTTTGTAGGTAGATATATGTATAAGAAACAGACATAATATCACCAGGCACTTATTTTCTAAAAGGCTTAAATATATTTGCTATGAGTGAAGGGCATTATCCCTCTGTTACTTTAAAAAAATGATAAATCCTGTCTCTCACTCAGTACACCATAATGCCTGGTTGTACATAGCTGATACTTGACTTACTTGACTGGACTTATGTCGTCCATGCAGGGGAGGGGGAGGCTCCTCGTGATGGCTTATAGTACTGCTGAATGCAGTCAAGCCATGGCTTTGGTGGGCATCCTGGGAGTCTGTTACCTTTAACATCCTTTAACATTTCCCTCCATAGATAATATAGATACTGGGATACTATATCCGAATTTGCAACAAGATTTGCCCTCTTTTTTTTTTCAGATGTGCTCTATAATTTCACGGCTTTGGTATTTAAGTTTGACAAATTATGCAAGTTGATCAAATGATAACTCTCTTGGTCTTTGAAGCTGAATAGTGTATATACAATACCCTGGTGAGAAAGTATATTTCATTGATTGGTTCTTGCATTTATTTTGTAATTGTATTTTTATTGAATCATAGATGTAATAAAAAAATATAAGTCATCAGTAGAGATTGGTAAACAACAAGTAAAAGAGAAAATGGAAAGAAACGACAGTCTTGCATTTATTCTGTTAAAGTATCAAGAATTATGTACCACTGAATCTGCATCAATGATATGTAGGTGGCAAACATCAACTTGAATTGTAAGAGTTCTTTAAATTTGTTTTTAGTTTGTATATGTTTTGCATACTTCATAGGGGATATTTGTCAACTTGTTTGTTATTTGTTATTTGTTATTTAACTGTAATTTTTAAATGCTTGGTTCCTTAGCCTTTATGATACATAATTAGCAGTGAGAAAATGTTGAATTTAAATAGAATCTATCCTGTATTGATAAGAAAATACTTATATATGTACATTAATCCAGAAATCTTACTGAGAAAGCTAATATTGATAAAATGCTTGAAAAGATCAATGCAATTTCTTAATTTTCTGTTGGCTTTCGATTGTTCCCTCATATGTAAAATTTCAAATGTATTATTGATTTTACCAATATATATTTTCTTCTTAAATTTTGCTCTGGTTAATGATGTATTTTGGGTTGAAATTAATTGATGCATCTCCATACAAAGCAAACTGTATGATAAAAGTATTTGTGATGTATAATTTGTATATAACTATGAAAGCATAGATAGCTGTAAACACAATGTTGTATTTATGTAATGCAATTATCAGATTAACATGTCATGCATATTTTATCTTTTAACTTGTGAACACAGTGTGAGGGTGAAAGCCCACTTGAAGTGCATTTGTATATCTTTGGAGAAATGAAGAAAATTGAAACCAATCACCTTTGGTATAAGCCATTCTTGTTTGTGTGTGTTTTTAAATTGAGAAGATCTGCCTGTTTTACGATGACTTGTAAAGTTGATACAAGGTGTGTTTTCAAAAATGTGGATTTATGAAAGAAAAAAATTATTGTGCACTCTAGTTGGTCCAAGACCAGGGGCAGATCCAGGGGGTACCACATTGGCTGTGCCCACCCCACCCCACCCCCCCCCCTTTTGAAACTGATGACCCTTTTTTTTTTTTTTTTTTTTTTTTTTGCTTGTCAGCAAATTTTTTGGGTAAAGCAGACACCTGAAAAATGCTGGATTCGGCCCAGAAGACCCTATATATCCTTAGTTTTCTTCATGCAGCTTTGAAAACCCCAAGAGAATAACATGGAGAGATTATTTTCCCAATTTGACAAATTTCTCTATCCTTGAATATTGTGGGGGAACTCTCAAATTTCTTTATTTGTATGTTTATAGATATCAGTAGAATTCCATTTGTGAATTATAAATTCAGAAACATCCCCATAGGTAATAGTCTGATATTTATGATTGAGGGATTCAGCCAGAATGTAAGATATTTACTCATCACAGGTAAGTCACTACATATATCTAAAAAATGTTGCCACTTGCCAAACAAAATTTTTTGGGCTTGCCCTTCCCACACACAACTACCCAAAAGTTAAAATGATAAGAAATGACTTTTTGACCTGCTGATTTTTATCAAGTGCTGTTCTTTTTAACACCACGTAGTGTAATCTAGTATTACACCATGATATCATGGTGTAATACTAGATTACACTACTTGTAATATTCCAACACCAGATTAAGATTTATGACTCAAGGTATCTCACACAAGCCTTATAAAAATAAGTCTGTACTATCAGACTAAAACTGTCCTTTTGGGAGATATTACGGAATAATGAGAGATTTTGCCCGATTTGACCCATTCCAGAGGTCATCGGTGAGTCATGGAGAGGTCATGATTGGGGGTGGATATGTGTCTGTTTCACACATGATTCATAACTCTCGTTACCCTCTAACTACCTATAAATGGATTAGAGTGGGTTTGGTCTTCAATAACTCTATTAATCATGATTTTTTTTCTGGTTTGCAAGTCAACTTCTTGCAACTGTGCAATCTCTTGCTGTCTTCAGGCTATTTCTCATCTCTTTGGCTTTCTCTTCTGGTTTCTCTTCACTTTTGTGTGTTTCAATATCATCTGCCCAGGAAGTCTGTCCCAACTCCCTGCTCTACCATAGCTGTCCCTGCTTGCTTGTGTGCTTGGTCCCCCCCCCCCCTTCTCTCTCTCTCTCTCTCTCTCTCTCTCTCTCTCTCTCTCTCTCTCTCTCTCTCTCTCCCTCTGTGCCTGCTCTATGTCGTGTCCCTTTTTTTGGGGGGGGGGGAAGAGATGGCAGATTTATTTCCTAAACAATAAGCATATATATATGTTTGAAAGATGCTGGGTCGAAACCAGAGAAACAGATCTATTCTTTAAAAAGATTATAAAAAAAATCAAACAGAAAAATCATAAAATATTACTTGTAATTTACAGGAGGAATATGGTAGAATACAGGTTCACAGAAATTTTGGTGAAAATGATCCCCCCCCCCAAAAAAAAATTGTTCCTCCTTGCTGTCCCTCTGCTCTCTTCTCACTGCCCGTCTCTTCCTCTCTCTCTCTCTCTCTCTTTCTCTCTCTCTCCCCCTCTCTTTCTCCCTTCCCTCTATTGTGCCTCCTCTTGCTTTCCCTCTGGTCACTGCCCCACTCTCTCTCTCTCTCTCTCTCTCTGTGCTCTGTAAGTAAGTCTCCCTTTTCTAATCAATCTCTTTCTCTTCCTCCTTCACTTCTTCTCTTGTAACCTACATATATTTCTAGAACTATTGACTCTCTTGCAAATATTTTTAAAAGATTTATTTCCAGGTTTATTTCCTTATTTAACATCACCATTAGGGAGTGGGTGTATGAACTTAATATGTCTCTCTAAAAGACAATAAATAAAGAGACCTCTCAAATCATCAAAAAGTACAAATGAAGTTCAAGGAGGTACTAGCTCTAAACATAGATAAAGGATTGGAGAAACTAAATGTTGTGAATATAGGTCGATAATATTATGTGCATACATAGGAGAATCATAGCTGTTATCTATAGCCATTTATCTGCTAAGAATCAGAAAGCTGATGCAACAGCTTATAAACTTGAAAACATATATACTGCCTTTTCAACTCAGAGTAATTCATAATTATTTCATTTTGCTTCAAAAGAAAGAAACAGTATTGGCTGTGAATGGAAACACTGCTGTGGCATGACTTGTAGGAGTTACAGAAAATTATACTGTATATCTTAAGAGATTCGATTTGTTTTGGAAAGCTGTACACAAGACAGCTTTACGAAGTGACTAGGTGATAAAGTAATAAAAAGCGTTTCTCACTTTGAGAAGCTCAAAATGTGAAAACTGATGCATACCATTGCACTTTTATTGTGTCCAGAACAAGACAGGTTTGTACCATCTGCATAAGGAACACCCCTTTCTAAGTTTGAAGATCATTTGGTAGTGTTGTTGTTTTGTGTTGGTTTATTTTTATTGGGGGGGGGGGGGTGGGGATAGTGTAGTAAGACTTGCACTTTCTGCGCGATTAGATATAAGTCAAAGCTGTCAACAGTATTGACTAGTTTCCTGAGAACAGCCAACTTCTATGTCAGCTTCCTTTCATACAGTTTGTGATAACTTTACCAGATTTTTTGAGAGACAAGTGTATTTTGTATGCTAGAACAGATGGAATGCCAATAGTTAGAGGCTTGAAAACAACCAACAACAGACAACATTCCGGGGCACATTCCACAAAGTACAATTCACATTATAATCCTTTTGCTTTTTTCAGAGTTGTGTTCATCAAAAGAGTGACTTATAATTTTATATATACTTGTAAATATCATAAATTTCTCCCCAAAAAATTTGTACCTCCTTTCTAGAAAAAAATCCAAGTTTCAGCAAAGTTCATGAAGGAGAACAGAAAAAAATGAAGGATGTATAATCATGTAAGTTTGAATAAAATTCTAAAAGCATTCCCTCCCCACAGTTTAAGAAATTCAGAGCTTGGAAATCTACAACAATTTCTGCTAAAATGAATTTTTAAAACCCTCTGTCAATAGGCATTCTGTTGTGTTCTTTGATTGATATATCAGCCAGTGGGTGGCATGCATGTTGAGTAGAATTCAACATTCAGAAGTTCAAAGAAAATACTGAATATCTCAGAACCTTTGAAAATCAATCATGCAAGCTCACGTCAGTCATCTGCCTAGCATTTTTTCCTTTTCCAGGAAAGAGGGGGGGGGGGGGGGGGTATTCAAGTATCAAAATCTAGATTTTAGTGTCTATAGAACAATTTATCTTAAACCAAGTGAAGTGCAAGAATTTTTACTCAGAGGAAGCAGACATATATGTACATGTGAACTAGAACAACACCTTTTAAAAATAAAGTGCTATCATATATATTTCATGATATGGTTTACAACAAGATATCCTTGTTGTTATCCACAATATATATAATACTACCATAAATTTTAAAAATATTGTGCATTAACCATAGGAAGAAGAGTCAAACTTAGAGGGGAAAGACCTGCATCAGAAAAGTTGTAAGAAAACAAAAATAGAGTGATAATGTTCAAGGTGATACAGTCAGGTTTTTAAGTTTAATTATCCATATCATTTTTCATCTCAGTTCTTTGTGTTTCATATTCCATATCATTTTTCATGATTCTTCTCAAACAAACAAACCTGGTGACATGACATAAGCCTTGGCGATAATTGTTTTGGACTTTATTTCATAAACTAGATGAATCTTCGACCACGCGTGGTCGTACTTTATGCCTCCGCCATTACCAAATCAGAAATAAATGGCACTTCATGTTGATTTATTTTCATTTATACAATGATATCTTTGACCTTGACCTTTGACCTTGTGACCTCCAAATCTAATGAGAGCATTGCCCTTTCCATGTGCATACATGAGCCAAGTTTGTTGAACCGTCAAATGGTTACTGAGTTATCACAAGAACAAACCATTTCTATGTACATAATGACCTCTATGACCTTTGACCTTTGACCTTGAGATCCCAAAATCTAATCAGATCATTGTCCCTCCCATATGCATACCGGTGCCAAGTTTGAGTTTGATAGGTCAAATGGTTCTTAAGTTATCGTGAGAACGAGCCATTTTTATGTGTTTTATTACCTCTATGACCTTGACCTTTGACCTTGTGACTCCAAAATCTAATCAGATCACTGTCCCTCCCATATGCATACCTGTGCCAAGTTTGAGGTTGATCTGTCAAATGGTTCTTAAATTATCGCGAGAAAGAGCCATTTTTATGTGTTTTATTACCTCTATGACCTTGACCTTTGACCTTGAGACCCCAAAATCTAATCAGATCATTGTCTCTCCCATATGCATACCTGTGCCAAGTTTGAGGTTGATCTGTCAAATGGTTCTTAAGTTATTGCGAGAACGAGCCATTTTTATGTGTTTTATTACCTCTATGACCTTGACTTTTGACCTTGAGACCCCAAAATCTACTCAGATCATTGTCTCTCCCATATGCATACCTGTGCCAAGTTTGAGGTTGATCTGTCAAATGGTTCTTAAGTTATCGCGAGAAAGAGCCATTTTTATGTGTTTTATTACCTCTATGACCTTGACCTTTGACCTTGAGACCCCAAAATCTAATCAGATCATTGTCTCTCCCATATGCATACCTGTGCCAAGTTTGAGGTTGATCTGTCAAATGGTTCTTAAGTTATCGCGAGAACGAGCCATTTTTATGTGTTTTATTACCTCTATGACCTTGACTTTTGACCTTGAGACCCCAAAATCTAATCAGATCATTGTCTCTCCCATATGCATACCTGTGCCAAGTTTGAGGTTGATCTGTCAAATGGTTCTTAAGTTATCGCGAGAACGAGCCATTTTTATGTGTTTTATTACCGCTATGACCTTGACCTTTGACCTTGAGACCCCAAAATCTAATCAGATCATTGTCCCTCCCATATGCATACATGAGCCAAGTTTGAAGTTGATCTGTTAAACGGTTCTTAAGTTATCGCGAGAACGAGCCATTTTTATGACGGACGTACGGACGGACGGACGGACGGACGGACGGACGGACGACCCGAAAACATAATGCCTCCGGCAACCACCTACGGTGGGCGGAGGCATAAAAATACATGGTTCAGTGGGTGATTTTAAGTTTGGTGTTGACCTTTTGGTGTTAGTGTTAGGCTGATTTTTACATCAACACAGCTCCAAATTAAAAATAAAACTGGTCTTGGGACAAATGTCACTTGGAGTTGAGCAGTCAATAATGTCATTTGAACCACTTTTGTAAATTCAGATTAGGTGTTGGAGCTAAAGAAAGCAATCAAAATTGTGCTTCTAACACCAACACCAGCACCAACACCGAACTTGAAATCACCCAATATTCAGTTAGTGTACGAAACCGATGTGCAGCATGTGCCATGGATTCACAAACCTATATCTTTTGATGAAATGGTGTGTAGATTGATGTGTTAGCTCCCAGTCTAGAAGTAGTATGTTTGCTCAAGTCGAGTTTTGATCTTTTCCCTATGTAGGCTACGTCAAACTTGTATTTTATTTGTTGGAAATGGAAATAAATGAAAGGTGTCTCTCAGGCAATGCAGGTTCTTGTTTAAAAATAACATCCAACACAGAAACTTTGTTTGTCAGTATGACCTTTATTAATGCTCATACTTCTTATGACATGAGTTGTATGGTCTTCACACAGATTCAATGAAAGAAAAAACTGAAAAAATGTAGTGAAAAGTTACATAACTTTCGCTTAAAATTTATACATGATTGTGATGTATTTAGTGGTACAGGTATACATTTACATCAATATCAGATATACAAACTGTAAAATAAATATACATAGAAAACACATATCAATGACTTAAAGAAATGCATAACTTATTTAGTACACACACAATGTTCCTTGACTACTTTCTAGTCTAGCAAGCTGTGTATAAAATAACAATGGCATAAAAACATACAGTATGTAAAAGAAATAGTTGCTAAATCAATGACACCGGCATCTTTAAAGGGGGAAATTGTAGAAAAACATGTTACACCTTTCTGGTTATACAGGATACTGACAACTTTCGGTCTTATGAATGTTTTTTTTCAGATTTTGAGCCTTAAAATGATCATAGTAAAGTGATGCATCAGCGCAAAAACACACTTATGGGAAGTGAAAGGTGCTCTCTCGTAAATCAAAGAAAAAAAAAAAATTGTCATAAACTCTCATTATTTCTTCAAAACCTATCCTGAAGGCAGGTAACAGTAACTCCAAAAAACAGAGTGTCAAAATGGATTTTCACTGGAAGAGCTTCAAAATGTGTCATATTCGTCAAGGGTTTTTCAACACACTAAATACATTTAGGGGCATTTTTGCTCTGACATGACTAAAAGTATACATGTATACTGGTATTGTTTATAATACCAATTATAAGGAACTTTCAAAAGCAACAAAGACATACTTTTTTGATTAGGTAAGACAACTGAACTGCGATTCTTTATAGGCACTCAAAGCTAGAAGATAAGACTATCTACAAATGACTTGAAAATGTACACTATACATGATAAGTGCCAAACATCATCATAAATCCTCACTTGTAAAAAGAAAAAACATTATCAGTTATGAAATATAATCGACAGTAACTCAAGCAAGCACAACTTAGGTAAACTGTAATGACATGTATCAATTTTCTCCATCTTCACTACACACATTTACAATGTATCATCCATAGAAAAGTACAGGTATAACGATTTATGATATTCCAGATGTTATTTCAAAACAAGTGACGCAGCCTGTTAATTTTGTCTTTCAAGCAGTTGTTGGCCTTATTTTCTGTATAAAGAAAATACTCTACCAATACTTTTTTCTTTTCCCTCTTTTGTTTTCTTCATGAAAATTGCCTACAAACAGAATGAACATATTACGATGTATCAACATGCATGCTGACATGAAGAAAACAATTAGTCTGCATGATTCATTCATTTTTCTAGTAAGACATAACCACAATATAATTGAAATTTAATTTAACATCAGTGACTTCTAATCTACATATCATCACATGAAGTAAAATACACATAGACATAATCATAACAATGCATTTAACTCTGAATAAATAAGTATTTTACAAAATCTCCTATGATATCCTATAATCATTAAAACACCTGAAAAAAAGGCAAAATAAACCTCATAAATAAAAAGTACTCACTAACATAAAATATTCATCTGATGTACAGACACTTAAAGAATATTTCAAACAGAAAAAAAATGATACCTGAACATCAATATACTTGTACCTGACATCATCATCATCATCAATTGTTCTATATAGATTTGCAGGTACAAATCAAAAAGTAGTAACAAAACATATTGCACTATTCTAACCGAAACAAATCAAATAGAAATTCTTCACACATAAAACAAGAAGAAAAAAAAAAGGACTTAAGACTTTAATCCTTACCATCTAACCATATTAAAAAAAAACAAAAAACGAGCTTTTCCATGATATCATGGTGCATAGACAATATGCAAATCACACAAATAGCATCGAGTTTATCAAAAATTTGGTCCTATCAAATCTTATACTCTACTATGCAGAAAAAGGATGACATTTTGCCCACTCACTCAAAATTAATATATACAAATAGGATTGTACAAATGCATTTGCAATAAATACTTATCTTTTTTTTCAAGGTTGCCAAATGGTAGTCCTCTCGATCATGAGCAAATGGCCATTTCCTATTATAAACTATACACTTGGAAGAGTTATTTCATCATGAGGCACTGAGGAGGGCTTGTATCAGCTGAATATGTAATTCTTATTCAGGCAAATATATACTAATGTAAAGCATTCCATGACTAAATTTCATTAACATTGAATATCTTAAATTACCTCTTTGGTACTCCCAACATGATCTAATTTCACGATGGGTATACTGCTATTATACTGCTTCCATATTTTTACCTTATTCATTTCACATGATACCGCAAATTTCACAACCTTGAAATACTTAACATTATCCCTTCAATTTCTTAACCATAAAGGCTTGTAAAATAACGATAAAACTGAAATTCCATGAATGAGTTTTTTCAAAGTAATTTCTAACCATGAATGATGACTATCATGCCTATGACATATTCTTTCTTTCTTCCTAAAGGTTTCTATAATTACACTAAAACTACGTTTCAATTAGGAGTGTTTCAAAATAATTTTCTAACCGTGAATTTATAGTGAATGGTGTAATAATGAAAATAACTTAACTATGACAGCCTTTTCATGTACTGTGCAAACAAACAACCTCCTACATGTACATGGATGATTGTGGAACCACAAATTATGATCATCAGTCCGTGAAACCTATCCCTCAGTCTTCCTGTAACTGATCCCCCACATCATGAATGTTTGAGATTGTCGTGTTGGAAGGAAGTAAGAGATCTCATAATTTGTGAGCAGACCACATGATATACCAAAGATACTAGGTTTCAGCCAATGTTTACACATTTTCACTTTTTGTGGTAAAAGAAAAATAGTTTAGAAGCATGATGATTTTATAATGTTAATAAGCAACCAGACTGCTGATAGAAGCAAATTGTAACCTTGAGGCAAGTAGTGTACTAGAACCTGATATCTGTTCATATATATCAGGAGTACATGTAAAAAATGACAGTAATACTTCCCATACAACATCTCACTACATTTGGGTAGGAAGGCTTTGATGGGGAATCAATGGACATTTCACTTAGAGTATGGAAGATTGAAGATTCAGTACTCTATTCAGTAGTATGATGAGCCAAATATATATTTTTGGGGGGTGGGGGGCTGGGAAGGAGGCTGTACTATCACCCCCCCCCCCCCCTGAAAAAAAAAAAAAAAATTGGTCCAGCTGCTGACAAGTTTTAAAAAAAGGTTCTCAGGGAAAATGTAGAATAACAGAACAAAACAGGGTTCAATCAGCTAGATATTTGAGAAAATTTGATGCAATGACAATATTAAAGATATACAAACAATAATTGAAAAAAAAAAAAACTTGGTTGAGAAAACCCCCTTCCAGTATGCCAGTGACGATGTTATAACCATAGATAACAAAATGAAACACCCTGCTTTTTAATATCAACCAGATTGAAATTCAAATCTCATTTACAGCACTTTAGTTGAGATATTTGGAAACTTGTGACACAATGAAACAATGCAAAGTGACAATTGCAAGAATTTTCATCAAGGGTATTTTCTTAGCATTATGAGAGAAATACAAAAATTCTTCACTTAAAAAAAAAAAACATCAGCATGTGGTCTCCATCCTGTTTCTGTTAGAGATCATGGTAGACATATGATGTACTTTCCTTTGAGGATCTCATCCTGCACATCATCGCTGGACGTTGCAATCTCTGCCTGAACCGAGAGCACTGCACAGATGAAAGTAGCCACAGTGGATCCTATGGCCACGAAGAAAGACCAGCCTAAGGTACAGTCCCCAGGCTGGAAGTGAGCAGCGTCTGGTCCACACAGCTCTTGGACACGCTCGGCACCCCATCCTGCTGGGTAGAGGACCAGGGATATCAGGATCAACAAACCTGGATGAAGAAGGAATAACAAAAGTAATATTCAAAATCATTAGTGATATTTGGATTCAAAATTTCATATACTGTTTTTCTCTTGAGAACATATAAGGCTGAACAATGTCATGAACCTACAGCATTAGCTGAGCTCCAAGACACTGAAGCACTAAAAAAAAAAAAAAATCCCACCAGGTGCCCAATTTCTTCACCTAGGTTGAGAGTGGCAAATTTGAATTCAGTGTCTTGCTAAAAGGGTGTGGCATGGATTCAAACCATGCAGGCTTATACCTTGCAAACTAAAGTCCAGTGACTTATCCACTAGACCACTAGATCTTTACATAGTAGAGGAAACATGAAATACTAGTGGTGATTATGAATGTTCATTGAAAACAAACATTCTAAGCTCACGTAATCATGGCTGATTACATCCATTATCCACCATTAGCATTAAGAAAAAACATTGAAGTCTGACCTAAAAAGTGCGATTACCTCGACTCTCAACATGATAGAGTAAATACCTGAGTCCCCCACACAGTAACCAAACTTCACTGAAGGCAACAACCAGGACAGTTTTTCACTCCAGTGTGCTTTCAACCGCATTCACAGCCCTGGGGACCTTCCCTTCAATTAGTTCACAACAATGACAACCCAATCATGAGATAAATGGTTTTCAGAAAATCAACTAAGCCGTAGAAATCAACTTCCTTTCAACCCACAATGAGAGAAGTGTTCAGTTGGAAATTTCGATAATAGGAAAGCAAATTGCTGCATTGGTATGGAGGTTCACAACGCAATAACCTGTCATCCTAATTGCATCATCAACTCACATGAGAAAGAAAAAAAAATACATCAGTCATTATATTAACCCATTCGTGACAGAGGGTCCACATTGTGTGGTTTGGTTTAATAACTTTTGATGCAGAGCCCTAAATATCATACCAAATATATGAGCAGAAAGATAAAAAAAATCTACTCATATTGTGCCCATTTTCGTTGCATCAATATTTGTTGTTTGATGCTGAAATTTTTTTAAAGGAAAATAAGCATGTAAATCCTTAAATTGGCAATGCGATGAAAATGTTAAAATTACTGTTTTTCCCTGCAAACTGGCAACTTTATGACTTCTCATCATACATTCTGTCAATTTATATTTATTTCAGATACATGATGTTTTAAAGAAAAATGTAGCAATAAAAGAAAAATGTTGGTGTTGCCAATTTGAAGAATAAAAGCTGATCAAATTAGGCTTTAAATAATTCCTGTCACGAATGGGTTAAATGAGCCTTGTTGTTCCTAGGACGTTTCTCATTCAAATATTGTGTGAGTCATCCTCATAGAGCTTCCAATCATATTTCCCTTACTATGGCAGATAGAAAAACTCTTGTGTGCAAATACTGTACCATTCCAACAGAAAAATAGAGGTCAATAGAAGTTGTTTATGAATCTGCTCCACTAGAATTTTTACTCCAGCGAGCGATACTCAATTCTAAATTCTGAAATGACAAATATCACATAATTTTCTGCATGCGACAATTGACAGCTGAAATTGATCTTGTAGAATAATTTACTGTAGTCCACATCTGTACTGTTTGTTCAAGATTGCATCACTTTCACTGGTAATAATTTCATTTGTGTCATTTCTATTACGTTCAAAGGAATACAATGATAAGGTAGAAAACCGATTTATACCTCATGTAACCTAGAGTGTGCTTGGCCAGTAAGATAGGATTAAGGACTGGTTATATTGGTCAATAATCAAGTATTCATGCATGATGACGTAGATTGGTTAGATCCTAAGCTCTACTGTCCTTGCATGGATTAAACCTTATTTAAGTTTGAGTAATACGCAATTAATACTGCTTCCGCATCTTGCCCTGTCTTTAATATCTCAATCAAGAGCACTGAGTAAGAGAGAAGGGGCAGTCCCCCCTCCCCCAATCTCCGACTGAATTGAACTGTGTATCCTCCTATGGTGTACAAACTCAACCCCCCCCCCCCCCCCGATTTCAGACTGAATTAGATCATGTATCCTCCTATGGTGTACAAACTCAAACCCCCCCCCCCCCCACCGATTTCAGACTGAATTGAATCATGTATCCTCTTATGTGTACAAACTCAACTCCCCCCCCCCCCCCCCCCCCACCGATTTCAGACTGAATTGAATCATGTATCCTCCTATGGTGTACAAACTCAACTCCCCCCCCCCCCCTACCGATTTCAGACTGAATTGAACCATGTATCCTCCTATGGTGTACAAACTCAACTCCCCCCCCCCCCACCAACCGATTTCAGACTGAATTGAACCATGTATCCTCCTATGGTGTACAAACTCAACCCCCCCCCCCCCCCCCCCCCCACCGATTTCAGACTGAATTGAACCATGTATCCTCCTATGGTGTACAAACTCAACTCCCTCCCATAAGATCCTGGTTTCCAGGAAAGGTAGTGTTCAACTGTTCATCAGCAAAGTATATCAAGAACTTAAACAATTTGTTGAAAATTACAATGACTGCAAAACACAAATTGACCATGTGCTCTAGATGGTGCCAAGCAGTAGGGACTAGTCACTCCATGTCCTTGTGTTTCATTGCTTACTACTTGGTTATTACATATTTCTGCCAAGTTCATTTGGCAGATAGCATTATTTTGTTTGTACAGTGTTAGTATCAAACAACAATGTACGTGTATAGAAGTTTCAAATACTTGACAAAAACAAACTTGCCATTTTTCTGTTTTGCTATCTCAAATTTCAGTTTGGATCATGATCAGAATACCTGACAGTAAAACATTAATTATCGATTTCGTATGCTACTTGGGATTTTTATTCTTATCCTTGCATCCTACAATGTCACCGTACTGGAGCTTTATAGGAAACTTGCAAATTAAGATGGTAGGTAATGGAGTTCACATATTGCACAAGATATTAAAGATGCAGCTTGAAAATTCCAATGTGGATGTCAGGAGCAGAGCATACCAAAATTTGTCTTCACCTCGGCTTGAATATTCACAGTTATCAGCCATGTGCTGAGGAAAATTTTAGAAGAATTAGAAAAAGCATATCACCAGCACTTTGCATTCATCAATCTGCCCCTAGGCAGAACCACAGACAGATTTTTTTAGCTCACCACAGACCGACTTTTAGCTCCTACAAACATACATTCCCTCTTGATCAGCACACTTCCAGGGCACAAATTTACCCTCGGATTAATGAATACGCTTAGATTTGGTCGCTCAGAAATCAACTGAAAATCAGATTTCCCTTCATTAGCTCACCGAGGGCTACCATTAATTGAATATCACCAGAAGCTTAGAGGCATAATTTCCTGAAAGGCATACTTTTTCGTTTGTGCGATCCCATTAATTTGTACAGTGTACATGTAGCTTAGAATTCACAACTTAACATATGGCTGAATGTTAAAAATGCTGAGAGGGCCCTATAACAGAAAGATATTTTTTTTCAAAATCTAAAAACTTTCTATCAGCATTCACCTTTCTTTATTATAAAGCAGTGAACACTGTCAAACAGTTCTCATCTCATTTACATAGCAAATAACTAAAGGTATTTTCTAGAACCTTTACCAATACTCAGTTTTTACATTTTATCAACCAATACAGGCCTGCACTCTACAAAATTTACAGTAAATTACCAGCAGCAGGGCTGCCAAAAATTTACTATAATTTGTTTATATTATTGTACTGTTTATTCTACGATAAAACTGTAAATATATAAATGTAAAAATAAGATTATTTAACTGTAAATGACACAGTATTTTTCTATATCATTTACAGAATTTACAGAATTATTACTGGCAACCCTGCTGCTAGTAATTTACTGTAAATTCCTATTCTTTTTACAATCTACATATTACCATTAATTTTGTAACCTTAAATTTAAAATGCAAACTTATGAAATATAATCAGACAATGCTCAGCAACATTGTCTATGATTTACATTTAAATTTATGAATTCTCAAAAGGAAAATTGGTTATAAAAGCTTATACAACTATCCTTGACTACTGTAAACCTTATAATTTCGAATCTAAGTAAATCTATTGGATGACAAGATATGAATTCACATTGCATCCATTCGTAATTTTTGTTATCTCCAAAGTGAACACACATTGCAAGTTCAATACATCCATCCATAAATTCATTTCATTATGAAATGCCTGAATGATTCTTAATCAAAGACCAGTCAATGCCAATGTCTTTACATACTGTCTCATGCATGACATAAATTCAAGTAAAACAGAAGTCTACAGGTAAACTGAAGCAGATAATTTAATACCTTAAAGGAGAATTAATGCAACCTATCAGTATGCTTCCAGTGAATAAAGAACAAGAAGAGTAAACAGTGAAAGTTTGAGGAAAATCAGACAATCTGTTCAACAGTTATGAACTTGGAAAGTTTAAGTAAATCCTTATTATGGGGATCCTTGAATTGGCAACTTTGCCAGCATCTGTGATGTCATTGTGGACAACCCTCTATTTATTTTGTACACAGAATTTAACATTTTCTTTATTTTCAAGAAAAATAAAAATTCTTTTGATTTATTGTTTATGATGTGGCTATATAAATTCTGCAAGCATTTTGGGAAGAATTATGTTTATTCCTGACTTGAAATTTCATATAAATCAATTATTTGAAAAATTATGTACAAAATGAATTGAGAGTTGTCCACGATGACATCACAGATGCTGGCAAAGTTGCCAACTCGAGGATCCCCATAATAGGGATTTACTGAAACTTTCAAAATTCATAACTCTTGAACAGGTTGTCCGATTTTGCTCAAACTTGCACTGTTTACTCTTCTTGGCCATCTTTATTCACTAAGAGCACACTGATGCCTGGGTTGCATTCTCCTTTGAACTGTTAGGCATATGCATCACTATATACAGAGAATCAAACTGATATTCTTGAACTCTATATCTAAAAAAATTTCCCTGTGTAAAAATAATAATTGCTGGTCTGTATGAGCAGAATAGAGACTTAACAATGGAAAATTCTTGAAAATGAAATTGAGGGAAAGCTCATTTGAGAGAAATGAAGTGGAATGTAACCATTTCCCAAACAGATGATATACAGAAGTTCGAGATCTATCAATAATTTCTGAATGCATCAGGATGAAGTGTCAAGTAAATTGGTTTGGATTATTACTCCTGACTCCCCTGGGAACACCAACCATTACCCAATCATCCACTCATCCATTTTAGCATCACTCACACTCAACCCACTTGGACAATCCATGCACCCTCCCTCCTACCCACATCCTCTCCTACTACTATCACTCACCCACCTACTCTCTCTTTTTTTCTCTTTCTTTCTTTCTCTCTTTCTGTCTGCCTGTCTCTCTCTCTCTCTCAACCTCCTTCCCTCCCTCCCATCTACACACCCTCCAATGATATCTATCTCCATTGAGAATATGTCAGGGATCTAACCACAAGTAATCTATGTGGTTATGACACAGTATGAATATTGCCACAAGAAAATAATGAAAACAAAAAATACTCTCGCTATCTTCCACTGAGCATTTGTTCATTTTATGGCAAGATTATTGGGCATTTTAGGTGACATGCATTGTGTAGGCCTAATAACCTACTTTTTGCCCATATTTCGCATCAACAACACTTTGTAGATAACAATCACCTCACATCACTGAGGGGTATTTATGTACCCCAGTTAGATGTAATACTGATTGTTCAATGCATTACTGGCTTTACAAGATTTTGAGCTCTTGTGGAGATAACAAACACTGAAAGGAACTAGTGTGTATGCTATATAATCTATAATCCTTTGGTTTGAAACATTTGTTGCCTTTACTAAAAGTTCCTTACACATTTCAAGCAGAGAGAACTTTTTTGAAATACTGCAGAGTACATTATAGAATACATGAATCTGTAAGTATATACAATAATTCATTGACCCCCATTATTTCTTGACTGTTTGGTCAAATTGATTTGACCTAGATCTTTGCTACAACTGTTTTGCAGAAGAAGCTAGATCAGGAAAGAGTCCTACTTATAAATCATGATATCTACAGGTGCC
Source organism: Echinometra lucunter (assembly GCA_029962745.1). Classification (NCBI taxonomy): domain Eukaryota; kingdom Metazoa; phylum Echinodermata; class Echinoidea; order Camarodonta; family Echinometridae; genus Echinometra; species Echinometra lucunter. The sequence goes on from CM057151.1 coordinate 25,769,291, forward strand.
TAATTTGCTTTTCATATGGTTCCATCAGACACTTCACGGTCATGATACAGACATCATAATAGTTACCTGATTAGTCATGGCATGGGACAGCATAGAGGTCACTTCATAGCAATTAGGGGGGGGGGGGGTCTCACACCTCTTCGGTCAGTGCAGGTCACCCTTACATTTATTGCACCGTTACTGCACTGTTTATGGTACCGCTGTTTTTGGTACCGTGTACTGTGTAAACAGGGTTTCTTAAAGTATGCTCTGTCTTTTTATTCATTCTGGTGTTTGAGTGGTGACATGTCACATCAACCTATGCGCTGACTCATGCCGAACACTTGTCCCCCAAAGCTCTCAGGTTGTACTTTCTAGAGATATCTTTAGCATTCTTTCACAGAACACACATGTGCAACAAGCATGATGCTGGCACGTGAAGATGGACAGATGGTTTTAGATTCACTTTGTAAACATTCGCACAGAATATATCGCACATATCCAGGACTATTTTGCATGTAATATAAACCATACATGTTTGATCTGCTTGTCAAAGCATCAAAGTAACAGTATCATTTGCATGTGTAGGCTGCAGGAAGAGAAGTTAACCCAGTGACTTACTGTCCTTTTATTAGACAGAATATAACTTGAAGAATTAGAATGTGGTAGTTTCTTTTATTAGACAGAATATAAAACTTGAAGAATTAAAATGAGGTACAGTTAAGCCCAAAAGAAAAGCTTACAGCTTACATGCAATATTGTGCGGCCCTACACAATCATACATGTACACAGGTCTATAAAAATTTTATGTAGGCTGTAAGCTTTTCTTTTGGGCTTAACTTTAGATCTAAAACTGACTTACAAATTGCTTTACCATTAAGACATTATAGGGAAATCTGTGTGAACACAGAGACAGCCAGCTCAAAGGAGACAGGAAAAAAAATTGTCTTCTTGAGCAGCTGGTCTTTCTGTACCAGGTTTTCTTTGCTAAAAATTCTACAAGAAAAACACTTCATTGGAATGGAAAATGCAGTCTTTCGAGAAGTATGGTCTTTACACACAGGTTTCAATCCAAGGATAAACTAGTATTTTAGGCTTAGATCATGGACTTAAAAAGAAATCATGGGAAATACTTTATTGCCCTTTATGTACACGTAAACCAGGGGGGAAAAATACACAGGGGCTCAGGGCGAATTTGCCCCCAAAATGCCAAAAAGAGCCCTGGAAAACTAAAAAAGAGCCCGTGAAATTCTCATAGGGTCCAATGTTAACTGTCATACAATGTAGAAAATTTGGGCCGGTGGGCTGAAAAAGTAGCCCCGGAAAAAAAATAATTATTTTTTCCCCTGCTGTAAACTGACCCCTGGCCCATGACCTTTAGACCCCCAAGTCTACTCACTTCACCTTTACCTTAACAAATTTTTGAGCCATGCCTGATTGAAGTCCCTTCATATCAAATCAAGAGTAATGGTAGCAACAAATGAGTACCAATGAATGCAACCAAATAGTAAGGCCTCTGGCGACATTTTAGTCCAACTCTAAAGAAGAATATCGAATCACTACACCTAAATTCCTTTAGTCTTAAAAATCACAGTTTTATACAATGTTGGGGCTAAAGATAAGACTGTATACTAAGGTGTGCCTCAGACTTTGAGTGAATTGATTTTGTAGAAATTCATTTTGTTTCCCTCTTTCTGAGCCAGAGCAAAACTACTGATACCATTAGACAAGGCCTCTGCGGAAATCTAAATATATTACTTCTAATACACTGCTCTGCAAAAGCAATGAATCTTTCACCCCTGAATAAGTAAATTCCAAATCCTATTTAAGCCATTTTCCATCTCCCAATTTAATCACAGGCTCAGTAATTGTAGGTCGGGTTAGCCATGGACAAATACTCTAATTAAAGTTAATCTGATCTTGAATTGCATATCAAGTGGTTACTGTATCAAGAATAAGAAGTAGAATTGGGTGTTAAAGGGGAACTCCACTCTGAGTCTCCAACATTAAATTGGTTTGAAATAAATGAAAGGAAAAGGTATGGGGCAAATTCCATAAAGCCATATTGGGATTGAAAAAGCTACATCTTCCTTACATTAGTGATCATAATGAGATATCAAATACAGCTGTAAAAAACAACAACTGCTGTATGGGATAATGAGAGAGATTATTCCTTTGAGGCACTGCTTTACCTAACACATGGGCCTATGTTATCATGAAATCTGGGATTTGTAGAGTAAAACTTTATCATTTTTCACTCAACTATTTCAAGGAGGGATTAGGATCCATCCAGAATTAAGTGACATTAAGTGACATTAAGTCATCAAATTTTCTTTGATAGTAAAATTATAGGCCATTGTTTAATCCAAGATTTATTACAGGATTTACAGCATAAAAACAAAAAATCTGTAGGAGTGTAATTGAGTCAGCTAGTCTGCTACAAGTAAATCAAAAAGGAGCTGTATGAAGAATGTATCATCTTAAATGAGTATATACCTGACTAAAGTACTGGGCCGGTATTCAATTCAATACTTGGATTAAGTAGAACTTTTAATAATTATTTTACTTGGCTAAGAAATTTGCTCAAATCATATTTAATTCAATACTTTGAATTTTACTTTAGTAAGCCAACTTTAAGCCAAAATCCAAACTGATATGCACTGCGACGTGATATTTTCAATGCGCAATTAACATGTTGCATCAAATACGCTCGAATACGCTATGATATAATTCTGCACAGCTCATGACGACTGCGTATAAAAACTTATGCCTGCCAGTCAAGGCCTCCAAAATAATTGGCTTAAGTCCCCTAGGTAGGTGTCTTAGATTTAGAGTACTTAGCCAAAATACTGAATTGAATACCAAATTTTGCTAAGTATTTTATCTAAGTAAAAAACTATGGCAAATACTCATATTTCTGACTTAAAGTAATGAATTGAATAACGGCCCTGTTCTTTACATTGTGTATGAAAAGTTAGGCATTGATACACCACCCTTCCATACTCGCTATTCTCAGGTGCAATTTGCAATCTGAAACAGAACAGTGACTGAGGAATGAGGAATGAGGAATGAGAAGGCCAGTGGCATAGCTAGGATTTCATTTTACGGGGGGTGGTAGTGAGCACGCTAAACGTGCAAATCACTTACTGAGCACACAAAGCGCGCTCCTTAGGGGGGAGGGTGCAGGGAGAGGGGAGTTTCCCCGCGCGGAAGCTCCGACGTTTCTTTGTCATTGTTCCTTGTCTGCTCCCGCTCTTCTTACGTTCTCTTACCTTTTTCTTTTCTCGCTCACGCTTTTTTTTTCTTCCTTTTTCTTTCTTTTTTTTCTTTTTTGGGGTGCTGTTCTTTTGGGGGGGCAAGACTGCCCCCATCGCCCAATCGCCCCCCCCCCCCCCCGGCTATGCGCCTGGAGAAGGCTGGACAACCTCTGTTAATTAATAAAAAATTTTGGAAAATTACTTGTAAAGTAAATACCCTCTTCCATTAAATGAAGGCTGAACCAGGCTATCCAGCCATTCTAAAATGGTTGTGTTTAATCAGCAATGAATACCCTCAATTAGTATTATCATATGAATCTGCAATGCATATTGTGTTTATTTTCCAAATAATATACAAAGCATTACATGGAATATAAATAATCACAAAGATCTGTTCATTTATCAGAATGTTGTTCTCAAGTCTTACAAGTTCTGAGAAGAAAATATACAAATATTTACAAACATTTTGACAGGAATAAAACTGTCAGTGTCAATCAAACAGCATGCAGAATGGCACTGTAAACATGATGTGTTACTGTCAAAGACAGACTATGATTACATCTACATGTATACAGCAGGAAAATGTATTGTTGGTACAAGTGAAAATGACTTGTAGCCCACTCTTCATGAATCAAAGGAATGACTGTAGGGCCTTTTCCATGTAAACTTATTAATCCTCTGATTATACAAGAACTGCACATATTTGTTCGGAAGTGATCTTTGAACTTCTATTTAGTAGCAAACAAAGGTTCATAAAACCCTGTCTTTTACCAACTAGTAGACTCAAAGAGTTCTCTTAATCCTAACAAAGATTTTCAACTCTCAATACAAGACCATACAGGAGGCCTCATATGGGTACCTCCATCATACAACATGGAAACCTCCCCTAGAACTTCTATTTAGTGGCAAACAAAGGTTCATTAAACCCTGTTTTTTTATCAATTAGTATAGACTCAAATAGTTCTTTCTTTCCGAACAAAGATTTTTAACTCTCCATGCTGGATCATATATGCAGGAGTAACAGGAGGCCTGATTTGGGTACTTCATAATCATCATACCACATGGAACCGTGGAAAACAGGTTCATAAAACCCTGTCTTTTATCAATTAGTAGACTAAAAAAAAATAGTTAGTTCCTGAGTTCTGAATCAAAAGGTTCTCAGAATACCATTATACCAATATATAAGATTTGAAGGGTATTTCATCTCACTGACTTAAATATCTCAGATTTTTAGGAAATAAAAATACCAGAAATAGGATACACAATGTAAAGACAACTGTACATTTCTGGAAATTTCATATTCATCATAAAGATAATGTCCAAACACCTAATTCCATTCTGATTGTTTTTCTTAAACTGCAAACCTGCTAAAGTTGAAAATCCATTCAAATAAAAGCAAATTCATAAAATCATGTTGATAATAATATGATTATTATCAACATTATTACAGTATTATTATTACCATCATGATAATTACCAGTATAATAGTTAATATGTTTCATCATGAAAAGACATAACCATACACTTTCTTTTATACAAGCATCAGGGTTCTCCTTTAAAAGATGCGCATGCCTTTAGTTCTACTTGGCATGATCTTGACATGATCTGCAAAGAGCTTTTTGTTATTTTTCCCATGCTTGGAGATAAGATTGCAAATGCTTGGAGAAGCTGTTCCAGATGAACCTCAAGCAGAGAATGATATCTAGTTGGGGCCTCTTCCAAAACAGAACTTAAACACACTGTGTGAAATCAGGGTGGGATTCACTCTCCTGGACATTAGCTAACTTGCACTTCAGACTACTCAATCAGTACTGATGCACCGTCTGTCTATTAAAGGCATTGGCTAACTTTGTGAGTAGCTGATTTAAAAAATTCTCAAACTAAGATAAAACATGTGTATGAGTACTTGTATTTGTACTCAAAAACCCTGAAACCAACCATAATTTGGAATGAAAAAGTGTAAGTTAGACACAAACGGCAATTTTATTTTCCTTCGTCTCACGAGACAATCACTAGGAGGACTACTTTGCTTGAATTTGAAAATGCCATTATGTGCCTCCCGCCGCTTGATACGCCAATACACACAGTATGGCAAGGTGAGTCATACGCGCATGCATGCGCACTCCTTATGTCTATTCTGTGCAACCGACCCTCGTATATTTTTCAAACATTGGTTCACATTTTTGATATTTAAAAATACTTCCTGTGGATACTATACTTTGAAACTTTCAGACTGGTATTTTTACACTATAACCCTTATGTTTATCCCATTTTCAAGTAACAAAACAAGATTTTTTAAAATCATAACAATGTTAACCAATGCCTTTAACTCTTGAATACTAAGCCCAAGAGAGCTTGTGCTGGGGTCTATGGAAAATGTATGTTATACTCCGGTCTTCAGAGGCACGCAAATGATTCGTGAATGATGCAAATGTCGAGAAAAAAAATGGCAAATTCCACCATTTGCATGTACACTGTAGGCCCCCCAAATTTGTCAAATATTTGCAGGGGTTCTGAAGCGTAGTCAATTGTTTACTTTTAGTTCAGCGGGAGTTTAAAAAAAGTTTGAAATTTCTTGCTAGTGTTTCCAGCATCCTGCGAACAATTGACAATATACAAGATCACAATAGTAGTAGAGTGTAAATTCATGAAAGTTATTGTTCATCCGGTCTTAGGTCTGAAGTCAAAATTATGAATCAAAGACCGAAACTTACTAGAGAAATCTCTGTTACGTTTCGGTGGGCTACACTCATCATCATTCTACTGCCTGACAATGATGGGTCCCACTGAAATGTAGCGGAGATTTATCTATAGTAAGTTTCTGGTTTTGATTCAAAATTTTGACTTCGTAGTAGAGTGTAGCATCAATTATTATTGGATATTTCTTTTTTGTTATTATTCTTTTTTTAAAGATGATAATACTCCTGAGAAATGTGAACTACATGTATGGTACTTAAAGACTTATGCTAAACATAAACAGGACACAACTAATTGATTCCAATCATAGGATGTGGATCATGCCAAATCTGATACTAAACCACATAGACCAAAAGAAGATGATACATAAACAGCCAAGAGGCACACTACATTTTGACTAGATGAGAAAATTTTTGACAAAATGAGAAAGATATTGACAACTTGGTATTAATTGCTTCATTACACAGACATAATGCAGACAAGGGGTGTGTTTGTCTCTATTAGCAAGTGGGATAAAAAGATGATCAACATCACAAAAAGTGAACTTTTACCACAGAATGAGATCACGGGGGAAAGCCTGTTTAGCAGACAATAGAGAAGAGAGTTAGCATGATTGTCTGGATGAACTGTGGTATTACTCATCGCTTCCTGAGAATAGAGGAAATCATATGACACAAAGAAAGACCTCTTCAAGAAAAGAAGAAAATGTATGTCAACTCAAGCAAAGTATTCCACCCAGCAGAGTATTTACTCTGAGAGGTTTCCCAACATATTTCTGTTAAAAAGCTGCTTTACATTTGTAAAAGAGTGAAATATATGCCCTATAGAGGCTCACTAAGATTTTAAGTAAAAGTTATAAACAGCCGAATATATCTAATTTTGGTGCTACAGCTTTAACTCAAAAAAAAAAAAAAAAAAAAAAAACATGCTTTGGAGCTATAAGATGGGATACAGGCATAGATCTATCAAATCAAATTTTTTACAGGATTATGTGGGGCCAGTGAACTTTTCAACTTGAGACAATTTCCCAAGTGGAATTCCTGGGAAAACCTTCTCAAACTGGAGATGGTGCCAAATACCTGGGTAATGTGCTTTTCCATTTATGGCCAGGCCTGGGGGAAATGAGCTAGACCTGTGACAGGCAAATCTGTCACAGTGTCAGCTCTGAAAGTGCTTGCAAGAAAAATATTTCAAATATATATCTCTTTAAAAAGAAAAGGGCTTTCACATAAAATAAACGGGTGGTACAGCAAACAGGTAGTTATGTTAAAAATTATACATGTAGATGACTCTTTATGATCGCTCTCAACCATTTTGATTCGGGACATTTGCAAGTAGTCCAACATTTGCTCCTGACTTCATTTCATCCAATGGTTAGGGGCACGACTGGGATTTAGGGTTAGGATTAGGTAAGGTTATGTAGGGTTAGGTAGTGATGGGATCATGGTTAAAGGTAGTAGCCCACATTTGCAGGTGACACCCAATCTGCACAATAGTTTTACTTAAGATTGCTTTAAGCCACAGAAAAACACCTGTAAAGTTTTAGATCCCAGTATTCCCGTTTAGGATTGAGAAGGAAATATGCAACACAAATTTTCTTTTACTTTTCTTTGTTTTGTAAAGGCATCTTCCTGACGCTTTCAGAGTGAAACCATTAATTTTTCACTTATTCTTTGGAATATTGTTGTAAATTTGATAACATAATAGTTTTACATAAATATCTGTCATTTAAAATTGAAATTAGCTTATTTCTCTTCAAATTCTGAAATAATATTGTGCAAATGTGGTATACTACATTTTATCTTTAATGTAAGAACTGGACTGCAGAACAAGTGTTGATGGAGCATGTGTGGTAGAATTGATTTCACTGCTCCACAGAATGATTTGGATAATTGATAACTTTTGGAAAAGCTTTCATAAATAATGTGAAGGGACATTAATTCGTTCTACAGATTCAGAACAAAAGCAGACCAAGTGCCTTGTCAACAGACTTTATGTCTGGTTCTTAAAAATGCAACAGAACATATATTATTCCTGCCAGTACACAAATACAAATAATAAAATTGATTTCCATCCCTTCCTATTGAAATCCAGCTCTCTATCACTGAATAAGACACCCATTATGTCTGTACTGACAGCCAGTCAACTGAAGAAGAGAAAAAGCCACCCACAAACCAATCAGTCAGGGGATAACTGTCACGTATCAAAAGCAATAATGATCCAGGCAGGATGTACTAAATAATTCACTGTGCGCACAACTGTACTGAACAAAAAGAGAACTTTAACACCCAAGACCTAAATGATGACAGGATTTAGTCAATACAGGAAAAGTAACCCTGGAACTCTTATTTGATAGATTCAGAATATTACTTCAAATTGAAACATTGCTAAGTTGAATGCTAACAGCCAGAAAACCTTGCAATAGTTCAAATCATTAAAAAAAAAGGAAAAAAGCATTCAAGAGTCCCCTGGATATCACGTACATCATAATATTTCCTATTGTCAGAATGGGGGTAGATGTGGGACTCAAAATGATACATCAATGCTAATATCTTTCAATTACTGTGTACATGTACAATTTGAACTAAATACATTGGACATCACATAGGTATTCTATTCATGTGCATATCCATACCAATAGTGTAATTACTCCCTTTTCAATAACAATGAGCAGAAAGCTAATGAATTTAAGGCTTCTCAGTCAGCACCATTAATGCAATAATTTACAGCTCAATGAGACCAGTAAATATGAAGAATTTCAGAGACAGCATAATATCTCTATTCTGTTAAATTTATTTTTGCTCAGCTAGTTTATTGGGAAGAGTACTCAAAAAGCACCCTATGCAATAAGTCTCCAAACTATTTAACAAAAAAACATTAAAAAAAACCATTTTTCAATGTTTGCTTGTCAAATGCAAAACTCACTTTGGATTAGCAGATCCATACTATTCTCATTGAATAACTGTGTTTATGTTTTACACTCTGGGGATTTTCAATAGAAAAGGAAACACCATTTCCAGTCAAGACCATATCACCACTGGTCACATGTTGTTTCTGGAAATCTCATTACTTGTCAACTTCTTATTTCATTTTGCACCAACTAACAGGTCTTTAACATATTCTTATTAAGGAAATGTTCTGTAGTCTCTCAAGTTTTTCAGTAGGAAAGGAAACACTTCATTCCAATCAATATAATCATAATCCAGTCAATGCTACAGGCCAAAATTGAAAAGCTGGTATTCATTCCAATACCAGACTAAAATTCCTCAACATATTTGGGTGGATTAATAACAATGTATGATGACCCTGGTGATGAAAAAATACTATGTTCACTACTGAGATTACCTAAATACAAAGATTTCAAATTACCTCATTGTTCTAGTAAAACATCCAAAAGAGCCTGTTTTCAGTCTTCCACAGCTCCTTTTGAGCTTTCCAGAGCTACACTGGTCATTAGAGATCAACCTAACATATTGTATTTCAACTTTGGTCGGTAATATTCAGTCCTTACTTCATTTCTGAGATGTATTAAAGATGTTCACATTTTTTTAAAGTTTATCTTACCTGCAATTGCTTGAATAAAGCCACAAACCGTGAAGAGACTCTTTTTGCACAAACTCCTGAAGCAGAGACTAAACACAGAGAGGAGCCCCACAACAAGTAGTATCAAGAATCCTGCAGCATAGAATACTACCATCGCCCTCCAGAAACCACTCGGCAAATCCATGAAACCATTGATATAAGATGTGCATTCAACTTCATTTAATTTGGGTCCTTCCTCGCCCGCTGTCAATGCACGGAAAATTTCTGCACATCGCATGAAAATCCCCAAAGTGGGTGTGTAGGTTTCGACTGGTGCAACAACATCTTGTGGTTGGGTAGAATTATCTGTTCCATACAGGTTGCTGGCACTGTGAATGGTTGCCTCCTCTCCTAGGAGCCACTGTGATGTCATCAGAGCCACAAGGTGACCCAGGATGATGCTCACGCTGAGAAGAGTCCAGAAGAGTGACCGGATGGTGATGATGACGTAACACATCTTGAGTTTGAAGTTTGTCCAAATTCAGTCTGGTCAAGACAGAAGCTTCAGAGTTTCATGGTCTTAGACCACCTGGAAAATATCAAACAGATATTGTTTTAGACAATGCACAAAGGGGGAGGGAAATAGTGTTGTATTCACCCCCTCCTATCTTCTTTTTAAAAATGTATTACACAGGAGGAGACAACTACAAATAGGTCAAACTATGGTCAAACTTGTTACTCGGTATGCAAAAATTGACATGCAAAACAAGTTGAGTTCTCAATGTGTAACTAAGAGGAGGGCAGGGGCACTAGGAGCCCCCCCCCCCCCACCCTCTTCTCAAAGACTGAGGTTATTGGACTGACCACGAAGAATGACTTTAGTGGCATTAACAATTATACAGATGGGTATTTGAGCAACCACAGCTGATCATGATAAATGTAAAGTGAATTTCATACATGCAAAGAAATAAGATGCCCAGTGAGATTTTAAATACAGTGCTATGTACATGTTGTTGTTGTTTTTTTTTTGTTGCTTTTTACATGTAGGTGAAGGCTTTATCCCCCATTAAATCTCACTTGATTCCTTTCGATTTCATCCGTATCCCAACCGGAAGAGCAAAGGCTTGCAAGACAATGAAAGGAAACAGACTATTTCCTTGATTTCAATCATGGGAACAGAAAATGAAATGATTGAAGTATATGAATGAAATCAGCACAACATCAATCTGAAGTTACACAAAGATGTAACAATAAGTGCAACAAGAAACAAATTCACAGAAAGCCATGAACTACATTGCAGCTTCAATTAATGTAAAATGTAAGAAATGTACCATTTGTAAAAATAAAACTGTGACTCTACGAATATCTAAAAAAATCTTTTTATTTGCATATCTACTGCACGAATTTCCTGTAATGGGAAACTAGTTGTAATATTCCACAAGAGCCAGATTCATAATTGTCGAAGAGCACTTCAAGCTTCAACAAGCATTGCTCTTCTGAAGGCAATCAATTAATGTACGTCATCAAATCCATGAACCGAGACAGACAATACACACAGAAATCAAATTGTAATACCAAGTGCACATAACTTGTTAATTGTTTTTAACAAAGGTAACCATGCATGATATGATCTGTTACTCTGTTAAGATTACATGTAATGGAAATTTTATGATCCATGTTTTTTTCCGATTACAAATACTGGTACGGTAGCCAAAAATCAGTGCATGCAACATAAAACATAACAGTATCTTGTGAAAAGCTTTTGACTCATTCAGTAAAATTCTACTCCAGAGCAGGGCATTTTCCTGTTCAAAGCATCTGGTAAATACACTAGGGACAATATTCATAATAATCATTTTAAAATCAAATTTCATCTGTAGAATAACTGAGGTAAAGAACTTTGGTCTTTGATAAAAGCGATATGAAATCATATTTGCAATCTAAGCTGGAAAAGGAAATCCTGGACAGAAATAGAACACTAAACCAATTTTTCCAATGTTATTTTTAAGCATTATTAACATTATTTACATCCTCCCTCTATCTCAATCTCTCTCTTGTCACAAAATAATGAACCACACGTTCCTGCTCCTTGCTTCAATCACAGATACAAATATATCCTTGCTACAATGTACACTTGCAGGATATCCCAAAGAACTGCAAATCCCTGAATTTCATTATCCTTTGTCATTAAATTGCTAATTGGACTGTCAACAATCCATTCAGTTTTGAAAGGTACATGTAAACTTTGAGGCTACTTTTTTTTAAAGGCAATTAAGTAACAACATCCAAAGCACTGTTAATGAATGTATCACTTGAACACAATGTATACCATAGTTGAATCAGTGTTCCACACAATTGAACAACATAAACATCCTAAACTATCAATTTTATTTTGGTCCATTCAGCAGTGTTTAATAGCAAGGCTTGTGATTCATCCCACAGAAATGTAAATTGTTTATTTCTGGTATTGATTATTTGATGCACAATATAATTAGGTTAGCCTTTGCAAGGGCACCCAGTAATGGGCCATGTTATGGTATTGTATCGAGTAGCAGCTGTGGTTTTCTGCTGTACTACAAATTATTGTACAATAAGCTTCCAAATCATTCCAACATCCCACAAGTAAGCCACTAACAAAATGTCATGATAATACAAAGATGCATAGCATGGATACAGCATTTCTCAAAATTTCACTGATGACAACTGTTTTTTTTTTTGTCCATATATAGCATCAGGATAGCTGTTATTTATACTTCATAAGTGCTGAACTGTGTCAATTTTTTCTATTTCACATAAAATAACCAAAAAGCATATAACAATAAATTATTTCAAAAGAAATCAGATTTTTGGAAGGATTTGGAAAAGAGAGCCAAGACCACAATGAATCCAGATAAAATGCAATGATTTCATGCCCGTTTGCTGGTAAATTCTTATTTGTACCTACAATGTTGAACATTTGAAAGACCAAGTCTTTCTGACAACATTCCCCCTCAAACTTGATTTATGTCAGAAACTTTTGCCTAAAAAGGCTAAATTACCGTTTTTTCCTCAGTTCTCATGTCAACTCTCTCTGCCCTGCCCTCTCACTTTCCTCTTTCCTCTCTACCCTCTCTTTCTCTCTCTCTCTCTCTCTCTCTCTCTCCTCTCTCTCTCTCTCTCTCTGCTTATGTCATTTGCTATGCAGAAGTACTATAGCAGGCACAATCTAATAAAATGGACAAATCAAATAATAATCACTGAGAAAATTCAATATTCAATTACATTTTCTTTTCCATTTGTCTGAGTCTCTAAGTCAAAGAGTGAGATATGTCGATGTGATTGAATTTATATATAAACCTAAGAAATAGGCTAATGGGCCATCAACATTCATTATCTTAAAGTTCATGTACAGTAGCAAAAGGAAAATTGGCATGACACTGAATTAATATCAAAGCACGTTTCTGCCTTGTATGAAAACATATGTGTATGATCATGTGATTCCAGTCATCATTTCCCGTGAATTTCAGAGTAAATATCTAAAATGAAAACAATGTTAACAGTTACACTCTGTCCTATGCTAGGACCCGTGCACCCAGACTGCTTCTAGCACAACGGTTTCAGCGCTTCATACAGGTGTCACAGAATTCTCACTGGTTTTTACATGTTTGCAGGCCTATATGAGTTTAAGTCCCTGACCTGGGATCAAAAATATTTTTTTTTGCCTTTCATCTGTTTAAAATTCATCTTGGGGGAAAAAATTAACAGCATTTTCTTTAGTTCTGCTTCTGTCTTGCTACTGACCAGCTAATCTGAAGAAAGTTTTATGAGGGCCTATACCAAACCAGTATGTAATTGTAACCTTTGAATTTAGATCTCATTTTCCCAGTATAATGTAACATGATAAATGAGAGAGATAATCATTCAGGAGCAACAAAAAGACAGGAACAATTTTCCACAAATCAGAGACCTGAGAGAAATGCATGGCTTACATTACACATGAGGGAAAGTATGGTAGGATGTACAATGAAAGGGGGAATTAGCAAAAGCAAGAAAAGGATGAAATAAAAGTAGCTTAGTCTGCATTATCTCTCTCATCAAATTTCTCGCTACAGACTTTGATCTCAAAGCCATAGTTTCTCAACTGTCAAAACTCAAAAGAAAGAGGCTCAGTCAATATGAACCCTACATGACATTGTATACATATATGTAAGGAGCACGAGTGTTGGAATGTTGGAAATAAGAAGAAATACAAGATATCAGGCATAATTACACTTCACTGTGTTCTGGTTCTGCAAAAGTCATAAAATACCACTCACAAATTAATGTAAGGTAATACTAACCTAAGCATAAATCATAACATTAAAAAAGTGGTCAAGTTTAAGTAAACATTCTTTTATGCAAATATTAACTTTATAACCATAAATACAAGGACAGTTGTAGTTCAAGAGTTTGATCGCAAGCACATCACAGATAGAGGTCAAAGACCCTGGCCTGGTCGGCACCGGTCATCCCTCTGAAGTTCTAGACGAGCCTTGCTGCGAGATTTCACCGCAGTCCACTCTCACAACTTTATTAAATTAAAATTAAAACGAGTTGCAGAGTCTTGCTTTAAAAAACATCACATAGCATTTAATAGGCTAGTTAAAAGAAAAATAAGTTGGAGAAACTCACTGTGCAGGATTATAAGCTCCTTATTGCAGCGAAGATTAATGAAGTAGCCGCTGTCCACCAAAAGAGAGTTGTTTGGCGGCCGGGTACGGTAGGCGAGTGTTCTCTCTCTACTCCACTCTACTCAAGAATGTACAGGCGAGATTGTGAGCAGAAGGCAACCGCGCTCTCGATCGACCCGAATGTGCGAAACTGGCGGCACGTTGGGGGCAAAGGATAATACCGGTAGCCTATGCTATTGTGCACACAGGTGTATGCCCGATTAGTCACAACTATTGTGTACCGCCTAGGTGTGAGTGGGTCATGCCTCAGAAGTTATTTCCTCTCTTTTGTTATTGTGTTTTTCTTGCTAATCTTAGTACAGGCCTGTCTTAGTATTAAATGTAAACAATAATTCCATGAGGCCTACTTACGCAATAAAGAAGAGGCTCTCTACTCAAGAAACCAAAATAGGGTAATTACGCTTTCTTTGCATGGTAGACAGACACTCGACAGAGGAGAAACCCTCAAAGTTTTTGCCAACAAAGTATGACTCACCCAAATAAAAACGTGGAAGTTGGTAGGCCCTCACTGAAACTATGGACCTAGGGAATAGTACGTTTTTTAATCTGTTAGATTTGGCAGTCATCCAAAATGAAGAATGAAACAAGGAAAATCATTTCTGTATGTCGCAATTACTGGAAAGGATAACGAATCAAATGGATATGCCGATAGGTGTATTTTTTCAATCCATTTCAAAGTTCTAATCCGAAGCTTTTGAGGGCTCAATGTAGCAAGAAAGCCACTCCCATTGGCGTAAATCCCCGGGGGGGGGGGGGGGGGGGGGGGGGAATGGGGGATATGTCCCCCCCCCCACTTTTTGGAGAGGGGGGATGGCGTGTACAAATATCCCCCCCACTTTTTAAGAAAGAAAATATATTTTAATTAATCCGTTAGTAAAATCTTTGAATATCTGTCATAAACAACCATCATATTTTAGAAATTCTATTTGAAAATGCGATTGAAAACCAAAAAAATTGTTATTTTTTGGCTCGCTCGCTCGTCATTATTTAAGAATTTTTATTCGAAAATGCGATTAAAAATGAGAAAAGTGGTTATTTTTGGCTTGCTCGCTTTGCTCGCTCATATTTTAGAATTTCTGTTACAAAATGCGATTAAAAACTAGAAAAATTGTTATTTTTGGCTCACTCGCTTCGCTCGCTGGCAAAATAAATATTAAAATGTGTGTAAGGGGGTCTGTGGGGGTCAGTGAGAGTGTGTGCTTATACTTAAGTGTGAGATCGACAGAAAAAAAATCGTCAAAAAAGTCAATCATCCCCCCCCCCCCCCACTCCTCAGAGTGGATTTACGCCGGTGGCCACTCCTGTCATTTTTTCCCGGGAGAATAATTTTAAGCAAAGTTCTGAACAATGCTCTAACATAAGTCACACAAGCATCATACTCTAGACAATTATTGCCAGGTAAACATTGTGATAAAAGATATCATTCAAAGCACCGATTTTTTTTTTTTCATAAAATTTCATACCTCTTTTGCCGATGTTGTTGATGCAACAGTGAGTCAAAAAGTCTTTAGTTCTGTTTGCACGTTACTTGCTACTTTATATTGTTGTGTTTGCCATTCCAAACTCAAGGTAAAGTAAACTTCAAATTTTGATGACAGATTCAAGAACAGATCTGAATGCCCACTCGTTCACACCATTATGTCGAAACCACATTCAGGATGCGTTTATAGCTCAATCCCATCAGCTCAGTTGAGCAATGTTTGGAAACACATCAGAATGGTTGTTTTTGTTTCAATTTTTAAACTGTATTATAGCTTTTTTCTCGAGACAATTACAGATGTTCTCTTCCTGTTGATTCGCACACCATTTTTCTGAGTTTTGTGCCTTTATCTTTTCTGAAGGGAAAGGGGAAAATTAAGACACAAGGTCCTACTTGTTTTGAACTAAACACGTATCAAAAAGTTATGGCTTGAAAACTGAGCTATACGCACCTTCAGGGAAGTTCATGGGAGGCGGCTTTATTTCAATAGCATAATGAAAATTGATGATGATAATGAAACCGAACATAAAAATTCCTAACACCTTTTTTCTTCTGAGAACGACTCTGAATAAAAGATCGTGCGGAGAAGCAATTTGCTTCAAATACGTGCCTGATAATTGGTGACTTATTAAAGTAAATATTTTGCAATATATTTCAATTAAAAAGGAAAAAGGCCTTCCGCTCGACCTTGATCTAGAACATTGCCTTTCTAGGCTTTCAAGACCTTCTACCCTACTTTGACAAAAGGAAACAAATGACAAAAGTGATTTCTTGTACAAAAGAGTAAAATGTATCTATTATTTACAACGTAAATGCAAAACCAAGATGTCTTAAAGCCAAAGCGAACTGGCACACTGCCTTGTATGGGATATTGAAATAGCGCCCTCTCAGTCCTAAACTACTGATTTTGTTCCCTCTTTGCTCCCAGCATGCTCTATTCTCATCAATGAGAGCTTTATTTGCAATTTGCTTCAAATACGTGCCCAATAACTGGTGACTTATTAAAGTAAATATTTTGCAATATATTTCAATTAAAAAAGAAAAAGGCCTTCCGCTCGACCTTGATCTAGAACATTGCCTTTCTAGGCTTTCAAGACCTTCTGCCCTACTTTGACAAAAGGAAACAAATGACAAAAGTGATTTCCTGTACAAAAGAGCAAAATGTATCTATTATTTACAACGTAAATGCAATACCAAGATGTCTTAAAGCCAGAGCGAACTGGCACCCTTGTATGGGATTTTGAAATGGCGCCCTCTCAGTCCTAAACTACTGGTTTTGTTCCCTTTTTGTTCGCATGCTCTATTCTGATCAATGAGAGCTTTATTTCTTGAGTAACATCTGTTAAAATGTATTTGTATTCATACTAAGGAAATTCACGAGAAGCCACAAAGGATATCATGTTTCTTAGAGTCTCTGGTTTTGAGTAGCCGTAAGTTGGTGCTGTTGTAAATACATCATAATAAGGGTCAGTTCACTGTTGCTTTAATATCTCTCAGCAGGATGAGGGTTCATGCATAAAATTTGGCCCGGAAGAAGAGCCCACTATAGATAAAAAATAATATAAAAATGTCAATAACTAAAATTTTGTTGCAGTGTCACTTGCCTCCTTTTGTCAAAGTAGGGCGACATTCTACACAATACTTACCATCGATTAACCTCTTACATTTAGTTCTATACTTCGGGAATATTAAAAAAAAAAAAAAAAAAAAAAAAAAAAAAAAACCTTTTTAAAAATATGATCATTGAATAACAGTGTGGGGAAAAATGCCTTCCTCCATCCAAATAGCGTTTCAGGTGGTAAAAGATATGAATACTTATAGTTTGAATGTCAGAATATTTTCAAGTCAGGTCTTAACAAATGTATCGAATAGTTTCGGGAGTTTGAACTATTTTTCCTTTTAAACTTCAGAATCTCTCAAAAATTACATTTCCTTTGTCATGTTTGTAAATAGATAATAATAATGTTTAGGTGGAGTCGGGCCGTATTCCTCTCATGTATTCATTGCTAAAATGAATTATATAGACGTATTGTAAAGTGATAACAAATCAAACCTATATACAACAGGTTTCCCATTACCTTACGGAGCCGATGTTCCGTCGCTTTGCTATCTTGCATTTCTCAAGTCTAACGTACACCCCCCCCCCCCCACCTCCCTCACATACACAGGGCGGTCAATATGGCTGGAGTTATGCTGTGCCACTTTCATTTGTTCAATCATTTACGCAGATCTTAAAACAGATAAGATCATCCGTTAATAAAATTTTCAAAACATTTTCTAGAAATATAGATCCCCAGAAGTTTTTCAAACATGGCTCGAATCCACGAAATTGTAGTCGTTAAAAGGTGAACAAGTCTCTTCAGTATAATTATACGCTTCAAACCCTTGAAAATTTCCAGACACTAATCATGCTAATTGTCTCAGGAAATTTCCTGACAATTTATTGATTGACCAGTAACTTGACAAAGATCGCTTTAATCTGTCATCGTGCAATCTAAGGTTGTTCTTATAGATCTTCTCATTATTTTCCCCGACGGTATAATGAAAAGTTAACTGTCATATCCCGTCCAAATTTCCAGTATAATGCCTACTATAGTTTACGAACGAGGGCCCGTCTGAGGCGACAGACTTGAAAAGTCTTCATGAGGCGAAGAGTTTAAGCTGCACGGCTGCAATAATAAATTTTAGAAGTCATTTTCTTCTTATAGATGCCATTCCATTTTTATTTGGCATAACAATATACTATGCTTCATGATCGAGTAATTATTTTGTATAATTTCTGGCATGATACTGTACTCTGCGTGCGATAACTGTAAAAAGGACAATACTTTATTAATTGTCAGCTTATTCATGGACCCGGGAAGAAGAAAAAAACAACAACTGCCCCCTCCCTTCTCCGGTTTTATTAAGACAGTCACATATAGGTGACTTTATACCCTCACATTATATTCACCATGGATCGTGGTATCTCGTTTTGGTTAATATTTATTGATTTACGTTATGTTATTTATTTATGTTATCTTATGTTGTTTATTTATTCATTTATCTGTTATTTATTTACTTATTTGTTTATTGTTTATTCATTTATTTGTTTATTTATTTATTGTTTATTTATTTACTTATTTTCTATATCTGTTTTTTAAAATTCAGTTATTCATTCATTTATCCATTTATTTATTTGTTTTGTTTTGTTTTTTGTTTACCAATGCAGGGTGAATATTGGGGGAATCTACACAACGGCCTAGGTTTTGACAGGGAAGAGATGGTATGAAATTAGGCCGTATGGAGTTATGAAAAGTCACTGGATTTAAAAGAACTATATAGGCCTGCAAGAAACTCTCAATCATTATCTCCACAGCGGTACAACGCTGTTCGTTGATGACAAATCCTGCATTTACAGAGTAACCATCGGGATGTTTGCATATTAAGCTTTGATACTATAATTATGGGGAGCAGTAATTCAGGTTGCATGCTGTCAAACTGTAAAATGAAAAGTTCAATGCCGTAAAGGGCCGAACAAAATAATAGCTTTGCAAATTGCTCCGGGATTCAGTCCATATTACAAACATAAAATGTAAGGCTAAGGTTAGCGTTAGAATGGAATATTCGGTTTAATAGGTTAGGGTTAGGATTAAGAACACCATGGTCCGGGGTTGAGGTTTATAGTATGAGATAGAGGGTAGGATGTTGTCGAGGTCGTAAGAGCATGATCAACTACCACAGAACTCGTTAGTTCGTTGTCAACTACCGATCTTCCACCCTGGTGCATCAGTTTGCCGTAGATGGGGTAAGCGTTATTTTCTAATCGACCACACTGATGACAGGGAAAGAAAAGACGGAAAGGACGTAAGAATTCATGGTAACTCCTTGGTAAGAGGCAAGGCAAAAATGATGCATTCCATAATATAGGCGTAACCGCGGGGATAAGGTGCACTAAAAATGATTTTGATCCCCTGTTCATACGCTTAAAAAGGTCATCCATGCAGTGGCGTATCTGGGGGGGGGGGGGGGCACGTGCCCCGGGCGGCACTTTGAAGGGGCGCAAAAAACGCAAAAGAGAAAAAGAGAAAAAAGGGAAGATGAAGAAATATAATATTAGTATTTCAAAGAATTTTGCACGCCCCCCCCCCCCGCTCTTCATTCGAAGTGCATCAGAAATAGAGTTTTTGAGGGTTCAAAGTGCAAAATTTTCTTATGCTCGGTCGCTTTGCTCCCTCGCATGATCATTTCTCTTAGAATTTCATAATTTTGCGCCTCTATCACCTGCTTATAATCATCTTAAACAAACTTTTTGAAAGGGAGAAAATGAAGGAAAATCATAATCTTTAAGGGATATGCGCCTCCTCTCCATCCGCAGAGTAAATGCATCAGAAATAGAGTTTTTGAGGGTTCAAAGTGCAAAATTTTCTTAAGCTCGATCCCTTTGCTCCCTCGCATGAATAGTTTTCTTTCATGATCTCATATGCTTTTTTAAATAGCCTTCTTTTAAAGGGGATGACAATTTGAAAAATAATGGGGCATTGTCGTTGCTTTGCTCGCTATCATCTGCTTCTTGCTAAATACTGCGCCCCTCATCTAAATTTTTTGTCGCTTTGCTATTAAAATCAGGGCTCGACTATTTCTTTAGAGTTTTCGTAAATCTTACTCCTAATTTCAAACTGAGAAAATAGAAAACTATTTATGATAGTCAATCTAATTTCGATCTTCTCTACCGTTCAATTGCAGTGGTCAATAATTATTGCCAAATTTCCTGTGTAAAATGAGCAAGAAATTGCGTTTTTACGGATTAAAATTTTAAAAATTCTCCGCTTGGTGGCTTGTAGCATAATGTATACGTTTGGCACTGGGGGGGGGGGGGGGGGCGCAACTTCATTGTTTGCCCCGGGCGCTATATAAAGCCTAGATACGCCACTGCATCCATGGAACTTATTGGTCAAGCTTACTCCTCCTCCCTTGTATTAAGGGGGAAATGTGTGGATGGGTGGTGTTTTGTTTACTTATGTGTCAAAATGCAGTCCATTTCATTGTGGAGTCGTGGAAGGCACAGAAGAGGCCTTGACAACCTCAAAAATAATTGTGAGAGAAAAATGTAGGCTACGAGTTTCATAGACCTTTTGGGGCCACTGTTCCTCACAATGAAAATGAGGGTATTAATATTCAATTGACCCCAACTGACCTTTGACCTTGACTTTGTGACTTGAAATTCGTTCCGAATGATTTGTGACACTTGATAACCATTCTGAAGTTTCATGAAATTGAACAATACTGCTAATAACCTTAAGACGGTTTTTGCATCATAATTCAAGGTAACTGACCTTAAATGACCTTTGACCTTGACTTTGTGACCTGAAATTTGTTCCACCTGATTTGTGTTAGGTGATATCCCTTGCTAACATGTTTCAAGGAATTCCAACGAATACTTTTGAAATGAGGGTGAAAATTATTAACAAAAACTTAATCGTAAGGTCAAGTTTTTGAACTTATGTTTCAAAAAACAGTAAAAAAAAAAATAAAAAAAAAAACCTGTTTTAAAAGTTTTTGAAACATGATTTAAGTTTTATGGACTTTAAATAACCTTTGACCTTGACTTTGTGGCCTTAAATTTGTTGCATAATAATCTGTGATACTCGATAAGCCTTGTGTAAATTTCATGAAAACCGAACAAATACTTTTGGAACGAGAGAGTATTTCTTATAGACCAATTTCACAACACAAGAGGGCAGCAGACTGTTCGACACAGTTCGACATACTGCGGTGGGCGCTCCAACTTTTATAGTACACAAGTCAATAGCGCGTTTCGTACATTCGTTCGATTTTTTGTCTATTTTGACCAGTATATGCAGATTCATTTTAATATCTGCAATGAGAAATTATCAGGGAAGTTCAGGTCGCAGCTGTGCGGTGCTCAAATGCCACAAGAATTATAGAAAGTTTAAAAATTGGAAGCTAACTGAGGGCGAAATTCACTCGCTTTTGACTCATGAAGCCTGTTTGTGTGAGAAGCCGTACTCCCTACACAGATTTTCGTAAGCAATGTGAAGGAATTCGTCGCCAGTGGGTAAAAATATCAACAGAAAGGACTTTGAAGTCAAGAAACATTATCATTATGTACTTTGGCGTAAAATCTAATGAGTGAAAATATGACTTTGTAAACAGGGTAAGATTTAGGGCTCCCGTTTACTACGGCTTCTATGCTGCAATCGAACTTTTACTGACAAAACTAAGTTGAAAAACCATCGAAAGTACAAAAATACATCATACCTTCATCCGTCAGATATAACCATTGTCTTACCCCATCTACCCATGTATCCATGCTTTATTTGATTGATCTAGAATAAAGTAAATGGAGCAATATCGGGGCATATCTCATATCTTACATTCATTTTGTACACAGAGCCAATCGCGGTCAGCGCGCTTGCCCACCGCAGCAATGGCGTCGCCGACAGAGGGTCAAATACATAAACCGGAGGTGAAATTGGTCTATACAATGTTGACGCAGCCGTCGGCGTCGGAAAAGCGATGCCTATATCTCGCTCTTGCTAAGGAGGCGAGAGAAAAAAACAGCCCTATAGTGTAAGTCAAATTTTTTGAAATATTAAACTTTAGCTTTTATTCTAAAGAGTTTGGTCTGCTGAAAAGTTTGGTACCATTCATTCATTTTGAAGCCTTAGCGTTTGCGGATGAGTAGCTAAAACGAACTCTGGGATATATTGCTCAATAATGGCACATTTCCACATCTCATTCCAAGTGCGCGTCTGATGGTGCTATCTGTATTCTGCAGAGGAGTTACCTTCCTTTTTGACAGAGAATGACACACAGAGAGAGAGAGAGAGAGAGAGAGAGAGAGAGAGAGAGAGAGAGAGAGAGAGAGAGAGAAAGAGAGAGAGAGAGAGAGAGAGTGGGGGGGGGGGTAGGGAGAAAGAAAGTTAGAGAGAGAAAAAGAGAGAGAGAGGGGGGGGGGGTGAGTGCAGAATTGCGAGGACTGCGCTTTCTGCTTTTCTCTCCTGATGCTACTCCTTTTCCCCATTGCTTCATATCTGTATATTCATTGAATTTTGTCTCAAATCACTTAAAGATTAAGACCACTGAATGCGCTGATGTCAAGCAAAGATTATTTATACTGACAATTCTTTAGCCAGTAGAATAACGATAGAGAGCATTTGCCAAGCTCCGCTAGCAGCCGACGCCTTCTTAGCAACGCTTAACTACGGTAGGTTCCGCCATAGGGCACACACGAGTAATTCAGGTTCCCATAGAAACGAAGCACTTAAAACAAACTCAACAAAAAAAAAAAAAAAAAAAAAAAACCCACACATTAAATAACCTCTCGATGAAAATCGTTTTGATTCAGAGTCCATGCAAAATCCATAAAACTGTGAAATTAAGGGCTTTATTTGGGCACTTTTCTGCTCAAACAAAACTGTGAAGGCTCAGGCGCGTAGCCGGTGGGGGCGATGGGGGCGGTCGCCCCTCCCCCCAAAAAACGCCAGAAAAAAAAAGAAAAAAGAAAGAAAAAAAAAGAAGAAAAAAAAAGCGTGAGCGAGCAAAATAAAAAAGGGAAGAGAACGTAAGAAGAGCGGGAGCAGACAAGGAACAATGACAAAGAAACGTTGGAGCTTCCGCGCTTCGCGCGGGAGGGGGAAACTCCCCCCCCCCCCCCCCAGCACCACCCCTCTTCGTGCGCTCAGTAAGTGATTCGCACGCTTGGCGTGCTTATTACTACCGCCCCCTAAAATGAAATCCTAGCTACGTCACTGTGAAGGCTTAAACGAGGCTAACGTCGAATCGCGACTTCTAACAGCTAAGAACAGTGGAAATGCACTGCAGATCAAATAATTCCTATAAAATACACCGAAGTGCCCAAGCTTCAGCATAGTGGACAAATATGGAAAAAAAAAATATGACTTCAAAAAGCTATTTCAGTTGTAAACTTTAACAGCGACAATAACTCATTTTCATATGAATATTTTTCATCAGCTACCATTACATCATTTTACATACGCCTGTCCGCCATGCACCGCGAGTGGATGAATTACTCGTGTGTGCCCTATATATAGGACCACATATCAACGGGGCCGTCAGACAAAATATCGACCGTTCCCATGTTTGGGGTTGTCATACTTTCAAGCAAATGGCTTATAAAATTATAATAACAGTCCTTCTTCCGCAAATGATTTCATGTTTAACGAATTACAATTTGACAATGTATCATTTCTTGTTTGTTTTTGAAAAATGATTGTTACAAATACTTTTGTTTATATTTTTATTTTGTTTATGTTACCGAAATGTTGTACTTATACACACTAAGAAAAAAAAAAAGGTTCAAGTTTATACCCTAAATGCAACACTGGCAGCACCTTTTGGGGTGCAGTCTTGCACCCTACATGAAAATGTGCAAAAATGCACTTTTTCTTCTTGTTTGCACCCGGGAATGCCCGTTTGCACCCTAAAAGGTGCAACTTTGCACCTTTAAGGGTGCAGAAATTTTGCATTCAAAAGGGTGCAAATTCGCACCTGCTCGAAAGGGTACAACTCTGCACTCTTTAGGGTGCAAAATGTAGCTAGCTGCACCATAAAGGTGCAAAAAAGCTTCTTAGGGTGCAAAGTTGCACCCCAAAAGGAGCTCCCAGTGTTGCATTTGAAGGGCGCAAAATTGAACCTTTTTTCTTAGTGCGTATGAATGCAGAAGAAAATAAATCAAATCGAATCAAAAACCTCCCAAACTCCTCATGGTCAGTCCCTCTGATGCTTGTCTATGAATTGTCGAAAAGCGGCAGTTTGGTTTCAAAGCACAGGTGTAGTTAAATTTAAACCGTAACCATGGTAAAGGTAGAGTTGTATAATGACGGAACGTCTAAATAAAAACATGAACATCGAACTATAACCCAGTTTCCAATGTATGGAACTAAAATTAGTTTCTAAACAACAGTGCCTTTTTATACTATACCCGGAAGAAAAGCCATTTCCTGCAGCTTAGCGTGCGTGCCAAGGGCTATACAGTCTTTAAATTTGTCAATCACATACCAATGCCATGCATTTGCCTAATGATAATGTATATTCTTATTATTTATTCAGATGGTTTTGCCAATTTTACTCTAAAAACGGAAGTAAAATGGGGGGGGGGGGGGGGTCGATACTATGAATGAATTTGGAATTTTGACATGTCATCAGGTACACTGAATGTTTGAAAATTATCCCAAACAACCTAGCTACAAACGTGAACCTGAGCAATAATTTTGTGGGACGCATGCGGAATGGGTTAAAATGCTGCAGAATGCCGTCTGCTAGCATACACAAACACAAAGTGTGTCGTCTGTTATATTCAAGAATTTTCATTCTTATTCCATACAATAACTATAATTATATTTTAAAAAGTATTACATTTTGAGATGATAATGAATGATCTTCCCTTCCCTGTAAAACATAACTATTTTCTGTCGGTTTAACACGACACTCCTTTATTCATTGCATTTTATAGTTAAACAATAGCAAGGATGACTGAGAATTTTTCTTTTCTGACTACTAGTATCACAACAATGTCACAGAGCAGTCTCATCATCATCTTAAAACATTTTGGTGGGTGTTTGAAAATCAAGAAAGTCAATTTATCACAAGGCCCTTTGATTACAATTCACCGATGCTCGCTACTGAACTTGACCCAGAGTGGCTTGGGCAGGCAGCGTTTTTTTTTTCCTTTCTTTTTTTTTCAGTAAATGCGGGAAGGCATTTGATAATTTTACTTTACTAAAAGCAAAGCCATTTTGTATTATAATTAACGATTTTATTATTTCATCTCTTACGAATTACAACTTCAAGTGCCCAAGGGATTACAGGGGGGTCATCGTTGATGTTATCATCATGGTCAATTTCATTGCTCAATGGTCAATCGAGCACCGGCGTAAATCCACTTTGAGGAGGTGATTTATAATCTCCTGACCATATGAACACTTAAATTAATAAATGACCCCGTCAAAAACGTGATTATCATCAGTAATCCGGAGAAAAGAAGTGATTACGACTTTCAGGACAAAATGAATCTTATTCTCTAAGATGGGCCAGTCAAAATAGGTAACTGGGCCTATATTTTCTCAA
This sequence comes from Echinometra lucunter, assembly GCA_029962745.1. Taxonomy (NCBI): domain Eukaryota; kingdom Metazoa; phylum Echinodermata; class Echinoidea; order Camarodonta; family Echinometridae; genus Echinometra; species Echinometra lucunter. Next base: position 25,795,027 of record CM057151.1, read on the forward strand.
ATAGACAAAATCATAATTCATTCATTTTTTTTAGTGTAGTTTATTATACTTGGATTATTTTGTCAACTTTTTGAAGCTTAATCGATAGGATAATTCATGTACGAGCCGGTTACAATATCTGCATGATATGCATATATACATTTTGACGCAATTAAGCATGTGAAAATAATTCCTTAAACGGGCCATATCGGCGCCTCGACGCTACTCTCGATTGCATTGGCGTAAATTCCGGGGAGATGGGGGATATATCCCCCCACTTCTTAAGGAAGAAATGATATCTGAAGTAATCAGTAAGTACAATTTTCAATAATCTGTCATAAACAACCATCATATTTTAGAATTTCTATTTGAAAATTTAATTGAAAACTAGAAAAGTGGTTATTTTTGGCTCGCTCGCTTGGCTCGCTCATCATATTTTAGAATTTCTATTTTAAAATTTGATTGAAAACCAGAAAAGTGGTTATTTTGGGCTCGCTCGCTTGGCTCGCTCATCATATTTTAGAATTTCTATTTGAAAATCAATTAAAAATTAGAAAAGTAGTTATTTTTGGCTCCCTCGCTTCGCTCGCTCATCATATTTTAGGATTTCTATTTGAAAATGCGATTAAAAACCAGAAAAGTGGTTATTTTTGGCTCGCTTGGAAAATAGAAATTAAGATATGTGTAAGGGGTCTGTGCGGGTGGGTGAGGGCGTGTGTTTATACTTAAGTGTGAGTTCGACAGAAAAAAAAGCAAAAAAAGTCGACCATCCCCCCCCCCCCCCACTCCTCAAAGTGGATTTACGCCGGTGCTCGATTGACCATTGAGCAATGAAATTAACCATGATGATAACGTCAACAATGACCCCTTTGTAATCCCTTGGGCACTCTTGAAGTTGTAATTCGTAAGAGATGAAATAATAAAATCGTTAATTATAATACAAAATGCCTTTGCTTTTAGTAAAGTAAAATTATCAAAGGCCTTCCCGCATTTACTGAAAAAAAAATATACTAAAAAATAATAAATAGAGGAAATAAGATGTAATAAAAAATAGGTCTTAATCCATTCATATCTTTTTGTGAAATATTCTAACATCTAAGATTGGTGTGGTCACTGTTGCCCCGGCTGACTGAACTTCATTCGATGTGTTATCCAAAATGGTCGTGGAACCTTTTTATTTGTCAATAGGAATGGCAGCTGGCCTGGGAGATGAGTGGTAGACTAGGTTTAAATTGCAGACTCTTTCATAGCCTTCCTGATAGAATTCATGGTCAAAGTGAACTAAGTTTATCTCATCAATAGTGTCCCTTTTTATTAAAAAGGGACACTATACAAACACAAAACACGTTAGTAATGTGTTGTGTGTTTGTAATTATAATACAGTTTTGATAAAGACCTAAGTGGTTGGTTCATTATGCATGGCAAAGTAGAGACAGAGGTCTGTGCTCGCAGACTAGATATGAAGAATGACAAGGCAAAAGGTTTCACCACAGAATAGTTCGGAGTGCTCTAGCGCAGCTCTACACAGCGGGGCAAACTTCAGGTCTGGTCTGGTCTGTTGCGTGGAACAGGTGTGCTGAACCTTTTGGAAGGCTAACCCTACTTCTTGAGAACGGTTCTGCAGATATAATCCCAAAAGGCTACAACTATGGAGGCTTCAGGTAGAATTGCATTTGATATTTTTGTTTTAAAAAAACATAGCATCTACCAGGTAAAGACAAAATAATTCTACATGAATCTTGTCATGATTGTGCCATTTTGTAGGCTTCAACACCACAAAAATAAATGGTGGCGTTATCAAGATCAAGAAGAAGCGACGCAGTAAAGAGGCCCGGGGGATATATCTCACTGATGCCTGTACATCATCCGCGTAAACAAAAACCAGGCAGGGAAAGCGGGTGGAGAAGTGATCCTGCTTGACTTGAAAAGTTGTTTGGAGAGTGAGACCCTAAGTTAGGCCTGCCATGGCTGTTAAGATTTTATTTTCCAAAAAATATGATGCATTAGCTAACTTTGTGAGTAGCTGATTTAAAAAATTCTCAAACTAAGATGAAACATGTGTATGAGTACTTGTATTTGTACTCAAAAACCCTGAAACCAACCATAATTTGGAATGAAAAAGTGTAAGTTAGACGCAAACGGCGATTTTATTATCCTTCGTCTCCCGAGACAATCACGAAGAAGACCACTTTGCTTGAATTTGAAAATGCCGTTATGTGCCTCCCGCTGCGTGATACGCCAATACGCATAGTACGGTAAGGTGAGTCATACGCGCATGTGCACTCCTCCGAACCTTGTATATTTTTCAAACATTGGTTCACATTTTTGATATTTAAAAATACTTCCTGTGGATATTACACTTTGAAACTTTCAGACTGGTATTTTTACACTATAACCCTTATGTTTATCCCATTTTCAAGTAACAAAACAAGATTTCTTAAAATCATAACAATGTTAACCAGTGTCTTTAACCTTATTGATGAGTCTTCACTGCACCAGTTGCCTAGAGGCTCCTGGATAGTAACCCCCACCCGCCACCCCCCCCAAAAAACCCTGCAGACGTCAGCATTTTTTTTTTACTCTCCAGGAGCCTCTAGGCTATGCACCAGCTCCCTTTTTGGTAACTGATTTTCATTCTTCAGCAGTGTTTGTGGCAATCTAAGCCAGTTAGCTCTCTTTTCCACTCAAGTTTCTTTCTGCAATTTCTGGTTAATTGCCGCTGTATACCCTTGTCAGCCAGAGGCGTCGATCAATTTTTCGGATTGGGGGGGCAAGACGACCAAGCGGAGATGAACCCACGGCTATTGATATATACGTATATATATATATATATATATATGTACATATATGTACACACATACACACACACACAAACACACATTTATATATATATATATATATATATATATATATATATATATATATATATATATATATAACATAGGCCTATATCAACATGAAGCATTTTCAATTTGGGGAAATTATGCATCTTGGTAGATTGTGAACCATCCTGCTTTTCTTTTAATTTTGCGAGCGAGCAAAAAATAATAAATTTCTTGTTATGAGAGATGTGTTTAGTCATGAAAATACACTATAGGCATATATGATACCTGAAAAATATGGTTACCTCACAGCTAAATATGAACTCTATTTTGTCACATCGCTGGTCCATTGTTGCTGCCCCCTCCAAACCACTCTGTTTTTTTAATATTACGAAACATACATTATCTATTCGGTCTCATCTCACCGAATTCATTTGCTTTTCAAAACCATTACTATCAAACGAGCGAGCGCAGCGAGCCAGGAAAAATTTACCCCTTTCCATATGGTGGAAATGTTTATATCGTCATCATGATTATATGATAATGTGATAATAATGTGATATGCGCTGTACAAGAACAGAATATCATTATTATAATTATCATCGGAATACACTATAGACCTGTCATGCATGTATATCCAAATAATACATCCGATCACCTGTGTGCTGAATATGACACTGTTTTAGCTATTTTGCTTGCAGTCCGAATCCATTCTGTTTCTACCATAGCGAGCGAAGTCAACAACCGATCCTGGCAATATTGTATGGATTCGTCAAAAAAAATTTGTCAACCACCTCGCTGCCCAAATATAATGATATGTTGGAATCTCGCTGCTATAATAAGCTATTTGCTGCCCGAAATCATCTTGCATCCAGCTTTTACCAGCAAGAGTAGCGAGCGAGCTAACGAAAAAATACGAGCTTTTTTAATATCTAGGGCTTTATCTCCTGAAAGTGTATCTATTTTAGGTCAACTGCCCGCTTGATTTCTTGGAGTGACATCTTGTTTGGTTATATTACTTCCTATGAGTAGAAGAATGGTATAACATTAGATAGAAACACAAGATGCAAACCGATTTCCTTTCATAAGAATAGTAAGTATCATCGGCATTGGTTAAGATACTTGAATGCGAGCGAGCGAAGCGAGCGAGCGCTTCACAGTGTCCCATTTTCTTTCTTTTTTGCAATAAACTGTAGAGATGTCTCTTGTTTTTTCTCTACAGGGGCTTGTTGCGACAGTGCAGGACCTGGCTACCCCACCCCCAAGGCTGCCATGAGGTCACCGCGTGAGAAGCTGTTGTACGTTACGGCTGTGCGTAGGAACACGCCTATCAAGAAGCCAGACTTCTTGGCTACTGTTGATGTTGATCCAGAGTCACCCACATTCTGTCAGGTAAATCATGCTATATATTTGTACAGCACTTGCTCAGTGATAAATTTCCGAACGGACTGAATTCATGTCCCCAACTTCTGACCGAACATGCAACCTAACCCGCCCAATCTAACCTTAACCCATATTGCAGCCTTAACCCTAATCCTCCATATTTGATGAAAGAGAGCCAGAAGCTATATAAATCTGTATATCGTCTCAAGAGCAGTGCCTGTATGAGTGATTGTATGCAATGCACACATGAAATTCTGGAGTTTTAGCCATATAACTTCCTTTTAGAATGTTTGCTAAACATATTACTTGTATTTACCTACAGGTATGTATTTCCAGTAAAATGTGCATTGATTTTAGGAATATAACTTCCACTTATAATGTTTGCTTGATTTTAGGAATATAACTATCATTTAAAATGTACTTGCTTGATTTTAGGAATATAACTTCCGTTTAGAATGTTTGCTTGATTTTAATAATATCACTTCCATCTAGAATGTTTGCTTGATTTTAGGAATATAACGTCCTTTTAGAATGTTTGCTTGATTTTAAGAATATAACTTCCATCTAGAATGTTTGCTTGATTTGAACTTCCATCTAGAATGATTGCTTGATTTTAAGAATATAACTTCCATCTAGAATGTTTGCTTGATTTGAACTTCCATCTAGAATGTTTGCTTGATTTTAAGAATATAACTTCCATCTAGAATATTTGCTTGATTTGAACTTCCATCTAGAATGTTTGCTTGATTTTAAGAATATAACTTCCTTTTAGAATGCTTGCTTGATTTGAACTTCCATCTAGAATGTTTGCTTGATTTTAAGAATATAACTTCCATCTAGAATGTTTGCTTGATTTTAGGAATATAACTTCTGTTTAGAATGTTTGCTTGATTTTAAGAATATAACTTCCATCTAGAATGTTTGCTTGATTTGAACTTCCATCTAGAATGTTTGCTTGATTTTAAGAATATAACTTCCTTTTAGAATGCTTGCTTGATTTGAACTTCCATCTAGAATGTTTGCTTGATTTTAAGAATATAACTTCCATCTAGAATGTTTGCTTGATTTTAGGAATATAACTTCTGTTTAGAATGTTTGCTTGATTTTAAGAATATAACTTCCATCTAGAATGTTTGCTTGATTTGAACTTCCATCTAGAATGTTTGCTTGATTTTAAGAATATCACTTCCATCTAGAATGTTTGCTTGATTTGAACTTCCATCTAGAATGTTTGCTTGATTTTAAGAATATAACTTCCATCTAGAATGTTTGCTTGATTTTAGGAATATAACTTCCGTTTAGAATGTTTGCTTGATTTTAAGAATATCACTTCCATCTAGAATGTTTGCTTGATTTTAGGAATATAACGTCCTTTTAGAATGTTTGCTTGATTTTAAGAATATAACTTCCATCTAGAATGTTTGCTTGATTTTAGGAATATAACTTCCATCTAGAATGTTTGCTTGATTTTAAGAATATCACTTCCATCTAGAATGTTTGCTTGATTTTAGGAATATAACTTCCATCTAGAATGTTTGCTTGATTTGAACTTCCATCTAGCACATTTGCTTGATTTTAGGAATATAACTTCCATTTAGAATGTTTGCTTGATTTGAACTTCCATCTGGAATGTTTGCTTGATTTGAACTTTCATCTAGAATGTTTGCTTGATTTTAAGAATATAACTTCCATCTAGAATATTTGCTTGATTTTAGGAATATAGGTTCCTTTTAAAATGTTTGCTTGATATACTACTTGAATTCCATGTATTTATTTCCTGCAAGATGCACTTTGAAGAAGTAGCACTATGTGATGATTTGATACGGAGACTAGTTTAAAGGACCTTTCAGGACAGGTTTGGGTTGCATAGATAGGATAAACAAAATTCAAAATAACAGCAAATTATGTTATCAGTGATGCCAACTGTTTCTTTTTTTGCAGTATTTTGTACTGTTTTTTTAGGGAAATTACTACAGGTTTCAAGCAAGATAATGTTTTTCATGAACTTAACCTACATGTACTGGCTTCTGGAACCAAGTGGCCCCTGTATTAAGCCTATGGGAATGAAAGAATTCAGTAGTCAACAGGTTAACTGACAGTTCTATGCCTTTTATCCTTTAGCTTTGTTGTATACTTTTTTGTATGTCTTATATGTGTTCTTAATGCATAATAAACTTCAAGCTCAAGTTCAAGTTCAAGTTCAGTAATGTGGGATATCCTTTTTTGTTACTCATAACACTTTCTCTTTAGCCATGAAAATACTGCAAAACTTGATAAAAGGTTAAAAGGCATTGGCTAACATTGTGAGCAGCCGATTTAGAAAATTCTCAAACCAAGATGAAAAATGTGTATGAGTACTTGTATTTGTACTCAAAAACCCTGAAACCAACCATAATTTGGAATGAAAAACTGTTAGTAAGACACAAACCGTGATTTTATTATTTTTCGTCTCAGAGACAATAAATAAGAGGACTGTTTTGCTCGATTAAAAAAGACCGTTATCTGCCTCCCTCCGCGTGATAGGTCAATACACACAGCACGGTCCGGTGAACCATGCTCGCATGCGCATGCTGTACGTATAGTCCGTGCAACCGACCCTTATATGTTTTTTAAACATTGGTTCACATTTCTGATATTTATAAATACTTCCTGTAGATATTATACTTTGAAACTTTCAGACTGGTATTTTTACACTATAACCCTTATGTTTATCCCATTTTCAAGTAGCAAAATGATTTTTCTTTAAATTGTAACAATGTTAACCAATGCCTTTAACATCTCTGTGTTATGACCCTCCTTGATCCTGTTTGATCTCGAAGAGAAAAGTGATTATCATTATGATTCCGCTTGTCATTCCCAGTGATGTCACATGTTGACCCAGCTGCTATATCTTCAGCCTGTTGTGTGATCACTGGATGGACACAAAAATTTGTAAAAATTGCACATTTTACCATTACACAATCCTACTCTACCCTTATGTACTAGCAGCTGACAACAGTCTGTAAATGCTAGCAGACAAGGAAATGAAAGCTTACCAATAACAGGTCAATTTTTACCTCTGATTATGGAAAGAGAGCTTATTCCTTGTGTGATCCTGTAGATCATCCACCGTCTTAACATGCCTCATCTGGACGATGAGCTCCATCACACTGGCTGGAACACCTGTAGTAGCTGCTTTGGGGATAGCAGCAAGGCCAGGAATCGCCTGATCCTGCCTTCCCTGTACTCATCCAGGGTGTATGTGATTGACACCGGTTCTGACCCAAGGAGGCCTGGCATCTTCCACGTAAGACACATATTGCTGAAAAAAACATTGGACACTTTTGATCACTAGGCGCTTCACACCTACCCAATCAGGAAAAATACCCGTAAATTACGAGAACTTTTTAGCCCCCCAAATACCCGATGATTATTTCAAGCATTCACACCTCCCCCAACCAGACCGCTACGGGAAAGTTCTTGTAGTTATGAGCATGTGCATTACGGTTCATGCGCTAGTGTTCGTTGAGATAGAAGTTCTCGTAATTTGCTTTCACATTGCAAATATCACTGTGACCTTGGAGAAGGTATGCATAATTTGAGAAAGTAATTTTCAAACTATGGGTATTTTTCTTTGAGGATATTACAAGTACTTTCAATTCACACTGGCAAAATTAATACCTGGTATTTTCTGATGGTGGGAGAATACCCGATCTGAAAATACCAGATATTTTTTCCTGATAGGGTAGGTGTGAAAGCACCTATTGATAACCTGAAAGCCATTACTCGCATCATCCTGATTTTTTCATATTGTAAAGTTGAAGGATGTCAAATGTTTTTATAGCACCTAGTATTATGACATCGAACAGTTTGGGATTACAGTGTGAGGTAGTTGCAGTTTTAGCAATTTCCAGTGATTAAAAGTAAATAATATCATTGTTCTATTTGAATTGAGCTTAGATAGATTTTGCAATTCCTGCACAGGAGATATTTATTCAAATTGGTAGAAAATCCTTCACCAACAATCAAAAAGATATCATTAATGAGATCAGTATTTCATATTGCAATGAAGAATCTTTATGCTATATTTGCTGCTAGTGTGAAATTTAATTTCATTTCTGTCTTTTTCTTCTTGTTTTTTGTCATTGGACCTTTATCTATTTGTTGCGTTTCCTCGTGTGTTTGCTCAGACCATCGAACCAGAGGATATTGGGAGAAAGACTGGTCTCTCTCAACCGCATACTTCTCACTGCCTGGCCAGTGGAGAGATTATGATTAGTTGTTTGGGAGATTATAACAACAAGGGAGAAGGCAAAGGTATAGAGTTTTTCCTCTTTTCAATTTTTGGATAGAGTGGAACGTTTATCCATGAATGGCATCACTGAAAACACAGAGTTTTATGTAAATTATAAAGTATTGAATGTGTAGAAAGAAATATGCCTATAAATGAGATCCATGAGATGAAGCATTCTTAAAATAATCATTTCAGTGCTAACTTTTCAAATGTATTTTTTTCAGCTTGTAATTTGTAGATTGTGCAATTTGACATGCAACAAGAATTCTTTCATATCATTAGCTTTGAAAACCTGCATTGACTATCAAAGAGCAATTGCCATTTGCTTGACAGTCTTGCAAAGATGTAATTAGATGACAAATAAATGTGTATGATAAGAAATTTTAGAATATATTTCATGCATATTCTGGCAGCAGTGAGAGCTTGAGCTTCATGGGGTCTGCCTCTTTTAAAATTATATACAGAAAATTAACATGCTGTGTATCCTTCAGTTGGAATATTTACAAGGAAAAACTGGAACACATTCTCATTGGAATAGAGAATTCACACCATGGTCTTAGTTTTAATTAGTTTTTGAAAGTAAGATTCATTTAAAGATGAATATACCAGATGGCCAAAAACAAAAGAAAAGCAAAAAACAAAACAAAAAAGCAAAAGAACATGAAAAGAAAAAGCAAGAAGAAGCAGAAAGAAAAAGAAAGAAGAAAGGAGAGGAAGGGATAAGAAAGAAGAAGGAGGGAGAAGAAGAAGAAGAAGAAGAAGAAGAAGAAGAATGAGAAGGAACAAGGAGAAAGAATAAGGATAAGGAAGGGGAATTAGCAGGAGCAGGAGCCGGAGGAGCAGAAGAAGAAGAAGAAGAAGAAGAAGAAGAAGAAGGAAAAGGAAAAAGAGAATAAGAAATAAAAGGGAGGAATTAGCAGGAGGCAGGAGCAGAGAGCAGAGGAAGAAGAAAAGAAAGAGAAGAGAAGAAGAAGAAGAAGAGAAGAAGAAGAAGAAGAAGAAGAAGAAGAAGAAGAAGAAGAAGAAGAAGAAGAAGAAGAAGAAGAAGAAGAAGAAGAAGAAGAAGAAGAAGAAGAAGAAGAAGAAGAAGAAGAAGAAGAAGAAGAAGAAGAAGAGAGGAAGAAGAAGAAGGAGGAGGAGGAACTATTCCATCTTTTATTCAAGGTTGATACAGTATATGTAAAAAACTATGGGGTTGGGTCAGTTGTGGTATTAAACCTATGGGAAAGAGATACGGTATTCAGCGATGATGTGTATGTTTTGTCCACAGGTGGATTTGTGCTTCTTGATGGCCAAACCTTCCAGGTCAAAGGTAACTGGGAGCATTACGGCGAACATGTACCGTTTAACTACGACTACTGGTATCAGCCGTTCCACAATGTGATGATCAGTACTGAGTGGGGTGCCCCTAAAGCCTTCCTCAAAGGATTCGATCCAGCCGATTATGCAAATAGTATGTCATTTTCAACTAAATTCAGTTCAATTATTTTCTATTTTCTATATTTCTGTAGCAATTTCATCACAGACATCTTTACTTGTTTTGACATTGTAATTCTATTTCTTTTGTATTCGTGTTTATATAAATATCAACCTGTCCCATTTTTATTATGTTTATTTTTTGGTATTCAGGTTTAGTACTCTTAACAGTCATTCATTTAAAGGAAGAGAATATATCATTGGGAAAGCTGTATTATACATTATACTGTGTAGATCTAACTTTGTATCATATGTGATCTTAAAAAATGTTTTTATGCTGGTATGTTGTGTTGATATCGTCCGTAAAAAATAGCCCTTTTTACGTGTTTTTGTAAACGAGCATGGTGTCCACCTTGTAATGGCAGTGCCCCCTTCCCCCCACCTCCCGTCACCTCTTCATTTTCTTTCATTTTACTGAATGCACTAGGCATGTGATACAGCAAACTCATCAGCTTTGAATTTGAAATCATGCCATGCATGTCTATTGTGTGTACTTTGATATGATTCAGCAACTTCAAATAGGAAGACTTTGAAATATTTCAAAATGGTTATTTTCTTGCCTTGGATGAAAGTAGCTATGATTTTTTTGTTCACCTTTGAGTCCATTGTTAGAATTGCCCTCGTATTTAGAACGTGTATTCACAGTCTGGTGGGAGTACAAGGATAGGTTATTAAAAGGAGGTCGAAATAATTCTGGAATGAACTTGAGGTTCATGTGTGCATGCTATCAGTTAGCAGCTTACACACGAATAGTTGTTATATTCACTGCTCTGATAATATCCCACACTATAGATTTCAACCTAGTTGCCAAGTTGATAAATGAATGCCTGAAAATTTGCATTAGATATTTCAACATGTTTTGGAAATGCAAAAATATTGGTCTAACTTAAATGCACAAACATGATAAACTATGAACTATGTGATATCCGCAGGATAATTTTTTCTTTTTAAGATTTATGTTTTTTCAAAACAATAGATAATGTTATAGTTGTGAAGTCATTCTGGAACTACATACTAGACAAAGTTCTGAATAGAAATATTGTGAAACTAGAAACATTTCTCTGGTGAAGCCGTGCACAATGCATGGCTAGAATATGCATAAGAGTGCGTTCTAAAGGCCTGCATGTGTATAGACAGCAAATTTTTATATTTACCAATTCCAGCCATGCTATCTCTATTTTTATCTTGTGTTGATCTTTCCCCTCTGTGGTAAGGAGTGTTTCATAATACATTGTGTTGACCGTACTAGCTTGTCCCTTGTGTGTTTATGAGCTTAGGCACCCTGTCCCTGCTCCGTCTGTATTATGTGAGCAACTTTAATGGGCGAAGAACTGCAATTCTTACGTTTAATCCCTATTGTGCTAGCCCTATATTCTGATGTGGAAAGAATGGGAAGCATATGAAAGCTCACATTTTTTTTTCAACCTCCCCAGAACTCCAGCTTCTCTTTAATGGGTTATTATAGGCTTTATTATTATTATTATTATTATTATTATTATTATTGGTTTGGCGTCACTTGTGCCTGGGAGGGGGAAAAGCGAATTGAATCACTGTAACCCTGAGGTCTCTCCTCGCGATATCTCTGATCGACCACATACAGCGGGGTTGCCCCCTACTCTTATACGAATATTGCAGTGGGATCTTTAACATGCAAAGGTGATGACTCTCCTTTACATGGGACCTGCATTTAACGTCCCATCCGAGGGACGGAGTGTTTTCCACTGTAGCATAGCCTGCGTCTATGAAACAGGGAAGGAGCACGATAACACACAACGTAGGATTCAATCATCTGCTACTAGTATAGACCTACAGTACAGAAGAATGAAAATCAGGCCTTTCAGCTTTATGATCATGTAGAAAGTAGAGTATTACAGAAAGTCAGCTCATTCAGGCCCCGGGGGGGGGGGGGGGGGGGCTTTGGAACGGCTTTCTTTGTTCTTTTTCTCAATAAGCTTTGGAACGGAAATTTGAGTGTAAAAATGGGGGTCTTCTCCGCAGCACATACCCACCACGCATTGTATACTGAGTGCCCCCCCCCCCCCCCCCCCGGATTCAGGCCTTCCAATCTGGTGGATATATTCAATATCGAAGGCCACATGCATTGTTGCATTGTCTGCTGTGTCACCACTGGGGATCAGCATTTCCGAGGCCTCAATCTAGACCCCCCCCCCATCCCCCCCGCGAATTTGTGATTTTTTTTTGCAGAGAACTTGCTTTTGAAAGTTTACGCACCAGACTGTGTATTCACAATTAATGCACATTTCCTGCACAATCAAAGGGATGTGAACATGATGTACTGCCAGGCAGACTTTCAGCTGCAAAAATGCCTCCATGAGACGTCTTTTTCCATTCTATTCCAAATAGGGACAAGAAAGCCGAGTTGTTCAAGAAGTGGGCTGCCACCATTTAAGTTTAAAAAATTCTTGAAACCTGGCTGCAAAATGTTACATCAAAGAATACAACATAAAAAACATCCCCCCCCCCGATCAGTGACAGAAGTCTCAAAACAATGACTATGTATAGAGATGCTAAAAGTCTCAGAATTTTCTCCCTTTCCCAAAATTTCAAATCAATGGATGTAACTTATGAAATTGCATAGAGTTGCAAAGCACTCATTCAAATGGGAAAGCATGGTAGTTTGGGTTTCATTCTTCTTTAACTATTGTTATAGACTTAAACTCCAAGAGAATATCCTTGCGTTGGATTGAAACATGAATGTCCACCAGTGTTTCTGTTTTAATCAATATTTGTACAGCAAGAGAATCTATTTTTATTTGTTAACCCATTGACTACTGAATTCTTACAATACCCATAGATTTTGTAAAGAGACCACTCGATTCCAAAAGGTAACAGGTTAAACTGGACTCTATTTCAGTCTGTAATTTCAGATTTTGTAGATTTTATGGTGTAATAATATATTTCTTTTGAAGTGATTACACAATGGTTAAATTTTTTATGCCTCCGCCCACCGTAGGTGGTTGCTGGAGGCATTATGTTTTTAGGTCGTCCGTCCGTCCGTCCGTCCGTCCGTCCGTCCCGTTTTTGTTCACGCGATAACTTAAGAACCGTTTGACAGGTCAACTTCAAACTTGGCACAGGTATGCATATGGGAGGGACAATGATCTGATTAGATTTTGGAGTCTCAAGGTCAAAGGTCAAGGTCATAGCGGTAATAAAACACATAAAAATGGCTCGTTCTCGCGATAACTTAAGAACCATTTAACAGATCAACCTCAAACTTGGCACAGGAATGCATATGGGAGGGACAATGATCTGATTAGATTTTGGGGTCTCAAGGTCAAAGGTCAAAGGTCATAGAGGTCATTATGTACGTAGAAATGGTTCGTGCTTGTGATAACTTAGTAACCATTTGACGGTTCAACAAACTTGGCTCATGTATGCATATGGAAAAGGCAACGCTCTCATTAGATTTGGGGGTCACAAGGTCAAAGTTCAAGGTCATAGATGTGAATAAAAATAAATCAACATGAAGTGCCATTTATTTCTGATTTGGTAATGGCGGAGGCATAAAGTTCGACCACGCGTGGTCGAAGATTCATCTAGTTTTGATATATGATTGAGAATAGAATTCCTAGAACAATAACATTAAAACTTTGATGATTTTCAATCGAAATCAACGCATTTTAGCAAATTATTTGTGATTAGTCAAAGGTTGACCTAAAAATTTGAGTATGAGGTATGACATAGATGTGGTTATCCAGCTTCGCGCATTGCAGTTATGGTGCGCGCTAGACTGTACATTGTACAGTATGTATTATACCTTGCGTGCATTTTGCTAGAATTGCGCGACAAGGTAAACCACAATGACGTCATTATGGGTACCCAATTGAAACTGGGACACAGCTGAGGGGCCAAAAATAGGCAGAAATCTTACCATATTTTGGGTTTTTCTTGGCAACACGACTTTTTAAAAAACTTTAGGCAGATGATTTTCTGCTAATAAAATCATGCTCTTGTAAATGAAGGAACATATTATTTCACCATTGGGTACCCCCTTTAAGTGTTTGCTCTGATATCTTTGTTCTAGATCTGTATGGCAAGAGCATCCATGTTTGGGATTGGAAGACTCACCGACATCTCCAGGAGATCACACTAGGCGATGAGGGCGCCATACCCCTTGAGATCCGATTCCTCCACAACCCCAGAGCAGCTGAAGGCTTCGTTGGATGCGCCCTGGCATCCACTGTCTTCAGGTACTTCAAGACTCCAGTAAGTTATTATCTTTATACACCTCTACTTATCATATAAAGCTTTTCAGTATTATTAAGGGTACTCACTTATTATGATAAGAACTTTAAGTAAGTGATGCCGGTGATAAGTGTCCATGTATATATGCGGAATGAATTGTGTTACTGGTTCAGGAACTGTTTCTATGTGGAAAAGTTTGTGGGATATGGGGATAGGCTTGGTTTTTGATGAATTTCTGAAAAGGGGTGGGGGGACATGTCAGATTTGCAGTACTACTTCTGTTAAAAATGATATTTGAAACATCACTTAAAGGCCTTGACTGGAAGAGGAAGAGATAGGAAAAAGTTGAGGAATAAACATGGACAAAATTTTGCAAGTGTACGTTTTGGTAATGGCAGCACTTTGGTATTTCAGGGAAATTTGCATGTCTTAACCCATTCGTGACAGGAATTATTTAGAGCCTAATTTGATCAGCTTTTATTCTTCAAATTGGCAACACCAACATTTTTATTTTATTGCTACATTTTTCTTATAAAACGTCATGTATCTGAAATGAATATAAATTGACAGAAATTATGATGAGAAGTCAAAAAGTTGCCAATTTGCAGGGAAAAACAGTGACTTTAAACTTTCTTTCACATTGCCAATTTAAGGATTTTAATGCTTATTTTCCTTTAAAACAATTTCAGCAGCAAACAACAAATATTGACGCAACCAAAATGGGCGCAGTTTGTGTAGAATTTTTTGCTCTTTCTGCTCATGTATTTGGTATGATTTTTAGGGCTTTGCATCAAAAGATATTAGGCCAAACCACAAAATGTGGACCTATGTCACGAATGGGCTCCATGAGGAATCCTCAATTTCCTCTTGAGTGTAACATGCAGCAATGCAAGGAGCAGGTTGGTCTACTGTATTTAGAAAGAAATGTTTTTATGGTTTGAAGATGACCTACATTGTAAGATTGCCAAACACGTTTGACATATCAAAGTTCAAGGCTGTCTGGCATTGTGGTCATAATATGCCTTGATTCAGTATTTACAGTTTTATATTAGAATATGTGCTATAAGGGCAGGCTATTATGAGTATTGTCTTTGATTGATCAAAGATCCATATTTTATGACCAACTGTTTATAAAGTAGATTTGGAGATTGTGCTTGAGTGAATGTGCTGGCAGATGATCGTAACATGTAATTATTACACTAAAAGAAAATACTCATAGCTATAACTTTAGATTAATATTTCACATAGCAGAGTTGAAGGCTAGCTGACTTGACCCTACATCTTGCTAATACAAATTTACATGTCATGAATAAATTTTTTCAGGAGTTTAATTTAACTTCAGATGCTTTATCTCATTGTCAGAAAGGGCAGAATTTTACATTGGAGGTACCTGATTATGTTTCAAAAGATTTATGCAGCCATTCTTAGTCCAAACACAATACCATGCACTTTATAGACTCATATAGGCAGGATTTCAATGGCTCAATGGAAATTGACATTTTCTTAAGCTTGTCAATATTTACAGTTTGATATGTTTTATCATCTCTTGAAAGATAAACTCCAAGAGAAGGTATGATGTAAGAATATATTCACTGTGCTCAGCACATGTAACTGTCTAAATATTGACACCTGGGAGTATTGATACTTTGTACTCTGTTCTTTTTCATTACTGGCTGAATTAGAAATAGAGATTATGCTGAATTTGCAAAAAGAAAGAAAAAGGTGAACAAAAGTGATTACAAATTATGCTTAATCTCCAGAAATTTGCATATGTATTTCTCCTAATCCTTTAATTTCTTTTCATATTTGTTTAAAGTATATAAAGTATACAATATTCAGGAAAAATATTAACACATTGTAAATGTTAAAATATCAAATTGAACACATTGTAAATGTTGCAAAATTAGTGCTGATGTAATTGTTAGAATAAATTTTATAGAATTGGTAACAAGGGTGTGAAATCATTTGAAATCATTGTTCTGAATCTAATTGCTCACTGACTTGACCTACAAATTGTACTGTTGTAAAATATAAAGCACAATTATTCAGGAAAGAGAGGAAAATGATTGTTCATAGAATGATTTTTAGGATCAGATATTACTGCTGATTACACTTTTTGACCTCACATGTAGCAAGATAGTTGAAGGAAATCATCTTTCGTTTTCGCTTAGAATGGAACTTGGGATGCTGAGAAGGTGATCACCATCCCTCCTAAGACAGTGCAGAATTGGGCCTTGCCTGAAATGCCAGGTGAGTGAAATTGCAGTATTCATGTCTGGATGATGAGACTATGGTCTGGTTCAAAGTGTAGCATCAGACACCAGAATTATGAGGAATAAGTAATTAGAAGAATGTCTATTGTCAGTTAAAACTGCACCTCAAGGTTGCATGAAATATACTTTTTATATTTAACTGAACTAACTGAATTATGAACTTTATATTGGACCTAATATACCTAACCCTAACCCTGTTTCTATAATGAAGTAGAACCTGGAGCATTTGTTACCGTAGCAAGTTTGAGCAACACATTGGAATATCTTATTCTTTTCACCAATCAAGATTTAATATCAGTGGTAGTGCCAATTAAAAATAATGAATTTCACCCTTTGGAGTGGAGTGATATAAATTTTCTATTTGCAATATCAGCAGAATGAAACCCCCCCCTTTTTTTTTTTTTAAAATCAACATTTCTTTACAGCTGTGCCTAAAGAAGCTAGTACGGTTTACCATGTGAAGGTTTCAAAAGTTATGGGCATTAAGTGACTGCATGTGTAATGAAGTGTATGTGTTGTACAAGGGAAAACATATGTATACATTATTCTGCCTAGCATGTTTTACATATCAAAGTTCAAGGCTGAGGGAATTGTTAGCGACTGAAATCAATATTGACAATTTGTATATTACAACAAAACAATCAGTTATAAGCCCTATGGATTTTACCATAATATAATCAAATATTTGCATTAGAGATATTATCAGGGTCAGTCACTCTGCAAGTCCCCTTAAAGTGTGCTATTTTATTTCCAATTCTGCGTGATTGAGTCAGTTTATGAATATATAATGATTAGGAAGCGTCAGGGACATCGCTCATTTGCAAACGATTGAACAGACTAGTTAACATTGACCAATTGTCCTGATTTATATGTCAAATATAAAAGAGGCAATTAGAGATTTGCAACATGCCCTTGTTGTGTTCAAAATAAATGTAAAAATTGGTGAAGAACGGTGTTACTTTCATGGCAGAAAATTGAAATGAAAGGGAACTGTCAATCTAGGCAAAACATGAGTTTATTGCGAGCCAGGTTGAATTTGACATGACTGTAAAGGGTATTTTCTGTAATTTCCGAATATTGAAATAACAGTAATGTGCACTTCGTGACTGTGTCCGGATATCCAGCAATACGTAACCAGTGTGCACATTTTGTCTTTCAAATTGTTATGTTTTCTCAAGCCAGGCAGCAGCCAGGTGCATGTTTGCACAAGAGTCAACCAATAGGTTGCATGTGGTTACATACAATGCAGCAGTGTAGCTAGGATTTCATTTGGGGGGGGGGCGGTAGTAAGCACGCAAAGCGCTCTCCCTAGGGGGGAGTTGGAAGCTCTGACGTTTCTTTTTCATCATTCTTTGTCTGCTCCCGCTCTTCCTACGTTCTCTTACCTTTTTTCTTGCTCACGCTTTTTTTTTTTTTTTCTGGCATGGGGGGGGGGGGGCAGGCAACCACCCCCACCACCCCTGGCTACACGGGTGATACATGGTGCACTTGGATAAGGATGCCTAGCAGGCCAATCACACTGCTAGGATTCTATGGTCTTGAGTCTTGACAATTCAAAGATATATTTGTGGCTGAATATTGCTGGATCCTGACTCTGTATAGATTTATAGCTGTCTTGAATGACTCCAGTGCTTTCATAATATGTGTCTTGATAAGAAAGTAAATTTTTATCAACATTCACATTATCGAAATATATTTCCTTTGAATAATCTTTCTGATATAATAGTTCTGACTGATAGTAGAGAAGATGAAATATATGCCTTTATAGTGATTATTATTCTAGTACTTCAAGGTTGTCATGAAATCGACCCAGTGTTATCAATATTTACAGTCTGATGTGAAAGTGCATCAGCAGTATAATGTACACGTATTGAGAATATACCCATATTGAACTCGTCAAACGTGTTTTAGAAATTTCCTGATAACACATTATACAAAAATATTCTATGATCATGATGTTGTATGTAAGACTTTTACTCAATGCCTGTGTTACCCTTCATAATGCTTACCAGCTATCCTTTGAAGGTTTCGATGGTGGTAGTACGAATGGATGTAGAAGGCTTACCGTCCTCAGGAGATCATTCTCCTGAGGACGGTAAGAATATGCTTACCAAAATGTGGAGAGTGAGTAGGTCCTTTTCATGACCATACTCATCTTCAAGAAAGAATACTTGGTGTACCGTGAAAGCTTACCAGCTAACTATTACATTTACAAGCACACAGTGATACCAACTGTTCCTTTTTTGTTCTTCAGTATTTTGTACTTTTTAAAGGGAAAAGACTGCAGAGAAAATACAGTAGAGAAAATACTGTTTTCCTGAACTTTAGTAACCGTACAGTTCTATGGCTATATGAGAGGATATACTGTTTTTCCACTCAAATAGTTCTTTCCAGATATGAAAATACTGCAATATTTGATAAAAGGTTGGCATCTCTACTTACAGCATATCCCACCCCAGAATTTGAGTGTTGATCATAAACACTATCTAATGGTGGCTTGTTGTATAGCTCTTGGGTCCTTTACGTCATGATATTCACAATGCTCCAACATTATCACGGTACCCTGGTCATAACCAAGAAGCTTGATACATGTCGGCTGGGTGTGTTGGCTCAATTGATAGAGCGTCCGCCTCATGAACGGGAGGTCGACCGTGGGTTCGATCCCTGGCCGAGTCATATCAAAGACTTACAAAAATGGGACCTTCTGCCTTCTTGCCAGGTGCTCGGCATATAAGAATGGAGAAGGGTAATAATAACATATTATGTTATGCAGGGCCCGCTGGAAGATCAGCTGATAGCTGAAGTGGCTACCCTGGGTAAATAAGAGTTATTATTACTGTTGTTATTATTATTATTTATGTATATATTCAATTGCTCTAGCATATGGGCCTTTCATGTACTCCTGGATGGAGAGTGGCAATTTTGGATTAATGTCTTTGATATTGATGCTGGGCTGGGAGTTAACCATTATTCTGTTAACCCATTCGTGACAGAGGTCCACATTTTGTGGTTTGGCCTAATATCTTTTCATGCAAAGCCCTAAAAATCATACCAAATACATGAGCAGAAAGAGCAAAAAATTCTACAAAAACTGTGCCCATTTTGGTTGCGTCAATATTCGTTGTTTGATGCTGAAAATTTTTTAAAGGAAAATAAGCATTAAAATCCTTAAATTGGCAATGTGATAGGAAGTTTAAAATCACCGTTTTCCCCTGCAAATTGGCAACTTTTTGACTTTTCATCATGATTTCTGTCAATTTATATTCATTTCAGATACATGACATTTTATAAGAAAAATGTAGCAATAAAATAAAAATGTTGATGTTGCCAATTTGAAGAATAAAAGCTGATCAAATTAGGCTTTAAATAATTCCTGTCATGAATGGGTTAAGGTACATGTACCTACATAGTGTGTTCCCATGGAGGATCAAGATGTTTCATGGGCAATTTAGCAATTCAGCAGAGCACTTTCCATCAAAATGAAAAACTTGACATTGCTTTAAAACTAGCTGCTAAAAAAAATCTTTTCATATTTTTCTTTATTTCTTTTTAGGACTGATCACCGACATCTTGATATCTATGGATGACAGGTTTCTGTACCTCAGCAACTGGCTTCATGGTGACCTGCGTCAGTATGACATCACCGACACCAGGAACCCTAAGTTAGTCGGACAGGTAGGTAGTACCCCAGGCAGTGATTTTATATTGATGAGAAGTTTATCATCCACTTAAACCAGGGGTATTAGCCTATATCCTTCAGAACCGAGCAGACAGTGTTTTAGGTGATATTGCCATAATGGTTTTTATTATTTTCTATTAATCCCCAGGAATGATTACAATTTTACCTGGAACATTTTTTTTTAACAGTTGAAGAGACATGACAGGACACAAAGAAATGACTGGTATTCGCAGAGGTAAAGAATATCATTGAGATGCCCCAATAATTTTTCTCCAGGCATGATCTGTCCAAAATTCTATGGCCTCATGATCCCTGCCGCCCTTCCCCCAATAGATGGCTTCATTACTTGGCCTTTCATGGATTGAGGAAGGTGGGTGCCCCCTCCATGATGCCATTGACCCCTCTATGCTATATCTTTCCTGTGTCGATGAAGATCTGGAAGAAGCAGGACAGAAAGTGAGATTTAAAAATAATAGTTTAATATTATTTTTAAATCTCACTTTCTGTCCTGCTTCTTCCAGATCTTCATCGGAGGTTCCATCAGCTCTGACGGACCAGTCAAGGTCACCAAAGATGTTGAACTGTCCCGTCAACCAGATCCGCTCTATGTCAAAGGTCGTAAGGTCACAGGAAGTACCCAGATGATCCAGCTTAGCTTGGATGGCAAGCGTCTCTATGTCACCATGTCTCTCTACAGTATGTGGGACAAACAGTTCTATCCAGACCTCCTGAAGTGAGTATTCAAACTGTCAATTCATTCCAGTGCAACTTAGTAATTAATTCATTTTGACATCTTCTGCAGCAAAATGCTGCTTTAATAAGTTTTTGCTGTTAGTAACAATTGCATCAAAAACTGCATATGTCATCATATGTACTTAAGTGAGAAATTGTTGTTGATTTAAGTTGTTGTAAATGTGTTTTATTGTTCTTGGTTTTTTTTATCATCATTATATTTTTATTGGAATAATAAATTATGTGGATTTTATTTGGATATACATTTGGTGGGACTTGGACCTGGGAGGTTCATGGTTTATAGAGTGTTGAATTTAGGTTACAGTGTAGAATCTCACTAAAGGACATTTTGTTTGTGGCTTGGGTTTTGAAAGGCGTGGCTCTTTTCTTTTTAATTCCCGTTCAAGTTTTTAATCCACTCAACATCTGACACCCTTGTCTATTCACTTCCCTCTTTTCTTTGATCCGACAGCACTGGCTCTGTGCTCCTCCAGATCGACATTGACACCGAGAAGGGAGGCATGAAGATCAACAATGACTTCCTGGTTGACTTTGGAGATGACCCCGAGGGTCCCGCCCTTGCTCATGAGATGCGCTACCCGGGAGGAGACTGTACCTCTGACATCTTTATTGTAGATACGGAGCAGGAAGAGCCCAAGTCACAGCTGTAGACATTGGTAGCTCAACTGCAGTCCTAGAACAAAGTACATGTTTTTTGATACACAGCTGCAGTCCTAAAACAAAGATCATGTTTATTGATACACAACTGCAGTCCTAAAACTAAGTAAATGTTTATTGATAAACAACTGCAGTTCTGAAATAAACATACATTTATTGATCTACAACTGCAAACCTAAAACAATGTACACATTTATTGATATAGAACTGCATTCTTAAAACAAAGTACATGTGTAATGATACACAACTGCAGTCCTAAACAAAGTATGTGATTATTGATACAAATTTGTAGTCCTAAAACAAAGTACAGTGGAAACTCGATATAAAGAGATGGTGTAACATAAAAAATACAATCAATCTTACGATTGATATCAATCGTAAGTCTATGGCAAACCATGTACTAAAGAGATACAATTGATTGTAAGATTGATTGTATCTCTTTATGTTACACCCCCCTGATATAACAATATTCCTGATATAACAAGGTAATATTTTGGTCCCAGCTCCTCATATTCTATTGTTTTTAACCCTGATTTAACAAGATTCCTGCTATAACAAGGTAATTTTGATGGTCCCAAGGACCTTGTTATACTGAGTTTCCACTGTACACAATTATTGATACACAACTGCAGTCCTAAATCAAAATACAATATCAATGATACTATCGGAGCTGGGTTATTTCAAAGCTTGGCTTTATAATAAGTTTTTGAACAGGCTCAAATTGTGCATTACATTTAATAAATAGGATTTTCCCCTGATATGTATGGCAATTTAATTACCATGTTGCACTCCATTTATTGTGGATCTGCCACTCCCATAGAGGACACTGTTTTATTTTGAAAAATTGAAATGTAGAATGGAATATTCATTGCTATCTCTAATAATTCACTGAGCTTTGTGGGAACACAGTGGATATTTTATTACAGCATGGAGTATCCCTAGTTTAATTCACCTCTTGCTGAAGTATTCAGAAGAAGCAATTGCGAATTAATTGAAAAAAAAAATTAGCCACTCTGTGTTTGAGACATGACATGAAATGAAATGTTGCCGGTCCCCAATCCTTCCTTAAATTTATATGGTTTAAATGCTATTTTTGTATTTGAAATGTGTATATTCTAATATTGCTGCAGTTTGAGAATATATGTGTTTGAACTTTAATAGTCTTTCATTATGATGCCTAATTTTATATTTTAATTCTATTTTCCATTTAATGAAATAATCTGGGAATCTGTGAGATAATTTATGAATTCATATAGCAATAAATAATCATGCAGCTTATGAATATATTTCTGTTGAATACTGTGTGCTTTGCTATTCTCCATTTCAGGCTCGTGCCAAGAATATGGTTTAATGCATTAACAACTTGCAGCTATGATGTAATGATCTGCAACGAGATAATAAATCCAAGTGTATAAGACACATTAAGAACTTTATCATGTAGTACTAACTTTTGTTTGCTTATACCCAGTACTCAATATGATTTCAATATCACACTAACTTTCATTTGCCTTATCCGCGTATGATTGCAGTTAAAGTGTAAATGACACATTGAAAAGTGTATTATTCAGTAGTACTAACTTTATTTGCTTGATACTCATATATGATTACAGTATAACCATATATTAATTTGTTATGCCTAGCTTTAGCCTTTAGGTAATCTTAACTTTCTAAGGTTCTAGGCCATTTATTATTCATTGTTATGTTTTACTTTCTAAATCTCAGTAATATAGAAAACAGTTATGTTGTATATTAACTGCAATTTGATTCTTACTTTACTCTTGTTGATTCAAGGAAATAAGACTACTGATATAATCAGCCATGAATGTCAATAGTTAATGAGTACAACTCATATTGGCCCCTGGCATACGAGAATCACTTTTGTTTTTGGATTACATATGTACATATATGTGCAAAAATTCTTGTATAAACCTATTTTTTGACCATATATGGTATGGACCAGTCAGTTTTGTAAAACATACAACAGTTGTACCATGAAAGAAAATTGTCATTTTTCTATTGGACAATGATGAATTCAGAAGTTCCTATTATATTCAGTTTTTAATGTAATGATTAATGCCAATATTATACCATAGAGTATAAAATGTTTACTTTCAGAACAGGAAATTAGACAAGAATAAAAAGGACCAATGTGAAAAAAATGTCTTCCTAATAAATGGATATATGTAACCAAAATGGTTTAAAGAATGGTTGAAGTTTTATTCTTTGTCTAACCTAGTACCAGAAAATCAGGTGAATACGGCATTCAACTGTTATGATCGTCTGATTGATGCCCGAGTCATCATGTTTTAACTATGGTTGGATATAAAGGAATGTTGTTTCTTCTCAACGTATGATTGACAACACAAATTTGAAATGGTCGTCAAGAAAGAAGATTTAATATTTGCCTCTCTCATAAATACAAATTATACAAAAGTTTAAAAAACATGCAATATGAGCAAATAATAAGCTTAGGAGACACTTGAATATCTGATTCGTAAGGGTTATTATAATTTTTTTTTTTTGTGGGTGGATATCAAGAAATAGGATTGATTACAGTACATTTATTGCCTACTTTTGCAAATTCTTTCATAAGCTATGCGGACAACCTTGATTTTTTTGTACTTTGAATACCCAACTTAACTAAAAGAGGGGAGAGAAGGGGGGGGGGGGTGACATTTGCAGAAGAAAACAATGGGGGATTTTACATTTGTTCACTAATATTTACTTAGTTACCATCAAAGTAATCTCTAATCTTTAAGTATGTCTTAAGGATTTAGAAGTTAGCAGTTTGGATCATACCGAGAGACTCTTATGCTTGAGCATAAGTTTATTCACCTTGAAACGATTTAAAGGGAGGGTGAATAAAAGCTCCAGGTAGGCATTTACAAAATCACATTGCTAAACTGACAACCCCCTTCTTAAAAAAAAACAAAACAAAAAACATACTGCAGTAGATGAGTCAAAACAAATGAGAAGATTCAACATCATCAGGTTTCCCCAAATCGGTTTTTATTACAAGTGGTCTGGCTTAATCAATGGCCATATAACACGTCTGTACAATTGTAATAATCCTCACACAAATCAAAATGCTATTGATTTTACAAATACATGAATGGACTTAAAAATTTACAGACATCATCTAGCATTGCAGCTACAGGACAAAACTGAGATTGTGGGAGATACAAGATAAGATGTCCATTTCAGATAAAGCTTGCAAGGAAAATTTGCCCTGCTGATTTACAGATAGATATTGCTGTGGGAAATTAGAAAAAAAACAACCAAAATAAAAAAAAAACAACCAAAAACCCACCAATATATCATTTGCATGCCTCCATCATATGAATAATCAAATATTAATTGCATTCCTATTCGTTAAAATAACTGCCTTTACATCAGAGTCCAATAGGAAGAAATGTCTGACCCAATATCCACCTCAGGGTCCCGTTTCATAAAACTTGTTATCAGTATCAACTGCCACATTTCTATGACAAATTTGCTCTTGGCCAATCTGAAGGATTTCAGTAGCTTATAACAGTTATTGCAACTTGTTACTGATTACAAGTTTTATGAAAAGGGGCTCTGGTAAGATATCAACAAAACCTCAATCAACACTTCTAGAATGTTGGAATTGTGTGTTTTTTAATGGCAATAAAGTACAAGGCCCCATTTCATAAAACTTGTTATCATTTGATAACGAGCGGCAATGACTGTTAATAAGCTACTGAAATCCTTGCATCTGATTGGCTGAGGGCAAATTCGACATAGAAATGTGGCAGTTCCTACTGATATCAAGTTTTTTTTAAAATGGGGCCCTGGTTTAAATAAATGCTTGACAGCTAACATACTGGTATTCAGCATGAGTTAGTTTCTGCACCCACTAATTACTAAATAGAATACAGTAATACAATGGCAGTTGTAATAAGGTTTTTGGATGTCTCCTTTAAAAATAAATGCCAAAGACAGTCATCGGTGTGATATGAAGAAATATGATGGGAAATGAGTACTAGTTCAAATTGAATGAGATGAGTTTGTGCCATAAACACTTTGTGAAATAGATTCGCATGCTGACATTAATTGATGACAACAGCAGCATGTCCAACAACATAATTCACCGTTTTAGAGACAGTTGTAGCAACTATATAGCTATCATATACCGAGCTGACTGACCCCTTCCCTCACATTCCAGTACTGAAAATTACTAAAATGGTATCATGATGTCTCCCAGCATTACTATGAACTTCTGAATTCTTTCAGGGCATAACTAACAAGTCAATAAACCCTGTTTTCAACTTGAACAAGCCTAAGAGAGCAAGCCATTAAGTACGAGCATGTACAAAATCTTTAACTTTTCAGAAGTACAGTACAAGCATCTTATGACCAGCATACACATGCATTGATGCATGTTGCACATATATTCATATTTTTAAGTAACAATTACATTCCAATCTGAAAACATGAATAATGATAATAATAAAAATAAACATTGTTTTGTTTAATCTGAAGCAAAGTAAACATGAATATTAGGAACTACTTGCTTTCTGTGAGTAGAAGTAAAAAAACAAAACAAAACAAAGAAAAAAAAATCACAATGGAAATTCATTATGATATTAAAGTGGTGGGCAATTATACCACATAATCATTTAGGTAGAGCATGAAATGGTTTACCGGCTCCAAGTCCAGTATCTGTCTGTCTGTCTTGCAAATTCATATCACATCCCTATAGAGGACAGTAGCTGCAAAATAGAACCCATGATGGCAAATTTACAATCAAATACATACAAAGCGCACATCACTGGATGACTCGACATTTGGGGTAAATTAACAAAAGCTGAAGGGATTCCTGCATTTTTCAGTGGTTGAACTTATTTGGCCAATCCCTCCGTTTTATGTTTCTCTACGCACCAATATCATATTCTATCATAATCTTCCACTTATCTTTGCTATATAACATGTACCTGCACAAACAAGTTCGTACAGAAAGACAAGGGCTAAAGACCATAAAGCATTTGAATGCAAGTGGTCTTATTCTACAAGAAGATATCAGTTTAAAAAAGAACAAAACCATATACTTACATCCAACTGATATTGATAAGTCATGTATCTATAGGAATAATCATTTCTGTTCAGATACTGTACAAAAAAAATATATTTACATATATACATACACACGTCTCCATGCAATGCCAAAGTTTCAAAATGTAAAGATAGACATGATTTCTAATTTACATTTGTACATGGTATTACCCAGAGGTTGAATGATACCACTCAATAGATACAAGCTTGGTCCCTGATAAAAATCCAGTCACACCGACGCCGACGAGACCCGACAACACACCGATTAGCAGACCAAACAAGAAATTGCACTTCCTCGTATGGCAAAGAAGTGGTCGGTATGGGGTCATTGTGGAGTCGATTTGGAAGTATGACTGAGGTACAACATCAACCATGATAGGTGGGACCAAAGATATTTTTTCTCTTTTTTTTTCTTCTTCATCTTAATAAATATTTGCAGAGGACCATGAGAAAAAAATGAGCAGTATTGAAGGAGTAGACCCTTGGAAATTCAAATAAATTTAGTAAACTGAATGCAACCAAAGACTAGAATGAAAACAAATTTAGGGGAGGGGGAAAAAAGCTCAACATAATTTCATATAAAATTTGCCAAAATGTATACAGTGGAAACTCGATATAAAGAGACCTCATATAACAATATTCCTCATATAACAAGGTAATATTTCGGTCCCAGCTCTTAATATTCTATTGTTATTCAACCCCGATAAAATGAGATTCCTGCTATAACAAGGTAATTTTGATGGTCCCAAGGACATTGTTATACTGAGTTTCCACTGTATTAAACAACACAATTGTAAGAAAAAGAAGATATTGTTTTTTTTCCTTCATTGCACGTATGAGTAAACTGGTTAAAGCACTGTAATCCACTTTCAGTTTGGTTAATGCAAGTTGCAAAAAAAAATAGAAGGGCAAATGAAATCCTGCAAAACTGGAATTAATTCGAAAAGTAGTCAATACTTTAAATGCAAATGAAATAATTTTTGATGGAACTATCAAATAATACATCTTGAAAATAACTCAGAAACTTCAACTGTAACAGTACCACTCATATACATGCACACCTGCATTAATGATTTTAGAAAACTGTGATATCAACAACCAAGACAAAATGGTAATACTGGAAATCCAGTTCCTGATTGTCACATGTCTATCTACGTTTGGATTTATATCATTTCTCATTCCTGAATACAATACCAAAATTTCACTTTGCAAAATGTCTGTAATATCAAGACACATCTTGAATACTTCTTTCCAGACTGTATCCTTCAATGTGGAGAAAGCATTCCCCTAATGCTGTTCTAACATATGAGCCGAGTGTCAATGCAGAACCTATAAAATTAATCATATACATGTATCGGGATTGGTTTCACAATTTACCACCAACATTCTTTTCACAGCACATCAACCAATCAAATATCCATCAATTTCAGACCCTATCAAGTATTGTGCATGGTGGTAGGTGCTTTTGCTTGCAGAGTTTTGAATGAAAGATCACACACCCCCATTTCTCTTTTTGCAAATTAAACATCCAGGAGCAAAGATTATAGAATATTATATTTCTAATGACAAAGACAGCATAAGTGGTGAACTGACCAATACGGGAAAACTTGAACATAGATGAAAGAGCAGTGCAGCATCCTTCTTTGGGGGTATTTATTCTAATTACAATTTGAAAATTCATGTTAGTGGTATACCTTTGGGATTCTGTACTCATGTACCTGTATGGTGGCTCTATTTTTACCAGGATCATGACAAAGCCAGTCCATATTCCCGTGCATATTAGTTTCTGGAGGTTGTTTCATCAAACCAACACCACAACAATTAATACCCCTGTCAGCGATTCTACAGGGATGTCATGGAGCTGACAGACTGTTTCACAAAAAACCTGATTATATTTCCATCTGAAAAAATAATGAAATCTGGATATTTCATAATCCAACTTTTGATATGAATTCATCAGAAAATACATGTGACAGGATCACCATCAATACTTGAAAAAGGAAAAATGGTATACTCGATAAATTGTCATCATTTTTTAGAATCTGTAAATACAGACTTTTTCCGTCTTTGATGCTACTTCTATGGCAGATGGATATGTGGACAATTAACATCAATTTCATTCACCTGTTAGATGGCTAAAACACCATAAGAACATATTGGGCATTTATATTACATTTCCGTATTGACAAAAATGAAAACTTTGAAGTGAATTAAGAGCCTAGAGATTAAGAAAGGACTTTTTTTTCTTACAATTCCCCCCCCCCAAACCCATAGTCAACTAAAAGCTGACTTATGATAGTGTTCTATCTAAAAAGATATGACAGGTTCAGAGTCATCAAAAGTCATTTCAAAAGCCCCCATTCCACTATGCCGCTCTAGCTACGATTTGGCAATTTTTTCAGGTCGGGAAGATCGGGTGAAAAATAGCCGATCTGGACCCAATACTCAGCGATTTTCTCTTGGCAAGAATAATTTTCGTTTTGGAGAAATTTTGGGGAAATCGTGGTAGATCGGGGCAGCAGCGGTACCACAGCGGTGCCCACTTTACGTCCCATTCAGGTGCTGTTGTCACACTGAGAAAGACTTTACTACGCTGTGTTTACGCTGTAGTAACGTTCTTTCCGCTCGCTTTACGATGAGTTTTGATCGGGAAGATCGGGATGAAATTTTGAACATGTTCAAAATTTCTCGCCGATTTGAAGAAATGCCCGCTCCTATCCCGATCTCACTATGCTGTTTTTACGATGCAGCCGATTGCAAGCGATACCAGTACGCTTTCCCTGATCTACCAAAACCAGATCAGGGTAGATCGGGAGCCAGATCGGCATAGTGGAACAGCCCCTTAAGGGAAATTGGCATGGGTCTTGGCAAAGAGGGCAATTTTGAATACTTGGTAGACAAGTTGAGCAACAGCACTGAGATGCCACTGATCTTGTACTTATTACATTTTGATGAAACAACCCCCGGTGAACCTCTGGTGGCTAAGCAACATCAGACCCATTCCAATGTTCATTCAGTCTATGTCGCCCAATATTTTCAACTGTTTATAACCAATTTTATCATGTATGGCAATCAAAGTGGTAATTGCGTCTCAAGAAGCAAAAATGCTTAAATACAAAAAGAGATAAAGTAATAACTTCACATGTAACTAACTAATGAACACTATATTCCCTATGTATCCTCAATGACCAGCCTGTCGCAAGTACATACACTCAAATACCAAAGTGGCAGAGAGAGAGAGAATAAGAAAGATAGGGCAAGAGTACAAATGGGGAAGATAAAGAAAAGGAAAGCATAACAGAGCACACTACATGTCAGGGGAGTGCCTTAATTAACCTGGAATGCATCAAAATGTCCTGTTCAACATTCACATTACTTTTTTGCTTTAAAAAAATGCAGCAAACCGATACAAATATCTTGCTCTGAGTGTATAAATAAATAAAGTTAATTCAGAAGAATGACTATTTTCCTGCAATCAATTTTGTGTGTTTATGTATGTTGGGGAAACATACATTTTGCAATCTTACAACAGCGGGTCTGGTGTTCTGTTCCCCTGTGTCTGTAATGCCACAAGAAAATTGCATGAATCAATGATGAGAGTCTTTAAAATAACATTACAGTAACATATAGAGACAAAATTATGAGAAACCATTTTCAAAATTCCTGCAAGTTAGTATTTCTCTCCATCACTGATAACACAGAAAACCTGAAACTGCACTCAACCATCGCACTAAAGCGGTTAGGTATGCAAAAAACAAATATTAATAAATAAATGAAACAATAATAAAATAAATAAATAAAATAAATTAATATCAATAACAACACTCTCCTCAAAGCAAAAACTACTACATGTATATGTTCTCAGTTAGGCTACTATAAATAATACTACCAAGGACTTTCAATTGAGTGCTGTACTGTTCTGAAATATCAATATACAAGATGTTTGTCAAGATGGAATACACTTGGAGTCATGTACTCATGGAGCAATGCGAGTATCAAATGCTGCGTCTTGGGATGTAGTAGCTGACACTGGAGATGACAATAGAAGTATTCCAACTCACTCCAACCTGCTTGCATTATCAACAATGTTCATAGTTCTAAGCAGGATGCAAGCGATGATCATGACTCTTTGCTGGGTTCCTCTTCAGGTTTCTTTGGGTAGGTTACCTTGAATTTCCTGTGCACTCCGTTGGGACCTGAAATGTTGTAAGTGGTAGTCTGACATGGCACCAAGTTATCAGTCTCCCCAATGAACCATTTCTCGACAAAGTCAGCCTCGGCATCAGTCACATGACTCTCTCTCCACTTGTCAACCCATTTATGGAAGCGACCAGATAACCTAGCAGTGACTTTGGGATGGGCCTGCAAAATGAAGGGACATCAACATTCATTAATCCGCGCATAGAAAATGGAAGTTAAAGCTCATGTAGAGTTCTAGTAGGTAAAAGAAAATTCGCATGAAACTGATTGCATACAGTCTTACATTGTCCACCTTGGATAAAAAAGATACCTGTGCAAGATAATGTGATACTCCATTCATTTATAGTGGATTTCAGTGTAAATATCTGAAATGAAAGCAATACTAGCATGGTTCCATGACATTTGCTCCGGCGACAACTGCTCCGAAAAAGACGACAAGTGCTCCGCGACAAGTGCTCCGCGACATATGCTCCGCCGACATATGCTCCGCCGACATTTGCTCCGCCGACAATTGCTCCGCCGACAATTGCTCCGCCGACAATTGCTCCGCCGACATTTGCTCCGCCGACATTTGCTCCGGCGATATATGCTCCGGCGACATTTGCTCCGGCGACATTTGCTCCGCCAAATTAATTATAATCATCAGTAAATTGATAATAATTCTACTCTACTCCGACAATTGATAATGATTATGAACAATTGTCACCAGTTCAAGTGTAGTGTCTACGGAATTAATTCGGCAGAAATATGTCGGCGGGGCAGTTGTTGCATTATTGTCGAAATAATTCGGCGGAGCACATGTCGGCGGAGCAAATGTCGGCGGAGCATATGTCGGCGGAGCAATTGTCGGCGGAGCAATTGTCGGTGGAGCAAATGTCGGCGGAGCAATTGTCGGCGGAGCAAATGTCGGCAGAGCATATGTCGGCGGAGCATATGTTGCAGAGCACTTGTCGCGGAGCACTTGTCGTCATTTTCGGAGCAGTTGTCGGCGGAGCAAATGTCGCCGGAGCAAATGTCGTGTCACCACTAGCATAACAGCTACACTCTGCCCTCCCCAAGGACTCCTCCATCTCAAATGCTCCCAGCAAGGTAAATTGCATCTACAAGCAAATGCAAAAACCGTTGCAACACAAAGAAGTTTATTGCCTGCAGTGGTATTATAAACACAGTAACACACACATATCGCCCTTGTTTCATTTCATCATTAGTCAAAGCGCATTTCATTTCAGACTCACCTGTTTAGCCTTGGTGAGTGATGTTCTCCTGTACATGTAATCCTCAGAGTTCACCACATAGACCATCTTGTAGGAGTTGAGGTTGAATTTGCATTCCATGTTATTGACCATGTCCACTCCCTCCAGGGGATTCATTACACCTCCAACCACTACTCTCCCTTCGGTCTTCTTATCCCCCTTGGTCACCACCTTGGACAGTATCTTCCGGCCATCTTTCATGCTGCCGCCATCTCTTCCAAGCACACTGTCCAGAGTTTTCCCATTGGCATCTGATTTGGTCTCTGTGCTAGAGTCAGTGTCCTGCGAATTGTCATTCTGTTTGAGGATATCTGGGTTGGTGTCAGGTTCCTCCTGGGGAGCGGGTGGAGTTTCTTGGGATGATGCCAGAATGTGCGAGATGAAATCCGACTGACAGGACTCTCTCTCCTCACCTGGTGATTGCTGGCGTGTCTTCCGTAAGCTCCTGTAGAAGAAATACATCACGAGTGTAGACTTCAATACAAGATAGTGTGAATGCATAAAGTGTGAATGCATGAAAATAAAGCCTTATTACAATGTCCGGAGGAAAACACATTTACACATCAATAATTGTCAATGCTCAAATGAAAGACATTTTCTGCCCAAAGGGTTTACTGCTGGATTTGCTGCTTTCCATGTGAACAAGCCTCAGAGGTTAATCACTTGGAAATTGGATGAACATCTGGAAGTCAAAGTCCTTACAAGATCTAGATGTGCATAGTGTACTAATTAAAAAAGAACATAGAGTATGAGTAGTGACTAACCTTGGTAGAAAGACAGGTTTCTTGGTGAGCTGATCTCTGAGTTCTGGTGAGATGCTTTCAGACAAGACAAACTTCTCGACATAATCCACCCATTTGTCCACCTCCACAGGGTCATCACTGGGATCTTCTTCTGTGTCTAGTAGCTCTATGCATAGCTTGCGTTCACTCTTGGCCTGTAGGAAGAGAAATGGAATATCATTGAAATGCAACTACTGCTCACACAGAGTTCTTGAAAAAAAAAAAAAATGCTTTACATTTCAAATAAAATGATAGAAGGCCTTTTGAATTTAACCTCTTTTTAGAACGACAGAACAGAAAGGAAATGACACAAAATTTCATATTTTTCTGATGAAATAAAAACTAGTAAATCTAATAGAAAATTAAGAAAATTTCAATACTTCTTGCTGGTTATCTATAAATGCTTGATTTAAATGAACTTTTCATAGGGATTTATGGAACATCGAAATAATCTGTACAGAACACAACACCTAAGAACTCTTCAACATCTCTTTCCTTTAATCAATATTTAATCTTTGAAGAAAAATGACATATATTTCTTACAGGAAACTCACTAATATACTTTCAAATTAAAATGATTAAAAAGGAATTTAAAGACATTGGCTAACTTTGTGAGTAGCTGATTTAAAAAGTTCTCAAACTAAGATGAAACATGTGTATGAGTACTTGTATTTGTACTCAAAAACCCTGAAAACCAACCATAAATTGGAATGAAAAAGTGTAAGTTAGACGCAAACGGCGATTTTATTATCCTTCGTCTCAAGAGACAGTCACAAAGAGGACCACTTTGCTTGAATTTGAAAATGCCGTTATGTGCCTCCCGCCGCGTGATACGCCAATACACACAGTACGGTAAGGTGGGTCATACGCGCATGCGCACTCCTTATGTCTATTCTGTGCAACCGACCCTCGTATATTTTTCAAACATTGGTTCACATTTTTGATATTTAAAAATACTTCCTATGGATATTATACTTTGAAACTTTCAGACTGGTATTTTTACACTATTACCCTTCTGTTTATCCCGTTTTCAAGTAACAAAACAAGATTTTTTTTAATATCATAACAATGTTAACCAATGTCTTTAAAACAAGAATGTTGATTAATAAAAAGCAAAATACTCATAACTGAAATCTTTGTATTTTTTTTTGAAGTCCAAGATTGTGTTGCAAATGCACTTCGTGATAATGTATTATCGTGCACTTTTTTCATTGCAAGTAGTCTCATTTCAAAGTTCAAATTCTTGCTGAAAGGAATGAAGAGAGTTCTACATACATAGGTGATCTTGAAGCAGTTCTCTTCAGATAGCAGCTGCTCTGCTTTGCGTTGGTACAAGGCTTCAGCGTTTGCTCTGACTGGCATGGTGGCAAGGCTTCCTCCTGTTCCCCCAGACTTGATCTCATTAACAAACAAATCCGTCACCTGCATGCATGTATCTTCTGTCACTATGTGTTGGAGCTGCAAGATATCAAGCAAAAAATTGAAAGTTTTGACACTGAAAAGGCTTGTCACAGTCAACAGTACTAGTTTCCACACCTCCGGTGCTGAAGCGGGGATGGGGTAACATTCAAAATGGCAGGATAAAAAAATTACTTGGAAAGCATGCAATATTACAGAAACATAGTGTTCCTTTTTTATCCATTTTGTTCTATTTCAAAACAGGACACATCAGTGAGTCAAAAACGACCATCTTTTCTTTGTGCACTAGAATAATCTTTAAAACAATACATTGGTACCTGTTATGCTTCAAATTTGCAAATCCTCAGTACGAGTGAGACATATCAATCCGTCACATGACATTAATGTTTCAAATAAAGCAATCTACAAGAGTAGCATTGGTAAACAAATAGTCTTTCTCCAACACAAGTAATGTATCCATTCTAACTGCGGTGACTTGTGCATTCATAATAATCTTGATAACAGTACAGCTTGCCCAAGGGCAAATAGACCAAGCACTAAATGCTGAATACAAACTACATTCTCTTGATTTCATAAATGCTCAGTTAAGGAAAATTGCAGAATCTGTCCATGATATGAGTACAGGACCCCGTTTCATAAACTTATTATCAATAACAAGTTGCAATAACTGTTATAAGCTACTGAAATCCTTGCATCTGACTGGCTGAAAGCAAATATGTCATAGAAATGTGGCAGTTGTTATTGATAACAAGTTTTATGAAACGGGGCCCAGAATGAATTTACTGAAGATTGTCTCACCTGTCTGACAGTGTTACTGACAACCTTATCGAGAGTGAAGGCCATGTAGGCGTGGATACCAAACATTTCTCTCAGCTGGTCCTCATAGGTACCACTCTCAATGTTTCCATCTAGGAGACTGCGTATCAGATCCAGTAGGGTGTTATAGTACTCGCTTGGATCCATTTCTGTTTGAGGGAGAATCACAATATAAACACTGAACCTCTTGATGATCTGTAGCAAGTTTCTTCAGAATGAAACTAGATGAATCCCTGACCGCCCATGGTCGAAATTTATGCCTCCGCCATCGCCAGATCAGAAATATACGGCACATTCATGTTGATTTATTTTCATTTATACCATGACATCTTTGACTTTGTGCCCCCCAAATCTGATGAGACCATTGCCCTTTCCATATGCAGTTTGAAGTTGATCCGTCAAATGGCTCTTAAGTTATCGCGAGAACAAAAACGGGACAGACGGAGGGACAACTCGAAAACATAATGCCTCAGGCACCCACCTACGGTGCGTGGAGGCATAAAAAGACTCCCTACTCGTTACTGAGGAAAAAACAGCTTTGTAGCCAATCAAACATCTTTCCTGAATTTCACAAGACAATTGATTTCGTTCTCTGATTTCTGGCCCAGAATGGTATTTTCAATGATGAAGAGTAAGTTGTTGTTTTTTATGATACTCTTGAAAATTACAAATATAACATATCAAATGGTATTTGAAAAAGATAAAAGAACTGAAGACAAAAGCAATGAAAATATACTTATTTTTACATTTTAAATATTTTTGAAAAAGAATTGGAGAAAATGTCACAATTCCTACACTTTAAAAGTATCAAGCTAACCATTCTGAAAGTTGAAGTTCAGAAATAAAACAAAAATTATGAATCAGCTGAAAGATCAATTAGGAAGTAATTCCTTTACAAAGAGTTTTGTACTGGAATTATTATGAAACAGCTGAAAGATCAATTAGGAAGTAACTCCTTTACAAAGAGTTTTGTACTGGAATTATTATGAATCAGCTGAAAGATCAATTAGGAAGTAACTCCATTACAAAGAGTTTTGTACTGGAATTATTATGAATCAGCTGAAAGATCAATTAGGAAGTGATTCCTTTACAAAGAGTTTTGTACTGGAATTATTATGAATCAGCTGAAAGATCAATTAGGAAGTAACTCCTTTACAAAGAGTTTTGTACTGGAATTATTATGAATCAGCTGAAAGATCAATTAGGAAGTAACTCCTTTACAAAGAGTTTTGTACTGGAATTATTATGAATCAGCTGAAAGATCAATTAGGAAGTGATTCCTTTACAAAGAATTTTGTACTGGAATTATTATGAATCAGCTGAAAGATCAATTAGGAAGTAACTCCTTTACAAAGAGTTTTGTACTGGAATTATTATGAATCAGCTGAAAGATCAATTAGGAAGTAATTCCTTTACAAAGAATTTTGTACTGGAATTATTATGAATCAGCTGAAAGATCAATTAGGAAGTGATTCCTTTACAAAGAGTTTTGTACTGGAATTATTATGAATCAGCTGAAAGATCAATTAGGAAGTAACTCCTTTACAAAGAGTTTTGTACTGGAATTATTATGAATCAGCTGAAAGATCAATTAGGAAGTAACTCCTTTACAAAGAGTTTTGTACTGGAATTATTATGAATCAGCTGAAAGATCAATTAGGAAGTGATTCCTTTACAAAGAGTTTTGTACTGGAATTATTATGAATCAGCTGAAAGATCAATTAGGAAGTAACTCCTATACAAAGAGTTTTGTACTGGAATTATTATGAATCAGCTGAAAGATCAATTAGGAAGTAACTCCTTTACAAAGAGTTTTGTACTGGAATTATTATGAATCAGCTGAAAGATCAATTAGGAAGTGATTCCTTTACAAAGAGTTTTGAACTTGAATTCAGGTAACCAACTTTCCATGTCTGTGAATGTGACTGTAGTACCAAACAAGCACTTACGTGGTTGCTTCAAACCCAATGCTAACGCTGTGGATTCCTTGGCAGCTCTCCTGTTCAAACCTCCTTCTGTTTCCATGATGAGTTCACATCTCTTCTTCATCTTCTCCAGCCTTTCACATAGGATGTGATACAGCCTCAAGAACAGGTACCAGTTGTTGTTCACAAAGAACACCCGGTAGGAGTCAGGCTACAAAGATAAATAATGCAGGAGTACATGACATTCCATTGGCCTCGATCAAAAGCAAATCGATTCACATGATTTGACGGGGAAGGGAATAGGTAATCAATCACTTTCAATTATCTATCAGACAATTTACCTGATTTTAAAAAATGGATGAAAGTAAGCACACTCAAGCCCCCCCCCCCCCCAAAAAAAAACCTTGGATATTCCATTCTATTCCAATGATTTTCCCTTTATGTGCAACTGAATCAGCATTTCAGTAATGCTTGTGATGTAACATTATTAGAAAGAAGAATGCATCACATACCAGGCCCTATTCATATCAATGTACACAGAGCTGCCAACCTCAATTGGAAAAAATCCTATTCTTTATTTCTTTTTATCCTATTTTCAAGCCATAAATCCTATTTGTTTCAAATTTTGAAACATCCAACAGTAAAAAAGAATCATTCTTATAAGTTTCAAAAATCCTATTTCAATGGGAAAAAATCCTATTCAGTGTCATATTCCCCTTAAAAATCCTACTAATTGGCAGCTCTGTGTACATTATTTGCCACTTCTGCACATCCTTCATGAACAAAAATAGCAATTAACACCGTTTGGCAATATACTGGTAAGGAAGGACTATCAAATTTCTTGACATGTAGTAAAATGGATCACTGGTACTACTATTAGCTGTATTAATGAAGATACTTACAGCTTCCCAAATGACCTTTTCGAGAGGTCCATTGGCCAGTTTTGATTTCTTTGTTTCAGAAACATCTTTCCTTGAACACTGGTCTCCTCCTTCATCTGTGTCCATGTCTGGAAAACAACAATGGATGAAGAACAGACATGAATTAAGTTCTGATGAAACATCTGCTTTTCCACACCAATATTCTTTGTACAATGACAGTTGTGGACTATAAAACGTCAATTTTTTTAAATTTTTTTTTTTAAAGCAACGTACAAAATATTTATGACAGACTTGCCATATAATGCTCCATGCAAAAGGTGACAAAACTGATACATGTAATGTTCTGTACTTTCAATTGTAAAATTGGAAGCATCATTTCACTGGATGTTTCAGAAATGTAAATGAGCAAATCATGTTGGTAAAGAAAGTATCAAAAGTGTCATCTTCTGTGAGATATAATCCATAGCACATGTTCTTATGACTAGCCTTTGGCCCCCTTGGAGCTAATAGCAAACATGGGTGGGCCTCAGGAAAGAAATCGTCGCCTTCCCGGAAAAAGGCCACTAACACGCATGTGCGCGAAAGGTACGTTTTCGAGAAAAACGCGAATGAAGTTTTGACCTTATTTTGAGCTTTTAGCAGCTAGTGTATCATTTTTCCGTCCTACATTTAACTCTCAAACTTTCTGACAGAGCAAGATTTTTTCTTCTATGATATTTTGTGCTTTTATTTAAAACACTCTAAAGGTTTTCTAATCATTAGCATTTTATCCTTAACGGCTTTCTTCCCGGACCAAAAATGCGCGAGTACGTAAATCCAGTTCCCGAAAAAAGGCCGCTAATGTGAATCGGTCTATGCACGTAAGCACGTTGAGCGAAGAATAGTGTCTTTCTTCCAGGAACAAAAAATGCGAAATAGTTCCCAGAAAAAGGACGCTATTGCGAATCGGTCTATGCGCGTAAGCACGTTGAGTGAGGAGGAATTCACGTGCTCGTGTAATTTTGTTTTTTGGCTTATTACATCATAATGACGTCAAATTGAGGTTCGAGAATGGTACAAGAAGAAAGCTTATGACATGCTTTTTCCATTTCTGCAATGAAAAAAAATGGCAGGAAAATTGAGAAAAGGTTGCTAACCGCCTTTTTCCGGGAAGCTGACGAAATATACCCAAGGCAAATTCTCCCAGGCAAGGGTATTGACAAGGGTACTGAAAAAGGGTACTGAATATGTCAGTGTCAATGTCACACTTTGAATCTGGGAGGGGAAAAATAGCTTTGGTCTTCACCCCCACCCCCCTCCCCCCTGTGGGATGCCCTAAGGCCACATTTGTAAACAAATTGCTAATGAGACAGCTGCTCATGAAACTGCAATATTATACCTTCATCTTCATCCTCATCATCTGAGAGCTCTCCTCGTTCCTCAAAGGTAAGATCTGGCAAGAAATGGAGTAAGAGCTGCTTGATCTTCTGCTTCTCGGTCTTGTGAATTCCTGTCAGAGAAGAAGATATCACAAAGTAAGAAATTGTGTCCCACTGAAGAACCTATCCCACATTCCTCATAAAACACTGCATTTTGGACGTACTAAACCGATTTTCAAGGAATGTACCACAAATCAATAACATATCATAACAATAAATTCCAGTCACATGGTCCAGTTTTGGCCTTGTGTAAAATATTCCATGCAGACGCTGACAAAATTGATGATCTCAACAGCATCCAGTACTACAAGGTCAAACATACTTGAGCTGACTAAAATTTTTTTTTTTTTTTTCTCCCCACTTCATTCTACTCTCCATGATCTTTGGGAGTTGATAGTTTAATAGACAAATATCTTTCTCTGACTGATTTATCTAAGTCATTGCCATGTGTCTGCTGAGCTATTGCCATGTAGGCTGGTTTTAAAAAAAGGATAAATGTAAAAGTGTATATAATTTTTCTTTATGTCTTTATCAAAAAACTTCTTAACAACTTTAACAATCAAGGAACAAATTTGCTATTCTCTAGATAGTTTGTTTTCATCTAGACCAAAAAGTAACGTTACAGTTTTTGTCATTTTTTTGTTTGTAAGTAAAGGGCATTTTGAATATCACATTCATAATACCTGTTTGCCTTTTGGTATGGTGAATGATGAGTGCTGATGCATCTTCCATGAACTGTTTGTTCATGAAGGGTAGAGATAGATGAGGTCCGCATAACCCTGCTCCATTCTCTCCTGTACCAAGTCCTTCTTGTCTCTCATAGAATATTGCCTCAATCTCATTCAACAAGCTCTTCGATCTAAGAGCCTGCATGAAAAGGACGGAACAAACAAAACATGGTTCATGGGAGTTCCTTCATCATATGAAATTTAGTAAGAAATTATGAAAACATGAAACAGGAACTTGATCAATGTAGTGAAGAGGCTACAATATTTACTGGTCAGGACTTAGTGGAGGTCTAAATTGTTTGAAGGTCCAAATCAAAGTAAAGAACTAAAATGACTCACAGAATGTATCTATGTAATGTTCTCTTTCAGCTCAAGCCAAAGACTATCTGAAATTTCATGTGGTCTTCATGCACCAGAGTATAATGGCAATGAATTGTTCATACAGACAAATAAAAAAAAAAAAAAAAGAGAAATGTTGATCCAAAACTCTTGAAAACTTTTTTTTCCCCCATATGCTCCTGCATCATAATTCAATTTACACATGTGAATTAAAATGATGTAAATGAGGTAGGTACCTTGACATCATTCTGTTTGAAGTTGAGCCCCTGGTGATCCAGTGACTTGAGGTAGTACTTCTCATTCTGTTCTCTCCAAATCTTGTTGAAGTTCCTCTGTGCCTCCCTCCACTCGTCTTCTTTCATTTTTAACCTAAAAAAAAAGTTTTCCATTTCTTCATTGTTAAAGACGCTAGGTCGTGAGGTTTCATGGGGAATGGATCATAATTTGCTGACACCAGACTTTGTGAAAAATACCTGTAATAGAGCTACATTTCTGGAGCACAGCAAAACAAGCTGTCCCACCACAAACATTCTTCGGCCTGCTTCGGGCATTCTCGGGCCAGGGAAAGTGAGATAATGACTTTGCCATATGGAAAGGGTGAAGTATACAGAGAATTACATAAGGTCTGTTGGTCATAAAACTCACAGTGATGGACAACACCTGTTACTGGGTAAGCACCCATGGTGTCAAATTCCCCATGAAAGCCCACGACCTAGCATCTTTAAGGTGGGTTATTCATTGTTTTACAAGACAAATACCACAATCAAATATGTTGCATGTTTCAAAAAGAAAAGTTTTGCCATTCGTTCAGTGTCAAGTTGGTTATTCACTGTTTTACAAGACAAATACCACAATTAAATATGTTGCATGTTTCAAACTGTATTAATCAACCCTCTTAATTTCAATATCGGGACAGATTATGCTTGATATTATACTAAATGGTTTATACCACTCAACAATAATCATATCTGACAAACTAAGCACAATGAGCAAATTTGATATGTAGTAAAGAAAACTATCTTGAAAATTCTTGGAACAAACACCAAAACACATTTATCCAGACTTAGTGTTGAGCAATACTACTAAACACTTTGGGCAAAGGTCTTAACCATATAACCCATAGAGGTACAGTGTCACCTTTAGGAGATGCTTTTGCAGTATCTGTTGGTCCAGAATGTTTGGCAGTACATATCATACATGAGCAGAAAGAGAAAAATGCACTGACAAATTTGAGCCCATTCCCATCGCTGTATGGAGTGGCATCCTCAAATTAGAGCAGTTTAAGAGTACCTAATCATTAAACTCTTTAAATTGGCAACACAGTGAATAATATATAATCACTATTTCTGTGTTCAAATTAGCAATTTCTGATTCAATTTTACAATTATATTTCATTTTGGTTTATGTTATATCCATATTTATTTTTCTCAAGCTATGTAAACGTGGAAAAAAATAATTTGTATTGCCAATTTGGGGATTGAAGATGATTAATTTAGACCTCAAGAAAGCTCTGTACTGCTATGGGTTGGTAGAGAGTTAATATATCATACCTCTTCAGAACTAATGGAACTGCCACTGCAGGATTTTTCTTCAAGCCTTCTATGATGTCTGGTGCCTTATCTCCATATATCCTGTAATGAAATATAATGGCAGAATTCAAAGTGTCTTCAACATGAATAAAACCATGAATATTGTAATGAGGTCATCACAATATAAAGATTGATAAGATACTCTAACAGGATCTGTGTTAACATTTCTGTTGTCCCTAGTGATTAAAAAAAAAAAGAAGAGAAAAATCAGTTTCCATTAGATACACAGCACATACAAGGAAACAGATATACTGACTAGGACCCCATTTCCTGAAATTTTTCATCAATAACAAGTTGCAGTAACTGATATATGCTACTGAAATCTTTGCATCTGATTGGCTGAGAGCAAATATATCATAAAATGTGGCAATCGTTACTGATAACAAGTTTTAAAAAAAAAAGGCCCAGATGCTCAAATTAATTCTGTTGTGGACTTTGAATGGCACAGATGAAAAAGTACAATCATATCCAGATGTTAATGCTTCAATACATGAAATGCATTTGGCATGATATTACAGAGTTTACACCTTATAAAGCTTTTGACAGACTTGAGGAACAGTTACTGGCAATTTCCTATCACGTGTTGGCATACCTCTGAATGGCTTTCCTGTGAATAACCTCTGATGTGCCACCCAATGAGTTGTCCAGTCTGAACTTGGATGATTCTTCAGGAGACATTCTGGAGAGTTTCTTGGATACATGCTCTAGCACTCTAATGGTGTGTGCATTGATCTCAATCACAATATCCAACTAGTCAATGTAAAAATACCAATAAACATAATTAATACACAATTATTTCGATTGGAAAATATAGAAGCATTATCAATGTATGCTCTTTAACTTCTTGCTATTTGAGGAAAGTCCCAAATTTTAAGCCCTTTTGTAAAACCTTCCAAATCA
Organism: Echinometra lucunter; assembly: GCA_029962745.1. Lineage (NCBI taxonomy): Eukaryota > Metazoa > Echinodermata > Echinoidea > Camarodonta > Echinometridae > Echinometra > Echinometra lucunter. Next base: position 25,837,854 of record CM057151.1, read on the forward strand.
AAATGCTCTAATGCATTCAATCAAAGAAAGAGAAAATTTCTTGAACTCTCAAGTGATACTGATATGTCTACTATTTTACACATGTACCTGTATGCCTAATGTAGGCAGAGTATTTCACACATTTACTTTACTTTCCTAAAAATATCTACCTACAATTTTACAATCAAAATGCAGAACTTGTTACAGTTTTGTTAATTTTACATAGAAATATATATATTTGTAAATAGGGCTGAGATTATGTCTATCAAATTTGGCAATAATTCTAAACACAGCAAACAAAACCATTTTCCTCCTTAATTTTGGGAATAAATCCCATATATAAATAAATTACTACGTTATTACAAGGTCCTATAACAAGTCTTGTGCCATTTCTTGGTACTCAAAACAATAAATCCCACCTCATATCTCTCGTCTTCACATCTGTAGATATGTTCCTCATACTGCGTTTTCCTTGAAGCTACAAAGGTGGAATCCTCTGACCATGAAGGGAAGGAGACCCACGTATCATTGATGACTTGATTACACAGCCCTGTCCTACCACCACACTTGGGTTGCTGGTAGCTCTTGGGGAGAGCCCTGTAGCTGGCTCCACAACGCTTGCAATTTGAGAAATCTGTAGAAATGTAAATGCAGTCAATTTTATGTGACTTGTCTGAAATTCTGTGTGTTTATCTAATCTAGTTTGGTACACCAAAACAATGCAATTGAAGAGGATATGAAAAAACATTTAATCATTTGCTTCTGAATGTGTGAAGCTCTTATGACTATCATGAGCTGGCTATCATAATCAGACTTCATGCAAGATATTTGTGCCACTCACAGTTTTACTATGGATAAAGCCCTTAACAAACTGTCTCAAGCATCGCCAGAGCACATCAAAGGTGAGATGCAAGAAAATACAGCCTACAAGACTGCCTAGGGCTGATAACTGGTAGTTTTTAGAAAATACCTGACATCAACTTACCAATCTCAGTATATAATTCTCCTTGAGATCTCTCCTTAGGCTGATGAGGGGGCTCAATTTTGTCTGATTCCTTGTAGCCCAGGAACTCCTTGAACCAACGATACAGCTCTGGAAATTTGCTGGAAGAAATAAGATGAATAGAATAAACATGAACAATATGAAACATTCAACATCATGTAACACGAAAATCAACTTGAATTCCTATTGTGAAAATCCAGCTTTGTTCTATATGTCATCAATACCGGGATAAGGAGTGTGTGGCAATGGTAAACATTTTATGTGGCTTGTGTAACATCTCTCTTTCAAAATTTGAAGTCCATGTACAGTTTGGGTAGCAAAAAGAGTACTGGCATGAAACTGATTAAGTATAGTCTCACACTGTCCACCTTGCATAAAAAGTTACATGTGAGATCGTATGATATTTCATTTATGATTTCCGGTGAATTTTAGTGTAAATGTCTGAAGGGAATGCAATAGAATGGTTATACCCTGCCCTACGCTATGACCCCTGCATGCTGATGGCTTCTCGCACAACATTCACAGCATTTCAATGTGCTTGTCGCACAATAGAATTCCTGTTGGTTTCACACATGTGCAGGCACTGTCTGATGCATGTCGACCCTGTTTTCGGGAACCTGAAAACTAAGTTCTCTGACATTTTGATTGTAAAATACACCCACTTAAATGAATTTTTATGCAATATCCTTCACATCATAATAGTTTTAGGATATAATCTTTCATATCAACTGGCAATGAATTCAAATAGTGAAAGTTTTTTTTTTTTTAGATTTCCCCAAACTATACATTATATTTAACACCTTTCATAATGAAAGTTATTCACTTACCCAAGGAATGGATTGACAAGTTGTACTAATTCTGCTCTTGAAATGATCTCTTGGTTGAAGAGAACCAAGCAGCGAAGAAAGTTGTCATAGACCTGCTGGCTGCTAAGAGCTTTCCTCACCTGATCAAGTAAAACACAGACATCTGTCATAGTCTCTTACAGTCCTTTGCTTTACAATCACTGCAATAGTATCAATTTCCTTACTGTGTTCTTATTCATATATGTCTTGAAAAACATTTTGTTCTTATATCTGACACAAACAAGCGAATATCAAGAAGGACAAGAAAAACAAAAACATTCTGGATTAATATCTATAAAAACTACAAGTTCTTTACATGTATTTTATCATAATCTTGTTTTGAAAAATGTATTTTCAAGTCCTCAAACAGGGTGATTTGTCAGTGAACCCACCAACATTTTTTTTTTAAACAGCAAGGAAGAGAATTACAGAAATGAAACAAATGACCACGCATCTCACCTTGTCAAAGAAGGCAAACTCACTGAGGCTACCATGTTTTCCTGCTTCATCCAGGGATATGTCCTTAGTTGGGCCAATCTTGATTTTCTGTTTAAAAATTGACAGCAAACTCTATATAATCGAAATATCTTTAAAAAGTAAGAGCTTGATTACAACCAAGTAATCCTGCACTATCTACTCATCATTTCATAAGGAATCATGTCAATAATATCCACTCTTTACATTTTGAAAGAGAAATGCAAGCTTAAATGCAAGTCGTAGAAAAAAGGTATTTGTCCATCCAAAAAATCACAGTAAAACGGAAATGATGAATAACTGAATGTTTTAAAATTCTCAATGAATTCTTTATAATTGTATAAATTAGTATTCAATACAAATTAAATTCAAAGAAATCCCTTGGAATAATGGTAAAATAAGTAAGAAAGCACGTAAGTAAGTAAGTAAATAGATAATTAAATGAATGAATGAATAAATGAATAATTACATAAACAGATAGATAGATAGATAAATAAATAAATAAATAAATAAATAAATAAATAAATATCATGTACCCAATCTACCTGTATGAGTTACTATCTAAACAGATACTATCAAAAATACCTTGCTGGGATGATGTGTTCCTTGCCCCTGTCTCTTCACCTGACTGCTGTGTTTGGGAGTTTGGCGTGGCTTCTTGGCTTCTGCATGTTCACTTCGAACCAGAATGCTGGAGAGATTGTCCTGGGATAGTAATGATACATAGAAAATTATCTTAGATGAAAAGAATCGAAGAAAATCTAAATCAAGAATCATTAACAGCATGGTAATTCTAATTTCACATAAGATCATTGTGTTTTTTCAACAATTACACTTATTTCCAACACTGAATTATTGGATGATCAGGCTACTTATTTGGTGGGTTGTAAGGAGTATTGTCCGTTGAAGAAAGGAAGAAGATATTCCAGAGACACATCTTAAGAAATATTTTACAACATGCATAATATCAAAATCTATAACTGATGATACACATCACAATGCAAGTGAAAAGCTAAAATGCGGGTGAGATGACATTTCATGTACACTATAGAAAATTTGCAAATATCAAACAGCCAATGGAGCACATTTAAAAACATGAACACTTACCCTTCCTAATCCAAAGGAAGAGGCTAGTCCAGCCGCACCATTAGCATCTGGTAAGAAATGCCCAAACTCCTTCAGAAGATCCTCTTGATTTTCAAAGAGTTTTGAGACCTGACTGAAGACCTGTGTCTCTGAGAGGGAAGGTTGATAGGTGCCACCGGATTCTTTCACAATGCGCTGCTCCTTCTGGTACGTGTGTAAGATGCCCAGGAAGGCTTTGTAGATTTCAGGCTGGTTTTGAAATCGGTTCTGTTGACATGAAGATGAAGATTGGGTTTAATAATACTCTCACATAATAAAACAAAATGATTCATCCTATAACTGAAAAACTGAGTAGATTTACATTTCTTTTTTTTCTTTTTGAATGAAAAAACTGTTTCTATGGAGTTCAAAGATTTGATTAATTCATTAATTTGATTAATGAAACTGAATATATGTAACAAGATTGTCCATCTACCTGGTGCATTTAGAGATTCATGTTTCAAGCTCTTTGATTCATGTTTCAAACTCTATAGTACTCCCATTACAGACATGTTTCTCTGTGTGGTTGCATATTAAAGCTCATGTTCAAGGTAGCAGAAAGAAACTTGGCATGAAAATGATCAAATATTGTTTCACATTGTCCACCTTATATACAAGATACATGCTGGAGATCATGTGATAGTCCATTCATGATTTCTAATGAATTTCAGTGTAAATATTTGAAATGAACACAATGTTTACATTCCGGCCTGTATTGGGACCTCTGCACCCCGACTGCTCCCCACACAATAATCACAGCGTTTGTACACCTGTTGCATAAACAAAACTCTAATTGATTTTACATGTGTGCAAACCCGTGTGACTAAATGTCGCTGGCCTAGGAACAGAGTATTTTTTTTTTGGGGGGGGGGGGCCTTTCACTTGTTTAATTGAGGAAAAAAACTCACACATTCTAGTTTTGCTTCTATCTTGCAACTGACTAGCTAAAAGTGAAGAAATTTGACGAAAGATTTTTACAGCCTCCCAAAAACTGTACATTACCTTTAGCTTATAACTAATTTAGTACAATGACAAATATTCACAAAGAATTACACTTACTTTAATTTTGTTGACGTAAGTTATGGCGTGGTTAAACTCTACCGGCTGACCTGCTCCACCACCCCCTCCTCCTCCACCTCCTCCTCCCCCACCTCCAGCTCCAACAAGTCCAATCTGTGACTGCTGGGGGCTTGTCTGGGCAGCAGCAGGAGGGGGCTGAGAATAGGTGTGACCTCCAGCAGCTGCCTGGTTCTGCATAGGAAGAGCACTTGCCATCTGATGGAGACTTGCCTGTTTGGTAAAAGAAACAGAAACAAAACATATGTTGCAAATGATAAATTTCAGAACTATGTGTTCAAATAATCCTGTATTGCATGGGTATGTCCTTCCTTGTTGTTCTTTAACACGATACAGTATATAAAAAAAAGCTTGACTAGCATAACCGATTAGATTTTGATCAATAATCCAATATGTCACTTTTGGAAATAAGAATCACAAAAAATTGCCCCCCCCCCCAACATAAAATTGAATATTCAAGTACTGGTGGGTATATTAGCACTGTGATGTCAAATGGGACAATGTGTTGCCTAAATTCTTACCTTTGAAATACTGGCCTGTCCATATGAGGCTGTGCCTTGAGCTTGCTTAGCAGGTTGAGTTACCACTTGAGGTTGGGAGCTCTGTGTAGGTGGTCCTTGAGTCTGAGTTTGAACCACAGATCCATGACTGCTGGCTGGCCCAGAGGATGGTGTACTAATGGGATGCAAGCCAGTCACTGTCAGGAGCTAAAGAATACATAGCAAAATACAAGTGATCATTATGCTATACCTATTAAATTAGACAACATGCCACATAAACTAAGAGTCTATCAAATACCATACCTAAACTAGATGAATCTTCGACCACGCGTGGTCGAACTTTATGCCTCCGCCATTACCAGATCAGAAATAAATGGCACTTCATGTTGCTTTATTTTCATATATACAATGACATCTTTGACCTTGACCTCTGACCTTGTGACCCCAAATCTAATGAGAGCATTGCCCTTTCCATATGCATACATGAGCCAAGTTTGTTGAACCGTCAAATGGTTACTGAGTTATCATAAGAACTAACCATTTCTATGTACATAATGACCTCTATGACCGTTGACCTTTGACCTTGTGATCCCCAAATCTAATCAGATCATTGTCCCTTCCATGTGCATACATGAGCCAAGTTTGAAGCCAATCTGTCAAATGGTTCTTAAGTTATCGCGAGAACGAGCCATTTTTATGTGTATTATTACCTCTATGACCTTGACCTTTGACCTTGAGACTCCAAAATCTCATCAGATCATTGTCCCTCCTATATGCATACCTGTGCCAAGTTTGAAGTTGCTCAGTCAAATGGTTGTTGAGTTATGGTGAAAACGAACCATTTCTATGTACATAATGACCTCTATGACCTTTGACCTTTGACCTTGTGACCCCAAAATCTAATCAGATCATCGTCCCTTCCATGTGCATACATGAGCCAAGTTTGAAGCCAATCTGTCTAATGGTTCTTAAGTTATCGCGAGAACGAGCCATTTTTATGTGTATTATTACCTCTATGACCTTGACCTTTGACCTTGAGACTCCAAAATCTAATCAGATCATTGTCCCTCCCATATACATACATGAGCCAAGTTTGAAGTTGATCCGTCAAACGGTTCTTAAGTTATCGTGAGAACGAAAACGGGACGGACGGACGGACGACCCGAAAACATAATGCCTCCGGCAACCACCTACGGTGGGCGGAGGCATAAAAATGCAGTATATTCACAATTTGGAGCAAAAAAATGCAATACTGATTTTCAAAATTTTGTTGAAACTCATTACAAAACAACACAAAGAGTATGCTTCTGAACAACTCACAACATTTATACACTATATCTGAAAGCTTTTTTACTAGTTACCACAAAAAACTAATTTATTAAGCTAACCTTTCAACATACATGATTATTTTCTGGTATGAAAATGTGCACATAATACACACTGTATGTCCAGTTAGCAACCAATTTACACTTATCAACAATTTTGAGGAAAAGATGTGCCTAAGAGCATGTAAAAAATACAGAGAAAATGGCATTCATACCTTTGGAATAGGGTTTCCAGGTGTACTGACATTGATCTGTGAGGGATCATTAGCCTGAACTTCAATCTTATATCCAGGAGGCAAGAAAGTGTTGAAACCAACAATAAGATCTGGATGTCCTTTGAAGAGGTTTGAAACTCTGTTGATTACACCAGGGGTATCAATGCTAGTATAACAAAGAAATAGAAAATGCAGTGATGATATGAGAGACGAGCTGTTGCAAAGTATGTGACTAGGATGGTAAGTATGACATTTCTTTCGTGTACAATTTTTTGTTCTTTCATGGCTTCCTTCTTTCCTTTTTCATGGCATGCATAAAATTACGAGAAATCCTAGATGCACCCCCCCAACTGTCATATCCCTGTAACTTGAGTTAGGAAAAATATATAGAGGAGAAAACAATACCTATGTGCAGAGACATAGCCAGGAAAGAGAATATCATCATGGGTTCAACTAAAACCCAATCGATATTTAAATCCTACCTCTGTGACTTGAATTCTTTCATGATGTCTAAAAAGTCATTGTAGACTTGAGGTTGGCTTCCAAACTGAAGTTTGACCTGATCAAGGTAGGACAAAGCATCCTCAACTTTCAGCCTTTGATACTGTTGTTGTTGCTGCTGCTGTTGCTGTTGTTGCTGTTGTTGTTGCTGCTGCTGCTGCTGTTGCTGCCCTTGCACTTGAGCAACATGAGCCTAGGATTATGTGAATAACGGATACAATAAATGTTTCAAATCATCGTCTTTTTAATATACCAGCGAATTCTGTGCACATGATCAGAAGTGTGAATTGGAGAAAACGTTCTTTACAAACCGTCAAATCATGTTTGTATGAGCAGTGCTTTTTTATTCTGTATTAATGTACATGGTAATATACGTGTAAACCATTTAAACATCAAAATTACAAGCTTTCTTTTAATGAATAATATCGATACATAAAATTATGCAAGGAAAGTAAATTCTGTTACTTAAGAGTACTTAAACCTTAAACAATTTTCTCCCATTCCTGTTTTCGAGCACTGTGTGGATTCGCTGGTTCATAAAAATATGGATGATATGACATTTCATGGTACTCTCAAGACAAGTGTATGAATCTATTGCATGTGGTGCATACCAAAAAACTCAATTACAACCAAACCATAATACCTTAATAAGCAAAGTACCTGGATTGCTAAAACATTTCCACCATAACACCCGTTCCCTTGGCTACATTTTTCATCAGGTAATTTATTTCAGGCAGCTTTCAAAAATAAAATAATGATAATGAAAAGACACATTTACACACCCATCCCCACACATAAAAAACACTTTTTCCTTGGTATTTTCTTCCATGCATAATCAGTTTTCAATAATCATTACATCATAAATATAAGATAGGTAGCATTTTCGAAAGAAAACAACAAAAAGATAACATGTTTATTTTGCTAGATTTGGCATGCAAGTATTTAAGAACATCCAAACACATACATGTAGGTATAGCATATTGTCTGGTATAAAGAGAATAATGAGATATATATATATATATATATTTAAATAAACATGTAGCTCAGAAATCTCCTGATAATTACCTGTGACTGTGCTTGAGCCTGATGGATTGTCTGTTGATGACTAGCAGCCTGTTGTGAGGCAGCATGTGGATGAGGGTGGTTTGGATGATGCACTCCTCCATGGTGGCTTACTGGCTGACCAACTGCTGGAACACTGCACAGAAAAATAGACAAAACAGTAAAATCCAATAGTTCTTAAGGGAGGATATAATATAAGATCGCATTCGTAACAAAACTTTGTTTACAATTTACAATATTATCCTGTCTGAACATTTGAATGAATTAATTCTTATGATAACTGATCATAATGCAGAATCGCCAACTTTAATATTCACCTTTCAGGCAGAATTTACTGAGAAATCAGGGAGATCTTTCTCTATTACACACAATCCAATGGAGGTAGTCATGTAAGAATCAGGGAGCTGTTGAAAATCTATATTTTTTTCACTCTAAAATCAGTCAATTTTCAGGGAGTCTCCTTGTCAATCAGGGAAACTTTGCAGCTTTGATAATGAATGTTTACAGCAAATGCTGTATCTGAGCAAATACATTGCAGTCACTATAGGGAAGTTGTGCAGTGAACAAAAGAATCCACTCACTGAACTGCATACGAGCTGTGACGCAAAAGTAAATGATGGCCAAAGCAAAATGAAAGAATTAACAGCTTCCTATATTGTATAGTATACACTTATTATTATTCCTTCTTATTTTCTTATCTCAACAGAAATTTCTCTTTGTGAAAGAGCCGACTTACGAATATCCAGGCATAGGTTGGTAATGTAAACCACTAGCCATGTTCTCGGGTTGTACTGTCTGATCAAAGACTGGAACAGACGAAGGCAACGGGATACGTTGGCTGCCGATCACCCTCTCGACAGGCACTGTCGTGTTGGCTCGCTGTGGCGGGAATGCACTTTCCTGATTATCCGCACCAGAACGTTTCATAATGTTGTAGCAACAGCCAGAGGAAGAATATTAGGGAGTCCACTTATGTCTAGAATCTGCTTGGAAGGCAAATAGGTATAATTCAAAGTAAATGAAATATCTATCAAATTTGCATCAGCTCCAGTAAGGAAGGATAGATGGAGAAATTGGGGGAGGGTGGGTGAAAAGAAGAGAATTCATACTTAGAGACACAGCTTTGTATGAGATGACATATCAATACATCACCACAACTTTCTGATGGGATTCCCAAGTAGTAATTGTCCAGTAAACTCTATAAATGATGAAATAACTGCTCATGTACATTTATCAATAATTATCAATTATCAAAACATGCATCCAATGAGGGGATGGGTTAAAAGTACGTCATTAAGACAAAACATCATTCTTATCATTCATCTCATTACATACCATCTCAGAACGAAAAAACACAAGATCAATATCACTTTTATGGCAGTATTAAAACAACATACAGCTGTAGTCTGGGAGACATGCCCAAACACCTACTAAGGAATTATGCCATCTTAATGAGTTGCATAATTAATGAGCACCTGCGTGAAAACAGGATTTTGTGCGCCATATACTACTCTGGGCTTTTAAAGCATTAAATTGTTTACAAATTAATCTGCAGATGTGTGGGCATGTCCTCTTTTGACTTAAGTTTCACCCAAATTATATGACTTTGGCCCCGCGTTCAGACTATGTCCCATTTACTGGAGGAGGAGGGAGAGATCTTACCTTTTTTACGACTGAGCGTCCACACTTAGTTCGAATCCCCCGCTATGCGGGGGAAGAATCACGGCTGCTGGTGCATTAGGTACAATGTACAGTGCATAGTAAATTTTGCGCATGCGCACTTATGATAAAAACAGGTGCGAGGTGTCGAATTACAAGGGATTATGAGCCAAGGTCTCTCCCCCCCTCCAAAAACCCAACCTGGTTTGGGAGGGAAAGGGGGACAAGTCCCGGTGAGCATTTGCCGGGGATGTCCCGTTAAACGGGACATAGTCTGAACGCGGTGATAGTCCTATCCATAGAAATATTCTTGAATATATTTTCTTATTTATTTTTGGCTCAGTCTTTAAAGAATAAATACATCAGTCCTCAAATTGATCAACTAAGTAACTTTAAAAATAAATTCCCTTACTGACATGATGACACCATCATGTAATGAAAATTGTAGCACAAATTGCAATAAAGTTGAAAAAAAAAGAAGCCTATAGTCATAATGTGTTTTGCCTCGTACGTACGCAATTATTCTTGCAGGTAAATTGTAACCTTTGACCTCATTTGACCTTTGACCAACTTAAAGGCCTTGGACCCCATAATAACATTGAGGTCCCTACTGGGTATCCACCATCCAAGTCCGTTTACAAATGCACTATGGTTCAAAAGTTACCAACCCCAGTAAAAACTTGCAGGAAAATTGTAACATTAGACCTCATTTGACCTTTGACCTACTTACATGACCTTTGGCCCCCCAAATAACACTGAGGTCCCTGTAAGCCATCTACCATCCAAGTTAAGTTACAAATGGGCTTATGGTTTGAAAATTTCCAAACCCTGTAGAAATATGCAGGTAAATGTAAATTTTAGCATTTGACCGTTGAACTTCATATGTGAACTTTGACCCCCAAATAAAACTGAGGTCTCTGTAAGGCATCCAAGTTTGGTTACACAAGGGCTAGTGGTTCAAAAGTTAGTAACCCCAGTAGAAACTTGCAGGTAAATTTGAACATTTGACCCCACTTGACCTTTAACTTACATACAACACCTTTAACCATCCAAGTTTGGTTACAAACAGGCAAATGGTCGCAAAGTTTAAGCCTTATGGACGGACGGAGGCCATTAAGGATCCCTAGTCTCGCTCCACCTCAGTGGCTCAACAAAAATTATACTATACTCCAGTAAAATTTCACTTACAGTGAACCTGAACATTCACATCTGCAGTCAAATAATACATGTAGATACCTGTACCTGCATTCATCTTACATTTATGCATGTATTATCTCCAGCAAGAATTCATATTCCCATTAATTTAATTCGCACTTAAAGTCTGTCTTAATTCAAGTTTATGGAAATTGACTGTCAAAAGATTCATCTGCACAAGTAACATGCTCCTAGTGACGACATAGTGTACTCTAGTTCTAAGCCAAATTCTATAATGCAATGTACTCCATAAATTTTGCTAATCATGATATGGAGTGAGGAAAGCACTAGCAAATTTGCACCAACTGTTTTTCTTTCCCTTTTTTGTTTTTTGTTTTGGTTCCATTATCATAATTATTTCACCTTAGAAGTAAAGTTTTTCCAGTCTTTCTTCTATAATCTGGGCATGGTTTACAAATTACATTGTAAATATGGCTCTAGTTCTGACAAGAGTTTTGACAACTGCATGCACTTTCATTTCCTTCAAACCGGGGTTCTCACTAGAAAAAAATCCACACACGGTTCCTACTCTGCGCAAAGCGTGAAAGTTTCTGAAGTTTTACAGAATAACACCTAAAGTTAGGTGTGGCAGCAGTATATGCTGTAGTAAAAGGATGAAAAATACTTCTTGGTAAGCAGGAGTTGTCTACTAATGGCATAAAAGCAAAAATACATTGCCAAAAAGCAAAACAATCTGTGAAATTTATCATTATTGTTAGGAATATATACTCCAATATTTTTTTACCCTTGTCGCATGGTGCAGCAATTTCACACATGGTTCTTCCTTGTCTGAAACCCTTTACGCATGTTACTGGAACCATGGGTGTTTTGTACTGACGAGAACCATGCTTCAAACTGACAGTTCTAATCCCGAAGTTAACACTCTATTTAGTACTGATAAAATAAATTGAAAGCAACCTCACCTATAATATTAGCTTGTTACTTGCAGCTTGTACATATTTGAACATGAATCATATTCACACTAGGGCTGTTACCGAACCGCCGAACCGAACGGAAGTTCGCCGAACATGGCACTTCCAAACAGGATCAAACTGAACCGAACTCAAAGGCTAAGTTCGAGAGTTTGGCAGTTTATAACACAGGATCATTGATTCAGCTCTTGGTGAGGGCCTTGTCCTGAGTTCATTATTTTCTATAATTGGACATACACCCTTACTTTAATCAAAAATTAATATATACATTTACTGGTGTAAGATTTCATTAAATTCATATTTTTAAAAGTTTTTCCTCAGACCCCTTTTACATCAAGCCTTGGGCCGCGGCCCGTGCTTGGTGTAAAAGCTCAAAAATCAAATGTGGGGCCTAATGCGGGGCCAATTTCGGACCAGCTCTGGAGGTATAAATGTGGAACGGGGCCAAATGCGGGGCCATCTTCCGTTTTCAATGACGTCATAAAGCCAATATTGTAGAATTACAAACCGGGCGCGCGGGGATAAAAAAGGCTTTGTCAAATTGTAGAGCGCTCCTACAATGAAACTCTGAAAGGATCTAGATACAGGCCGCAGCCGCGGTCCCGGTGTAAATGCACAAAATTGCGGGACTGGGCCGCTGCCACTTGGTGTAAAAGGGGTCTAAAATCAAAAATAGAAAACCACTAAATACAGCTTGTCTCATCTCTCCTTTGATTGTGATAAATTTCATAATATTTGGCACCATGAATATTAGTTGTTTTCCAAAAAAGCATGTTAAAAGCTTGAAAATGTGCCCAAAGATACTTAAGATTGTGATCGATTGTAATCGATAAACATTCATCAATTATAATACTAAATAAAAAAATAACTAAATAAAAAACACTGCTTTATCCATAATTTCTTTTCATATTTTCATTCCTCTCCTTTATTTCAATTTTGTTAATTTTCTTTTTTTTTATTATTATTAATCAGTATATGAAAATAATCTTTCTCTTTTGTTCAGAAAAGAAAATAAATAACAAAGAATCATGAAATAAATACAGTAACTATTTTTTGTCATACAAAATATATTTATGAGAAACAATGACTTCCATATGTGGTTAAATGGTAAGGGATCTGGCGGTCATCCAATCTCATGACATCAAAAATCAAGATAAAAACTGAATACAATAATGCTGCAAAGCATAAATTTCATCTGTGAAATTAATTTAAGAACAAAAATCAACTATGATTTAGACAATTACTGGAATAAAAACAAAACCTGTGATCAGTCCTTGTGGTGGTATTGCTTACTGCTTGGAGACAGAATGTGTTCCCTGTACATGTATGCGAATTGAAAAGTGATTACAGGTAGGCCTACATGTACATTAATACATTTCCTTAAAATGAAAAACAGATACATTCATCTTTCAACATCACAAAGACAAAGGTTTATATTATTTTGCACTGGTAACAGATAACATCCATGCCTGTAGGCCAAAAGCTTCAGTCCTTCATATCGGTGGTTGTTACGCTGAGACTGCTGGGGTGTTGCAAGAAAGTTGCAATCGATTGCAAGTTGCAACTGATTGTTACTGGCCCATCAAAATCATTGTTGCATGCATGTCTTCTTAAAAGGGCAGACCCTGAGCCAATCAGAATGGTTGTTTCAAAATTAGCAATTATTTGCAATCGATTGCAGCTTTCTTGCAACACCCCATAAGTCTAGCTTCACTGACCGTCTCCATTTAGCATGGCGTGTAGTAAGATTGGTCAACGGGATACGCCTAGAAAACAGTTTAAGTTCTTATAACTCTTCAGGACATTATCGCAGCTATCATGAGTACAAATATATGCTCCTTGTTGTCAAAAATATTTTTAAAAGGCTACATATAATTTGTTTTCATTAAAATGCTTCTTCAGCTCCTAATTTCAATGTCTGACTCAAGAAAGACTGCTCGACAGTCAAGATTTGTTGTCAGCCATCTTGATTTAAATGAATAAGATGGAATGTCCCTATATTGTCTGGGCGCGCAAGTCCTGTGATATTTCAATTATCATAAACCCCATCTCAAAGGAATGATCTGACTGGCCATTGGCTGCATGTACGACAATGATCTGGAAGTTTTCTGGTGAAGAGCTCAATGTAACTAGTATGAACAATAACTTTTCTTGATTTATATGAATTACAGGTACAATGTTTTAGATACCTGAAATTTCATTTGTCTTATTTTTAGTGTGTACAAATAGATCTACTGGTAATAAATACCACATTCCGGGGAATTGGGGTGGTTTATCCCCCACAAGATGCAAGATACGTGTACACGTATCTAGAGCCTACAGGCTTCCATCAGTGTATGGGGAAGGCAAATGTCAGTTTATTTAAAAATTCCCAATACCAGACAGATTTTTTCGTCTACTACGCCTGTACCTTACATATTCCAAATGGAATGTTCTTATCCATAGCAATTCGGCATTAGTGTCGAAGGACATATTGCCTGTCTGGGAACAATTGCAGACATGGTTCTCGCCAGTACATAACACCCATGGTTCCAGTACCATGCATAAAGGGTTTCAGACAAGGAAGAACCATGTCTGAAACTGCTGCACCATGCATGGCAACAAGGGTGAAAAAATATTGGAGTATATTCCTAACAATAATGATAAATGCTACAGATTGTTTTACTTTTTGGCAATGTATTTTTACTTTTATGCCATTAGTAGACAACTCCTGCTTACCAAGAAGTATTTTTCATCCTTTTACTATAGCTTATACTGCCGCCACACCTAACTTTAGGTGTTATTCCGTAAAACTTCCGAAACTTCCACACTTTGGGCAGAGTGGGAACCGTGTGTGGATTTTTTTCTACTACCAAGTTATACACCCATACCCGTTTTCAGAACGGGGCATACATGCATGCATGTACATTAGAACATGGTGGGGTATTCAGCAATTAAGCCACCTGTCTGCCTGATGGATATAAAAGCTAACCATGAAGAAAAGAATGACATGCAGCTAGATCTACAAGTATTTCATATACCGGTAATATTCTATTTTCTGTCTTTTGAGATCTACAATATAGCATAAATAGATGGATGGTGGCAGTTTCACAAAATTAGCATACAACAGAAGACCTTACATGTACATGGAAATTAATTAGTCTTTGCAAATCTAATAAATGTGGCCATTTTCCATATGCAAATGGTATTCCAGTACTACTAGGTCAATATGTTTATTATGCATGCATAGAGCAATTATTGTAGTACCGTTCAAGTACACATGTAAATCTGCATTGTGTGCACAGGCTAAAGCAAGTTGTTGCTGTGTCAAAAATGGCTGACTGAAACCCTCCAAGGTTGATCAGCATAAACCACTCTAAACAGGGAGAGCATGTATTGAAAATTGGCTAGCGGAGCAGGCATTCATTTCTTCACAGCAGTTATAGTGAATATCAACATCTGAAATGAAAATAACTCTAAAGATTATTCATTACCAAATTTGTTCATATTTATAAAAGGTAAAAATTACACAAATTCATACCAATTCAGTGTCTTCCCTGAAAAACACAACAAACAAAATGTTTGACTACCCCTACACAGCAAATGGTATCATCCCATAAACAAAATCTACGGGATAACCAGGAAGCTGCCCGTTGTTGTACAAATGAAAAAAATGTGGAAAAGGGCACACATAAAAGAGAATTTCAAGACTTACACTGCAGGCAAAGTTTCGATCACTAGCAAAATATTATACCTAATAAAAAAAATATAGTATGACATACTTTTGAACTCAGACATTAAAAGTCAGCATCATATTTTCTTGAAGGAAACTATCTGATATCTCGGTCGATGTCAATGGCAGACGCCATAAACGCCACGGTCTGTCCGTACAACGTCTGTGAAGCAGCACACTGCTCAAACTAGCTTGCCGTGAAATTCATGCAATGAATCGTCTTCGACACTGAAAACCCAACCTCCTAAAATCATTCCAGCAACACATACACACTCACAAAAACACAACTGGAGATAAAAAATGACATTGATAATAACAACGAAATCATACCGTCTACATCAGGAATGCGAAGACACGCTACAAAACGCAAAATTTAGCATTTTTTTCAGACATACCGTAAATTAAATGTCGCCTGAATAAGCTAAACTTCATACCTCCGCACACACCGAGCCAAGGGCCAAGGAACTTCTCCTTTGTCACAACATTAAGACGAATGTTTTTCCAACTAATGCAACATGAATTTCCTACCATACAACCGTCACATTTTGGAATGGTTAATGATTTGCTTCTATTTTCCTTCAAAATACCTAAGAGCCAAATGATGAACGTTATTTGCGACGCAAGATATCCTGCAGTCCGTGAGCGTTCAACCAGCTGGACGTTCGACCGTACCGATCAAAACACTGCGAGAGCTCAGGTAGAAATTTCATGTAATCCCCGCTGTGAAAAATCTTGCTAAAATGTAAATTGAGAGGAACTTATAACTTCGATCTACACGTTGTGACAGGTAATTCCAAAGAAAAAAACAATTAAAAATTCACATTTCTCAAAATTTACCGGGTAAAAAACGCCGATGATCCAGATTTCCTTGGATTTTGCGTCCAAATCTGTGCGTATAAATACATCCTTTCGTGAAAGATAAATGATTATACTTATTTGCATATATAACGTGTACCGGTATGGACCCTCCGCTACGTCATATTTCTGAAGCATAAGCAGCCAATGATCAACCGCTTACTCGCTAAACGCTGACAGGAGAAACGCGCGCCCTACGCCCACAATCCCGAAACAGCCAATAAGAAAGAGTGCAGGGCTAGGGCCGGGGACTGCAAAAAAAGTGTTTGAAGTTTGCGGCGCGAGGCTAGCTTGCGCATAGGCGGAGATTTTAATTTTGTTTTGCATAGCTTTGAATGTTGCATAACATTTTCTGGGAGAAAAACAACACAACACAACACAAAACAAAACAAGACACTTTATATAAAAAGGTAAAGCCTTGACCGGATCCCAGAGAATTGAGGAACGTGCATGGAGCTGCCACAGAACATATGGGGCTGCCACAGAACCTGCAAATCCCTCGCAGACTTCCACTTCCATGCACATGTAATATCACAGATCCCTTTTCAATATAATTTAGCGCTTTTTAGTTTAATCCTGTATGTTTCCAGTGTGACATTTTCAGCCGAATGGTGAGTACTTGATATTTCAATTTGATAAGCATTAAAATCACTTACAAAATGAATGGTACAGCATTTCCCTTTCCCTCTTCATCTTATCTCATCTTGTTATCGCATTCTGTTTCCCATGTCCGAATATTGTCCTTGACCATAGTCCTTGACATTTAATAGCGAAGGCACAGTATCATATTCGAAGAATATGTATCTCATTGCCATTTCTTGTCAACGAGAGATGCAGGTGCCCAGGTCGAAAAACCAGAAAAACCAGTTGATCAACTGGTATCAACTGGAATCAACCGGTACCAGTTAAATCCATTTGACCGAACTGGTATAATTATGTGCCAGTTTATTCAACTGGTTTCAACTGGAAGTCACTGGATCACATTATACACCAGGTTTATTCCAGTTGAAACTAGTGGAATAAACTGGGCAAAATTATACCAGTTAAAAACCACTTTACGCAACTGGCAGATTTACCAGTTGATTCCACCTGAAAGCAATGAAATAAACTGGAATGTTAAAATATACAAGTCGATTCCAGTTGAAGCAAATACCACTTGAAATCTACTGGTCAAAACTGGCAAATTTACAAGTTGATTCCAGCTGAAACCAGTTGAATAAAACGACAGATAGAAACATGCAAGTTGATTCCAGTTGAAGCAACTGGACCAAACTCCATTTGATACAGTTGGAATCATCCACATATGGGACTGGCAGAGTTACCATAAACGTTGATTCCAATTAAGAAAGCAATCATGCCATAAACTAAAGTGTTTCCAAATGGAGTAACTGCCAGTTGATTCCAGATGAAACCAGTCGGAAATTTCCCACTTTGATTTTACTGGTTTTAAAGGGAAAGCCCACCCCAGAAGTTTTACTGTTTCAATAAAAGGAGTTAAATCTGAACAGCATTTTAAAAAAAGAAATGAGCAAAATTGGTCAAAGAATAAGAAACTATTCATTTACATTTTCTAGTAAATTACTCTTGGCTCAGCAACTTGGCAACACTGATGACATCACTTGTGAGCAGCTCTCCATTCACTTTGTACATGAAATTTCACATTTTCTCAATTATCTTGGAAGTTGCACATTTTCTCACCCCATAGTCAAAATATATTATGTAAAAAGTAATTCTTCTGAATGGAGAGCTGCTCACATATGATGTCATCAGTGTTGCCAATTTGCTGAGCCAAGAGTAATTTACTAGAAAATGTAAATGAACAGTTTCTTATTCTTTGACCGATTTTCAGATTTAACTCCTTTTAGTGAAACAGTAAAACTTCTGGGGTGAACTTTGCCTTTAATGGATTCTATTATCTTTAAGAGAAAACAAAGTTGGATGAATTAAGGCATTTATGTTTCTATTATTTTGTAAAAACTAGGATACAGTTGAAACCAGTATCTATCTGGAGCAAACTATCAGTTTAAACCATTTCCAGTTGAAACCATCTTATTCAACTGGTGACTGCTTATTGTTGAAACCAGTAGAAAACTACCATTTGAATACCAGTTAAAACCAGTTAATTTGCATAAGTGACAATTGGATGTGAACAGATTCATAATTATTTTAATGTAATTTATTTGAATTTTCCGCGCATTTCTTGATTAATGATGATTTAGTCTTGTGTAATACATTTCTAAAATATAAAGATAGTGGCGCAGCACTAATGTCCTTTGGCAAGATAGGAATCTATATTTGCCACTCTTTTGGATGGTGACATTAAAGGTCGGTCCCAGACGTAAATAATCATATTTGATTGATACACGTCTGTGAAAACCCAATTCAACAACAACTTAGACTTGGGCTCAGTGGATAGGTCTCCGGACTTTGAATCACAAGGTCCGGGATTCGAATCCCTGGCGCAGCACTCATGTCCTTTGGCAAGATAGGAATCTATATTTGCCACTCTTTTGGATGGTGACATTAAAGGTCGGTCCCAGACGTAAATAATCATATTTGATTGATACACGTCTGTGAAAACCCAATTCAACAACAACATAGACTTGGGCTCAGTGGATAAGTCTCCGGACTTTGAACCACAAAGTCCGGGATTCGAATCCCTGCCGCGGCACTAATGTCCTTTGGCAAGATATGAATCTACATTTGCCACGTCTTTCGGATGGTGATGTTAAAGGTCGGTTCCAGATGTAAATAATCATATCTGATTGATACACGTTTGTAAAAACCCAATTCAACAACAACAACAATTGTTACCTCATAAACATAAGTCTTCAATCACCAATGCCCTTTACAATGGACATATTGGAGGCAAATCAGTACTTCCATACACAGTTGTAATTGCACTGACAAATATTAGAACAAGTACTAATTAACTTTAGTACCTGTTACTAATTAAGATTGACAACTGGAAGTCTTAACTAGTTTCAACTGGTTACAATTGGTTCCATATGGTATCCAGTAAGGACCAGTTCAGGCAACTGGTACTTGTACCAGTTGATTCCAGTTAAGTGAACTGGTTTCACTATGGAAATTGGTAGATACTGGTCCTAACTAAGTGAACTGGTTTCATTATGGAAATCGGTATACTGGTCCTAACTGGTACCAGTTGAACTGATACTTCCAGCTGGTACCAGTTGGCAACTGGTATTCCAACTGAGACCAGTTAACAACTGGTACCAGGTGAAAATTTTCAACTGGAGTCCAGTTGATTCCAGTTGATTCCAGTATACCAATTTCCATATTGAAACCAGTTTACTTAACTGGTATCAAGTGGTACAGGTACCAGTTGCCTTGAACTGGTCTTTAACTGTTTTTTTGACCTGGGTGGTTAGATTGTGCATAAATGAAATAAAAAAACTTGTAAAACATAATTGAGGAAAGTATATGAAATTTGAATTTAAAATTTACACATAGGTTTAAAGAAGGGCACATTTTCTAAAAGTATCTATATTGTGCAATAATCCTTGCAGTAATCAATACGACACAAGAGAGTGCAGAAGACAACACTAGCTGATCCTGTCTGAAAGTATTGGGGGCGTGATTAACTATATTATCATTGTCATCATCATATCTCCACTGGCATAGCTAGGGAAGGCACAAGGGCCATGTGAGCAGAAAAATAAAACAATAAAAAAATAAAAAAATTTAAAAATTTAAAAGAAAATTTTAAAAAAAATTTCGAGTCCACTTCACATAACTTGTCCTACCCCTACCCTGCGAAATGAAAGTAAAACGTAAATATGCCACTTCTCATATAAGTTACCCCAAATACTGAATTTTAGTGTGTAGAAAATGCCATTTTCATGCACGAATTTTCAAAAATTTCTCTACCATGGGAGGGGGATACCCCCCTCCTATACCCTCCCCCTGCTCAGTCGCTTCGCTCCCTTGCCTTGCCCCCCCTCCCCATGCCACTTCTCATGAGTTACCCCTAATACTGAATTTTTTAGCGTGCAGAAATGCCATTTTCATGCACAAATTCAAAAAAATCCCCCTACCATGGGAGAGCAGATGATATCCCCTCCCATACTAATAACCTCCCCCCCCCCCCCCCATGGAAATTTCCTGGCTATGCCAGTGACTAAATGATGTTTAATTTGATAATAATAATAATAATAATAATAATCATCATCATCATCATCATCATCATCATCACCATCATCATCATAACAGTCATAATCATAAATGATAATTACTATTTGCAGTCGTAGTAGTAGTAGTAGTAGTAGTAGTAGTAGTAGTAGTAGTAGTGTAGTAGTAGGAGCAGCAGTAGTAGCAGTGGTAGTATAGTAGTACAGTAGAAGTAGAAGTATGATGATGGTGATGATGATGATTATTATTATAATTATCATTAATATTATCATTTATCATTTTGGGTGGAATTCACATCATATAAGCTTAAAAATGAAGATTTGCATTCAATTATTACATCATATGCATAGCTCTAGGTCTCTTTCATTTTGCTCAATAAATTGATATTGGTATTTACTCTAAATTATGCAACAGTTACTGCATTCATCTCTCACAATTTTCTCTACAGTACTAACTTCAGCATATTTTAAACCAACAAACATACAGATAAAAAATGTCACCTCAACCAATAAATATAGTGACATTTTAGCCCTTAAAACAAAGTGCATAGCTTTGAGTCCTCCATCACATATGTTGTCAGAAAATCTACTTTACAAGAGGGGGGTGGGGGGGGGGGGTGTGACACATAAAATAAACATACAGTGTATGTATTCATGCATTCATCCCACCCTCTGATTTAAATTCTTCCGATTGGCTGGTCATTATCTGTTTTTTTTTGTTGTTTTTTTTCCTCGAGAAAAAAGGGGAGGGGCTTGGGGTTGATATGTATCAAAGATCTTTGCATCTTCCTGTCAGTGACCATGGAAAAATTCAATGGTATGAAACTTACAAGCATTTTGCGAAAGATCCACACTATTAAATTTTGGTCTTGTGTAATACCTGTCTATTGCATACAGAAAAGCTAAACATTTCAAGGAGGAAACAAATCTGCACAATTTTTTTGAATACTTTGAAAAGGTTACTCCATTGAGCGTAGCATAATATACAATAATGAATGTTTATGAGTGCAATGGACAGAATATTTCATGAGGTGAAAGATGAAATGATCCATTCAACGAGGCGCAGCCGAGTTGAATGGATCAATAATTTCATCTTTCACCGAATGAAATATTCTGTCCATTGCACGAATGAAAAAAACATTCATCATTTGTTTTATATGATACCTAAAAATAGATCAAATCGCAATAAATCAATAGCGCTATACGCTAGCGCGCTGTTCACTGCAAACGCAAGCGTTTTACGTACGTAGTGTGCCGGGCTCTCGGCCAGCGTGCAATGGAGCAAATCGTATGGATCCAAAATTGCACGGTAAATGGAGCCACTTTTGCACGATTGATGACGTCAAAGTGCAATGGGACAAATGATGAATATCAAACAACCAATCAAATGACAGGGATCTATCTAGGTGTCGTATAATAAGAAATGAAACTTCTTTAAAAAATGTCATACAGTGAAAGCAAATTTTATTCTTTAGTAGACTTGATATCACATAGAATTCATGTACATCTGTCAAAAGTTGCCCAACAATAAATACAACATGCAGAAAAATGCTGATGAGCTTAGTACAATAATTATTAGCGGTAGACTCAAACAATAAATCCAAAAACAAAGGCATGCTAATTTCAATATAAAACAAACTAGTGCCTGTACAAGAAATGTGGTTTAGCACTGATGCAACACTACATCCAACTCTATGATTACTAAACTGATATTCATTAAGTTTGTGATGAAATTTGTTGTAATGTGAACAATTCTCAAAGAAAAACACAATTCCATCAGAACCTTAACCATGACTAAGAATGTAGCCAACAGGCATTTTAGTATTATCATTTTTTTTTTTAACGAGTATATATGAAGAATTTATATGCAAAAACAGATAAATATCATTTTTGACAATTTTGGACAATTTTAAAGTAAGATCACCCAAATATAGCATAAAATAATAATTTTCAAATGATATATTGGTCATAAAGGTATATTGTTGAAGTTATGGTCAAAAGAAGCAGATGTTCTTATTATTTTTTATTTTTCTTGATCTTTAATTGCAAATATCTCAATTTGATAAAAATGGATGTACCTGTTTTTCCATTCAAAATCTTCAATGTTATTGCACAAAATCATAGGATAAAAACATGCAAATTTCACGTAACAAAATTTTAGACCTCTGTACTACTGCTGAAGTACAAAAATGTCAGACATTCAGGACTTGTGAGCACAATACATGTCTTTTAAGACTATACTTGTACTAACTACTTCAACTGGAGACTAGAAAATATGGTTCGCAAATCCTGAGAATTCTTTATTTCAACATACTAGTAGACCCATGTCTTTCACTTGTAGCATGTAAATTTGTATGTCTTGATACTGTTATTTCTAATCTGTGGCGTCATGGTCTTTCTCTCGACCTAGGGAACTAACTTCTGGGTTTGGCCTTGAGTCTTCTGGTCTCGACCGCAACACTGCTTAATATATCAAAGAGAAGCTTGAGTTCTGGGCAAGGTGAAAAAGTAATCTGTGAGCTTTCTCATTCTTTCCATGTCAGTTAGGAAGAAAATCATTGTAAAAATGCCCCGAGAAAGGATTGCTCTTCAAATGCCCTCATATTGGAAATATGACAAGAAAAAGCTGAAAAGTTCAGAGGTAACATTCATGCCACATATGTGTGTGGTCCCATAAATTCATTTCTTTGTGAAGTGCAAGTACCTTTCAGGGAAAGTAATTGAATTTCTTATCAATTTGATAATCTCCAAATCTCACACTATGCAACCAATCCAACTCTCCCAGTTGCTTTGAAACAGTTTCTTTCACATTACTTCAGTTTATCATTAGAGCTCATGCACATCTGGTAGCACAAGAAAATTGGCATAAAACATGTCAAATATAAATCTCATCATTGTTCTCCTTGTACCGAAATATACATCTGTGAGATCATTTGATATTCCATCAATGATTTCTGGAGAATTTAAGTGTAAAAATATCTGAAAGGAGATAGAGTGGAAACTCGGTATAAAGAGATCTGATATAACAACAATATTCCTGATATAACAAGGTAATATTCTGGTCCCAGCTCTTTATATTCTGTTGTTTTTTAACCTTCACATAACGAGATTCCTGCTATAGTAAGGTAATTTTGATGGTCCCAAAGTCCTCGTTATACTGAGTTTCCACTGTAGTGGCTTCACACAGCCATACACTAGGACTCTCAAAACCCTGACACTCCCCTATATACAGTAACTTCAGCATTTTGTTTGGAGATGATGAGTTTGTCACATACACAGTGCCATCATATACAGTCAACTCTGCCTAAGTCGAATTTCTTGGGACTGAAGAAAATGCTTCGACTAAGAGAAAATTTGACTTATAAGGGGTCAAAAACAATAGAAAATAAAGGAATGGGACCAAGACCTTCGACTTAGGCGATTATTCGACTTATGCGACTTCGACTTATGCAGAGTTGACTGTAGTTTACAAGTGTGTAGACAGTGTGTGGGGCGCATCGCAGTGCTGGAGTTTACATTGCTGTCCCAGTAGTTACATTGTTTTTTGCTTTTAATTTGTTTTATTTTCAACTAGCAGAGGGGAAAACGTTACAGCATAGTGGTTTTGCTAGTATCTTGCCATTTATCATCATCAAACAAATCTGACAGAAAGTTTTTGACATAACCTTTAAATAGAATGTTTTTCAATTCATATTCTTGACAAATCTAATCCTTTACACCGATTTTAGAAAACAAATGGCCTCCACTTACTTTTTATCTTCCTTTGTTGTTCATCATTTGAGATGAATAGTAATAAGAAATAATATACTTCTACGAATTCACTTCTTGAGGAACAAGTGAATTCATCAACTCTCTTAAGTTACGACTATTATACCACTATTATTCTAGGTAAATAATTTGAAGAATCCTGAATATCTTTCGCATTTTCAATGGGAATCCATTCTGTCCCTCTGTTAAAATGTGTTACATTTTATACACACATGTAATCAGTAGCAGTGTTATTGATGAATATACTTCTAAGAATTCATTTCTTCAGGAAGAAGTGAATTCAATGAACTCTCTTGATTAAGTTATGACTATTATTCTAGGTAAATAATTTGAAGAATCCTGAATATATTTCCCATTTTCAATGGGAATCCATTCTGTCCCTCTGTAATCTGTTAAAATGTGTTACATTTTATACACACATATAATCAGTAGCAGTGTTATTGATGAATAATCAATATACTTCTAAGAATTAATTTCTTCAGGAAGAAGTGAATTCAATCAACTCTCTTGATTAAGTTACAACTATTATTCTAGGTAAATAATTTGAAGAATCCTGAATATATTTCCCATTTTCAATGGGAATCCATTCTGTCCCTCTGTTAAAATGTGTTACATTTTATACACACATATAATCAGTAGCAGTGTTATTGATTAATAATCAATATACTTCTAAGAATTCATTTCTTCAGGAAGAAGTGAATTCAATCAACTCTCTTGATTAAGTTATGACTATTATTCTAGGTAAATAATTTGAAGAATCCTGAATATATTTTCCCTTCTTTGAAATTACAGCACACATATTTCATGTTAGTTGGGAAGAGTGAATCTACACACTTTACAAGAAAGAGATGGAAATTGATTTCCATTTTGAAACTATATCGTAACAAATTAATTCATAACATTTCAAAAAAGTGACACATTTATGATGACATAAAAAACTTCTGCAAGCCAAAATCTTGAATTAGTAATTCAATATGACTCTACTAAAATAGAATTCAGCAATAAGATAGACTAAGTAAAATGTACTTCAAAATGTATTCGTACCTAATGGCCCATAAATTGAAAGAACTTTTCAAGAAACTGAACAGTAAAGGCAGTCCATGAGGCAATAAGCAGCTGACAAATATCATACACATACATTTACTTTCAACATTGACACAACACTACAGGTACATCAATTCAATTTTATTAATCTAGAAGGCACATTTCTTTGATCATGTACTTCAAAATGTATGTTACCACTATGTTCAATAATATGAAATTTTTCTAAGCCACATAATTCTTATCACATATTATGATCATGTTCTAAATATTACATATATTATAACTGCCATCAAATTGGCTGTAAACTGGGGACCCAATAATATAGATAGATTTTGGTAACAAATCAAAATGTGTTACTTATCTAAGCTACTATCCAGCAAACATAAGGTTGTGAAAAATTGCTTTACAAGCAAACTGATGCTTCAGTTTCTAGTACCTTGAGATGACAAAACAACTATCAAACAAAATGAGATCACTACTACACACTACGTGCAGGTGAATTCCAGTAGGAAAGAAGATAATTGTAGGAAGAACATGAGAACTCTATCAAAAGTACTCCTCTTAGCATCTTAGCCAAGGACAAAGATAGGATCAGCAAACAGCAATGGCCGATCTCCACCTCATGCAAGTCATGTGTCAATTATAAGCATGATATCTGATATGTTCTGTTTTCTGATATTATATGCATGATATTCATTTTGTTTTATCTTTATGTTTCGGATTTCAGTGCATGATATCCATTTTTATTTCAGGTATTCGAGTGCTAAAGACAGGACCTAGAAATATGCCTAGGAGGTCAAAGTATTGCTGCGCAAACAAAAAGTGCCACATGTGCGCTATGAAAATCTGCAGTGATACTTGCTCGCTCACCATACAAAACATACACATCTCCACAGGGGCTCATGCAAAGATACGACTGCAAAAAAAGCGTGGAGATTGGCATATGTGCTCTGGTTTTACATGTATACAGAGAGCTTATGCATTGCCAAAACAGCCTTTATAGTAACCTTTAAGTACATGGACGCCATTGCGTTTTAAAATAGTCCCAGTGGGAAGAATTTAGGGATTATTTTGTACCACAAGATTGATTCAAGCTCAATCAAGCTTTGTACGAGTAATATGCCAACCTCTGGAGATTATACCAGGTTATGTTTGTTATTATTTCAGAGATAGAATACATATAATAATAATAATATGCAACATTTATATAGCGCTTAATACAAATGTTTCTAAGCGCTGCATATCATTACCCCGGCTTTAGCACGGCTGCCCTGATCAGGCGCTCGAGCATTCAAGGAATTTCTTCCTACCGGGTACCCATTTACTACACCTGGGTGGAGAGTGACAAATGTAGATAAACGTCTTGCCAAAGGACGTGAGTGCTGCAGTGGGATTTGAACCCCGGACCCTGTGGTTCAAAGTCCGGAGACTTATCCACTGATCCACAACACCTCTACTAATACATATGGTCATTAGATCTGATGATTTACCAAGATTTGAAGGAAGATAATTTTTTCTCTGTGGTTGCCCCTACCCCGACCTTGCAACCTCATTTTGGGTGAAAATAGTGAATAGTGTGGCCTTTACGCCGGAAATACAGTAGTCCTGAAAAGTGCACACTGCAGGATAAACCTATATTGAGGAGTGTAGAAGGTTGTGCATCTTTTGTCTGGGCTAAGGATGCAAATGAATGAAAAATATGGTGCATATAGAAAATGGATGGAACATAATTCATATGTAGAAAAGCTATAAAATTTGAATCATTTGAATCATCACAGCTTATGAAAATATAGATTAAAAAATCTCTATAACATTCACAAAAAAAGTTATTGCTTTCACAATAAAAAAAAGAATTATGTGTAATAACAATGTAAAAAAAGGGGGAAAAGGGAAACTCTACACAACAGAGACATTTTATTAAAAAAAAAACACATGTTACGAGACATACACAGGACATCAATAAACCAAGTAATGGCTACAGCCCAGGAGACCGACAACTTGAGAGACCGACAATGTGGGTACAACGCACAACTTACATAAAGTCAACTGAGGGCCAATGGCCAAACAGACCAACGGTTCAAGGGATCAAACTGCAGTCTTGCAAGTCTTCTGAAAGCTTTCTTGAGGGCAAGTAATACCAACGTTGTCGGTCTCGGGCATCGGTCTGATGGGATGACCAGGAAAGTAACTGTTTTATTTTTCTAACTGCTTACAGTTCTGTTTTATTGTCTTGGACCTTGGTTTTCTTCTTTGATCCAGCGACTTTGACATCACCTGCTTTGTTTTTAGTCTTCTTCTTGCTACTTTCTTTCTTTGTCTTACTCTTTGCATCCTTTTTTCCACCGGAGGGTTCTGCATTTTCATCCATCCTTCCTGAGCCTTTGCCAAAGTAGCTCTTGTTATCTATAGTCACCTCATAGCATCGATCCTGCTCAATTAGAAAGTTCTTCATCTCCCAAGCGAGGGAACCATCCTTGAGAAGAAAGATGGCCCTATTGCTGTCCACCATGTATCTGAGTGCCATAAAATAAACAAAATTTGATAAGATTAGAGTCAGCTCCCTATATATTTCTTTGTCATCTTCAATTTGTTCTATTTAACCAGTACAAAAAATATAAACTGAAATCCAAATCACCTGGAGAAAAAATAATTATGACTGCAATACAAGTTTACAACTGCAAATTCTCATTGAACAAAATCACTTGATATGGAGGACACCCATATAGTGAATTATATCCAATTTCAGTAAAAAAAAAAAAAAGATTTCTTGTGCTGGATGATAAACATTACCAACATTCCTTGATGAATCTTATGAATGTACCAGTAATGTAATTTTTACATGTGACTCTGAAATATGACTGATCATGGAGTACGATTTAAGTACCCATTCAAAGAAAATAACTGATATGGCAAATAATGTATCGCTAGAAACGTTCTGGTAAGCTAACAGATGGCAATCATATACGTTTTATGTCAACTACATATGGGGTGACATAAAAACAATATAAACTAGACATATCACTAAAGGTGATTAATACCCCCGCCGCAAAGTGTGTGCCAAATTTTAAGGGCAATGGTGACTGATCTAAAAATGAGAAAGTAGTTTGGTCCGCAATATTTTTCCAGATTTCCAGATTGCCATAATATGGCATTACCATGGCAACAGCTTCTGACCATTGAAGAA
Organism: Echinometra lucunter; assembly: GCA_029962745.1. NCBI lineage: Eukaryota > Metazoa > Echinodermata > Echinoidea > Camarodonta > Echinometridae > Echinometra > Echinometra lucunter. The sequence continues at coordinate 25,866,459 of CM057151.1, forward strand.
ATATGTCTTGCGCATCTTCATCTCGAGACAAATGTGTGTGCCACAATTCATGAGCATTGTTTGAAAAATAAAGAATTAGTTTGATCCACAAGATTTCCCTGATTTATTGCAATATACTGTTACCATGGCGACAGTTTCCAACACAATAAAAAATGTATCTTGCACATCTTCATCCCAAGACCAATGTGTGTGCCGAATTTCATGAGCACTGCTCTAAAAATGAGGAATTAGTTCGATCCACAAGATTTTCCTCTCATTTATTGTAACAATATGCTTTTACCATGACAACAAGGTTTCTGACACATTGAAAAAAATGTGTCTTGCATGTCTCCATCCCAAGACCAATGCATGTCAAAATTTCACGAGCATTGCTCAAAAAAATGAGGAAGTAGTTCGATCCGCAACATTTTTCCGATTTATTGCAATAATATGCTGTTAACATGGCAATGCAGTTTCTGACACATTAAAAAAAATGTGTCTTGCATGTCTCCATCCCAAGACCAATGCATGTCAAAATTTCATGAGCATTGCTCGAAAAATGAGGAAGTAGTTTGATCCGCAAGTTTTGCAATGGACTGCAATGGACCGACTGCCTGGACTTCTCCTTTAACATGTCCAAAATATGCGATACAATGGTCTTCCCTACAACAAAAATTAAACTACACAAATGATCAGATGAAAACAAAGAATATACTATACAACCCCCACAACTATGATCATATCCTAACATACATTAGAGACACGAGAATGAAAGTCTAGACTACATGTACATATTAATTACCAATAATACACACTTCTCTCAGTATACGATTCCCAAGAGTTTAGGGACTTAATTCACTTTCTTTATTATTAAGCAAGAACCAGTAATATATAGAGTTTTTATTTTATAGAAATTGGAGGAACTTTTACCGGAGTAGACCTGAAGAATCTCTGTATAGTGCCTGGTGCACAGGACACAAGTTTGTAGACGCACCACCACTTACCACAACAACAACAACAACGTTTCCAAGCACTAAGTTTTGATATACTCTTCCAATCTAAGCTTAACCCATGCAATAATGAAAATAAAGTCAGTTTTTAATATCAATGTTCAGATATGAGGGGGGGGGGGGGGGGGGGGGGACGCAGGGTTTTTTAAAGCACACTTTTTGTATAAATTGAATGGCAATGATGCAACAAAGGAATTTGCTTTAAAATATCTCGCACACATTCATTTGCATGTTATAAATGCAGTCCCCCCCCCCCCCCCCCCATATTTGAACGGGCCTCAAGAATGCAAATTATGATGATTTTGAGTTTTTGATAAATATATATATATATATATATCAAGTAATAAAAATAAAAAGATACCCCTCAATTATGACTGCATACATGTAACACTTCTTCAGCAAACTAATACCTAACTTAGCTTTGACTGTATCAACACTTTCTTTTGTAATTGTGTAATGTTTATCAAAGCTAAAGTCACCCATTTCATACCTCTGGAGTTGATAGTTTGCATTGAAAAGCTGATCTTGCCATCGCTGGGTGATAGTTTCTGCCTCCTGCTGAGTCGGATTATCAGACACAGTCACAAACATCATCAGGGTTTTGCCCTTTTTGCTCATCTGAAGAATGCTCTCAGGATTTTTAGGATCCATCTTGGAGAAGTCTATCTTGGGTGCAGGTCTCTGATGCTCCATCAAGTCATCAGGATCTTTCTCCTCATCTTCCTGCAAAATGGCCAAAAGAAAAGAAAGAAAAGAAAACAATAACAGGCCATCAAGAAATACTGTTTTTGTGGTGGTGAATTTTGAAATATGTGGGGGTTACATCTTGTTCATTCTGGGAAACCTCATTAGTATTGAAACTGTTCTCCTTGAGAGCTTGGCATTCATTTTATTACTCCAGCTTTAGCCTGGGCCCTGGGTACCATAATGAGGCCTTAATACATTCTAGGACATTCTTTTTACCAGTTACCCACTTATTTTGAGTGGGTGAAGAACATTTTGATACATATAGGGCCACATGCATTTCAGGAAGAACTAAAATACTTTCATTTTCTCTAGCTTCAGTATGGCTATTACATGTATTGTTGTCGGTCTTAAGAACCGGCGAATAGCCCATCCTCGCGAAAAACACTGTTCAGAGAAAAGCGCGTTTAAAGTTTTGCACCTTTTTGAGCAGGGAATTTATATGCTTATAATCGTTGTTTTCCAGCAATTTTGCAGAGTAAACAAGTTTATATACTGTATTTTAATATCTCTTTGTATTAAGCACCACATACAAAGAATATTCAAATTATAAGCTTACAAACCTATTCGCCGGTTTGTAAGAACGAAAAAAATCGCACACCCGGTCAGAAATACAGGCTAATTCGCTACTTATTCGCTGGTTCGTAAGAACAAAAGCCTTGTGCGTGCGGTCAGAACATATCTTATTCGCCACCTATTTGCCGGTTCGTAAGAGCGAACAGTGCCATTCGCTGTTCACCTTCCAAATATGGCTGCGCGTATGTACATGTATGGATGCGTGTATGTGGGTCAACAAACTTTAAAAGTTGACAAGGGATAATATGTGCAAAGCAATTGTAGGGGGCTATTTGCCGGTTTGTAAGACCGGCAAGTGCTATTCGCCGTTCACCCAAAAATATAAAAAACAGGATTTCTCTAAAAATAAATGAAATTGAGCGATGAAATTTTGCCACTCGATAGATTCTGACATACATGTATACTATCCAAATATGCAAAAAAGTGAAAATTGATTTTTGGACCCAATTTTGGCTATTAGCCAGTTTGTAAGACCGACAACGGTATGTCTGCGCACCCCCCCCCCCCAAAAAAAAAGAAAAAACATCAAACAAGCAATTGGTATTTCATTAGAAAAAAACCCTGAAAAGTTTACAATTCCAAGTAAAAAGAAGCTTTAAACTATAACCTTTCACAACAAAAATCTCCAATTTACAGATTTGCATAATATACACAATACAGCACGATCAATTTGAATGGATTGCACATTTCACATTTTCAGTTATACAACCAACAGCCATGTTGATGCACGCACTAGACAGAAAACAGAAAAAGGGAAAGGAAAGCATTTTTTTTTTTTTTTTTTTTGCAGAAGAAAAACATCAAGATCAAGTAGAATGACAGCTTACTTTAGCAAAGTCTGTCAAAGTTACATCTAAAATACAATGTACTATAAAAAAGTGAAATGTTTAAGAAATAGAATACTAATTAACATTAGCTCTAGACTAACTCTATTCAAATAGTTTGTCAGGAGGCCACAAGATCGATGTGTCAATTCTGTGGGCTAACAGTCTCATGGACCGTTGCTACAGGTAAATTCATTCTCTGAGAGCCTTTGGTAACAATTTCTGAAAATAAAAATGCTCAAACTCACAGTCTTACTACCTAACTTAGAGATCGGTTTCAGGTGAACCTCATTATAACAAACTCCTCTGGACCAAGGAAATTACCTCATTATATCGAAACCTTGTTATATCAGGGCTAAAAAACAATAAAATGCAAAGAAGTGGGACCGGCAAAATTACCTTTTTATAAATAAGCATTTGTTATAACAGTGCTCTTTATTCAATCAAATCAATTCAATTCAATTTTGGTTTATTATACAAAATATACAAAGCAGCAGTCCAAGGACTAATGTTCACATAAAATAGGCATTAAAACAGAAATAATCATATACAATTAACATCATTAAACAATTAAAATTCTAATAAAAATCATGCAGCAAACTGTATGAATATTGTAAATAAAATGATAATAAAAACATTTTTGAGATTCATGAATTGTAGATATTGCAATGTATTACACAAGTTCTAGAAATTAGAAAAATGGAAATCATTACATTTATAATGAGGTTCCACTCCTGGGGGATCACTTGCAGATTGGAGTGGTACCCATGCGTGTCCAAAAAAGCGGTCGGATTTCTAACCCAAGGCGTCAACACCGTTTTGGGGAAAAAAATGTGGGTTTTTTTCAGTCTTACATTCAACGTTTCTGGGAAAAGGGGGTGTTTTTTCAGACTAAAATTTGATGTTTTTGAGAAATGGGGTTTCTTCAACCTTTTTTGGTACATTTTCCTATGCCACTGATGCCATTTAAGCCTTTAATAGGGGTAAATTTTAAATAATCCTATGTCCTTTAGGGGTAGAACTTGACACAAATGATTACGTCATTTACGGTCCAGTTTTGAGATGCTTTGACGAGCATGGGTACCACTCCAGTCTGAGAGAGACACCCCCCCCCCCAGGTTCCACTGTACTTCCTGTAGTGTTAGGGTTAGCTATACACAGCGCTGTGTAAAGCGGGCATAGGCTAGTCTTGTGTTGAATCATGTTATGAACAGTTCAACCTTAAAAACTTGGACTTGGAGTCAAGACCGGAAAATCTAATATTACAGGAGAAATCCTTCATTTCTGTACCCGATGTGATGATGTGATGTGATGTGATGAAAAACTTAAAAAGTTGCATCTGATCTCTGCTGGTGAATCCTCAGCCTCAGGCTCAAAATTGAATGTGAGACTAAGCCATTAAAATTAGGCAGAGTATACAGCCACACGCGTGTGTCTTTACCTTACGGCCACACGCGTGTGGTTGTATCCACAGCATCGACATGAGGATACAGCCACACTCAACTGAATCCCCACTTATACATGCGCCGCTACAGCTATCGCTAGTGTGCACTGTTACGATGGTATGTGCTGCAACTTGCAAAACTTGGGTCGTCACGAAGGTTTTATCTCCCGATTTCACTTATTATACAAACAATATTTTCACTTCATTCTCACCTTGTCAGCAAGCAGGTGACAATATATAGTACAATATTGTTTGTATTTCAGTGAATTTCAAGAGATTAAAACCTTTGTGACGATCCAAGTTTTGGGGTTTGGCAACACAGACACATCGCTTGTGCGTGCATACAAACACACTAGTTAGCGATAGCTGTAGCGGCGCAGAGTATAAGTGGGAATTCAGTTGAGTGTGGCTGTATCCTCATGTCGATGCTGTGGATACAACCACACGCGTGTGGCCGTAAGGTAAAGACACACGCGTGTGGCTGTATACACTGCCTTAAAATTAAACATCTAACATAGTAACAAGTTACATGTCTGCTTGCTTCCCATCCCGCACTCTCTATCTCAGCCACCCGCCTCTCTATGTTTCGCTAGGCTGGAGCTGAGCGGAGCTGGAGGCGAAGAGCGGGCTAGTAGCTCGATCTCGGCTCCAGCAAATCCTCCAGTCCCATGGCCCACTGGCACTGCACTTACCTCCCATTGCTCAAACAACCTTTCCACATCTGCATCATTGTAATCTCGGACATCTTTTTCTTCCATTTTTGTGACGGATCGTCCTTTTCTGAATCATCATCACCATATGTTGTTGAAAGAAATGGGATGATTAGAACAAAAATTAAAATAAGAAGAGACTTAGCCATCGTGCTATATAAAGTGAAGTATCGAACGGTGCTAGTGCTCGACTGTACCGCTAGCTATGCGCTACAAAAAACGAAGTTAGCTAGCTACCATATACTGACGGTGCACTCCCGGGACAGGACGGGGAACCTAGGGCTGGCCTAGCCTGGAAGCTTGGTAGAACAATTAAATGCCGAAGCAGAGCTAGAGAAGTAAGTCTGCGAGCAGCATATAGCAAGCACTCGGATGTTGCAAGACAACTCGTCCTCCAAAAACTCGTCCGGACTGAAAACGTCCCTTGCAATTGTTTGCCCGAATATTGAATTTTAAGACGATTTACCCCGCGATTTTAATACTACTATACTAGTGATTTGGTGCAGAACTACAACTATGAAATTTATGAATGATTAATATTGAATCATAATGATAATGAAAGTGCCACTATGATAATAATAATGAATAATGATAGAAATAATAGTGATGATATTAACACGACAATTGTTTGGTAAAAGGAAGCAAGTCAGGGGCCCGCGAAACCGGGGGGGGGGGGGGGGGGGGGGGGGGGGGGGGCCGCAGCCCCCCACTTTTTTGAGTAGACACATTTGCCTCTGTAGAAAAAACCCGGAAGTGATTATCCTGGTTTGTACGCGTATCCCCCCCCCCCCCCCCCCCCCACTTCAAGTTCCAGATCCCTAAAGCTGTAACCAAAGTCAGCAACAACTTGCAAAATAGAACTGGCATGGTATACCTCACAAAACACTTCCTATCAATGGCCCGGCAACTCCTTTTTTATTGAGGGTACATGGGTATTCTCATACCATTTATTAGAAATACTGTGACGGGTATTGTGCTTCATGTAAGAGTGAAATCATTTCCAGTCATTTCTCATATTCATCTGTTAATAACTGGAGTAAATATTTCAGCTGCGTTTTCATGTTATTTGCAATCTAAAAGAAAGCGAAAAGAGACAAGTATGCTCGCGACTATATGCTTGAAATTACTAGTAACTGTTCCTGCCATTTTCATTGACAGGAGGGCTTAGCCGAGTTTCTGCTTTGAAACCGAAACACTGCCTACACAGTAGATTTTTATGGGGACGAGTTGCCTAGAATCCTCTAGTAAGCGTACATAATATGGGCGGCAATCGTTATAGTGCAGCGTGTCGATGTTTTATTGGACGAAATTCAATCCTCTTTCTCCTCACGACAATATTCCTATTAAGTGGTTGAACAAAAAACATGAATATATCATGACAATGCTTACTTCCTTTACTGCACTTTCCCATGGCGTTGCCTTGACAAAAATCAATTAGCAGTCGAGATAGCTCTAGCAAGACTGAATCTTCCTTTTCTAGTGCAAGATAAAAAGCCGGCCTTATATTTTTCACTGAAAAAAAAAAAAAAAATCCCCTACATGATTGTCATCCATCTAGAAATATTTTTTCAACTATTGTAGATCAAAATAATTATAATACAGGTATGAAAGGGTACAAATGTCCACAAAACAATAAACAAGGATACAAACTGCAGTCAATGATTTCTTACACCTGCCATAAACAGATTTAATGTTGACAATATTTTCCATCCTCTTTGTGGCAAAATAGTGTTTCTCTCTCTTGTAGAAAATATACCACAATACACAGGATGCAGTCAGCGCTGCAATTCCTAATTCTTCATTACATATATTACAAAAAGTAAACAAGACATCAATTACACGCAAATATATCAATTTCGATAAACAAGTACAATCCTTACATAGCAAATAGAAATTCATGAACACATGCAGACAGCAACTGATGTAGTTTTCATGAGTGCCCTTTTTAAAAAAAGACTACCTGATACATTTCTACCCTTTAATTTCTCATTTTCAAATTGCTAATGAATTTTTATACTGCATATAGGCCTACATCTACATGTACTAAATTGTGATAGATCACCGTTAAAATCATGTTACCATGTTAAAAAGTTCATCTTTGATTGTCCAGAAGTGAGTACAGGATGAAAAAAAAAGGGGTAATTCCTGCTATTACTTTAATCTGGCCAGTAACATGATTTCTGTCAGTTCATTGAATACATTGTGGGAAAATTTCAAACTAAAATGAGTGTATCACTGAATATATGGCCTCTACCGAATGTAACATATACATCTCACTTCACCGCAGAGTGTGACACAAGTTCAAATCTGTTCAACAATATTTTTCCCGCATGCTGCACGGAAGTCACACAAAAGCTCTTCCTACAATTAGCCACTTCTAGACTAACGAAAGTTAGTTCATCACCCAAGTACAATCCTATAGACATTTGGTTAAAAATTTTTCTTGAAATAGCCTCGTGAACAATACAACTTTGCATCTACGACTGAAGACTGAATTGAAACAGTAACCACATTTTGAAAGTAACTATATATAAGTGAAACTGTTGGAAATGTATTCCACATTCATAGATTGATACGGTTGCATAGTACTATGTTTTCCTCCTTTATACAAGGAATAAGAACTAATCATGTGATTGTCTCAACATTGTCTTTATACATTTTTACTCCATAACTGATGACTCATTACTCTTATCATATTCTATACCCAGATTGTAAGATTCACATATAATCCACAGCTCAGTGCAAAAAAAAAAAAAAAAAAAACCTTGAAAGAAAAAAAAAAAGAAATCTAGAAATTTGGCTTCTTTGAGAGGTACTACATGTACCTGCACGGTATGGGCCTTGTAAGTTCAGATGAATATTATGTCACACCAACTACATGTACAACAATTCTGCTTAAAGGCATAAATGCATATCGGAAGGGAATTCAGTCTGTCTATTTAAATGGACATAATGAAACAATCTGACCAATTAAAGAACAACAACAATTTCACATTCAAAATGTTTAAACCTAAAAGTCAATGATTGTAAAAATGGATTCAATATCACCAGCCTTATTTATAAGCATTTCAAAAAATTCATCTCTGATTCTTACAATATAGAATTATACAAGTATTATGAAGATTCATTTCCCTGGCTTTGCAAAAATTAACAGACTAAGACTGGAATTCAAGAAGGTGGTTTAGATTTAGACAACAGTTTATGCAGATTTCATGGTATAAGTGCATTTGATTTAGTGCGTACGCTTAGATGGGTGATGTTCATTATTCCGACGGTTCATTATTCCGAAGGTTTGTTAGTTCGAAAATGAAATAAGGTTCATTATTCCGAAGGTTCAATAGTCCGAAAATGAAATAAGGTTCGTTATTCCGAAGGTTCGATAGTCCGAAAATGAAATAAGGTTCGTTAGTCTGAAAATAACTAACGAACTAACGAACCGTACACTGTATGTCATTTTTGGACTAACAAACTTTTGGAATAACGAACCTTATTTCATTTTCAGATGAATGAACCTTATTTCATTTTCGGATTAATGAACCTCCGGAATAACGAACCTTATTTCATTTTTGGACTAACTAACCTTCGGAATAAACGAACCTTCGGAATAAATGAACCTCCGAAATAACAAACCTTTGGAATAATGAACTGTAACCCGCTTAGATAGGTCCATTGATGAATGCGCATGTTTGGCATAGGGTGCTAAATTCACAAGTTGCTACGGTTTAGACCATAGTTTATTCAAATTTTACTCACAGTTTACTTAAATCAGTTAAAAAAAAAAAAAGTGGTCTAAACCATAGCAACAAGCGTGAATTTAGCGCCCTATGCCAAACGCGGACATTCATTGAACGCTCATACCATGGAATCTGCGTAAACCGTGGTCTAAATTTAAACCACCTTTGTGAATTCTGGCTGAAGGGGTCCTACAATAAAACAATATTGTTGACTGAAACTATGATAAATGCCTATTCCATGTCCCTATTCAATGTCCCAAGAGAAAGAAAATTTAACAAGTTCAGCAACAGAATGAAGAAATGTAACAAGGTGTAAGGCATACTCTGCTAACTCATATCAAAATTCATCTCAATAACTACAAGATATTGCAGTGGTATTTTTCACCACATGAAATTGTAATGCTTTAATCTACGTGATGGACCTTGCAGTGCGGAAACATTTCAAAAGCATGTACGTACATGAAGTAATATGATGCAAATGGTTTTGTTCAGAACCGCATTCCAGAAAAAAATATATGTCACTGTAAGCTGGAAATCTGTTTAGCAAAATAGACTATATAAAAGCATATATATGTATATGCACAATTCTGTACATTTCTTGCACTTTCAGATATATTTTTGAATTGACGAAATTAGGAGAAAAATTCAAATGAATGACTTAGAGAAGATGTGATGAAACAAAACATATGAACATGATATGTAATGCTTATTACAAACAGAGGAAGCATCTGTGGATAGTGACATACTGATGATAGATATCTGTGTTTACAAGGCATTTAACAGTGGTAATATTCTTAGAAATAGCTGATATGCTGATATATTATACTGTATCTTTATATTTTCAACCATCTTTGAAAAGAACCAACAAAAGCCTGAATTATGTGCAGTACATGCCATCCCAGTGAATACTTCTTGCATATCATACTCCAGTCTTTTTCAGTTAAAAAAAAACAACAACAGGTAAACCTACATTTCAGACATTGTCACTTGTTTTGAACATGTCTTTATGGATCAGAAGAATTATGCAAAATAATCCACTTCAGTAATGGGAGGAGGTGGGATTAACTCTATTTGTCAGGGATGCCACTTAGAATCAGACATGTCAAGTCTCACGCATTAGGCGTGAGACTCCTGCACTGGGGGCTTTTGCTCATCCCCAAAAATCTTTCTCACCCCTACATTACAGCCTATCCCCATATATATATTATACACAATGCCTGACGATCTCACGGTTCCCTGCCTAAAATCTCACGCATTGCTGATCTTTGACCTTGGTGTCTCTGTAGAACTGATAAAAAGAGTAGGAAAATCATCTAAAATGGGCCCTTTCTTACACAAAAAAGGTGTTTTCTATGGACAAAAATATATTGCTAAAGTAGGAATTCCTACTTTTGTCTGAAAGTGGCATCCCTGATTTGTAATAAGTTTGTATGAGTACCATTTGTAATAGATAACAAAAATTTGCTATCCACTTCCATTGTAATGAAATTCTAAGTATGCATGGTAAGCTTGCGATAGTATGTTATTCTTTTGAAACAATTTCCTTAAAAAAATTAGAGAAAGTAAGAAAAGTTCCCAGTCAATATATATTTTTTTTCATTGAGTGGGCAAGAACAGAAGGAAAGTGAACATGGAACATTAATAACACATGGTAGCTTAATGTTCTTCCATGCACCTTTCCCGATTCAACAAATGCACATTGAATTTGCCACAAGACTAGAAACTAAGCCAGCTCTATCCCTTTATGTCACTCCAAAATTAGTTGATTACAGCTGCTGCGGCTGCTGCTGAAGGTGATCAAATCTTAGAAATTAAATCATATTAATTAATGTATGACATGTGGCTATTTCACCTGAGAAAATGTTTACGCAATGCAAATTTCATGAATGAGAAGCAGACTTCATCCAACCTGGAATTTACAGTATGTGATAAAAATGTCACCAGAGAGTTGAAATAAACAAGAAGAAAAAGAAATTTTGATTATATCAAAGAAAGATTTAAACAAAAATAGACAAAAACTTACAATAGAAATCCCACATAATCGCTGGACTTTACTATTTTCTCTATTTTGGAAAAGCTTACAAATTAATAAGTATGCAAATTTTGAAAATCGTGGAAATACATCATACTACATCAAGGAAATATTTGGAATAAGTCTTCTTGCCTAATTGCTTTTTTTTTTTTAATAGGGTGGAAAAGTTAAGAAAAGAATCTTTGATGATGAAAATTTTCTTCCATCAAATGACTAATTGACTGTGATTTGAAATTCTACCTTTTCCACATTTTATGAGCAACAAAGCTCAATACAACACATACCCGGTACCAAATACATTACTTGTCTGTATCCATTCCACAGTATTTATTTGAAAACCAGAAACAACAAGGGTACAGAGAAAGAGGGCAGAAAATTGGTGTGGTATAACTTTCACTTACAAAGGTGCCAAGCGGCAATATATGAAACTTGAGATATTTCCCTAACCCTATTTCATATTCATTTTCTGAAGCCAACCCTTTGCTGAGATCTACACAGAAACACAATTTAAACGCAATATTAGCAGCAACTACACATCATGCCCCATCGCTGCTACACAAAAATAGATTTGTATAAAAATAATTTACATAAATTTGGTCCAGCATATTGTCGAATATGACAGCAGTTTTCACCATGCAAGTATTAAAATACAGTTTTGCGACATACAAAACAAAACTGACTTTAGTTCTGTGGAGTATTCAGTGACTTTGATTGCCAATGATACCTGAATAAATTCACCTATCAGAAAACATAACTCCAATTAATTCAGAAAATAAAGGGAATTAACCCTTCATTGTACATTTATCATGAAACATACTATTCTAACATTTACAAAGACTTCTGTGAACTCAACACAGAGTATTTCTATCAACTTAGAGGCTTTTACACTGTTTCCAGCTTGTGTGATATACCTCTTCCTCACAATAACCTTGACTAAAGACCATCGCACACTATAAGATGCGAGTGCAACCAGATTTGGGAATAAATGGCAATTTGCCTTAAATATGAAAGTTTAAACAAGTAAAATTATCTTATTTGAGGTTTCGAATAAATAAAGGAATACTAAGATCAATATTTTGGTTAACTGCAAGCCATTAGTTCAGAGTAAAGGCCAAATCGGCTTTAGCTGATTGCAAGATTGTGATGACGTAACTACGATTTGGAATTGACTTTGCCTTTATACCTACAAGGAGTCTCGCAGCAGCTCCGGGTTTTAATTTTAGTATTCATACAACAATTCAGAACTTTGCACAGCATGTTTTTCCATGTTTCAATGTTCATATCAAATGCTATAACAATTTTTTCAAACTTGGATCGCAGGCAGATCACGTAGTATGCGGTGGGCTTAAAGTACACATTCAAAGAAAAACACAAATATGGCAAATGATGTATCACTAGAATCTGGAAAGCTAACAGATAGCAATCGTATCAGTTTTACGTCAACTTTGTATCAGGTAATTTAAAAATGATACAAATAAAACCACCTCCTAGCATTTGTGATATTGGAGCGATTCGCCAAAAAAAAATAACAATGTTTTACTGACGTCACGAACGGGTTCAACCCTGTCCAAGCAGACGACTTCCCATACAGAATGAACATAATTGCATTGCAATTATTTCTCAAATAATAAAGAATTTAGTGTATTTTAGCGTGCTCATTTTTACACCATTCTAAAAGGGAAATGAAACCAATTCTCATAACTGAAATCTAATTTTTGTAAATATACAGGATAAGAGTTAATGAACAATCAGAGAAACCACGCATTCAAATTGAATAGCCCGCCGAATGATTGCATGGAAGGTAGTCGCTCCCTCTTGAAACGCCTAACATAGCGCAGTGTGTGCAGCTGAAAATGCAATTGCGTCTATTTTGTTGATTCCTTTATCACTGTAATGCCTCATTTTCCATCTAAATGATACCATGCACAGGGTTTAGGGAAAAGAATAGATTAAACATTTAGACAGACGCTAATGAAGTGAAAGAAATAACTGAATAGAGGACGACAAAAGAGGCACTGAAAATGTGTGAGCTGTTATGGGACATCATCTGCTTGTGTAATCATCATCCCGCCCGTGTCGTCACACATCTCAGCGGTGTTTGGAGAGCTCTTCAAGTGCTATGTCAGGGCTGTATTTTAGCGCCTGCTAATTGATAATAATTGATACTTCGAATATTTCTAAGCGATGTATTTTGACAAACTTGTTCAATCTAAGCTTCACCTACACAATAATGAAAATTGAGTCATTTTTAAAATCAATGAATATCTACTTTAAGATTGTCATAACATCATTTTAACCAGTCTACGGAGAGCATTACCTCCTGAGCCACATTCATAAGTAAGGGCAATATTTCACTTGAAGGAGCGCTGATGTTCTTTATGTGAAGATACAAAAATAAAATAAATGTATTTCTTTTTGAACTCCTCTCTATATTCTCGAATAAAACAAGTTTGATCTTGAAGAAATGAATAATGAACGTCTGAAATTCCATGAATGTCGAAGTGTGAGAAACTGAATTATACAGGGTTAAAAAAAAAAAAAAGATTAGACAACTATTAATGAGGGCAGACTGAACATGTTCATAAAATTCCAGTAAGACATATAATGTGAGGAAGTACAGTACTTCAAAGGGGCATGAAAGTAAAATTTCACAGAAGATGAATTCACCCTATACTGTCCTACTAGAAATGGGAAAATACAAACACATTCAGTAAACCCAACAACTTTAATACAGTGAATTTCCCAGGACTGATGAGAAGTGCATTAAAAGCAAAAATTCACTTCAGATAATGGTTTAAAACTGTTTTAAACACTGTCATGCCTTCTTGTTTGGTCCTATAGATGAATAAAAACAAAAACAAAAACAAAAACAAAACCACCCCCTCCCAACAACACTGAATAACTTGTCGAACAATTTAACAAAACGAGGAGGACAGGGGACACAAGCTTGTAACATTTAAAGGAATACATGTAAAGAAATACGCTACATATAAACAGGTACAGAGGTTAATACACACTGGGTGATTTCAAGTTTGGTGTTTACCTTTTGGTGTTAGTGTTGGGTTGATTTTTACATCAATGCAGCTCCAAATTAAAGATAAAACTGGTCGTCGGACAACTGTCACTTGGAGTTGAGCTGTCAATAATGTTATCTGGACCACTTTTGTAAACTAAGATTAGGTGTTGGAGCTATGGAAAGCAATCTAAATTGTGTTTCTAACACCAACACCAGCACCAACACCAAACTTGAAATCACCCAGTAAAGAGGAAGGGTGACAACATGTTCTTTTACCATATTATTGTATGTTCTTGGTTGAAGATTAACTGGGACTATTGGGTGCTGCCTACTTTGAAATCTGCTATATGCAAACAGTGTAATATGATGATAATAATCAACACTTCCATATCTCTTTAACTGAAAAATATATTCTTTACATGCTGATTACATAAGGCTTCCATGGAGCGGCAATAGCAACACTGCATGACATGTAAGAGTAAAACACAAGAACCTATTATATCGTTATGGTGCTATATACCCAGCTGGCCAGATTCGTAAGTATCTCCCAACAATAAAACATTAGTTACTTAATGAGAAACATTAAACAGTATTTTCTCCCTCTTGAAAAGAGTAAAGAATATTAAAGAATGGCTATTCTAATCAAAATGGCTTCTAAGAAAGAATTCAGGGTGTAAAATATTCCAAATGTACATATGAATTTCAACATAAACAAATATACAAAACATTGTCAAACTAAAAAAAAAATGAATACTTCTGACATAGAATTGACAATATTATATTAGCATGAGCAGCTTGTTATGTCACGTTCCTTGTTGCTTGATGATAGGAGGTATGTTCTTGATGTTGGGTGCTGTGTATGGTGGAGTAGGAATCCCACTAGCAGGCTGTGGTGATGGCAGACCAGGTGCAAATCCACTCTGCTGCTGTTGAATGTGGTTCTGGGTAATTCCTGCTACCACAGAGTTGAAGCTTGGCAATTTCTGCGTACTCATGGACTGACTCGAATGCACACTGTAAGGAAGTCCTCCATTAGAGTTGATGCCATTCATAGTTGGCAGACTGTTTGTGTTGGTACGGCGCAAGGCATTCTGAATGTTGGGAACAGTGCTCCATGTCTGCCGAAAACTGGGCAGAGCAGTCTGATGAGCAGCCTGTGATGGGGTTGGAGCAGATGCGCTTGGGCTCATTCCAGGTGAAGCGTTGGGGCTAGCTTGTGGCAAGGTGGTTGTGATGATCTGAGGACTCTGGGGTGACATCATTGGGTGAGGCACCTGTTGTCCTCCATGAGGAGACAACATGGGTTGAGAGATAGGGAACGAGGGCACCATTGCACGATTTCCACTTATGACCCCATTCAAGACAGTGTGTCGCAGGGAATCATGATGGTTGTCTTCCGTCGCAGCTGTGGTGCTGAGTGCATTCTGCGTTAGCAGAGATTGCGTCTGGGGGATTACAGGACCATTGAATTGAGCAACACTGTTCGTGAACACCCCATGCCCTGCTAGAGTGCTGGGTAGGGTGAAGGCCTGACCAGATTGTGCTGTGGCAGGCATATTACTCAAAGGCACTGCGTTGGTGAGATTTGAGGACGGTGGCTTGATTGCATTCTGATTGGATCCATCATTAGAGTTCTGTCTCATAGTATCAGCAATGAGTCTGTTTGCTGCAGACTGAAGATCACTGGGCAGCCCATCAGAGCTATCTTGGCTGATGGTGGCCTCTGTTACATCTCCTGGCAGCGAGTTGCTAGTTTCCTCTCCATCGTTAAAGAGCTGTTCCAGAGAGAGCTTGGCATCATTGACGTCCTCTGATGCCTGAAAGAATGCACGCTCCAGGGCTTCTGCCTCCTCTCTTGTAGGAAGGAAATCACCATTCCTTCCTGAAAATGTTCAAAATAATGAAAAAGAAACATGTCAATGTACTATCTATACTATGGTAGGCAAACATTCTACATGAGTTTCACCTTCTTTAAAGTTTTAAAATTATCAAGAATCAAGAGGGATGTGTCACATCCGATTTCTACCACAAAGTGATAGATAAAAAACTAAACGAAAAGAAGGGGAAAGCCCACATATTTTGCATCTTCTTCTCAAAGGGTTTAGGAATTATCACTAATCAATTTTGAAAATATTCAGGTATGAAAAACCAACATCACACATGGCAAATACAAGCAAATCAAATCTTTGTTTCAGCTGGCGACGCAAGAATCAGCAAATAGCTTCAAGTAATCAAATCAGGGCTTAAAGATGCGTAATGATAAAGGCTGTAAAATCATGTAAGTCTGAAGAGATTTTTTTTTCACCATTGCACTGAACTTAAACACAGAATGGAAAGTATGGCATAAAAAATATCAATAATCTTTTCAGACTAATGATAAGGAATACTACTTTCTTAACAAGAAAAACAAAAATATAACCTGCACCATAAGGAGTGTAAAGGGGGCAGAATGTATGAATGCATGAGTCTACCGAAGTTTGTGCTGTTTCTTGCTCTAATACGAGGGGGGGGGGGAGGGGTGGAAGAGGAACACCAAAACACCAAAACAACAACAACAACAACAATTCATACCTTCAAAGATGTCATTGAGGTTTTGTAGAACACTTGAAAGGGCTTCCTCTTCTGCATCCGAGTTGAGGTCTTCAGGGGGCGATTCTACCGCCTCTGCATTCATGACTTCCTCCAGAGCGGATATGTCCATGAGATGGACAGGGAGATCGTGGGCACCAAGCAGAGGGGGGCTCTTGAATGCAGGGGTCTGAGGTGGAGGATGAGGGGGAGCCACTGGCATCACAGGAGCACTAATTGGGAGCTGGTAGTTTTGAGGTTCTGTAGAGAAAGCACAGAAGATGCACATCATTTCAATACACAAGGTAGTTAGCTATGCATAAAGATGTCTTCGAGCAACACAAAAGAACAAGGCAAACGCCAAGCGTTGTCTCGCCTGCATATTGCAGTCATGAAGAGACTGCATGTCAAAACTATGCTATATATCAAAATACACAGACAGAAAAATGCATAATCATATTGTAATAATAAGTGAAAGGGAGTTCACAAATTATCATTGCACAGGCCTGGTTATGGATAAATTAAGTAAATAAATTAAAAAAAATGCACAATCATATTGTAATAATAAGTGAAAGGGAGTTCACAAATTATCATTACATAGGCTTGGTTATGGATAAATTAAATAAATAAATAAATAAATAAATAAATAAATAAATAAATAAATAAACAAATATATGAAAAACAGTAACAAGTAAAATACAAAATCTGGTTCAGGTATAGAGAGTAGTGAGTTCACTGCTATTATACAGTAAACTGTAGAATGAACTCTGTTGAACTGAAGTAAAATGTTAGTGTTAAAAAGTATCAAATTATAAAGTTCATGTCATTACAGGAACAAAGTGGTGTAAATCATAGCACAGTGCCAGTCATGGAAAGTTCATTGACCTTTAACCTTAATCAAATTCAATTCACATTCAAACTTGACCTGCACCTTCAAGAGATGGACCTCTGGTATGAATTTGGTGATTCCACGTCAAAGCTATAGAAAGTTATTAGGTGTACAACATAGCACAGTGCCAGTTATGAAAAGTTCATTGACCTTTGACCTTTGACCTTAATCAAATTCAACTCACATTCGAACTTGACCTGCACCTTCAAGAGATGGACCTCTCATATGAATTTGGCAATCCTACCTCGAAGGTATAGAAAGTTATTGTGTGTACAACATAGCACAGTGCCAGTCATGGAAAGTTCATTGACCTTTGACCTCTGACCTTATTCAAATTCAACTCATACTCAAACTTGACCTGTGCCTTCAAGAGATGTACCTCTGGTATAAATTTGGTGATCCCACCTCGAAGCTATAGAAAGTTATTGTGTGTACAACACAGCACAGTGCCAGTCATGGAAAGTTCATTGACCTTTGACCTTTGACCTTAATCAAATTCAACTCACATTCGAACTTGACCTGCACCTTCAAGAGATGGACCTCTTGTATGAATTTGGCAATCCTACCTCGAAGGTATAAAAAGTTATTGTGTGTACAATATAGCACAGTGCCAGTCATGGAAAGTTCATTGACCTTTGACCTTTGACCTTATTCAAATTCGACTCATATTCGAACTTGACCTGCGCCTTCAACAGATGGACCTCTGGTATGAATTTGGTGATCCCACCTTAAAGCTATAGAAAGTTATTGGGTGTACAACACAATTGTTGACGACGACGCCGACGCCGCCGACGACGCCGACGACGACGCCTACGCCGACACCGGAAATAGTGATACCTATGTTTCGCTCCGCTACGCAGGCGAGACAAAAATCACTTTTGTGACTTTACTGACTCATGTATCAGGTGAGAAATGCAACACACGTCACTTGATAACATTTTCCCTTTTGAATATCATTAATCTAAACTCTGTTGTCAGTGTGATCCAAAATCAAAGGGGAAGTCCACCCTAATAATAAGTTTGTTAGAAAAGGAACCAAACAATGAGAGGACAGTGAAAGTATGACCACATTCTGATTAAAAATAAGAAAGTTATGAAATTTTGAAGGTGTGATCAATCAATCAAACACTAATTGGCAACTCCATGAGGTAGCATGTGAGCTTACTTTCCTTTTGCCCTGTGCATTAAATTCCATAAAATCTTGTTTTTTTGTTTTGTTTTTTTTTGTTATTGATGATGGAGTATATTTTTTTACATGCAGGGGTTGTACAGAAACATATTTGCCATAATTATATTTTAATGCATATGCATTTGAAAAATTTACTTTGATGGGAAAATGGAGTTCTTATTTTTTAGTACTGGGCAAATGGGGGTGAGCCGCATGTTACTTTACGGAACTGCCTATTTGCATTCGATTTATCACAACTTAAATAAAACAATCATGACTTTTCTAGTTTTAATCAGAATTTGCTTAAACTGTCACTGTTCTGTTCCTCAAATTTTTCTGCTTCTATTCAAACATTTTCAGGGTGGATTTCCCCTTTAAATGTTGGTGTGGGAGGACCCATGGTAATTTAATAATTTCAAATGACACATGGATATTATACTTATATTAGGAAGAATCTACCCTTTCTGCTTGGAATATCTACAATGGTGGTACAAAACCAAAACAAGAACATAATTGCGATAATTACAAGGATTTTGAGAACGGGAATGATTACATTAGATTACATTAGATTACGACCATTCAGTATCCACTTAAAGAAGCCCACAGTAAAAAATATCTGAGGACCTATGGCTGTTAAAAAAAGGAAGAAAATAGGCTGTTTTCGCAACCTCAACGCAGACGCAGAATCTGCGGTTGGTGTGCAAAATTGAGAAGTTACTATAGTAACAGTGGCCTGGCCAGTCTGGCATTGAAATCTGCGACGGGCCTTGGCTAGATCTACGTCCATGTACATCTAGGCCGCAAAAGTGGTTCCATGGAAGCAACAGCCAATCAGCGTGCTTGCAGCGAGGTAAAGTTCATCCAAAGGTCAGATCACACGTGGTGCTCTCGCTATGTTAGCGATCTCTCATGAATTATATAACTCTATGCATGAATTTCACTGCCAACTAGGAAAGCAAAGAAGGAAAGAATGACGGATAGAGTGAAGGGAAACAAAGAAATAAAAAAGGATAAAGGCAGATAGGCTGAAGAGAAAACAAAGAAATACATAAGGCAAGAAAGACGGATAGAGTGAAGGGAAAACAAAGAATAAGGAAAGAAATGCTGATAGATGAAGGGAAAAGAAAAAAAAACATAAGAAGATGGATAGAGTGAAGGGAAAACAAAGAAATAAAAAAGGATAAAGGCGGATAGACTGAAGAGAAAACAAAGAACTACATAAGGCAAGAAAGACGGATAGAGTGAAGGGAAAACAAGATAACACATTAGGAAAGAGGAGTGGAGAGGAGAGGATAGATCTTAAAACTGCTCTTTCGATCCTGAAGTATTTCTTCATGATGTCATGCAGTTTATGTACGTTCGTCCGCGTTCATGGAATGAGCGAAATTGTAGATAAACGAGAGTTAGTTTGTGCACAGCGGACGAGGCTCCCCATCCCCATCGATGCAGAGCGAAAACCTGCTAATAATGCCTCCAGCAACACCTTCAGTGGGTTGAGGCATACAAATATACTGGTCACAGAAGGAACACAACTGTATCTCTTACCAAGTGGAGGTATGGGCTTCTGTGGTCGGACCTTCCTACGCTGATTCTTCTTCTTCTTTTTGAAAGGCCTGGTCAGAGCTGAAGGCTTGGTTTTCTTCCTTGGTCTCTTTGACTTTGGTTCCATCCGCTTGAAAATCAAAAGATTTCAAAGAAATTGTGAAGTAACTGCAGAAAAATTATGCACTGCAAGAGTGTTGTTTTATCCTATGTGTGGAATTGCCACAGAGGGTCCACATTTTGTGGTTTGGCCCAATAACTTTTGATGTAGAGCCCTAAAAACATATCAAATACATGAGCAGAAAAAGTAAATAATTCTACAAGTCCATTTCGATTGCATCAGTATTTAATGTTTGATGCTGAAAATCTTTTAAAAGAAAATAAGCACTAAATGCTTAAATCGGCAATGTCAGATTTTAAAAGTTTAAATCACTGCTTTACCATACAATTTGGCAACTTTTTAACTTCTTAAAGGGGGTACCCAATGCTGAAACAATGTTAGTTCATTTAAAAGAGCATGATTTTATTAGCAGAAAATCATCTGCCTAAAGTTTTTTAAAAAGTCGTGTTGCCAAGGAAACCCAAAATGTGGTAAGATTTCAGGATATTTTTGACCCCTAAGCTGTGTCCCAGTTTCAACTGGGTACTCACTTTGATGTCAAAATGACGTCAAAGTGGGTACCTTGTCGCGCAATTCCAGCAAAATGCGCGCATATTGTACAGTCTAGCGCGTAGCACAACTGCAATGCGCGGAGCTGGGTACCCACTTTTACGTCATATGTCGAACTCAAATTTTTTGGTCAACTCTTGACTTTTTATGCAAAAATTAGCCAAATTGCATTGATTTCGATTGAAAATCATCAAATTTTTAATGCTATTCTTCTTAGAATTCTATTCTCGATCATATATCAAAAAATATTTTACCATTATGTAATCACTTTAACACACTTTCTGTCAATTTATGTTTATTTCAGATACATGACTTCTTATAAGAAATATGCAGCCCTAAAAAGAAAAAAATATACTGGTGTAGCCCATATGAAGAAGAAAAGCTGATCAGATAAAGCTTCAACTTATCCATATGTTAGAACTTGTAAACCTTAAACTCTAGCAAGGTCTGTATTCATTTGTACAGTTTGGTTCACTCTTATTTTTCTTTTTTTTTGCGATGGGAAGATGACGATGTTGACCACCCAGGAGTAGTATAGAAACATATAGCTGTGATGTATACTCAGCCACATGCACGTAAACAAGCTATAATCAAAATCAAAATTACTGTGCAAAGATTTTGACATTTCACCCTTGAAGTCGTACCAATAAATCGCTTTGCAAAAAATGAACCTAAACTCGAGGCAGGAGTAATTGAAGACTAAACCTGGCTCTTTTCTACCGACCCTGGTTCAGTTCGGTATGGGCACAATACGCCGGTTATGGTACTGGTATGCTTTACGAAAAAGATTGAACCTGGCCAAAGATTGTTAAGTTTAAAAGTGTTTCAAGGAAGACATTCTTACCACTCTCTTGGCATGTTCCTGGCAGAGAGGTTGCTCATTGAACATGTCAAAACTAGGCTCAATACAGCGGAATCCTCCTGGGAATTCAGCACCACACTGGTAAAACAATACCTGATCTTCATCTTCAAGTATGTCTGCAGGTTGGTTTACTATTAAGGATTATACTGAAATCTCTATGGATAAAGGCAAAATTAATATTTGAAAGAACGCAAGTCAGTTCTTATTTCTTTTCTCTTCTTTTTTTTATTGAGTCAGTTCTTATTTCTGGCCTTATTTTCCAAGACCTTAGTAAACTATCTTTCACTTACTCCAGCTGATCACCATAAAACAACCCAAACAAAGTATCTGATCTATGATATACATGTACCTACAGAATGTTGCACAAATCTATAAAAATTAGACTGTTACTGAAGGAAAACAATTTCCAAGTTTTTCAAATACTCAAAAGCCTAGTCAAACTGATTTGTTGCTTTTTCATGTATATTATTGTTGTTTTTACGAACCGTGGAATCGTGTTTCCTTATTTTGTATCAATGTACATGGTAATATACACCATTTTAAAATTAAAGGGGCCAGAAACTGAGAAATCACGGGGAAAATGAATTTGCAAAAGGCTTGTTTACTTGTACATTATAATCCCTCCATTATGCGAGCCCGTCGGACTAATGCGATAAAAGTTCGGATAGCATGAAGCTGACCAAACTCAGTCTAATCACATACTTCGGATTCTCACATTTCTCAACAATCTTGAGTCTTTAGACTCTTAATGGGTCTCCTCATGTTCACTCGAAAAAGCGTCTTGTATATTGCTCCAACACTTCAAAATACAAAACATAGTTTATTTCTGGTTGGTTAGTCTAGCAATTGCTCTTCATTGCCTTTCCCCCAACACATCATTGCCGCGGATTACGTAACACCCCTCAGGCTCTTCCAGAGAGCTGGCAATGTAATTGTTTTTCCATATGACTAGCTGTTTGATTGCTTTTTCATTGCCCAAAATTTGAAACACAGGGCAATAAATCACAGTTATTTACAATAGATTATCCCTCGTCTCAAAACTTGGAAGACCGACTGCATTCCCCATTCTCATTCGAGATCATCCATTTTTTCCCCATGATTTCTCAGTTTCTGGCCTCTTTAAAATCCTAAGCTTTCTTGATATCGATACATGAAATCGTACAAAGAAAGCAAATTACTGTTATTTAAGAACACCTACATCTATACATGCGTTTTCCTCCAATTTATGTTTCTGCGCATTGCATACGGATTCGCTGGTTCGTAAAAACAAGGACGTTATAACAGATGACTCTAGGAAGGAACATTGTGCAGAGTACGTATTTTCTAGGAAACATAATCATTATTAAATAATACATGCTGTTAATTAGAAGGAGAAAAAAAAAACACTTTTAGTACATCCCTGGATTCGGGATTCAACAACAAAAATGTACATGTAGATAAGAACATGTTGAATGAAAGGATACGTCTAAAGCAGTGCTTGCTGTATGGCATAGCTTCCTCCTGGCAAGGGTCATCGTTCTCCTCCTTACTGCAGCAGATCCTCTCTGGAGGGGCCTGAGGCTTGGGCCTACAAAAACAACAACATGAAGTCAGTGAACAATTCCATCAATTTCATCCCCTCAAATAATCATAATTATAACAATTTAGAATATACAATGAGGCAAGTCAAGGATTACACTAACTTCTAAACATGGCCAATATGTAATAACAATAACTAGCAAAAGTTATGCACAAAAATGAATTTCAAAAATTTCAAAAAATAAGATTAAAGGTACACATAAAATGGATTGAGCATGTCTATTTCTACATGTGTAGTTACGTGAACGAAGTAATTGCAGGGCATTTGAACAGCTATGTGTACCATACTTATCACAGTAACCCCCCCCCCCCCACCCCCCCTCCCTCTTGACAGAGAAATGCTGATGGACAATCAAGCTTATTAAAAAACCAAATGTAAATCAGTAAATTTAGTCTCCTGTGGCTCTACATTAGATGCTTTTTGGTTCTCCCTCCTTCTCATTCCTTCCTTCTTCTTATAGTTCTTATAGTTCTTATTTTTCTTCTTTTTCTTCTTTTCTTCCTCCTCCTCTTTCTTCTTTTTCCTCTTGTTCCCCTCCCCCTCCTTCTTCACCTATTACTAAGAATACAAGTACTCTAAAAGTGGAAATTTATGCACTGTTCATTTTCTGTGCTCAGTAGAGTTAAAATCATGCATTTTCAATTTTTGCAGTATGGATAACTGTATTCATGTGCAAAATGAACAAAATATTAATATGCGTATTATGCGCCATCTTATTTTTGTGTTGTGCCACGCTAAATGCGTGAAAATTTCAAGACCGCTAAATATTCCACATTTACAGTATACATCCAATAATAGCCAAAAAATACTTCTATGTTGTTCATGGTTTTGACAAGGCACAGATTTAAGAGACCTCAACAAAGAAAGAGATCATAAATGCATATTTTCAAACTTCTGACAAATTAAAGTGTTGAATTAACCTTTGTAATGTCTGTTCCTGAACCCTGAGAATAGATACAGCTGTTCCAAAGGGATGCTCTCTGGCAGCATCAACCAGGAGTCTACTAGAAGATTTCATTTCTCTCTGCTCGTGCTGTTCACAATGAAGGCCAAGTTCTAGCTTCCTCCTATCCCGCTGGAGATTGTTTTTCAGCTGCTTCAGTCTGCTGTGCCGACTCATTGGGCTATTGGTTTCATCAGTACTGGTTATGTGACTGAAATATACACAAGAATTTGTAACAGTATTTTGAAAGAAAAATAATATTGAATACCATAACCAGACTTTTTTAAGGGGCTCATCACCTACGAAAACTTTAAAAACCCCAAAACACATGCACACGTTGGTATCAATATGCATATAGCACATCACTTTATTTGACAGACGATAAAACAGCAATATAGATAAAATGCCTTGCTCAAGAGCATAAGTGCCGTGCCGGGGATCGAACCCCGGACCTTCGCGTCCCCAGACAAGCGCCTTAAACCACTTGACTTCAGCACCTCTACCTGATTTCTGTACAGATACAGTATGCAAGATCCCCTCCCCCCAATTTAAAATGCACTTGTCAGGTGACGACTAAGGAGGACAAAGAAAATAAAGGGTAACTTAAAAAGCAAATCCAACTCTGACACACTCAGTAGTGTATCAAAAGAAAGAAAAACTGATGAATTTTCCTTGTGATCTTAATTTTATACAAACTACAAAACCTATCAAATCTTCAAATGCATATTTGGATTTTTAGAAAAAAAGATTTACACTTCACATGTACCTGTAAGTAATTAAGACCGATGTTTTTGCAAACAAATACTGATGATTACTCACCTTACACTATATTGTTCTTTACAAGTATTTCTACATCTTCTGTCTGTGACCTCCTCACTCTCCTCATCATCTGTGTCTGAAAAGTCTAAACCTGTATTGGCATTTGGGAATATAAAAGATACTACAATTAGACAAAATAATGGATCACGGATATTCAATATTTACGTGATTACACTGTAGCTCATATAACTGCAAAAGGAGCATGAAATATACAGACAAGGCAAAAGCCATAATGTATCTTGTCATGTTCGTGTGCAATCATTCTTGCAGGTAAATTGTAACACTTGACCTCATTTGACCTGTGACCTACATACGTGACATTTGACCCCAAATAACACTGAGGTCCCTGTAAGGCATCTACCATCCAAGTTAGGTTACAAATGGGCTTACGGTTTGAAAGTTACCAACTGCAGTAGAAACTGCTGGTAAATTTTAACATTTGACCTCATTTGACCGTTGACCTACATATGTGACCTTTGACCCCAAAATAACATTGAGGTCCTTGTAAGGCATCTACATCCAAGTTTTGTTACAAATGGGCAAATGGTTGCAAAGCTATTCCAGTTTCATTAGCTTCACGGACAGACAACGGATGCCAGTAAGGATCCCTTAGTCTTGCTAGACCTCTGTGCCTCGATAAAAACAGTGGTTTGATGTGTTCCTGTGTATATGATTGCTATAAAAATCTCTTCCCACATTAATTGTGATTACGTGAACATATCAAATTGATTGCAATGTAAAATTTATGATTTGTATAAAGATCATAAACATGACAATAATACACTGAATAAACAGGCCAAAAATGTTTATGAGATTTTTTAGTATTGCCTATTATTCCCATTGCCTAATGGAACTGGCTGGTCTATGAATGTACCGGTATTTAACCTAACAGAATAGGAACGGATCAATGTTAAACCATACCTTGATAGCGATCCGCTCAGAAGAAAACAGAAAATTCAGAAAAAAATAGACTGGTGAACTTAACAGATAAACCATAGATTTTTTTTGTTAAATTTGAAATCTCCATCAGCTTTTACAATAAAAACTGGTAAAATGTAATTTTCCACATTCCAATCCCATCTAAGCATTTGGAAAAATAACAGTATTCAATGTTGTGTAACAACATGCTATTCATAAAGCATAAAAGAATACTACCGCAAGGAAAATTGACTAAAAGGTAAGTGGAGTGATTAGTGTACAAATACTGGGAGGTAGTCCCACGTTAGTTAAGTCTACCATTATTCATTACTTTTGTCAATCTGAAGCTTGCATTAGTGTACAAATACTGGGAGGTAGTCCCACGTTAGTTAAGTCTACCATTATTCATTACTTTTGTCAATCTGAAGCTTGCATAAACTTTGTCGTCTCAGCCATCACACATTTCATGACTTTCTCATTATTTGTCAAATTTACATGTATACAAAAAATATCACAGATATGTCCCTCTGATTGCAATGCCTTTTTGAAAACTGCCTTCGAGTAAACATCTTGTTTTTCATAATTGAACACAGAGACACATTGTGGACCTTCATCTCATAATTCAAAGAAAGTGAATTTCACAAACCTAAAGGAAATATATCAGTTCTCTCATCTTCATCAAGCTGAAGACGTTCTCTTAACAGATCAACTGCAGGCGAGTCAAGCTTGCGAGCAAAGAGATCTCTTGGGTGCTTCCGTTGAAGCTTCACAAATGCCTCCCTGGGTGAGGAAACATGCTGGGGCATCTGGGGCCATGGAAGCGTTGGGACTCGTCCTTTCCCCTCAACCAGTGGAGGTAAAAGGGGCAGGAACTTTGGGGAATCGAGGTATGAAGAATTCTTGTACTGTACTACTCCGCTGCCAAGTAAGTTGTTAGTGTGTTCAGAGGCAGCAGCACCGGTGAATTGAGTGTGCTGCATAGATTTGGCAAGCATTTCTTTTTCTCGCTGTTGACGTAACCTTTGCTTGTTCCTCTCCAACTTCTCCTGGAGTCTTTCATGTAATGTGCTGCCATCTTTCCTCCTCTTTGACTTTGCCTTGATCACTTTCTGAACTGAATTTGAGTGAAGTGTAAGATTGTCAGCACCAGTCACTGCACTGGCATACTCTTGTGGCTTGCTTCTGCACATAAACCTTAGGTCATTCAATTCAAAATTGCCCTTAGAGTTAAATATAACATCATCTAAAATTGATCTATTTCCCTTCTTCTTATGCTTTTCTTTCTTCTTCTTTTTCTTTTTCTTCTTTTTCTTGTCTTTTGATTTCTTTTTATGCTTCTCTCTCTCTTGGCTGCCTCCCTTGCTGCCTGGGTTTGATGCATCATTTTGGCTGTCATTTCGACTGTCTGGAGATTGGTCCCCTTTTCTCTTCTTTCCTCTCTTCGGTGCCAGCCCCAAGACCTGCATGTGGCTGTTACAAAATCTGGAATTACCAAAAAAGAAAGAGCATGTTTAGTGTGACTAGCATTCTGTGAAGGAGTATTCAAATATGAGGCGACATGTCCCCGCATCAAGTTCCCGCAACATTTTTAGTGTTCAGATATGGTGCGACATTGTGGCACCACTTATGTTAATGAATGGGCATTAAAGCGTTAACTCTCAAATAAAAGAGAACTTTGTCAAAATTTGCGCAGACAAACTTGCACCTGCATCGGCGACATCTCTTTGTCGCCTCATACCCCACTGACTAGTGCACTAAAATGTGGGGATTTGTTGCAGGGACATGTCGCCTGATATCTGAACACCCCTTGATGAGTACACGTATTTCTCAAAACATACTACTTCTATTATGGTATGAAACAAAACAAACAAGAGAACGAAACACCAAGATACAGTGAGTTATAGTAGGGTACATTTCGAAAAGCAAAGAGAATGAACAATGAGAAAAATAATCTCTGTAGAGTGTGCACCTCAACAAGATACAAAGGGACTTCTTCCACACAATGAGACCATAATTTCTTCATGTATGTACATGTAAATGGAAGTAGGGCAATTCCATGGTAAGGGTGTAATTCCGTTACCAACATTTTTAGACTTTCAGTGCCTCTTTTGTACTCTGCCTCCCTTCTCACCATTTAATACTCTGTAAACATGCCCCTTCTTTCATGTGAGCTCTTTCATTCCAACAATTACATCCATGATATTGTGGTATAACACCTCGGTAACGGAATTACCAGAAAAAAGCGCCAATCTTAAACTTCAAACATGTCTTTTAAAATCAAATAAACAACAAACAAACCTTGATTTAAACCACCAACCAGATTATAGGTTGTAAGTTTAGTGTGGATTTGATTTTAAAGGTAGTAGACATTTGCACAACACTGTTTCAGAATTTGAAGAGAAATAAGCCAATTTCAATATCAAATGACAGATATTTAGGTAAAACTATCATGTTATCAAATTTACAACAATATTCCAAAGAATAATTGAAAAATGAATGGTTTTACTCTTAAAGCATCAGGAAGACACCTTTACAAAACAAAGAAAATAAAAGAAAATTTGTGTTGAAGTTGAATATTTCCTTCTCAATCCTAAACGGGAATGTTTACAAGTATTTTTCTGTGGCTTAAGACAATCTAAAGTAAAACTTCTGTGCAGATTGGACGCTACTTGCAAATGTGGGCTACTACCTTTAAATGTGTCATTATTTTTTATACTAATTATAAAGGAGAATGAAGGTCATGTAGAAGTTAGAGAAATACATATTCCATGAGAAAATCAACTCATTCAGGCCTTCCGATTCTGTAATATTCAATATCAAAAGTCTCATGCGCCGTCTGGTGTCTGCTATGTTACCACTGTGGGGATTGCCATGTTCAGAGCCTACTGGGTAAATCTAGCCCCCTGTGAAGCAGTGACGTTTCTGCAGAGAACTGCTTTTGAAAATGCCTGGATATATGCGTAATCTTTGTATTTTTTGTAATGCTCGTTTTCCACAGTTGGCTCCAAAAATGCCCTCGGGGAAAAACTTGGAGGTGTCTTTCTATTCCGTACTAAATAGGGACAAGTATCCTGAGTTGTTCAAGAAGTGGGCTGCCCAGGCTTCTCACCAGGATTTCCTTTGCATATGGTGGAAACACAACATTCGGCATCCAGGAAAAGTTTACGCATGGTACAGAAAACTGGAATGTGTGGCTTTGTTGTAGTTGGGTACTTTTTGTGCATACAAAAAGTGCCATTATACACTTTCATGCTTAAATTTACGCATGGTGGCATTCCGCCTTCTAAATTTGCACATGGTGGCAAAAGTGTTTTTGAAATTTGCACATGGTGGCCCTGCCATGTGTAAAAGCCCTGGTGAGAACCTAGGGGCTGCCACTCTCTATCTTTCTCACTCCTGTCTTTCTCTCTCTATTTCTCTTTCTTTCTTCCTCCCTCTTCATCTATGCAAATCAATCCATACATATCTAAAAGGATATTTATAAGTTATAGTGTACAGCATTAAAAGGCCTGTTCTAAATGTCGTACGTATAGTTTAAATGATTCAGAGAAAATTACATTAAAACTTAAAGTATTTATGGCTTTAAAAATGGATTAAATTGTTTTAAACCAATACACGTTTTTCTTGTGTCTTTTTTTTCTTTCAATAAAAAAGTTTTTATCACAGATAATTTACATAAACTTTGAGGCCTTACAATAAAATTTATACATGTACATTTATAGTGTACTGACATTACATTGACCATGAAGCTACTGTAAAAACACAGGGGTGACCCTGCTATTCATGTCCATAACAATTACTTTTGAAGATTTTCAGTAAATTTTTGCCAACCTAGTAGAGCACAGAGACGCCAAGGTCAAAGACCAATAATGCGGGAGGTTTTAGTCAGGCAATGCGTGAGATTGCCAGGCGTGTGTATATCATGGGGATAGGCTGTGATGTAGGCGTGAGAAAGAGATTTTTTGGGATGAGCAAGAGCCCCCAATGCGGGACTGGACATGTCTGAGAGCAACTTATTAAATCATATGTTGATTCTGACTTTGAAATGATAATTGATTTGAATGAATGGAGAAAACAGATCCATGAAGGTTTGAAAAAAATTTGTGTGCAATTATCTTTTGAATTATTTATATGGTATTCCATTCCTTTGATGAAGTACAGACCGACTTTACAGTACTTACTGTCTATTTTCTTCTCCAGGGATGGGATTGGTACAGCGCAGTCTATTGTACTTTGCTACAAACTCACACTGCTTGAAGGGAGCGGAGGTATCTTCCAACACGTGGCGAATGCAAAAAGCATAGCCGTTGAGGCGCCGCTGCTTGCACAACTTGGCACTGTACGAACATAGTGGCTTGTTGTCAACTTCTGAGAAGTGAATATGCTTGCCTTCGTACATCACGTGAGTGCCAACATTGGCTGGATATGGAGAAAAAGTGCAGTATAAAATGTGCTAAGTCATTTCTCATTTAAACGAAATCAAATACACAACGAAAAAAAAAAGTAGGGTCTGGTTACTGGACACTAGTTAGTGGTTGAAAAAATGGGACGAACTACTTTAAACAGGTACATGCAGTACTAGAAAAATAAATAAATACTAGTAGTAATTAATGCAATGATTAGAATTAAATTTGTCACTGGAGACTAATTAGGTGGTCTGTCTTAATGGAATCAAAATGACGCTTTGACATTTTGCTGATGCACATTGATACAAGGCGATTCTGACTCAAAAGGCATTCTCATAATTTTAATTAACATGATTGCCTTTGTTTGAATTTGACCAATGTAAAACACTGTTTTGGTGCACAAATGATAAAGTGGCATCAAAAAGGACTATTTCTAAGGTCTTCAACTGCTCCAAGTTCCAGCATCATTCAGCAATGTCATTTCAGAGATACAGTGTGCTCTATACCATTGGAACAATGTATTGATGCAATACCGATGCAACGTTGATGCGATGTCATTAATTTTCATTGCGGTGATTATGATTATTTAGGATTTCAATTGTACTAAGTTTCAGCATTACTGACTATGCCATTTCAGAGATATACTGTCAGAACAACCTTTTAATGCTCTGCTGATGCAACTTTGATGTGAGTCATGTGTTGTCATGATCATCTATTTTTGTAGGATTTAGGATCAAATCGTTCATCATCTGCTCTACATTATCTTTTATGCCTTACGGTGTAATTTTATGGCCTTTGCACTTTTTGTCTCATTTGCTCCATGCCCTTGCATTAAGTTAAAAGGCATGAAATAACTTTCTCTCAAGTATATGAAGCTTTACTTGAATCATGTTATCACTTCTGTTTTTTTTAGTTTTGCTGCTATGTGCTTGATATCAAGAGGCCAAAACTTGGTCAAAATCAAGGGTTTGTGATATCACAGTGGCACAGCTTACTTTGTGTACCTTAAAGCTCATGTACAGTTTTGGTAACATCAAAAGGAAAATTGGCATGAAAGTGATTAAAATACATTGCCCGCCTTGCATATAAGACAATGTACATGCACATGTGTGAGATTATGTGATATTCCATTCATGATTTCTAGCAAACTCCTGTATTAGAAATGAACAAAATGTAACGTTATGTTGTGCTCAATGCTAGGACCTCTGCATTCGGACTGCTCACAGCACTTTTAACACTTGTTGTGTAAAGAGACCTCTCATTGGTTTTACAGATATGCAGGGCCTGTAGGCCTGTGTGACTTTACACGTCCCTGCCTCTGGTGGTCCAGGATCAAAAGTATTCGCCTCTAATTTGTCCGCATTTCTCATGCTGCTCCGGTCTCAACGGACCCTTTCGACAAAAGCCCCCCCCCCCCCCCCCCCGTCTCAAAAGGATGTATATATAGAAAGAGAATTACTCTAAGTTTATTACAAAATGACTGATAGTTCATCTCTTTATGTCATTTAATCAAAGATAAGTTTCTTCTTTATTTTCATAATTTATTATCATATTTATCACACAATATTTGTTACATAATGCTTATAACAAAACGACTGCTATACAAGCCTAGTTAACACACCCTTTTGAGACAAGCAGGGGGGGGGGGGGGGTGCTTGTGTCGAAAGGATGTGTTAAGCCTGGTGGTCAGTTCCACTTGGCACCACACCCTTTAGAGATAAGCCACTAAAAAAAAGAACTCTAGGTAACCTTCAAATATGTTCAAATAGTTGATTTTACTATTCACTTCTTCATATTGGATTTCTAATGACAAAAAAAGGCTGTTTAACGGCATACATTGTTACAATTCACACAGATCTATTTTATTTTCAAAACAAAGTAAAAATAGCAATTAACAGAGAGCCCTTCCTAAAATGAGTGAAAGGGGAAACAGATTTACTAGGCTTAACTGAAAAAAATTATAATTGGCACCTTTTCAGTCACTCCTTTTGCAATGCTAACTGAAGACATTAGTGATTGTCTTTTGACTCTTTTCCTTGTTGACAATCTAAAGACAAAGACATCATGTTCCATCAAAATATTTAATGGAATTTGTTTCAATAAACACAGAATGGAGGAACGATGTCTGTAAAATTCTGAGAAAATCCTTTGATAAAATAAATCATGATGAATAATAAAATGACAACTACAATGCATCCAAGCATGAACATGTATCTCTACAGATATGTACATGTACATGTACATTTAATGAATGGTTTAATGAAAACAGCTTACACTTGTATATGTTGTCAGAGAAAATGTTTCAGGAATTTAAAAAAAATGTATGAAATTCCTTGGTAGCAAAAAGTGAATTGGGTAATATGGTGTACATGCATGCACATGTAGCATGTACATGTACATCTTGTGCACACAATGTTATCATACATGTAATTTACTTTTCTTTTGACAATACACTTCCAGAATTGCCTATTTTGCTTTTCATGTAAGCCTACTTCATGCACTAGATAGATAAACAAGCCAATAGCCATAATGTGTCTGCCACATCCGTGTGCAATCATTCTTGCAGGTAAATTGTCATTTGAACGCATATGACCTTTGACCTATACACATGACCTTTGATCACAACTAACACTGAGGTTCCTGTAAGCCACCATCCCAGTTAGCCAGACCTCCCAACCTTTCTGACTGAAAAATAGGGATGATTTTGCTCAAAATTAAGAAAAACACAGTATTTCCCATAGGAGTGTGTAGTAAATTTATCAAGAAAAATAGGAAAGTCATGTCGAAACAAGAGCTTGGAATGGTCAAAATTCAGATTCTTTCCTCCAAATTCACAATAGTTGGGAGGTATGGTGAGGTTACAAATGTGCATAGGGTTGGAAAGTTACCAACCTCAGTAGAATCTTGCAGGTAAATGTTCACATTTGACCTACATATACATGACTTTGACCCCTTAATAACATTAAGGTCACTGTAAGGCATTACCATCGAAGTTTGGTTACAAACGAGCTAGTGGTTCAAAAGTTACTAACCCCAGTAGAAAATGTTAACAGACTTCATTTGACCTTTGACCTACATAGTACATACATGACCTTTGACCCCCAAATTACACTGAGGTCCCCACAGAGCACCTACCACCCAAATTTTGTTCCAAATGGGCACACGGTCACAAAGTTATTCAAGTTTTATAAGCGTTACGGATGGACGACAGATCAGACAGACAGACAGACGGACGGACAGACCCAAGGATCTCTTAGTCTCACTCCACCTTCAGTGGCTCGACAAAATACACAATACATACTGTACATGTACAGTTTTTGATGTATGGTCGGGGGTCCTAAAGCTATGCGGGTCCTATAGCTACACACCATACAAATCACATACACTCGCAATGCGATGCGTTCAAATCGGGGTAAAATGCACGCCGATACACACAGTCAATTTCAATATCAAGATTTGCATTCATTTTATTGCATGTGGGTAGTTTTAGGACCCCTTCATTTTTCCAAACAAAGTTTGACACTGCATTGATACTGACCTGAAAATATGCGTTATTGACATTCACCCGTCGTTATTTTCTCCACAAATCAACTTTTGAATATGAAGAATCAAGATATAGATATGAAACT
Organism: Echinometra lucunter; assembly: GCA_029962745.1. Classification (NCBI taxonomy): domain Eukaryota; kingdom Metazoa; phylum Echinodermata; class Echinoidea; order Camarodonta; family Echinometridae; genus Echinometra; species Echinometra lucunter. Next base: position 25,900,521 of record CM057151.1, read on the forward strand.
TGCACAAACCAATGATTTTTATGACTTTTTAGCTACTGAAAACAAAGTGCGTAGCTTTAGGTCCCCCCATCATACATGTTCAATTATATGAGTGACTGTAACTTTGGACAATGTACATTTGTAGGACACATTAGCACTGGTGAATACTGAACAGTTATCTTCAGACTGCTGAAAACAATGTTAAAACGATTCGCTTGAAATCTAACTTTTGGTCATGAAAAGTGTGCACATACAAATCATGTATTTTCTGATCTGCCCACCAATTTGTACACGTATTACTGTTTACAAATTTTGTAACGGATGATCCATCCATATGATGTTCTGCTCAATATTATACTGTCTCATCAAATTAACAGCAATTCACAGAGTAAAATAAAAAAAAATCAATCAACATAGGGTTAAGGATACAATATCAAAACCTGATGTCTGAAGGAAATGCATGGGCACATAATTTGTAAAGAGGTCTATGAAGGAATGACATCAAAGCCGACCCTACAAGCTGGCACACAAGTTATAATGTATACCCAGTCGTTGGATGTCCGGACAGGTTGTATGTCCGGACAGTCGATTTTAAACAGCCAATTGAAAAAGTTCACAAGCAAATCTCTTAAATGTTTTAGCACAAACTGTTAGACAGTATTATAGCGAACAAATATTGATGATGATTAGCACAAATCAATGCATAGTTTTTGTTTAATCCAAAGACAAAAAAGAAGGCTTCATTTTTGTTACGTGTCCGGACACCCAACCCCCCATCCTATGTATGCTGGCATGTATGTAGGATGGGGGGTTGGGTGTCCAGACACCAGCCTGCCAGACACGTAAAAAAAAATGAAGACTTCTTTTTTGTCTTTGGATTAAACAAAAACTATGCAATGATTTGTGCTAATCATCATCAATATTTTCTCTATAATACTGTCTAACATTTTGTGCTAAAACATTTAAGAGATTTGCTTGTGAACTTTTTCAACTGGCTGTTTAAAATCGACTGTCCGGCTACACAACCTGTCCGGACACCCAGCAACTGGGTATACATGTAGATCTAGATAATTTATCCAAAAAAAAAAGAGAATCAACAAAAGGCCAGATAATACAGTGGAAGGCAAAAAATCATTCTCAGTTTTGTCAAATAGTTTTGACTAGCACCAATCATCTTGTTCAATACTTACACCTACAATCGAATTTTACACAAAAGTAGTAAAGTAAAATTAATTTAAGTCCATGCCTGATGGATAACTTTTTCAATTGGTGGTGGCAGAATATCAAATAGTGCTAACTTAAAAAACAAAAACTGTCCACAACTGGCAACCTTTGGTCATGTGCAAAATAATATTATAGTTAACGCATAGAATAAATTTACTGGACGAAAAGCAGCACGCTGGGATATCATTTCGCGATTGGCATTAAGCCCCGCCTCTTTTGGATCATACGAAGGGGCCGATAAGCACCTGTTATAGTTGTGATATCGATAACACTATTTCATTATTCATATCTATTGCACGTATCAGTTTTATTGTAACACTTTGATTTAATACGCATTTGTTGCGTATTTATTGTGCACTAACTGCGGCAAGCTGATGCGTGTAATGTTTCATAACGCATGCAAACAAATTTTCTAGTTGGAAGCATCTTACAAAATGAATCATTCATTTTTGATCATGAATATTGATGGATGCTTAGGTCGGCCTTCTAATGAATCTGGACAAAATGGCGGAGCTTTAGGGGCCTGCGTTAACGGTTTGGTCACCCTACAAACTGCAATCCATGCTAGCTTGTGACACAAGACTGTGTAAGGTCTACAGCTATCTACACATAAACCCTTAAAGATCTGCAAAGTCCAGTTTTTCCAAAAAACAATCAAACATGTAATCATGTGAGACAAACTGGCTGACTTTAACAAAAATGAAAATACAGAAACAAATAAAAAAAAGAACCTTGTCATTGATCAAAATTCACTTCATCCACTAGATCCTTAGGGCCAGTATTGTATTCTTAAAATAAAAAATGGAATTTCAGTGCAAATATTTCAGTGAAAAATATGGACTAACACAATCAAAACTTAAGTTAAAACTAAATTGTTCTACTTCTAATAATTTTAGGATTGTGGCATTTGTGCCAGTGTGTGCATGCACTGCATGGAGAAACCGATTACGCAAACTCACACGCACCGTACCGCGCCCTGATGCAAATCCTTCATTTCGCACACAAACACACACACTTCGATAAGCTGCTAAGTCAGACCGACACACAAACAGACCACGCCCAGGATAAGAATTTTGTAAGAAATAATCATGGAATCAAGAATTCAACTTCATGGTATTAAAACTAAAATTCATGTTTTGTTTTTCATTATAAAAATTACGCCGAATATTTGGGGAAATCCCAAAAATTCTGACTTATCGACGAAGTAAAAAAATACTGTCCTAATTTCATGAAAAAATAAGAAACCGATGAAGAATAATTTCCAGCAAAATTTCGTCGTTAATCATGATCTAGGTGCATAAAAATACAGTGACTTACCGAAGCAAAAGTGGTAAAATACCGCAAACTTATGGCTAGTTATTGAACGATTTTAGGCGAAGACGTAATTTTCAAAATGGCGGCGGTGTTTGCGTGCTCGTTTGTGCATAATATAGGGCGCAGCAGCTGCTAACAATACAACAGCCTAGTCTGTGTATCATAATCTACATGAGGCATCTCGCTCAACTCGCATGTCTACCGTGCTAAGAACAATTATGAAGACCTTATACATTTCCACGTTGTTCCCATTGAAATTTGGTTTCAATTTATTTTAAACACACCTAAGTACATTCATCATAGAACAAGTAAAAGGACTGTACTGTTTAGGGGTATCAAATATCTATTTTCTCATAACTTAGGGCACATTTTCATGGGTTTAAATGCATCTGGAACAGGTGAATACAAGCATTTAAACCGGACCATCTTATAAAATGAGGGACAATATTTATCATTAATATGAAATTGAATACATTAAAACATTTCTAAGATTTATTTTAGTTGCAGAATTTATTTCAATAGGCTTGAAAATTTTACCAAAACGATTAATTCTATGAAAATTCTTTTTATCTGGAATCAATATTTTACAATATATTACGACACCCCTACTAAGAATAGTGAACTCGTCCACTCACAGAAATCTTCGAACTTTTTATCAAACTCCAGTACCCAAGTTGAAACCATGTTATTTGTCATTTCATATCATCCGACATATTTTATGACCGTGGCCGTGGTTGATCACAGAGAGTCTTTCAAAGTGTGTTTGTGTGTGTGTGTGTGTGGGGGGGGGGGGAGCACCAACGAAAAAGGGGCACTTACAAAGGGTGACTCAAGAAGGAAAACAGCGTTTTGAGGCGAGGCTACTTAGTTCAACACACTTTTTAGGGTTCATTTTCGACATAACATCTTTTTTTCTCTTATATATTTTGCATAATTAACAACTTTCAATGGATTTTTAGGTCTCATCAGGACCAGTATTTTTATTTGAGAAGAAAAGTCAATCAATACAAACTGAAAAGAGACAGCGAGGTGACCAAATAGATTTTATGAACTTGAAGGCCTATCTAGTGCACGTATGGGAGAGCGGAAACGGACGCATTCGGGGAACTGCAGGGGACAGGGGGCGGACACCACCTCCAAAAATAATTTTATAAATTAAAAAATCCCACGAAAGGTCTTAACTATCACGTTCACAAATACATTCACAGCTATACTGTGATTTTGCTTTTAGGCTTAATTTTCACCTTCTTAATTTTTTTTTACCACTTTTTTCCCCCGACCATTTTTCACCATTAAGTTCAGTGTCAAATACTTTATAAGTAGGCTACACCACTTAGCTATATAATAGTGAACACCCCGCATACAGTAAGTCTTAAAGGGGTTACCCAATGCTGAAACAATGTTAGTTCATTAAAGAGCATGATTTCATCAGCAGAAAATCATCTGCCTAAAGTTTTTTTAAAAGTCGTGTTGCCAAGGAAACCCCCAAATGTGGTAAGATTTCAGGATATTTTGACCCCTCAGCTGTGACCCAGTTTCAATTGCATACCCTTGTCGCGCACTTCTAGCAAAATGCGCGCAAGGTATAATACATATTGTACAGTCTAGCGCGCAGCACAACTGCAATGCGCGAAGCTGGGTAACCACTTTTACGTCATACCTCATACTCAAAATTTTTGGTCAGCTCTTGACTTTTTATGAGAATATTAGCCAAAATGCATTGATTTCGATTGAAAATCATCATATTTTTAATGTTATTCTTCTTATAATTCTATTCTCGATCATATATCCAAAAAAAAAATTACCATTGTGTAAATCACTTTAAGCCTATATGACCCTATAACTAATTTGCAATAGTATTTTTAGAGATAAATGCTAACCCAAATAATTTGCAAGCATTTTTTGTTGTTTTTTAACTATCGGGGAACATGCTTATAACCATGAATATAAAATGCAAGAGAATGCCAAATCACGAACCTTGTCCCACTTCACCCCGCTCTCCCATGTTTTGATGATAAAATAACCCAAATAACACTTCGATCATAACAGGAAGTGGATATTTTTTGCTCGTTCGCTTTGCCGTTCGCTTTGCCGTTCGCAAAATGGTTGAATCTACACTGGCGTAAATCCGTTTCGAGGAGTGGCCAGGGGGTGGGGGAGGGGGATGATCGAAATATTTTTGCCGCAATTTCTTGCTCACACGCTCACACGCCACGCCACGCCACGCCACGACCTCACCCCCCCCCCCCCCACACACACATCATGTTGCGAGCGAGCGAAGTGAGCCGCTAGCCAAAACAACCACTTCTTAATTGCTATAAAAGAATTGTCTTTATTTTTTCATCAAAATACACTCATAGGCCTATAAAGATATTTAAATGATTTTGGTCACCTATACCTCGCTGGTCAAATTATTGTTTGCCGTCCCAAACCACCCTACTAGTACGAGCGAGTGAAGCGAGCATCACGGAAAACACACACTTTCGATGATGAATATAATTTCGTCATCATAATGCACCACGGGCCTATAATCTAAAATAAATTCTGTCACTTCCCTTGCATAACTAATTCGTTTGCCTTCCAAAACTTCTAGATATTATGAGTGAGCGCAGCGAGCGAGGAAGAAATATACACTGATGATTTGATAATGTATACACCTTCCTGCTGAATTCGATAGTCGGACACCTCGCTGCAAAAATTAATCTTATGATATTCGGGCATCTGCTGAGCACTGGAAAAAGAGCGAAATTTTGCTGATCGAAAACATCTTGTTTCTCGATTTTATCAGCTAGTAAAAACTGATTTTACCGAGAACAAATTGTGTAGGCCTATTGTTTCTCCCTTCTCGTGATTTTAGTAGGGCCTAATGTATAATTATTATGGGCATCTTCCGTTCTCACAGAGGATATGATAGGAAACTAATGGTATAGGCCGTTGATTCTTATGCCCAGTTCGTTTGCCTTCCCAAATAATTCTTTATCTCGATATCATGAGTGAGCGTAGCGAGCGAGGAAAAAAAAATGTGCAAAATACACTATATAGATTATTTCATGCACCTCCCTGCAGAACGAGTCTGAGCGAGCATTTAAAAAAAAATACTGAGAACAGGTTCAGGTGTGACCCTTCTCGTGATTTTGGTAACCTACATTTTGTCGGCATTTTCCATTCTCACAGTCATAGGCTAATGGTCACAGGCCGTTATCCTATCATTTTTATCTATTTTACGCATGGGTGTCGATAATTTGTGTTCGCAGTTAGGCCTAGGGGATGATTGATGCCGAATATCCTCGGCGAGCCTGGAGCAAAGCGACCGAGTGGAGAAAGGGTGTAGGGTTCAAACGTGCAGGATCGACTATACCATGTATACCGTCCCTTTAGTTATAACCACACAAGAAATCGTTTTAATATCGCAGAGGTAGATCCTCATTACTTGAATACGAATGTTAAGGAGCCTCAATTTTTTTTTTTTAGTTGACACTTCGTTTTAGAGTATGAAACATCCTGTTTCTTATTTTGCGAGCGAGCTAAGCGAGTGAGCCGAAAAATTCCAAGTACTTGTTACAGAAGTGTTATTTTGCCATCGAAATACACTATAAGCCTATGAGGTTATTTGAATGGTATATTAGGCAACCTTGCTGCCAAAATGACTATTTCAGCACCTCGCTTGTCCAATCGTTGCCCTTTTTCTTTCTTTCTTTTACTTTGTTTTTAGGGGATTAACAGGGGGTCATATCATTTTTGATGGTGAATTATTTGGGGGGGGGGAGGATAATACAGGCCACCCCCACCCAAAATATTGAGGGATATATCCCCCCCCCGCCCACCTCCGGGCCCCGAGATCGAACTTGCCGCTCGAATCCTTGCAGTTAGAATAACAAAAACATTGGATATAGCGAGGGACAAGATGCAGACCTATTTTACTTTCTTAAGAATAGTAATATTATCGGCATTGGTTAAGATACTGAAAATGCGAGGGAGCAAAGCGAGCTAGCGCTTCCAGGTGTTTGCTCTATTTTTACTCCCCCTTTCCTCTCTCTTTCCTTCTCTCTCTCTCTCTCTCTCTCTCTCTCTCTCTTGGTAGGGGATGCTTAAAATGAACAAGGGGCCATGGCCCCCTTGTGCCCCTTATGCCAATTATTGATATGGAAGTATTGATTACAATATCATTTCTTCTTTAAAGAGATTACACAATGGTAAATTTTTTTTGGATATATGATCGAGAATAGAATTCGAAGAAAAATATCATTAAAAATTTGATGATTTTCAATCGAAATTAATGCATTTTGGCTAATTTTCTCATAAAAAGTCAAGAGTTGACCAAAAAATATGAGTATGAGGTATGACGTAAAAGTGGGTACTCAGCTTCGCGCATTGCAGTTGTGGTGCGCGCTAGACTGAACAAAATGTATTATACCTTGCGCGCATTTTGCTAGAATTGCGCAACAAAGTACCCACTTTGACGTCATTTTGACGTCAAAGTGGGTACCCAGTTGAAACTGGGTCACAGCTGAGAGGTCAAAAATATCCTGAAATCTTACCACGTTTGGGGGTTTCCTTGGCAACGCGACTTTTAAAAAAACTTTAGGCAGATGATTTTCTGCTAATAAAATCATGCTCTTTCAAATGAGCTAACATTGTTTCAGCATTGGGTACCCCCTTTAATAAGTGGGAGTATTTTGTGCCATAGAAATCGATGATTATTATAGTACAAGGGGGGGGGGGGTCGGCTATAAAAAAGGGTCCCCAGCATTTTCAGGTGTATTTTACCCCCCAAAATTCTCGCCGATAAAGATTTCAAAAGAGGGGGCGGGGCGGCCGATTCAGCCCCATGGGTGTCGGGGGGGGGGGGCCAATTCGTCCTTCCCCTGGATCCGCCCCTGATAGTATGGGAGACAAATTTTCCCCCTTGCCTAGCCTCACGAGTTTTACTGTTACATGAATGATTTGTGTCATACAAGACTGTATAGCCCAGGAGCCTGTCCCGAAATAGTCACCCCATTTTGCGTATGAAATTTGACCCGCCTTAAAGTTACTTAGACCATCCATCCCATTCACAAAATGCTTGTCAGACCGAACATATCCGCCGGGGGTAGCCCCCAGGGCCTCGATCCCAAAAGGGCCCCAAAGTCGGGTTGATTTCACCCCATTTATTATGCACCAAACTTTGTCTGGAGGGAGTTGCCAAAACACAAAAACTGACAAAATTTTCCGTCGGGAGGGGTTGTTAGACGCCCCCTAAAAAATGGGGGGAAAATTTCCACATAATAGGCCCGGGTACCAAATTTTGTCAGAAGGAAAAGCTATGGCTATACATTCCAAAAATATAAAAACTGCCCATATTTCCTTCACGAATGGGGTGTAACACTTTCCAGAAAAAAAAAGAACAACACAAAAGTGCCCTTCAACTATAGGCTTTACAGCCCCAAAGTGTTCTCAATGATAGAGAAAATCCATTTTCTTACTAACCAACCATGATAACTCAAAAGTGTTTCGTTCAATCCAAGTTAAATTCACACAGAACAGTCTTTAGTAATGTAGTTTTCTTCAGGTGCAGTTTGGATGTAATGTAATTTCAATAAGTTATGAAATTTTGAAAATTGTATTATTTTCTAAAAATAGAGCAAAGCAATATTGTCAGGGTCATTCTGGCCTTGAACACACCTCCTGCCCACCCTGGCTCTTGGACCCGGGTCTGGGACATGATATAGAGCATATGGCAAGGTATTTGTGTAATTAACACATGAATGGTTGCTAGATTTCAGCCTTGCAGCAATATACTTATACACGTATAGCCCAGATACTTGGCAAACTGCCATATTTTGTCTTGTATAGCAGGTGAAGGTATATGTGTTTTTGGTGTGTTTACATGACCCTGACAAAAAAAAAAAAAAAAAAAAAAAAAAAAAAATGATTTGCTGTTTTTTGAGAAAGCAATACAATTTTCAAAAATTTCATAACTTATTACTGATATTATCATTTTACACCCAAACTGCACCCAAAGAAAGCTACATTACTGAAGATTGTTCTGTGTGAATTTGAAATTGAATGAGACACTTTTGAATTATCATGGTTTGTATGTAAGAAAATGGATTTTTCTCTATCATTGAAAGCACTTTGGGGCAGTAAAACCTATAGTTGAAGGGCACTTTGGTGTTTTTTTTCCTGGGAAGTGTTAGACCCCCTTCCTGAAGGAAATATTGGGCAGTTTTTATATTTTTGGAATGTATAGCCATAGCTCTTCCTTCTGACAAAATTTGGTACTAGAGCCTTACTGGAGCCTTATGTGGAAAAGTTTCCCCCTTTTTAGGGGCCGTCGGACCATCCCTCCCGACGGAAAATTTTGTCAGTTTTTGTGTTTTGGTAATGTATAGTCATACTATACATCCTCCTGACAAAGTTTGGTGCATATGTTAGGTGGGGTGAAATCAACCCGACTTTGGGGCCCTGTTGGGAGGCACTGGGGGCTACCCCCGGCGGACATGTACGGTCTGACAAGCATTTTGTGAATGGGATGGATGGTCTTAGTAACTTTAAGGGGTCAAATCTCATTTGTAAAATGGGGTGACTATTTGGGGACAGGCTCCTTGTGTTTTTCTTTCTTTCTTTTTTTTTTTTCGCGCAGTGTACGTGCATTTATACACGTGCATGCATACGGTACATAATATCCTGCATGGATCCATGCATATAATTATAAACTTAGTCTTAGAACCTAACTTAGAACTTCGTCTTACTTCGACGATTGTTCGTCGTTACCTGGTGCAAGATGTTAGCCAAACTTAAAGTTCTCCGGCAAGAAGATAAGGCTTTACAGGAAATTGAAACAAAACTTCGGGCACAACTAAACCGCTTGAAGGTAGTGTATGCAACATTTTGGTAAAAGTTCTCTCAGGCTCGGCTCGGAGTGTGGCTGTGGCCTTCGAGTTTGACTTTATCTTTGGTCCGACATGTTAACTATCGTGTTGTGTATCATTATCATGGTTGGGTTGCGGCATGCGGCAGCCCGAATTACGCGTAGCTTAGTGTTCGGGCCACAGAACTGTTCGTGTTGGTTCGGGCTCCGCACTTTGTCGTAGGAAAGGTTAGGTGCCCAACTGTTCCTAGACCGAAGTGTTCTGTCTCTAACAAACGTCGTTAGCCTCGTATTCTGGTACTACCAGTGGTAGTGTTGTTGTCTGTTGATTCGTGTTGAATGGCGATCAGTCAGTCTTGAGTATCACCAACTAAGTTAGCTTTATTTTTGTTGTTGTTGTTATTATTTCTTTTAAATAGCTTTGGTATTTTAAGGATAAGTTCTATTGACGTCTTTTCTTATTTCCTATATGTATTTTACTATGAATTGTTATTATTATTATTTTTATTCTTTTTTTTTTATAAGATAAAGTAGTAATATCATGCCAGGTTACCGAATCCTGCCGGTAGTGTCGGCACTCCTCCTTTATTGTAAAGGAGGAGTGCTGACTGAATTCTGAATTCAATTTTAGTTGCTTTCCTATTCCTGTTGTTTTTTATACAGCAAGAGGAGCGTGTTCTAAGACGTAAAATGAGAAAAACCCATGAAGGAGGTTTGAATGAGGATGATCAGGAAGTTTCGAAGGTAAGAAATTATATCGTTCATTGTCCTTCTCAGCCAAACAACTTTGACAGGTTCAGTTTTAATTCATTGGACATGCTTTGTGCTCTGTAATGGTTATAGAGGACAAAACATTTTTGCATGTCATTGTCACCATGAATTGAGAATGACTTGTCATGTAATAGCAGGTTGGAAATGCAGTAGCTGTTTGATTTTTGCACTGGCATAGCTAAGGGGAGCTTTATAACGATGTTTTATTAGTTTTACCAAAGCACATAACAGATCTTTTCATCACTACTAAAAGTGATCACCATTCCAGCATTGCAATTAAAGATACAATCTTCCATATATGTGGAATTGTATATTCATTATTGAAAAATAATTTTATTCAAAAGGCAATGCAGCAGTTTGGGATTAGTTAGAATTACAGTTATTGTTATTTTTGTTGTTATGCATGGTAATTTAAGGGGTGTTCAGGGGAGCGTTTCATGAAGAGTTTTGTCGGTGAAAATCACCGACAAATGTTATAAGCTACTGAAAATACTCGCATCTGATTGGCTGAAAGCAAATTAGTCAGTGAAAACCACCGACTAATTGTTTCATGAAACGCCCCCTGATATGAGGTGACATTGTGGCACCAAGAAATTTTTAGTGTTCAGATATGGCGTGACATTGTGGCGCCACTTATGTTAATGAACGCGCATCAACACATCAACTCTCAAATAAAAGAGAGCTTTGTCGAAACTTGCACAGACAATCTCATGACAACATATTTTGCGCTGACTTTTTAGGAATTTGATTGGCGTGCATTTTTTTGCAGCCAGGCAGCAAACAAAATGTGTCCTGCCTTGGGGACATTTTTTCGTCGCCTCATACCCCATGGACTTGTACACTAAACTGTTGCAGGGATTTTGTGGCGCCACAATCTCGCCTCATATCTGAACACCCCTTAAAGGTTACAGTCAAGATCACATAGCATATTATATGAACCTTCATTGATTCATTCCAATCCAGACACCAGTTCTACCCACCCTGCCCCCCCCCCCCCCCCCAGTTACTAGTATGTCCATCATATCAACAATACTGAGGTAGGTAATTTATTCTCTGCTTATTCTCTAAATTTTGTGAAAATATTCTTGTATTTTCAGGATACAGAGCCTCATGTGGATGACCAGATAATCAATCAAGAGCCACTACAGGATCTTAATGAGAGAGCAACCTCGATCCTACATATGTGTCAAGCACAGTATATTGAAGAAAAGATGGATACAGAGGAAGAGGAAGATGAGGAAGAAGAAGAAGAAGAGGAGGAGGAAAATGAGGGAGAAGAGAATGAAGATGATAATGGAGATGAAGAAGGAATGGGAGATGAAATTGGAGCAGAGTACAAACAACTGTTCAAGGAGATGAAAGCTGAAGTAGATTATGAAAATGAGTTTGAAGAAGAGTTTGAAGATTGCTGATTTGGGGTCCGGACCTAAATTTGGGGGTCTCATATGTCTTGAGTGCCTGTTGATGTCCAGCCCTCGTTAAAATGATGAGAGGTTGTGCAAACCAGGCTGGTGAAACCCACGAAAGCTGAAGAAATGGAGATGCATATTGTGTACAGAGTGTCCAGTATGGAGGCAAACCTTGATCAGCTGTCAGTGGACGAATCAAAGTTCACACGACAGATGAAGCAGATGAAGGTATCCTCAGGACTCTGGCGGCAAGAATGTGTATCATTTCATGTGGGATATAACTGCAGCAGAGGAAAGAGAGGTGTTGCAGGCATAGATCGAGGGTTGCTTTAGTTTTGGAGGAGGAAGTACAAGGGTGAAACCTTATCACATGGATTGTGGGCAAATTTGCAGAAAGAGTTTGAAGATAAGAGGAAATATCCTCTAAACTCTGGAGAGACAAGTATTTACATCATGTAGGTGGGACATGTCGCCTTCCTTCTCTGAGGAATCTGCTTCCTTTCACCCTGACCATTCTTACTGGATTGTGAGATAGTGTTGGTCATTAGGGTCGGATGCATGTGCCAACAAATTTGTCAGCACAGCAGTTATTACTGGTAATCCAATATTACAGGTACCATGCATGTACAGGGTGTATTCTCATAAATGTACCATGGTTATAATGATGATGTGTTGTGCAAACCAGGCTGTTGAAAAGTGAAAACCCATTAAACATTGATCATCCAATGCCACTGAATATTTGTTGTGTTGTTTTTCCTTACATGAGATTGAAGAAAATACTAGCTTTAATAATGACATTTCAAAAGTGGCCAAGGGTTTGTGTCTGTGGGGGGGGGGGCTTCATTCCTAAACCTTAATGTGTTGTATTTATGCCTCCGCCCACCGTAGGTGGTTGCCGGCGGAGGCATTATGTTTTCGGGTCGTCCGTCCGTCCGTCCATCTGTCCGTACGTCCGTCCCATTTTCGTTCTCGTGATAACTTAAGAACTGTTTGACGCATCAACTTCAAACTTGGTATTATGCATATGGGAGGAACAATGATCTGATTAGATTTTGGGGTTTCAAGGTCAAAGGTCATAGAGGTCATTATGTACATAGAAATGGATTGTTCTCGCGATAACTCAACCATTAGACGGATCAACTTCAAACTTGGTTCATGTATGCATATGGGAGGGACAATGATCTAATTAGATTTTAGGGTCTCAAGGTCAAAGGTCAAAGGTCATAGAGGTCATTATGTACATAGAAATGGTCCGTTCTCGCGATAACTCAACCATTAGACGGTTCAACTTCAAACTTGGTTCATATATGCATATGGGAGGGACAATGATCTAATTAGATTTTAGGGTCTCAAGGTCAAAGGTCAAAGGTCATAGAGGTCATTATGTACATAGAAATGGTCCGTTCTCGCAATAACTCAACAACCATTTGACGGAGCAGCTTCAAACTTGGCACATACATGTATGCATATGGGAGAGACAATGATCTGATTAGATTTTTGGGTCTCAAGGTTAAAGGGCAAAGGTCATAGAGGTCATTATATACCTGAAAATTGCTTGTTCTTGTGATAATTTAACTCTGTGACGGTTCAACTCCAAACTTGGCTCATGTATGCATATGGAAGATCTCATAATGGCCTCATTAGATTTGGGGTCACAACAAGGTCAAAGGTCAAGGTCAAAGATGTCATTGTATACATGAAAATAAAAAAATCAACATGAAGGTGCCGTATATTTCCGGTCTGGCAATTGCGGAGGCATAAATTTCGACCGTGTGTGGTCGAGGATTCATCTAGTTTTAAGATTACAACCAGTGATATTTATTTTTTTTTTAACATACATGTATCTGTATCTCATTCATTCATTACGGGAGGGGGGGATTACATGATATGTGCTGTCACAATTAATGTGGATGATCCCTCTCAAGTGCCAAAAGAACAAATGAAGCTTCTTTCAAACTAATTTTTTACTTTTTCCATTTTGAACAACATTTCCTTAAATTTCAGTTTATCAATGTGGAGGGAGGGAGTTGTTCAAGAATAGGTGTTACAGATAGACTTGCAAAAATGTTGGAGTAGTTACAAGTACAGAGGAAATGCAGTATAAAGAGATCTGATATAACAATATTCCTGATAAAACAAGGTAATATTCTGGTCCCAGCTCTTATGTTTTATTGTTTTTTTTTCACCCTGATATAACAAGATTCCTGCTATAACAAGGTAATTTTGATGGTCCTAAGGACCTCATTATACTGAGTTTCCACTGTAGTGGATTTTTTTTTCTTTCTGACTTCTCTCAGTACACATGTACTAACAAATCATCCTTTACTTGAAATCCAATACATGTACATTTATCAGCATTTTGAATAAATGTTCATGCACTGAAATTTATTTAGTAACTTGCTTGAAATTATGCAGCACACACACAGAAATGGAGAAAAAACCCAACAACAAATAACAAACCACTAGGGGAGTAATATCGTGTATTGTGGCATTTAATCATGTTTTTTTTTAGCATTAAATGCATATTTATTATTTTTCTGATCTGACAGAGAACTCAACTTTCCATAATGTCAAAGTCTCCCCTGTGAACAACAAAGGAATTAAATACTGAAAAGCTAATGATTCCTTGACAGAAATGCCTATTCAGTATAATTTACTTTATTAAACCATGAAAAATCACATGATTAAAATATATTTTGAGGTACATGAAAACCTATAAAATAGTTGATCAGATTTTCTAGTTCTTTCAAGTGAACGAGAAAAAGGATATCAAAATCATTCATTGATGGCCAAATTCAGTAGCAGTGATGTAATAAAAGAAATATTCTTTGTTTTGAAAAAAAAAATAGATGATTCATCATTGTCTTTTCTCAAAAGACAAACACCATTATTCTACTGATCATTTATTCTGACGACATAACAAGAGCTCCCTTAATCTTCAGGGTTCTCTCACATTTTTGTTACGAGTATATACGTGTATTTTCATGTGTTTTTTTTTATTGCAAATTGAAATAAAGAAGCATTGCAATGCTGCAGTTCTCTTTTTCAAACAGTGCTTCTATACTATACATGAGTTTACGTGTAAGTTCACATTTAAAAAGATAAGTCTCAAAACAAATTTACAATTCAAACCAAACATGTACATACCAGTAGAGCACATAGAGTTAGCAGGACAGTCATATTTACTCTACATTGTAACCTACTTGTAATTTGTATACATGTATAAGTTCTTTCTTTGATATCTGTTTGTTGCTTTGTGGTCCATGAACATTTTCGGCATTCTTGCCAATAAAGTGACTGTTGGTAATTTGCAGAAATTGCATAAATCTACACAGCTGCATATTCTGCAGCGCAAGGCAACTAATGATGAATGTGTTAGTCGATCTAGGTATACACAATTATGCAGAATAGACGAGTTTAAACATTCTGTGTGGGTTTTCTTGTGAAACCATCTACAGGTAGATTTAATGTAAATTACCCAAATTTACTCTTTTGGCAACAAAGTTGAAAATATTCATAGACAACCTAGGATCACAAGTCAACAACAAGAAGAACAAAAGACCTTCAATGGAAAGAACTGTGTTGGGTTAACACATTTTCAAGCCAACTACATGTTCTAGGATTCACTTTCATGGGCAGATTGGAATGAAGCCAAAGATTAGTTTTCTGTTTCATTTTTGGTTTTTATTTTACTTCTTTCGCTTTTTTGAGAAGTTTATTCAAGTTCTAAACAAGCTGGTCAAAATAAATTTTAAGGACCAAAGTTTAATCCTAGTCTATGCCCTGATTACAAATGACCTTGATTTGAGCAAGGCATACAAGGCATACATCACTGAAACATAGAGTTATCTTCACTATTTGGATATTAAAAATAAGTTAGATACATGAACATGATTTCATTATCAGACATGATGAATAAAATATACACATACACGACGTATACAAATTAAATGTACCTATATGCACAACTATACTCGAATAATAAACGATGCATTCACAGGAGTGCCACATTTGTGCATGCTACTCAAATGTATCGTTGGCATAGTAGGTTCCAGCTAATAGAACAGTCATACAATTTTGAGCGTCATCATTCCCCCATCATCGAAAATTTTTTAATAAATTTGAAGTTTGTGGTAAATTGGGCATTAAACTGGCCAAAGAATTAACCACCGTAATTCTAGGCAAGCAAAATGCGTACTCATAATACATGTAGTCTGATTTAGCATTTAATATCTGGGGGCTATAAAATGAATTCATTTGTCACTGTTAATAGACAAACAAAGCAAACACTGACTATAATATTCCAGACTTAAAAATAATATTCTTACGTTGTACACACATACATTTATTTATTTTTTTGCGCAACATTTTAGTTAATGTATATTATCTTAATCTGACATGTACATGTAATACTGGTACATGAGTCATTCCAATGAGTTGGGGCAATGAAAGCACACAATGTCCATGTAATGGAGGTACTATCAATTATTCATTTCACAACAAAGATCAATTCAGATGTGGCTAAGTTTGATGTGTCAATGTGGGGTAGGCCTTCTAACATAGTAATCCATCTTTGAATTGGAAATCTTTTAGAGATTTAAATTCTGTTCACCCCATTACATGGACATGGCACTTATAGGTGTATTAAAAAAAATGCCTCTGGTACCCACCTTATGTGGGCAGAGGCATAAAAAGAAAAATCAAAATTTGGAAAATTCCTATAAATTAAGTGTATTTCCCGGTATATCATGTCATACTAAAGAATTCTTGTGTTTCACAATTCTTGTGCCCTCATTTGGTTCAGTTGCGACGGTCCTCTAGCGCGATATCGGTCGACAGGGTCAACAACAGTACCATTACCACAATGCACAAGTTGATTTTTCTGCTCCTATTCTACATGTAATTGATTACAGACTTCAAACACTTCATATTTTCACTGCTAATTCTACTAACTCATTCTTCTTCCCTGCACTTGGAATCCCTCGGTCAGTTAAATATTTCTTCAATTGTCAACTCTCACTCATGGTGTCTGCTATCTTGAAAGTAGTTCTCGAACTACGAGTTGGAAAATAGGCCTGTCATGGTACGGACGTTGGTCACATGTATACTGTGAAACACAAGAACTGAGTAATTCATATGCTTTTCAGTGGTAACCTGTTAAAGGCCCTTTCCCATACTACCGTGTAACGATTCTGTCTGAGAAACGAACGGGTACATTTATTGGACTTTTTAATTCGTTCTTCAGCTGGTTAGCAGGTGTATCTAGACGCTGGCAGATGGTGCTAGTTCATGGCCACAATTTTGTTAATTTGCCTCCATCTGACACCATCTAACATAAATATTTAGACAGAGGCAGACGGAATCGTTAAACAGTAGTATGGGGCAGGACCTTAAGCTTCCCAGATACATACATCCCTGAACACCACGGTCTTCAAAGTTTTATGCAAAATCCCAGGTGGTTCTTGGCATAACACATACATGTAGATATGATGCATGATGTTCACAAGAAGAAGCCTTCTGTCAAATAGCCAGGGTGCTCCAGTTTTAATAATGGATTTTTTTGTTTTTCATCAAATTGAAATCATATGAACTACTCTTTTATATGATGATATTCAGTGTGGGTAAAATGCATAATCAATTAACAGGAAATGTTTACAGTTGGGGTTTCTTTCTTTTTTCTTTCAAAATGCCTAGTATAAAACTGATAATAGACTCTTGGGTCTGATATTGCAACACAAAATGATAATGGAGTATACCTTGGGACCGGGACACCATTTTTTTTTTTCTGATCACTGTATATAGGAGAAGGTATACTACTGGTAAGGATATTTTATCATACAGCTAATGTATATACAAGTTCAATTCAAAAGAGCCTTTTCACATGTTGCATTTCTACCTCTCCTTTGAACTTATAATGATCAAAAGCAGAGGGAAAGAGAAAGGAATGGCAACAACTGTATGATATATTATATTGCAGGTCAGTTTCTAATTATGGAACTTTCATCTTTTACAACATTAACTTTCCACATCTGGAACAGGAGAGATGATGCCCCAAGATAAGCTCCCAACATGTTATACTGTCAGCCATCAATTTTCAAAGATGTGTACACTTTGGCACTGCAATTAGCTGTGGTGTACATGTACATTTCTTCCATCATACCAGCCATCGCAAGCCAGACTTGCAAAGCCGGTTCTTGATTCACATGTTGAAATGTCTATTGAATAATGTTCCTTTCACTAGGATTCGTGTCAGTGACAGTCTTGCCCTGATGCTGCAGATATCTTGCCATCCACAGCCACAATCTTGACCTTGTCAACTGTTACAAAGTCACCATTACGGAAGTCCACATCATTGAGAACAAAAGTCCAGACATTGTCACAGAATCTGTATGTATTGAGATGACCCTACAGAAAAATGGGAGAAAACAATAATTTTTATGGTACAAGTACATTTATTATTGCTTTTTCTTACCAATGTATAAATGGATCTAATGGTGAAGGAGAAATCTTACAATATGCATACATATTCTGAAATGTCCATCAGGTATTTAGATGAATTCTTACTCAGCTACTTCTGCTTTCTTTTTCCACAAGAAGACATCCACATAAAAACTAATGTGAAGCATTTAATTAGATGAGCTTCACAGCTACAATGTACATGTATGCTGCAAGCCATTTATCAGGCCTCAAGTGTCATCGGTACTTTTAGGGACTATTGTAACACAGCTTCTCATTACAAAAGATTATCTTTTAAGTTGACTAGTTCTTTTATTTCAAATTTAGGGATGAAACTTTGTTTACCTTGAAACTTATCTTGGTTTTCAGTCTGTTCGCCAAAGCATCATTGATGGCACGATCGAACTTGAGCAAAACGGTTAAAGCAAGCTGTGGCGTTATAAGCCTTGCCTGTGTGAGGGATCAGAAATATGACAAGTTTCTTTAAGTACAGTCAACTCTGCCTAAGTCGAATTTCTTGGGACTAAAGAAAATGCTTCGACTTAAGAGAAAATTCTACTTATGAGGGGTCAAAAACAATAGAAAATAAAGGAATGGGACCCAGTGCAGACCTTCGACTAAGGCGACTTCGACTCATGCAGAGTTGACTGTCAATGCTATTCAACTCTTAAATGACATGAGCATAAATTGATAGCACAAATATCACAGTCAAGAATTCTACATGTACATGTAGGTCATGAAAAAAGAGTTTATTTATTTACATGATTCTGGATATTTATTCATTTTACATAATTCAAAAGGGTTGTCCAGATCTTGGCAGACCTGGAGAATAAGGGCCAGACCATGTGCGCGTGCCATTCATACAGTGCAGAGATCGGCCAATGATCTCAAATGAGTCACGTGTGCGCTCTTTATTATTTTTTTTGCTAACGTGTACCAGAGTGCAAAAAGTGCTCAGCAAAAAAGCATAACTGCACTCTAGCTGGAAATCCTAATGCTCGCATATGCTACCACTGGGCGCAAACCCAATGCGCGATGAAATGCCCGTAGTTTTATGCAGCAATGACACTAACACACAAACCAAGCAGTGCATTATACTGTTGGGCTAGGCTGCGCTTATCATACGTGATGTCACAAAAGAAAGCAAATGCCAGCCTTCATGACTCTGCGAATCTACGGTGCCGCACGCAGGGGCATCGCTAGAGGGGGGGTGTGGGGGGGTGTGACACCCCCCCCCCCCATTAAAAATTCTTGTCGGCAAATTCGCGATCGCTGTCGGCAAAAAGAGAGAGAGAGAGGGGGAGAGAAAGGAGAGGGAAGAGGAAGGAGGGAAAAAGAAAAAAGAAAGATTAGTAAGGTGCCCAAATAGAGTCATATTCGGCTTATTTGCTTGTGCGTTTCGACGACGAAATAACACTGGTAACATGAAAGAGAGCCTATTTTTCCTCGCTCGCTGCGCTCGCTCATATTATATTAAGATACAGGATGTTTTCGGAAAGCAAACACATTTGCCAAGTGAAATAAACAAATATATAATTTAGATATTTTGGGGCCCATCAAGTATTTTGTTGAAGAATTATCACCTCTATACCATAAAAAAAGAGTAAATATATTTTTCCTCGCTCGCTCGTATAATATTTAGATACAGGATGGTCTTTGAAAGCAAATAGATTAGGTAGGAGAGGTGACCAAATATATCACAATAGATATCTTAAAGGCCCATCGTGTATTTTGATGAAGAACTTTCACTTCTACCATGAAAAGGAGTATTTTTCCTCGCTCGCTTGTACAATATTCAGATACAAGATGGATTTGGGAAAGCAAACGAATTCGGCAAGCGAGGCCCATCATGTACTTTGATGAAGAGTTATCACCGACCATAAAAAGAGTATATATATTTTTCCTCGCTTGCTGCGCTCGCTCGTATGATATTTAGATACAGGATGGTCTTTGAAAGCAAATAAATTAGGTAAGAGAGGTGACCAAAATATCAAAATAGATATCTCAAAGGCCCATCATGTATTTTGATGAAGAACTTTCATTTCTACAATGAAAAGGATTATATGATAAGGAGTATATAGATTTTTTCCTCGCTCCCTGTGCTCGCTCGTATATTACGATTTAAGATGGTCTTTGAAAGCGAATGAATCATGTGAGAGAGGTGACCAAATATATGATTTAGATATCTTTAAGCCCACCATGTACATGTAGTTTGATGAAGAACTATCACTTCTACGAAAGAGAGTGTATTTTTCCTCGCTCGCTGCGCTCGCTCGTATTATATTTAGATAGAGAATGTTTTCGGAAAGCTAACACATTCAGCAAGTGAGGTGAACAATTTAGAAGGAAAATATAATAGAGGCACACAATTGAACATGCCTCGTGGGCTTTATACAATTGAATTTGTCGACGTTGGTCGTCGGCAATCGGAGGCATAATTTGTCGGCAATCTGGCTTCTACACCCCCCCATTAAAAAAAGTCTAGCGACGCCCCTGGCCGCACGCCACAACCTAAAGCTAAAGTAGGACATGTCTTGGCTTGAAAAAGTGTCCGGTGGAAATAGGAAACTGGTTTCCTATTTCACGATAGGCAGTGTATACATCCACACGTGAGTGTCTTTACCTTACGGCCACACTCGTGTGGTTGCATCCACAGCATCGATATGAGGATACAGCCACACTTGTCTGAATTCCCAATTGAAGTCTGTGCCGTGACAGCTATCGCTAGTGTGCACTGCACTGCACAAGCAATGTGTATTCATGCGATGGTATGTGTTGCGACTGGCAAAACTTGGGTCGTCACGAAGGTTTTATCTCTCGATTTCACTTATTATACAAACAATATTTTCCCTTCATTCTCACCTGGTCAGCAAACAGGTGACAATATAGTACAATATTGTTTGTATTTCAGTGAATTTCAAGAGATAAAACCTTCGTGACGATCCAAGTTTTGGGGTTTGGCAACACAGACACATCGCTTGGGCAGTGCATACATACACACTAGCGATAGCTGTAGTGTAGGAGCGCAGAGTAGATCTAGTAGGATAACTTACAAGTGGGAATTCAGGTGAGTGTGGCTGTATCCTCATGTCGATGCTGTGGATACAACCACATCATCCACATGCGTGTGGCTGTATACACTGCCTTTATTTGATGGGCCATATCGTGGTTAAGGAAACCACTCGTTCATTTGACGCACGCAGTTGTAACTTGTGTACAAAGAAAATGGAGGTGGAAATAGGAAACCAATGCGTGTGACTGAATTAAAGCGCTGCTGTACAAAGTGAACGGTGGTTTCCTATTTCACGATAATGCCATTTGATGAATATGATTTTGATTTTGGCCGGAAACTGAACTCACAGTCACAGTCCCAAATCCTGATCCTGGCTTCACCGCTGAAAATAAAAGGTGATCGTTCTCGCTGCCGCGGCTGCTGTACTGGGCTGCAATTTGCTCGCACACAAACAAATGACAAATGAATACAGCCGCGCGTCTAGCTGGTCCCCTATTCTTAGGGTTTGCCCTATTTTAGTACATAAATTACTTACCTGAATTAGTTCATCCAGACTTTCTTGCAAGCTGTTTCCAAGGGCTGTGTTTCTATACAGCTGGTGGCTCATTTTGCTCTTGAAAGTGGTCTTAATGTCAAAATCAAACTCAAAGGCAATGCCAAATCACGAAAGATTCTTGCATGCAGGTATCGCGTAGTGCACAAATGGAAAAGGAAATATGCACGATCGAAACCGCGACCGAGCCCAGCCCCCCCCCCCCCCCACTTTTTTTTTTTAATTTTCAAAAAATTTCACCCAAATTATCCACCAGATCGGTCATTTTCAATTTTAGAAATGCAAAAGCTAAAAGCCGGGGAGGGGGGGGGGGGCACGATTCCAAGCACCCCAAAAGTGCCCCTTTTTTACCCATGGAAAATGCTCCATCTCAAACTTGTGTAGTGCTCCCTTTTCTCTTGACCAATTTTCTTTTTAAATAAATGCCCTTTTTAAGTCGCCCTTCTTGAATCCTACAAATGCCCCCTTAACACCAGATTAGTGACCCTTTCCCTTCTTTCATAGCACTCTTCCCCCCAATATAATGTCCCTATAACATGTATAATGCCCCTATTGAAATGTGATATGGCTTTTGACTGCCCATATTCGGTACTAATAGTGCAATTGTCCTTCTGCTGTGTGCCCCATTTACCTCTGATAGGTTCTCTTGTTCATCATAGACAAGTGCCCATTTGAACTTTGACAGATGCCTCAATTTACTTCTCATAAATACTCCTTTCCTTTGTCCCATCTCCTTCTGTTAACGTGCTCTAAAGGGCTTTGCCCCTTTTACAAAGTCCCTGATGTGTCCCTTTTCATTTCCATTTGCCCCTTTTTAATATAATGCAAGTGCACCCATCTGATTTCTGATAAGTTCCCCTTTTGCTCTCTTATTATCATTGCCATTTTGACTTATGATAAGTTCCCCCTCGAATTTGATATGTTTTCCTTGTCACTCAGTCTATAAGTGCCCCCTTTTATCGCCCCTTTTGTTTCATGTAGGCCTACTTGCAAGCAGCAAGTCTACTTCCGATAAGTGCCTCTTCAAATCTGACACAATGTCTCTTTTCACGTCTGATTAGCCCCATTTCTTTCTTGTTCCACGCCCCCTCTTTCGAATTTTCCCCTTTCGCATTTGGGCTTAATAGTCATATAGTGATATACCGGTGACAACCCACTTCACCGAAGGCCCGCGAGGCCGAAAATAGCAAATTGTAATCTATAATTCCTGAGCCAGAAGGAAGTTTAATATTAAGGGGCAACGAGGACTAAATGCTAAAGGAGACATAATTATTTCATATACCGACAGCGCATTATTTGTGATGAAGGAAAATACGATACGAGAAAAGTCGACCTCACGGGTCTTCGGTCAAGTGGGCGGACCCAGTGGCGTAACAACCGGGGAGGGAGGGGGGCAGGGGGCAGAGTGCCCCCTGAAGGATTTCAGCGGGAAATCCACCAAACCACCAGGAAAAAATGAAAGGAAGGGAAAGGAAGAAAAAGGAAGGGAGAAATGGAAAGGAAGGAGAAGAAAGGGAAAGAAAGAAGAAGAAAGGGAAAGAAAGGAGGAGAAAGGGAAAGAAAGAAGGAGAAAGGGAAAGGAAGAAGGAGAAAGGGAAAGAAGAAAGGAGAAAGGGGAGAAAGAAGAAGAGAGAGAGGGAAAAGAGGGAAAGAAAAAAAAGAAGAAGAAAGCAAAGTGAAACAAAAGAAATGAGGAAAAATTTAGTACCAAAACCCCGGAGTTTCCGGGGGCTCCCCCGCAGTGGCTTTCCCTGTAGACCCCCATCAGGGGCCCTAAGCCAGAACCCTGGACCCACTCGCTAAGGGCTTTACAACAAGCAACTCGCGGTGCGGGCTCACCTCCGCATATTCTATTTCTAGACTTAGTTACCGGGAAATTTTCGGCTCTGCCCCCCCCCCCCCCCCCCCAGGCAGAGAATTACACCACTGATTCTAGACTTAATTAACGGGAAATTTTTGGCTATGCATATGCCCCCCACCCCATAACAGGCAGAGAGCGTAAGAAGAGGGGGAACTGACAGCGCAAAACGCCGAAGCTTCCGCGCTTTGCGCGGGAGGGGGAAACTCCCCCTCCCTGCACCCTCCCCTCTAGGGAGCACTAGTCCTCCTAAAATCAAATCCTAGTTACGCTGCAGAAGATAGACTTTATTACCCACAATAATTCAAAGAAACGTCGGAGCTTCCGCGCTTCGCGCGGGAGGGGGAGTTCCCCTCTAGGGAGCACTGCAATGGCGTGAATTCCAGGTGGTAGGGGGATCTATCACCCCCACTTGGGGGAGAGGGGGGGGGGGGTGGGGGGTACAAATTTCCCCCCCCCCCCATGCAGACACACTTTTTAAGGAAGAAAAAATATTTCAGTTAATCAGTAAGTAAAAATTCTGGATATCTATCATAAACATCCATTATATTTTAGAACTTCTATTTGAAAATGCTATTGAAAACAAAAACTAGTTATTTTTGGCTCGCTCGCTCGTCAAAATCTTAGGATTTCCATCCGAAAATGCAATTAAAATCGAGAAAAGTGGTTATTTTTGGCTCGCTTGCAAAATAGATATGAAAATGTGTGTGACAGGGGAAAAAAAAGTTTAAAAAGTTTTTCATCCCCCACTCCTCAAATTGGATTTACGCCGGTGGAGCACCACCGTCCTCCTAAAATGCAGTCCTAGCTACGCCACATAGACTAGTTACCGGGAAATTTTAGGCTCTGCCCCCCCCCCCCCTGATAACAGGTACCTGTGATGCTCCTGGGCGGACCCCGATCGATATGAGCTGATATGCCTAGGTCCAAAGAATAAGAAAAGCTTCATATAATACTAATCCCATTATTATTTATTACGGTGAGGCAGTGGAGCAGGAGGCAAGAGCTATGTAGGGGGCACAACACCCAAAACTTTTAAAAGAACGAACGTTGCCCCTAAATTGAAGCAACGAGGATATCTTTTATTTTTTTTTTTGAAAAGCTTGCTCGATACGTTCGCTTATTTTTCCAATCTCTAATATAAAATTAGGGCCTATTTTACATTGCATTGAAATTTTGTATACAGTTTTCTCTATGTTTCGACCTTTTGATTTTCACTTTTTCGATGAAATTTGTTGGCGACACTTTTGCGATCATAAACAACACACAATTGATTTTAATCTTTAAAAGCAAAAATAATCATACTTGTATGAACTTTGGCTGCCACAATTTGTATTGAAATTGTACAAATCACGATTTTGAGCAATCTTAAACATTAACAAGAGTAGGTTTCGTCGCAAATATGGACTAAAAAAACATGCACGAGATTCGAACTAAAAAAAACAAAGGTCATGAAACTTGCGCTACTACGGGTATATCCCTGGCTCAATAGGGTGTGTGTCCAGAGCACTTGACAAGTGCACGATCAGCAAACGGGATTGCAAAATAATGCACACGATAAATGGACTTGACAGAGTGTGCATGTACACTGCCGTACATTTAAATAATGTATGCATGGTGCACGTATACGCATATAGACTTTGCACTTCCATATTTCTGCATTCATCTGAAATGATTATGCTATCAACACAGACTATAGTTTATCGCCTTGTCGTTAAATTTACTGATTCATCTTTTCATAAAGTTACTGAAAGCCGAGTGAGATTATAATGGCGGATAAGTGTGACAAGAAAAGGCGGAGAATCATGTTTTGGTGCATCCCTCGGTCATGCTCGACAGCACTTGCAAAATGTCTCAGTTTTGTAGATCCAGACACTGAAGTCTGGATGGAAGCATATCTCTTATGCAGGGATATCAAATGCCTTGCGAAACATGAATTGGGAGTCGATCTCCCTCTTGATTACACCGGCAATGAGAAGGTCTACGACGAAGTAATCGGGGGCAGTTTGAAAATGCATGGATTGCCAATAAACACCATAAAAGAAAACCGCCTTATCTCGTAAGTCAATATGAGACAATATCATATGTTTTTGTTTGTTTTTGTTTTTGTTTTTTTTTCAATGATAATATAGTGCCATAGCATGGAAGATGATGTTGACTGACACACAGCCCACATCAGTGTTTGGTAAAGGAGTGGAGGGTGTGCCCAATTAATTTTAGGGGGTTGGGGACGTGTGGGGACGTGGGGGGGGGGGGGGGGGAGCAGCTGGGGGACTGGTTATTTTCTCTCGAGTTGACAAAGCAATATATTTTTTCAGTAAAAACACCAAAATTTAGTTTCAAAAGTTTTAACAGTGCAATTTATTTCCAAACATAATTGAGCGCAACTTCAACCTGAGTATCTTTGCATCAGCTGGGCAGGCAGATAATCATGTAAAGGCTGCTTATATTTGCAGGGTCCAGCTGTACCAGCTATATTCGCCACTCATATAAGATTCAGAATATATATGGTTATATGTCTTAGTAATACTTCTGTACGTATATAACCATTATTTTTTAAATAAAAGTTATAGCTATTGTTATAAAATAATGTCTCAGAACTGTATCTATATAAATACGGAATGCTACATGTCAATCACTTTATGGTCTTGAAATCATTTTTCTTCCTTACGTCTTCATTCTGATGATGCAGCTACGAAGGTGTGAAACATGAACTCGAAACCTCGGAGAAGGATACTGTCATTGTCAAGGAGATGTGCATGGCTTGTGAAGGTATCTACGACTACATACCCAAAGGATACAGGCACATCTTCATCATCAGAAACCCCTACCACATGTTCATTTCTTTCCACAAGATGCTGCACTCTTTCGCCGGTGATGCCGTGGCAGGAATGGACATAGAGGATATCTATGGACCTTTCCTACCCAAACTGTACTTCTACGGGGAGTTGTTCGAACTCTGGAAACACATGCAGGAGGCAGGGATCGATCCTAGCCCGCTCATAATTGACACAGAAGACCTGCTTGCCAAACCGGATGCCATTCTTAAGAAAATCTGCGAGGTTTGAGAGCACTTTGATTTGCGTTCTGAATAATCCCCACCCCCCCCCTCTACTCTTAAAGAAGTGAAGAATTAACCGGCTAATTCTAAATCATCTAAGTGACTGTATCCCATTATGCATGCATAAAATAGCAAAGAGGCTTTACAAAGCCTAATAAAATTATCCTTTGTCAAACTTTAGGAGAGAACGGAGACCGCGGTAAAGTGTAAGTAGTGCTTAAAAAGTGTCCGTAAAAGTCTGGTGTTTTGAAATTGATTGACAGTATTATTTTGTGCTTTTGCAATACTTTTTTAAAATCATTATTTTTGTATTTTATCAAGAAATCAAAACATGAAAGTAATCCATACAGGTAGATATAGAAATAATGACATAGAAATAATGATCGAAATAATGATCGTTAATGATCGTTACAAAAAATTACGACAAATTACAATATTCCAGATGATTGAGATGATCATTGGGGGAAAAAAAGAAAGAAAAAAAGGCAGAATTCACGTAAATATATTGCACACATTTGCAATACTTGTATTCACTAGCTGCAATAACGGTGGCGTCAAACTTGCAGCTTTTCGGGGGAAGGGAGGGGGGGGGGGGGGGGATCGAGTAAAAACTGGTCTTCTATATAGTCCCGAGAGTCGTAAATTCGTTGTACATGACTTCTGTCGCAATTATTGTGCCGTACTCGAATTCATTGCAGTGCCATATTCTGCAGACATTGGGGGATGAGTAGACCAATCCACCCTGTATTGGATACTCAACTCTTTCTAGGTAATTTCATTTTTTTTTTCATTTTGAACATTCAGGTGATGGGCGCCGAATACACCGATCAGTTGCTCACTTGGGACGCATCTCTAGACGTCATCAAGGAAAAGTGGACCAATGGCTGGATGGAAATGTATCTGGCGGACAAGATTGTCACCTCACTTACCTTCGACAAAGCCTTTACTTCGTCGGGGTTTGTTTCCTCAGCGCCGAAGCCTATTCCAAATCGGTCCTCAGTACCAGCAGATGTTTTGAGGATGGTCGATAAAACACTTGGGTATTACGAGAAGATGTATAACCATCGTTACATTCCACACAGTTCACAAGCACGGTGTGAAAAGGACACATGAAGATTGTAAAACATATTAATGCCTGTCATTAACACGACAAGGTATTCTGTGCCAGCGTTATACAAAGGGTTAGGGAGCAATTCCATTTATGCCACCAAATTATAACACTTCGCTTTAATCGAATCGTCTGAGATTTTCTAAACTTGCATTAGCTGTGGCACCGTCTCTGAGTAACATGATAATTCTTGATTCCTACGACAAGATAGGTGCCCGGTGCCTGTTTCATTGTGTATACAACTTAACATTTTCGTTAAACGTTTTGATGTACCCCCCTTGTAAAAAAAAACAAACAAAACCATTACGCTACTATGATATGACCATGGTAAATTGACCAAGTTACCAAATCATGGCTATACTTTGGTGTACTTTGTATGATTTGATGAATTTGGTCACATTACCATAATGGGTAAGATACTACTATGGTATACCTTTTTACGAGCTAGGGCCGTCATAGTGCTGATCTGAAGAATGAAAACGACCTCAAATTGTTTTATTTTGTTATTCTCTACATAGTCTATATGCATCATAATTATGGTATAATAATTATGATTTTCCTCTTTCTTTGATACTTAATACAATATGCTATTACCATTTTAAACATAAACTACAAATTACGGGGAAATTAACTGGACATCAGAAATAGAAAATTTGTGTAAAGAATGTAATGTGAAATTTTATGAAACTCTCAGAGGAGCAGGATTCAATTCAATTATCATTGTAAAGCTATTTTGAAATCATTGTTAGCATTCTTGAGAAAGTTATGCAACAAGCGAGCTTATATATCATGAGAAGGGATGTTCCTGACTACTTCAAGTGGATATGCTTCCCATTAAAGGAGAATGCAACCCAGACATTGTTGAGCTTCCAGTGAATGAAGAAGAATAAGAAGAGTAAACAGTGAAAGTTTGAGGAAAATCCGACAATCTGTTCAAGAGTTATGAACTTTGAAAGTTTAAGTAAATCTAATTGTGGGGATCCTTGAATTAGCACCTTTGCCAGCATCTGTGATGTCATCGTGGATAACTCTCCATTCATTTTGCACATAATTTTTCCAAAAATTTGGTTTATATGAAATTTCAAAATTGCCAATTCAAGGATCCCCACAATTAGGATTTACTTAAACTTTCAAAGTTCATAACTCTTGAACAGATTGTCGGATTTTCCTAAAACTTTCACTATTTACTATTCTTGTTCTTCTTTATTCACTAAGGGCACACTGATGTCAGGGTTGCATTTTCTCCTTTAATGAACGTTTAAAATGTGTCCAGGCAAACATATAGGCAAATATCCGCAATTTTGCTTGCCCGAATGTAAATTGTCTAATTTCTAGTTAAGTGTCTGAAGATCGCAGAATAGCAGAGCGATAGAGGAAATTTTTGACTCATACGGCAGGATAATTTTGTCATCAAAATATAAACACCAGGCTGCCCGAATTTGATAATTCATTGTTCCTCCGATTCAGTTTTCAGATGAAAGCAAAATGATTAGTTTCACACAAAGAGAGAGATATTGCGAACAACATTTAGTTTCAAACTGTCATGTTGTTTTGCTTATAATTTTGAATAAATTGAATGATACAGTGTCCATACGGTAGTACATGTAATTATTCTTATGAGGAAAAGTCCGGGATGGTTGACTGATAGTTCAGATAGGAGCGAGACCACATTTGAACTAACTGTTTAAATGTTTTTAAACCGCTGATTTGTTCTATTTCCACGTGTTCTTCTAATCTATTACTGTGAGCACATACATTTCAGCCCTCTGGCTGCAGCATGTGCATTTTTGTTTGTATTTTGCCATGTCTGCTTTTTGCAAAATAAACCATGGATTGAATTGAATTGAATTGAATTGAATTGAATTGAATTGAAAAACATGTTGAAGGCGAGTAGAAGTATCTTGCAGTGGATCTAGACATTATGGGAAGCTAGTTCAGTCGATGGAGGATTGGTTTTCATGTGGGAAAACTTGGGTGTGCCTGCATGTGGCAAGTCCATGATCTGG
>CM057151.1:25930622-25933122 GCA_029962745.1 Echinometra lucunter
CAATCGGCATGATAATGAAACTGGTGTTGTGCACAACTATGATAATGACTTTCATGAAATCAAAACAGGGGATGCCATTAGACTGTCAAAAATGAAATCAAAACATTTCTATAGTTTATTGTGTGAGTTCAAGAAAAATGATCCTATTAATTGTACTAAAACACGGAAAGAACACTTCAGCCTTCCTATCGATTTTGACTGGAAAAATATATTAAAATTTAAATTTAAAATAAAGAAAAACAATAAAGTGAAGCAATATAATTCCAAGCACTTCATCGCATTATATTATCAGATATAATTTATGCAAATGGAAAATTGTAAATGAAAATTTATGTGTTTTTTGCAAAACAACCGAATCTTTTGTTCATGTTCTCTTAGAATGCCCTAGAGTAACATTATTCTGGAAACGTATTGTTGCATTTATCCGTCATGACTTCAATTATGTACTTTCACTGATTGAAAAAAATTTGATAGTCGGTATAGATTCTGAATGTTCTAATTCTAAAGATATAAATACAGTTCTTACATACGCACAATACGCAATATATAAATGTATATGTTGAAATACTTTCAGGGGAAAACGTACAATAGTCTTACAATATGGCATGTTTTTAAAAACGAATTGCGTTTGGACCACATCTCAGATGTTATATCTAATGTTGTTCAACATTTTACTCTATGATCCTTTTTTTTTTTTCATCCGATTGTCTTTTCATCTCTTTGGTGATTATTGTTGAATTTTGAATGTATATTTATTTTAATCATGAATTGTTAGTTGTTGGTTTTGTACTGAATAAATGGCCTCTGAAGAGGTAATATATATATAATAAATGGCAAGTGAACAAGTCTGGTGTACAGTTCGGTTCTAAAATCATGAAAATATAATTTGATTCTGTCTAACTCACTCAACCTTCCACTTGCAACATAATGAGCTTTATTTGGGTAAATAACATTTTACTAGAACTTAGAGTCAAACTGGCTTTCCTCCCAACATATAGATATCTCTGTATCTGTCACTGGCGTAAATCCAGGGGGATGGGAGTATATATCCCCCACTTTCTGGAGAGGGGGGGGGGGGGGATGGCGTGTACAAATGATATTTTTATCAATCAGTTGGTAAAATTTTTAATGATCTGTCGTAAACGATATTTTAGAATTTCTATTTGAAAAATTTAAATGTGTGTAAGGGGGTCTGTGCGGGTGGGTGAGGATGTGCGTTTTATACTTAAGTGTGAGTCCGAAAGAAAAAAAAACGGCAAAAGGTCGATCACCCCCCCCCCCCCCCACTCCTCAAGGTGGATTTACGCCGGTGGTATCTGTATATCTTGCTTGCAATATTCTTTGAGCATCTTAAAGCCCAATACTATAACACTATACACGAATAGGCATGTTCACATAATACTATATCCAGTTATCTAATTTCACAAATGACTTTCATTCCTTTTAACGTAAACATGGTAAATAGAGATTAAGAAGCATGAAAGAATGTAACTTACCAGAGTCTGCGTACTGGTGAAAAGTGGTCCAGCGTTCAAGAACTACTCGGAGACATGCTGAAGGAAAGAGACCAATCTTTCTGGAGCAAGTACATGTACTTGGTGTCTAGGTTTGACTGGCCTTGGTGTGAAAGGAATATGAGAGGTATAAAGAAAGACATTTGTTTTTTTTCCCCTGTTAATTCATGACAATATTACGCATTTACAAGGTAGTCGTGTATGAACAAAATGTACCGTCTATACATGTACATGAATTCAAAGGGGATATCTTAAAGTCATTTTGATGGCACATACTAAACCTTATAACGTTCTCATAATTCTTATGTATTTCATTCTCTTTGCAAATTTCTTATGTATTTCTTATTTTTGTCAACTTTAATTTTTCATTGTTTTGTCTAAGTTTGATGTTTCAGGGTGTCATCTGGACCACTATTCACACATGATTCAGTTAGAATAAATGATAATAATAGCTTAAAGCAAAAAATTATAGGTGATAATGGAGAAATATGAAGAAATGCCTTTTGCTATTCATTTTGTACACAGAACTCTGAAATTCTTTTTTTAAGTTCGGGCTGAAATGAGGTCACAAAAGGTCACGTGATTCAGTAATGGAATTACCGATTTTCGTAAACTAGTGGTGTCAAAAAAACCCATTAATTTATCAATTCATGAATTCATTTATATATCAGTTGATTCATGTACTTATTCATGCATTTATTTATGTATTCATTTATTTATTCATTTATTCTTTCGTTATTCCATCCGACCATTTATGTGTTCATCTACTTATTTTTTAATTCATTAAAAATGATCAAGTCAGAGAAATAAATTTTCACAACTATGGTTACCCTTCGAATGTAGAAGGGTTTTTTTTTTTGGTCAAGATAAATTCATAAATAAAAGCATCTTGAGGATCAGACTACCCAATTCATGATACAACGAGGAATGGTAACATCACCCCCCCCCCCCCCCGGTGGGAAAAAACAAACATTTTGATACAAATG
>CM057151.1:25940622-25945421 GCA_029962745.1 Echinometra lucunter
ATGCTTTTCCTCCAGGCCAAATTTTATACATAAACACCTGCTTGTGAGATATGTTAGATCTGTATGCTATGGTGTATAGTAGTAGTAGTAGTAGTAGTAGTAGTAGTAGTAGTAGTAGTAGTAGCAGCAGCAGCAGTAGTAGTAGTAGTAGTAGTAGTAGTAGAAGTAGTAGTAATAGTCACAGTAGTAGTAGCCTGTTGTAGCCTTATTAGCAGAAATAGTCATATTACCCTGTAGT
Organism: Echinometra lucunter; assembly: GCA_029962745.1. Taxonomy (NCBI): domain Eukaryota; kingdom Metazoa; phylum Echinodermata; class Echinoidea; order Camarodonta; family Echinometridae; genus Echinometra; species Echinometra lucunter. The sequence continues at coordinate 25,940,861 of CM057151.1, forward strand.
AGAGGTAGTAGTAGCAGTAGTAGTAGTAGTAGTAGCAGTAGTAGTAGTAGTAGTAGTAGTAGTAGTAGTAGTAGTAGTAGTAGTAGTTGTAGTAGTAGTAGTAGTAGTAGTAGTAGTAGTAGTAGTAGTAGTAGTAGTTGTTGTTGTTGTTGTTGTTGTTGTAGTAATAATAGTAGTAGTAATAGTAATAGTAGTAGCAGTGATGGTGGTGTTGGTGGTGGTAGTGGTGGTGGTGGTGGTAGTAGTAGTAGGTTGGTAATTAGTTATCATTTTGTATACATTTTTAAAGATAATATCATTAGTATAATTTTTTCTGTTGCAATTGAATTGAAAAGATATTTAAAAAAAAAAAACAGAGCCTTTAACGATTATATTATAACTGCACTGTACATTTCATGTTCTTCATTGCCAAAACAGTCGATGTAAAATGCAACCCTAAGATTGTCTTTCTAATATTCCTTTTGGTTATGTGGGCCTATATTACTGGCCTACATGTAATGTGTAGTCAGTGTGGTGTGTGTGGTTGCACTTTTATAAACGAAAATAAGAGAAAACATCATTTTTAATCAAATAAATATGAAAATGATGTGGAGATATGCAACCGATTGCAATCTTAAGCTGGCTGATTAATCTTACATTCTGCTTTGGCAGAGAAGAGGTACTTTCTGAGCTGCCATCCTCTTTCTTTGTTGTTTAAGCTGTTGTTGTTTTTGTTGTTTGTTTTTTGTTAAAAGCGTGTATGTTTGTGGTGGTGTGATGGATATCTGTTCCTTACACTTGGAAATACAATTATATTTTCAACTGTACATTTAGTATTTTGACTCGATACTTTTCCAGCGATAGACTCCCCTCACTATGTACCACTCGTACAAGCAACATCGATCCCATAGTTGGTTGAGAGCCAGAATTAAGAGCATTTTGTTGTACTTTTAGTTAATGGCCCGGGGTTAATGGCTTTCTGGCCCTCTGCAGAACATTTGAAATAAGTACTAGTAGTACTAATACAGAGTGACAGAGAGAGTGCGAGCACATTGGAGGAGGAGGAGGAGGAGGAGGAGGAGGAGGAGGAGGAGGAGAGAGAGAGAGAGAGAGAGAGAGAAAGTGAGCATTATTGGAGGAGAGAAAAATCAGTGCCTGCGCGAACGCAACAAGTATCAGCGATAGGGTCTGCGCACGAAGACTACAAACCATCGTAGATGAGCCGTACGTGACAGTCTATGGGATTGCGTGGATTGCCTATGGAAAGTTCCAGCAAGAAATTAAAGTCCACGCACATGCGCACAAGAAGGATTTGCGTTTCCATGTACGGAAAAATCCCCGCCCCCCCCCCCCCCGGGGGGGGGGGGGGGGGTCACACATGCATTGTCTAGGCTAATAACGTAAACCTCTCTTTTTTATGATAATAAACAAAATGGTTTGATGTTGGTACAATAAACACCGATAATACTCATCCCGTAGGGAGAAGTACAGAGTATTGATCAAAACATTCAAATAAAAAAAAAAAGTGAATAATGTCGGCGGTGAAATGTTTATCGGGATAAATAGCTTCTGAAAGTACATTACATTTTGGAAGTATTACGGGCTCTAATCAGTTTGCATCAGCGCTAAGAACATTTGAAAACAAAGCAATGGGTACAATTCAATTCACTTCAATTCAATTACGGTTTGATTGTAAAGAAAAAAAAGTACATAAAAGTAGTCCGAAGACTAATATTATCATACAAAATTTATAAAACATTTAATATTTGATAACAATTTAAGGAAGGTGTAACAACATATAGAAAAGACAATGCTAGATAGAAGCTTTAAATTACTAATTAGTGTGGATAAATTAGTAATGGCACATAGGATACCAACGCAGTATTCGACCTATAAGGAGGAAAACTTATCATTGGAGGAATAAAAACCTAGTTATTGATAATAATCAAGCAACAATATACGTAACAACAGTAAACTCTGCCAAAGTGGGTTCCAGAATAATATCGCAGGCTCTAATTCATGTATGTACAAATGGAGATCATTTAGAAACAAAACGCTGTACCAAAGCAGTATGAGGGTAGGGTAACATAATAGTAATGGACGGTTATTGGAGGGAGGTTCTGGTATACCCCCCCCCCCCCACAGTGCATCAAGGGCGTAGAAATCGTGCAATTAAGAAAAGTTTGATTTCGGAATGTCACACACCCAGTGGCGTATCGGTGGGGGGGGGGGGGGGCAAGGGGGCACTTTGAGGGGGCGCCAAAAATGCGAAAAAGAAAACAAAGGACAATGAAGAAAAGTAATATATTTTTAAAGATTTTAATGACGCTCCCCCCCCCCCATTCGCAGGGTAAATGCATCAGAAATAGAGTTTTTGAGGGTTTATAGTGCAAAAATTTTCTAAAGTTCGGTCGCTTTGCTCCCTCGCATGATCATTTCCTCTCAGAATCTCATAATGTCGCGCCCCTACAATAGTTCTTAAACAAGCTTTTAGAAAGAGGTTCAGAATTTTAAAAAATAGTGATGCAATTGTCGTTGTTTTGCTTACTGTCATGTAGGTTTTATCTGCCTCTTGCTAAATACCGCTCCCAGTGTTGCCTAATACAGCATTTGCAAAGATGAACCATTTGGAAAATATATAACATCAGTATACTGGCGGCACTTTAGAGGGGCGCAAAAGACGCGAGAGAAAAGGATAAAAGAGAAGTGAAGAAAAATCATAATCTTTAAGGGATATGCGCTCTCTCCCCCATCCGAAGGATAAATGCATCAGAAATAGAGTTTTTGAAGGTTTAGAATGCCCTAAAATGCCACATTTTTCTAGTTCTCGGTCGCTTTGCGCCCTCGTATGAATATATTTCCTACCGGATATCACGGGCTTTTTAATATAGCCTTTTTTCTAAAAAGGGTTCAGAATTCGAAAAATCGTTGTGCAGTTGTCATTGCTTCCTAAATACTCTGCCCCCAGTATAGACCAATCCCACAACGCAAGAGGGCAGCAGACTGTCTCTATAAATCCACTCTGGTCTGGTTCGACACAGTTCGACATACTGCGGGGCGCTCCAAATTTTATAGTACACAAGTCAATATAGCGCGTAATGTACGGTAAGCACTAAATAGGTACCAATCCTGCAGACCCAAGCTCATTCGTTCGATTTTTTTGTGTGTGTATATTTTGACCAATATATGCAGATTTCTTTGCAATGAGAAATTATCAGAGAAGTTCAGGTCGCAGCTGTGCGGTGCTCAAATGCCACAAGAATTGGAGAAAGTTTAAAAATTGGAAGCTAACTGAGTGCGAAATTCACTCTCTTTTGACTCATGAAGCCTGTTTGTGTGAGAAGCCGTAATCCCTACTCGGGTTTCTGTAAGCAATGTGAAGGAATTCGTCGCCAGTGGGTAAAAACATCAACAGAAAGGACTTTGAAGTCAAGAAACATTATCATTATTATAGGCCTACTTTCGGTAAAATTTAATGAGTGAAAACATGACTTTGTAAACAGGGTAAAATTGAGGGCTCCCGTTTTCTACGGCTTCTATGCTGCAATCGAACATTTACTGACAAAACTAAGTTGAAAAACCATCGGAAGTACAAAAATAGATCATAACTTCATCTGTCAGATATGGCCATTGTCTTAACTCATCTACCCATGTATCGATGCTTTATTTTATTGATCTAGAATAAAGTAAATGGAACAATATCAGGGCATATCTCATATCTTACATTCATTTTGTACACAGAGCCAATCGCGGTCAGCGCGCTTGCCCACAGCAGCAATGGCGTCGCCAATAGAGGGCCAAATACATAAATCGGAGATGAAATTGGCTATAATACAGCATTCGAAAAGGTTAAACATTTGAGAGAAATCTAAATTTTTTGTCGCCTTGCTATTAAAATCAGGCCTCGAATATTTCTCGATGGTTTTCGTTAATTTTACCCCAGTTCTGAAACTGAGAAAATAGAAAACTATTTACTAATATCTAATTTCGATCTTTTCTACCGTTCAGTTTCAGTGGTCAATTGCCAAATTTCCTGGGAAAAATGTGCAAGAAATTGCGCTTTTACGGATTCAATTTTTTTGTGTAAAGAATCGCCGCTTGGTCGCTTCGCTTCCTCGCTTGTACCTTAATGTAGATACGTTTGTGCACTCGGGAGGGGGATGGGGCGCAACTTCACTGTTTGCCCCAGGCGCCATAATGCCTAGATACGCCACTGCACACACCACTAAAAAGGTCTACCTTGTTGGGCTCCAGTCCATGTAATCATGACACACACACACACACACAAAAAACAAATCTCTGTATTTTCTGAACTAGGAACCTCTAAGGATATCTGAATACATAGACGTAGTGCACTTCGCAGCTAACTGGGGAAATGGGGGGAAATCAAGTGGTCATGCTTCACTGTGCAGTGCATAAAGGCATGGCCACTTTTTTAAGTTTACAAGCCTAATATCATAACTTTGACTCAATGATATCGGAACAAATATCAATTTTTCAGCATCAGAAGGCATGCAGCATACGTTTTATGTGCTTCCTATCGTACCTCATGACTTTGACGGCCATAATTCACGGCTGAGTG
>CM057151.1:25945921-25950921 GCA_029962745.1 Echinometra lucunter
CCTGCATGTGGGAAGTCATGATCTGGCAGCTGCATTTTGATTTCTCAATGTTACGTAAAGGCAATTAATAATGTGAGATTCTTGTATGGCGTTCATGTCTGTGGAACCGAATAGCCATTCCTGGCGCTCTATTATATTATAACGATAATAATTTCACTTTTTCATTTCATTTTATTTAGTTTTCCATTTTCACCTTAGAATAATATACATTATTATACATCAAGAAAAATAATAACATAACCATAAAAGTACATAAAATAAGAATAATTTTCAAACAGCAGAATTTTCGAAATTAGGTATATAAACCCATTTTGAAAATGTAGGGGAATGCTCAAAAGCCAGACTTTTGAGCAACGAAAAATGAAATGAAATGAAATGAATCATGAATGACCACCGTCAGACATTGTAAATGATGAATATGCCCGCCAGACGCCCCCAATTTTCAAAACGCCCATTCATTGGTGTACAATGATAAAATGACAAGTTTTATTCAGTGGGCTAGATCATCAGCAAACACAAACTTTATGGAAATCGTTAAACACTGTTAATAATACAAATAATAACAATGATAATGATAATAATGCAACAATAATAAAATATCAGTAATTGTAAAATCACAATCATTATAAAATTATATTAATGATGATTGTAATAATAATAATGATAACATGGCTAATTCAGTATTGAACAACAATATTGACAAACATGCCTTTTGATAACAACATACCGCATCATTATAGCCAGAGAGGCCAGTGACCATTCGTATATCCAACTATTGGCCTGTCAATGCCGTTATCTTTAAAAATTTTACTTTTCTCAAAATTGTTATAAGAAATTTTTGATACACAGAGTAGAAAATGTAACAAATTTATCGATGTGAAATTAAGGTGATGCGTTAGATTTACGTGATGCGGGCAGGGACGACAATGCGTTGTAGTGGGAAATTGTCCTAAAATTCGCTGACAAGAAAAAAAAATAGGGGGAAAGGGGTCCCCGGATTAAGATTCTCTTTTTTGGTGTTGGGGGGGGGGGGACATATCCCAAAATTTGCTGACAAAAGTTTTAAGGAGTTGGGATGACATACCCTAATGTTTTTCTTTTTCCATGTGTCTTTTAACTTTTTTTTTTGCCAAATAGAAGGAGTAATTTACCTGTAGTACTTCTTCTGATATTATCATTAATTCTCGGTCGGCGGAGCGTCTTTCAAAGTGGAGGAGGGGGGGGGGCACCTGTGGAAAACGATACTCTTTGGAAACAGAGGGCACTTAAAGGTGAACACAAGAAGGAAGATAGCGTTTGTGACGTCGGTATACTCCTGCATTCTATTCAACACACTTTTAAAGATAATTTTCGACATATTTTTTTCTAATATTTAGATATTAACTGAATTGCAGTTGCAGAGACTGTTCTGACCTGATTACTCATTTGTGAGCGAGCGAATTTGTGAGCGAGCCAAAAAATGCTATAAGTATTTTTTGGCAGAACACCACGGTATTTCCATTATTTGCAGTGACTTAATCATTGCACGTTATGATAAGACAAAGAAGGAGTAATTTACCTGTAGTACTTCTTGTGATCATTAATTCTCGGACGGCGAGCGTCTTTCAAAGTGGCAGGGGGGGGGGGCACCTGTGGAAAACGATACTTTTTGGAAACAGAGGGCACTTAAAGCACTTATAGTAAAAGGTCAAAATGAAAAGGGATTTTAAATTTCGACGATCTCGGCATGAATTCAATACACGTGATACGCCATGCCTGAGAAATAATGAGTAAGTCTGAGCTAGCGTAGAGAGTCAGCTGTGAAAAAAAAAGGAATATCCTCTTTGATTGCCTCAATTATTAAACTAATTTTAGGCGATGTGCCCCTCGCTCTAATTGCCTCAAGACCACTTCCTCACACGTTATGATAAGATTAATGACAAGAGGGTCTGTTATTACATGAAACTTCTCTTATTCTTTGAAGCTATAGGTATAATTATTATATGGCTTACAGAAAGAGAAAAAGGTCGGGATACTAAAAAATGATCAAGAGAGGAGGAATGGCACAAGAAAGAAAAGGCGACATGTAGACCTATCAGATTTGAAGCCGGTGTAGGCCTACTTTTTTGAATGAGAATATTGCAATACTTGCAACGAAAGGGGGCACTGAAAAGGCACTTAGCAATATCAAACTGGACGCTCGTAAGAAGTGCAAAGGGACACAGATTCGAGGGGGGGGGGGCACTTATCGCAAGGAGAAATGACACTTATTAGAAAGCAAACAGGGCACACTATAAGAAATCAAATGGGTGTGTATCAAATTAAGGGACACAGTCATGTCAGAATGAAAAAAGGATAGGAGACCTACTTATCAGAAGTGGCACTTGCGGCTCATAATTTTATACGTAGCTGCTGTACATAAACCATGGGGCAAACTAGAAAGGAAAGGGCCATTTATCAGAAGTTATTTGGTCCATGCATCAGATTTCAATTGGGTTATACTTGCCTTAGTAAGTAGAAAAGTGAAAGTAATTAGAGGTGAAAATTGTACTCAGCAGAGCCAAAACAAGCACTTTTCAATTTGGACATTCAATAGAAATGATAAGGCGTACTTCTCAAAGAGCACTATGAGAAAGAGACAGGGTCACTAATCTGCATGGTGTAAAAGGGGGCTGTTGTAGGATTTTAGAAGGACGATTTATTTGAAGCGAAAAACAAACTTATACTAAAACAGTCAATCTTTATAAAGACAAAGGGCCAAGGGGACCAAGGGGGTGGTTGATTCACTTTTTTGCCGATTTTTTTTTCTGTCGAACTCACACTTAAGTATAAACACACACACTCTCACCTACCCGCACGTACCCCTTCCACACGTTTTAATTTTCAGTTTTCGAGCGAGCGAGCCAACGCCCCCCCCCCCAATTTTTCTGGTTTTTGATCACACTTTCAAAAAGAAATTCTAAAATATGACGAGTGAGCGAAGCGAGCGAGCCAAAAAATAACCACTTTTCAAATTTTTAATTGCATTTTTCTAAAATATGACGAGCGAGCGAAGGGAGCGAGCCCCAAAAAAATGAAAACAATTTTTGGTTTTTTAATTGCACTTTCAAATAGAAATTCTAAAATAAGATGGTTGTTTATGACAGATTATTAAAAGTTTTTACTAACTGATTAATTTGAATATCATTTCTTCCCTAAAAAGTGTGTGTGTGTGTGGGGGGGGGGGGGAAGGATATTTTTACACGCCATCCCCCCTCTCAAAAAGAGATATATCCCTCCAGGGTTCTCACTAGAAAAAAAATCCACACACGGTTCCCACTCTGCGCAAAGCGTGGAAGTTTCGGAAGTTTTACGGGATAACACCTGAAGTTAGGTGTGGTGGCAGTATGCTATAGTAAAAGGATGAAAAATACTTCTTGGTAAGCAGGAGTTGTCTACTAATGGCATAAAAGTAAAAAGACATGGCCTAAAAGCAAAACAATCTTTGATATTTATCATTATTGTTAGGAATATATACTCTAATATTTTTTCCCCTTGTTGCCACGTATGGTGCAGCAATTTCACACATGGTTCTTCCTTGTCTGAATCCCTTTACGCATGGTATTGGAACCATGGGTGTTATGTACTGGCGAGAACCATGTATCCCCCCATCCCCCCGGGATTTACGCCAATGAAGGGGACACTGAAAAAGTTTGAAACTAAGGGGGAATTTTTACAGGTAAAAGGGGCACATTTTAGGTTCTTCATGAAGTGGCAGTTCTGCAACATATATAAACGAAAAATGGCGCATGCTGGACTAGTTTGATGATGGGGACCTAGATGTTCCAAGCTCTTTATTTCAGCGTTAAAAGTTGTTCGGCAAAGCTTCTAGAAAACGCATTCGTTATACGTGTCACGTAGTACTATTCCCCCACTTTTTAGGGAAGAAATGATATTCGAATTAATTAGTTAGTAAAACTTTTAATAATCTGTCATAACAACCATCTTATTTTAGAATTTCTATTTGAATATGCAATTGAAAACCAAAAAAGTGGTTTCTTTTTTGGCTCGCTCGCTCGCTCGTCATATTTTAGAAAAATGCGATTAAAATATGGAAAATTTGTTATTTTTTGTCTCGCCGCTTCGCTCACTCGTCACAATTTTTTTTTATTTTAGAATTTCTATTTGAAAGTGTGATCAAAAACCAGAAAAGTGTTTTTTTTTTTTTCGCTCGCTCGCTCGCAAAATGAAAATGAAATCGTGTGTAAGGGGACCGTGCGGTGATAGTGTGTGTTTGCACTTAAGTGTGGGTTCGACAGAAAAAAAAAATCGGCATAAAAGTGAATCACCCCCCCCCCCCCCACTCCTCAAAGTGGATTTACGCCGGTGGTCCTTTTGGCCCTTTGTCTTTATATAGATCGACTGTTTTAGTATACCTGTGTGCGGGTGTGTGTGTGTGTGTGTGTGTGTGTGGAGGGGGCACTGTGGAGTGGAGGTGCCGTGGTCGAGTTGTCTAAGGCGCTTGACTGGAGACGCGAAGGTCGGGGTTCGATCCCCGCGGTACGACACTAAATGCCCTTGAGCAAGGTATTTAAGCTACATTGCTCTTTTATGGTACATCAAATCCAAATGCTATAGGCATTATTGATACCAACGTGTGCACGTGTTTAAAAAACAACAACAACAACAAAACTGTCCAGTATATAATTATTATATAGAAACTGTACACTGGGAAGTGGACCGTGTACGTATGTACCACGAACGTAGCTAACTAGCTAGGCCAACGAAAACAGAGTGGATTTATAGATAAATCCACTCTGAACGAAAAGTGTTGGCGCCCTCTACGTTCGTTAGCTAGACGTACGTAGTGCACGTGCTGCGCTAGATGCCATGCCAGTGCACAGCATTTCTGTGTGCCAGTGACTCTATCTCTGCATTAACTATAGCGGTCAGCGAATTTTTTTCCGTACATGGAACTGCAAATCCTCCTTGTGCGCATGTGCGTGGACTTAATTTCTTGCTGGACCTTTCCATAGGCAATC
>CM057151.1:25960921-25980838 GCA_029962745.1 Echinometra lucunter
GTAAGCTCTTAATTATGACGGAATAAACCCATATTTCTTTATAGGCAGTGTATACAGCCACACACATGTGTCTTTACGTTATGGCCACACGTGTGTGGTTGTATCTACAGCATCGACATGAGGATACAGTCACACTCAACTTAATTCCCACTTATACTCTGCGCCCGGACAGCTATCGCTTGTGTGTATGTATGTACTGCACAAGCGATGTGTAAATTCATGTGACGGTATGTTGCCAAAGTTTCAAACCCCCAAAATTGGATTGTCGCGAAGGTTTTATCTCTTGAAATTTAGTGAAATACAAACAATATTGTACTATATTGTCACCTGCTTGCTGACCAGGTGAGAATGAAGTGAAAATATTGTTTGTATGACTGAAATCGAGAGATAAAACCTTGACGATCCAAGTTTTGTAAGTCGCAACACATACCATTGCATGAATACACATCGCTTGTGCATTGCAGTGCACACTAGCGATAGCTGTCGTGGCACAGACTTCAAGTGGGAATTCAGACGAGTGTGGGTGTATCCTCCTGTCAATGCTGTGGATACAACCACATGCGTGTGGCTGTATACACTGCCTTGATATTATGATTAGACCTATCATTAGAAGTCATACCCTTATATTTTTTTTCAATTTTATTGGGGTTACATATGGAACTCTTGCTCATATGGGATGTTAATGCCATTATCCTGAACTAGATCTATCATCTAGGGATGCGTTTCATGAAACCAACTCCATGACAGTTATATCTCTTGTCGATCTACAGAGATGTCAAGAAGCTGACAAAGTGTTTCACGAAAGCCTGACAACTGAAAATTCCAATACATCTAGCGATATTGATATTATTGTCGAAAGAAATTAGCCTTTATCACAATCCATTCAATTTTTCTTGAATCACCTAAATAAGTTTTAAGGATAAAATCGTTTAAAATATAAGAATGGTAAATACAGTCACCAATTATGAATGAGAACAATGTATAATTGTAATAAACCCAACCAAACCTTTTCTTATTAAGATTTAGGGCGTTAAAATAAAGACGATTGGAGGGTATTTTTGAAATAAGGGAATGAAAAATTACTTTTGAGGATACCATAATTTGATAGTTTATCAAAACATACTTAATTTTGTGCTGATCAGAAAACGAATTTAGCGAATACAAGGGCTAACTATTGTTTTTTTCAACGATTTCTAAAGGCTATAACCGTATAAAAGATGTTGATTGGTCAGGTTTATTTGAAATATAGTTTGAAAGAAGAATTTAGAGATGGATTCTGGATGAATGTGCGGAAGGCTTTAGAGTATTGAAGTGAAAGACTATAGCACAAATCATGGAAGGCCGTATGTTAGTAAACTAAATTATTCATTCATTTACAGTTGTTTTTACCGATTCATTCATTTCATCTGTCTTTTTTTCTACCCGTCTATATTTTGTAAATCATTTCCTCTTCAGTTCTATTTGTAAAACTAATTGTTTACATCAAATAAAAGCATATTTACAGGAAAATTTTATTTTTATCTGTTAATTTATTGTTCTTAAAGGCTTTGATTTGATTTCTTCTCATGACTTTTCTCTCACTAGTTTCCTCCAAAATACCTTAGATACACACACACACACACTCCCCTCTCTTTCTTAAAGTCTCCCCTCCTCCCCCTCGCGCTCTCTCCTTTGTCTGTGTGTGTGTGTGTCTCTCTCTCTTTCTCTCCATCTCTCTCTTTTCTTTGCCTTCTCTCTTCTTTCTTTTTTCTCTCTTTGTTAAAATAGCTCTCTCTGTCACATCACTTGGTTTACACCCGTCTTGCCTCTCTCACGACACCGAGCCGCATCTCTATTTTAGGGGAGTTGGCCTACTCGATCGTTGGCTAATGCTACGTGAAATGTGCCACGGTATAGGCAGAAAGATAAGGCTGAATTTTGCAATTTATTTTCTCTTTTGTTTTTTCAGTTGCAACATTTCTTGGCGATATGAAGACTTCTTCTTCGCTATAAGTACAGGCCACCATCTGGTGTATTCTCGCACTGTTGTGTAGTGCAGGTGTACATACAGTGTCTCAGTTAAAAACGTCTTCTAAGAACTATGTGCGGCTAAAAAAAAGGCATCCGTGTTTTAACGGAGCTGGATCTTGAGTACTTCCCTCTTGATGCTTGACAGAGAGGTGCAGAAGATGGCAGCCTGGGGTAGTGAATTCCAAAGCCTGGTTGCATCTGGGAAAAAACTTCTTTGGAGTACTTGCATCCTTGCAAAGGGTACTTGAAGTTTCTGGTCATGGCCTCTTTGCGAAGCAGGTAGTAATGGAGTCAGAGCTGCCTGGGGGATGGAATGCAGAACATCATCGCTACCTTTGCCTGGGCTCTTCTTTTTTGCAGGGATGGCCATGGCAAATGGTGATGCATTCATGTGACACTGCTTGTTCTGTGATGGTCATTACAGACAAAGCATGCATATCTTCTCTGGATCATTTCTAACTTCATGATGTTGGCTTGGGTGAAGGGATCCCAGATGATGCTTACATATTCCATATTCCTCCTTCAGGACGAGTTTTCCCTATTCTTCAGCCAGGCATTCCTTCTCCACCTGAAAATAGATGATACATACATAACAAAAATAGTAAATCTGAAGAGATGTATCATAGTAGTTTAGTTGAGGGGGGATAGAAGAAGAAGAAGAAAAAGAAACAGAGGGCATGTCAAAGTTAAGTCCTAAAACATTAATAATCTGAAACTGAAAAATATATACAGCATAATGAACGCAGAAACATAATTTACTTCTAAGCTTTGCTTTTAAATTTCAATTAGCTTGCACATAAGCTCCATTTTCTCCTTTTCCACCTTGAGGAGCTTCTCCGAGAAACTTTCGTGACTCTTCCCTGTTTGCTTGGTCTGCTCTTGCTTGTCTGGAGCTGTCGAACAGCTTGCAGCTTCCATATCTACCCCTCCTTCAGTACCTTCAATAGCAGCGATCCCGATAGCCTCGATCACTTTCTTCTCAGTATTATCTAATGTATCATCCGGTGGGGGGGGGGGGGGCCCCTTCTGGTCCTCGCTCTTTCCTTCTTGGGCTGGGTGAGCTTCGTTTTTGTGTTTGACTGATATTTTGACCATTTCACCCTCACTTCATCTCCTATCCTATTTCCCCCAGAGATGGCATTGATCTTCTCCGCGATATCCTTCCATTTGTTTTTGTTTTGTTTCGAACAGGCCAGGTCTTTAAAACTTGAAAAGAGGAAAGCATGATTTTCCTCTACCTCTTGAACTAGGAGATGGAATTTGTTGCTTGAAAAATTGGCCCGTCGCTTCGCCATGACTTTTCAATTTCAGATCGAGACTTATGGAGATCTTCTGTTTTTACAAACTTGAAAAAAACAGACTGCTATTGCAACATATTTTAGTGGCGTATCAAGGTCTAGGCCAGGAGGGGGGGTATTCTGTTTCGGGCGTTCGTATGGGTATGCATTATACTTCACTGCTTATTTGTAATATTATGGTGCACAAATTAGCAAGGTTTATAAATACTCTCAAATGGAAAAAGAGCAACACTGTGATGCTGGACCTTTAAAATTGCCCCATGCACCCCTCTCTACAGTGAAAAAATGTATATCATATTGATGTGAAAAAATTATGGATCTGCCAAGCAGACTTCATTCATTGTTGTGTTATGAATACTGCTCCCACCTTTTCTAATGATAGAAATATCGTGCGATACACAGTATGTAAATGTATGCAATTGTGGGCATGTATACTTTTTACTGGCATTTTTTACTGGCATCTAGCAACCAATAAAGTTTAGGAGGGACTTTGAATTTGTTAGTAGACAATGTGGCACAGAACGAAATTTACCTACCAATATGAGAATTTGTCCGCTCTCTGATTTACATATCACTGGATGTGACCTGATTTGTGGGGAGAAATTGAGAAGAAGAAGAAGAAAACTTGATAAATGCATACTTGCATGGTTATGGTATCTTCTTTCATTAAGTCATTTGCATATACTATGCTAGTGTGACAGGTTAAAAGTGTACGGTAATGTTTTCGTCTCTATTTACACCAAATTCACCAATAACAACTATCAATATCAAGTCCCTGGCTCAAACACATGAAGAAATGGTGAAAAGGAAGACAATCCAAACAGTATTATGCAGTTCAAATCTTCCATCGAATAATGGTTTTTATTACAATAATTGACTTTCACTGCAATCCAAATGACACGGTCACTGACTGTCGGGAAACGGCCCATAATATGACCAAAAATCAAATCACAGAAAACTAAAGTTACGGAAAATACTGCAAAATACTGAAAATACTAAAAATACCTAAAATACTGAAAACTACATAAAATATAGCGAAAATACAGGAAACCAACACGACACTGTCGTGCCGCACGGCGCACAGTGCACCTGATGATGTCTACAATGTGAATAAAAATACAAGAAAGAATATACAAAATATCATAAATACGATACAAATATGTTTTGAGCATGTGTACAAAATACGGAGAGTGAACATCATGTGCTTACAAGCTGCATTAATAAAATGATATAAATTTTGAACCCAAAGTATTTGTTCTTGCAATTAATAATGGTTAAATCAATCAATGAAACAAACTTCCAAGACAATATAAATGTCTCCCAATAACCAAGATATCGAATATCAAAACAACTATAATGAGGAATTATAATGAATTAGCTTCTGTCTATCAGTACTTCCACCAATCACAAAGTTGCATGAAAATATGAAATGAATGTTTACAATTGTTCATCATGCATGTCATAAGCATTCAGACAGGTCTACCAAGAATAAGTTATTGACATCAGCTTGACCACCACCTCCAGCTGGTTTTGACAAACGATATATTTCAAGCAATGCAGCCACGGCTACACAATAAAGTAAATAAACAAAAGTATTACAGATATTTGCTGAATTATAATTTCACAAATATCGCAATGAATCATAACAACTTTTACATAGTGATTATACCAGCAAAACGCAACACATTGTGTACTGCATCTTTCATTCTCGCTCTCTCTCTCTCTCTCTCTTTCTCTCTCTTTCCATAGACAAACAAACGTAACTCAACTTATGCATCAAGCACTTTTATACAGCATACAATTATTTTGGAATATAAATTGCAAATATGGAAATAACAAAGCATTCATAATATAGAAATATAAACAATGAATGATATCAATATGATTTTCGTGTGCTTACCTCAATCGGACAAGAGGTAAAGAAAAAAAGATGTAGAGATTCAGAGATAACGAATATGTCGTCTGCAATAATTCAAAGTATTGCCTTTATGCGTTGTTATACAACACCAAAACAGCATAAAACGAAGCGCTCCTAGGACGCGCTTGCATTTTTCGCGAATAGCCACTGGCAGCCATGACAACCGAACGAGAGGGCAATCCTGTCCTCTCACACTAGACATGGAATGCACAACATAAATTTGTGTGCAGCTGACTGTTAAATGGCTTGCATGTTTTCTTTTTCTTTTTTTAAATTTTGATTTGAACTTATACAGCAACCTGCTTATTATATTGCATGCATGCAACTTGAAAGATTTGTCAAAGAATATGCCCAAAATTTGGAGTGATAGTTTTCCACTGTAGCAAGTATATATAAAAATCATACATTTCCCCCATCATAATGATTTACATTCCATTGTTATGATAATAATAATAATACGACTAATAAATTCTATATTTATATAGCGCTCAAAACCTGCTGAAAAGGCACCCTAGGCGCACAAGCATAAAGCAATATGAAAATGACAAAATATGTTTCGCCGACATTAGCAAAATTTTTCATAGGCACCCGTGTAGCCAAAGGGGGCGATGGGGGTGGTTGCCCCCTCCAAAACGCCAAACAGAAAAAAAAAGGAAAAAAAAGAAGATTTCTTTTTTGTTGATCACTACGAAAAAAATCATATTGGGCAGTCCCCCCTGACCCCCAACCCCTCCGCCTGTCGGCTGCCCCTGCCATGCATCCGGTTGAATTCCAATAAAATAAAATGTTGGCTACTACAAATTTGTGAATTCATAACAAGAGCAAAAATTTTTAGGCAGGAAGCTGAATAAATAAACAAGGAGAGACACATGTGTAGATGTATATTTTTAAAAAAATTCAGTAACATAATGTTTATTCATCAGGGTTTATTCAGGGAACATTTTCATCAAATTCAGAACCCGCTTCTTCTAAGTATGCACACTGACCTCACTGTTACACAACCAGATGAAAATGGCAGTGATTCTCCATGCTCACCGAGATGAAATGCGAAGGCAACGGATATCGTCCGCAAAGCTGGTAACTTTATTAGCTTTCCAGGCTTCTTTGCTCGACATTGAGGGCGGTTTTAGTGATATGTGCAGTCTTCCAAACACACTAGGTGCTGTCAACTGCACCCATGTCCGCATACGGTCATGGTCAGAGGATGAACATATCTTTGTCAACAGAAAGGGGTATCACTCTATCAATATCCAGAGTGTATGTGATGCGTGCATGAAATACTTGAATATCTACGCCCGGTTTCCTGGATCAACCCACGATGCACACATTTGGGCATACCTGGGTATTTGCAAAAGGTCGAGGAAGACCTCCATAAGCATGGCCACTTGCTAGGGGATAGTGGTTACCCACTCAAGCCTTATCTTCTCACCCCTATCCTAAATCCTACCACGAGAGAAGAAGAGAGATATAACAGCAGCCACAAGAGAAGACGTTGTGTGGTGGAGCGGTCTTTCAGACTCCTGAAATCCTGCTTCCGATGTCTCAACGAGTCTGGGGGTGTCTCCAGTTCTCCCCAGAGCGCGTTTGTAAGATTTTTGTTGCAGCCGCTGTGCTCCACAACATATGCATCAGTAACAATCTCCCACATGAGCAACCCCTGGAGCAACAGCAGGAGAATGATGAAGACATTCATGGAGAGGTTGGTGACGATGGGAGGCGAGCGCATAACGTTCTTATCCAGCAAGCCTTTGGTGTACATGATTTTTCATTCTATATCATATATTCTTATAGGCCTAAGCTATACATTGAGTTATTGAATATACGTTCAAGTGATTGATGTATGGAAATTATTACCCCGGTACATGAAGCATTTTCTGAGGTAAAAGAGTGATGAAATATATAGTTCTTGATCACAGTCAGTAACATACTTCATTTCTGTGACATGGGTTTATTTAGCTATTTTTTTTTTGTATAGTTTTTTAGCCACCTTGTTTGCTTATTATCAGTGAGAGTTTTCAGGGTAAAATACCCCTGAAATTTAAATATAATTTTGCGGGTAAAACAGCCCAGCAATTTATTACACGGTTTTCAATTTTTCATACAGAATGAGCGTGCAGAAATGTATTGAACTCCTCTCATTTTTCGCAAAATGATATAAAAAGGGATTGTACATTCGGCTGCCGATAGAATATATAAAAGCTGACTTGTGATGGCGTTTTAAGAAGATATGACAGGTCCAGAGGAACTGCAAATCGTTTGTC
Organism: Echinometra lucunter; assembly: GCA_029962745.1. Classification (NCBI taxonomy): domain Eukaryota; kingdom Metazoa; phylum Echinodermata; class Echinoidea; order Camarodonta; family Echinometridae; genus Echinometra; species Echinometra lucunter. The sequence continues at coordinate 25,968,409 of CM057151.1, forward strand.
AGTGAAGTTGTCACTGGTCTTGGCAAAGATGGCTTTGTGAAACACTTAGCAGACAAGATGACCGACAACACAGAGATATCACTGATCTTGTAGTTATGATGGTTTCATGAAACGCACCCCGGGGGGCGACTGGAACATGTTCTTGGGTGCTGATCAGATTCTCATTCATTTACTGTAGCATAAGAAGGTATCACCAGTCATGCGTAAAGTCGTTCGTAACTTACGAACAGCTTTATGAAATGCCCCCAGGTGGCGACCTTACTTTATACAGTACTGAGTCATGACAGTACTGTAGGCTGAGTAGCGATTTATTCAGTCACACGTAATGGTTTATTTCCCGTCCATTCTAGCTTAAGGAAGCTCTGCGTTCTTTATTCTAATATTTCATGCAGAGGCCAGAGCTTAAGTCCTCTCACACAGGGCTACATTTGGTATGCTGAGCTGTGCAAATTTATGTGGCATGCTGCCCTCTATAGTCAGAGATTGAAATCACCAGAATAATCTAACAAATTCATATAATTTTTTTTTTTTTTTTACATCTAGGATGATAAAATATCCTATTTCCATTCCATTCCTCCAACTGGATGTAAATTATCTTGATCAAGTGAATTTTGAAAATGATTTTTTTGATCACTGGTAACACAGCTCTTGCTCCTCTGTCCCAAAAAATTCATTGGTGGAACATTTCTTTCCTTTTGTCAGCAATTCACATGCTACAGCACGTCTGCTGTGCGAGGTTAGTACTATAATCGAGCACTGGTATTTTCATTCTAATATTTCACGCAGTGGCCAGAGCTTAAGTCCTCCCACACAGGGCTACATTTGGTATGCTGGTCTGTGCAAATTTATGTGGCATGCTGCCCTCTATAGTCAGAGATTGAAATCACTAAAATAAAATTCATATAAAATATATATATTTTTTTACATCTGCTATTTGCCCCTGTGGAGACCATTGGCGTAAATCCAGGGTGGGGAGGGGGGGGGGGGGGTTTAGGGTTAGGGTATATATCCCATCACTTTTTTGAGAGGGGGGGGGGGATGGCGTGTACAAATATCGCCTCACTTTTCAAGGAAGAAATGATATTTGAATTGATCAGTTAATAAAATTTTTAATAATCTGTCATAAACAACCACCATAGTTCAGAATTTCTATTTGAAAATGCAATTTAAAGGCAAAGTCCCCCCAGAATTTTCTCTGTTTCTATAAAAGGAGTTAAATTTGAACGGCATTTAAAAAAAGATCGGTCAAAGAATAAGAAAATTACACTCATATACATTTTCTAGTAAACTACTCTCGGCTCTGCAAATTGGCAACACTGATGACATCATATGGGAGCAGGGGGGCGTTTCATGAAACAATTAGTCAGTGGTTTTCACCGACGAATTTGCTTTCAGCCAATCAGATGCGAGTATTTTCAGTAGCTTATAACATTTGTCGGTGATTTTCACCGACAAAACTCTTCATGAAACGCTCCCCTGGTCTCCATGCACTTTGTACATGAAATTTCACATTTTCTCAATTTTTCTGGAAGTTACACATTTTCTAACCTCCATAGTCAATGTATGTTCATCAGAATTGCTTTTTACATAACATACTTTGACTATGGGGTAAGAAAATATGACTTTGCATCTCCTCCCTTCCACTCAACAGGGTTGGCAGCCCTGTATACAGTGGAAATTGCTGCAATAGGAAAGTTCCCTGTCCAATATTTGTGTCAGAGGAGCAAGACCCGAGATTATTATTATTTTTTTCATAAATTCACATGATCAGATGATCAAGATAATTTAGATCCAATATGTGGAGGCATTCTAGGAGATGCAGTTGCGTTTATTTTGTACGTGTGAGTTTGATAATAACATCTCTCAAAATGAAGATTTCAAGACCCTTGTCGCATGTTGGTAATTTTTTCGAATGTACACTAAATATGCCAAAATTTGCATATTTTTGGTTCATATTTTTACAGTTTCTTCCTGAGAAAAGGCTGATTTAAAAAAAAAAAACCTTTTATAGGAATATATTTTCTTCAAAAAACCAGAATAAAGTGCTTGTGTACCAGGATACCTATTGATCAGAAAAAAAAGTCTGTCAAGAGGATAAAGAAAACAGCCAAATGAAGCTGTGAAGTGGGGGCACTTTCTAATTACCTGTAGTAGCATGTTCATTGTGGGATGTTGTATAACTTTGCATTTGTGTGAGTGGATCTGGGTCTCTTGTTGGATAGATATACCCTTGGGGGGGGGGGGCACTTGACCTCAAAAGTGACGGGGATGTGCCGCGGGCGAGACAAAAAACAGGGGCTTTGGAATGGGCTTTTTGTGAAAAGGAGCGGGAACGGGCTTCGGAACGACAAATGTTTGTGAAAACGGGGGTCTTTGGAACGGTTCGCCTGCGTGTGAGTGCGTTTGTATCCCTATGGAACGGGCATGCGTGCATGCAGCTGGCACGGGCGCCAGGTGCACTCTCGCGCAGAGAGCTAGAGGCGATGGTCGGACAGCGCAGCGCACGCTGGCTGGCCTATATGTGCGAAACGGTGTGGGCCGCTTTTCACCAAAAATGAAGCTCATTAAACGGAGCAATGCGGCCAGAACAGCGAAACGAAAAACATGCTGCTTTGAAATGGATTTCTTTCTTCTTTTTTCTCGATAAGAAGAAAATGCTATGATTTTGAATGGAAATCGAAGTCTGAAAAAGGGGCTTATCAAAGTGGCACGTCCCCCCCCCCCCCCCCCCCCCCCCCCCCCCCCCCCCGGGATATACCTGCTGTCTAAGATCTAGAGGAAGGGATGCCAGTGTTTGTCACCATGAGACAAAATAAAACTTTATAACTTTAAGAGGAGGCGAGTTGTCTCAATCGGTAAAGTGTCTGCCTGTTGAACCAAAGATCATGGGTTTGTGTCCACCTTGGGCAGATGACTGAAGCCAGCGTTGTGTGCTAACATGCTCCTCCCCTGTCACATACATGTAGATGCAGGCTATGTTTCAGTGGAATAACACTCCGTCCCTGGGATAGGATGTTACATGGAGGCCCCATGTAGAGGAGAGTCACCATGTTTGCACTTTAAGAACCCAATGTACTATTCGAAGAAGGGTAGGGGGGAACCAAGTTGAAGTGGTACACCTGCACTTTCCATTATGTTATATTGGGAGGAGAGACCCTAGAGTCACATTGATTAAAGATGCTCAGTCATGGGCTTTCATGGGGAACTTGACACCATAGGTGCTTACCCAGGTGTTGTCCATCACTGAGTTTTACGACCAACAGACCCTATGTAATGCTCTGTATATTCCACCCTTTGCCCACATGGCAAAGTCATTATCGCACTTTCCCTGGCCCGAGAAGGCCCGAAGCAGTCCAGAGAATGTTTATGGTGGAACAGCTTGTTTTGCTGTGCTACAGAAATGTAGCTCTATTACAAGTATTTCCAGTGCTTTTCACAAAGTCTGGTGTCAGCAAATTATGATCCGTTCCTCATGAAAGCCCATGACTGAATGTCTGTAAGTTCGCTTTTCCCGTCCCAGTCCCAGGTGATGCCAAATACTTTATGATAAATCTTCATGACAGGAATTTTTGTCAGTGTTTACTCAAGTCAAGTGATTTCATATTGTTACTGTTCAACAAAAAAGTCCCCCCCCCTCAAAAAAATAAAATATTGACTTGCCATGGCAATACTGAGTTTTCATTTTCAGTCGGAGAGTATGGAGAGTATGTGTGCACGCTCATTTGTGCATGCATTCCAGGCAGAAGCTCCGACCATGCAGTACTCACTATGAACATGACGGACAAAGAAAGCGGACAAAATAAACAACTCCTCATTCTACCCTTCACAATGGTTCTGGTAGTCAAAAGAACATCCCTTCACTGCTATTGTCTAAAATGTGGAACAGGTGTCACATGCATATTCACCTGGAACTACATGATTGAACAAAATAGCTGTAAAGGGATGTTCTTTTGACTACCAGAACCATTGTGAAGGGTAGAATGAGAGGTTGTTTATTTTGTCCGCTTTCTTTGTCCGCCATGTTCATAGTGTACTGACAAAGGCCAGTGCAATGGCTTCAGAAACAATACCAGAATTTGTTATCTCGATATAAACTGAGATATCTCGATATAAACTGAGATATTGCATGTGTGATTGAACACTGACCTTGCGACATACTTGTACTCTACAAAAAATAACTTTTTGATAAATCTTGAAATAACAGCTCACTTTGTAGAACCATTAATGTTGCCTGAAGTTGAAGCTTTTGAATAGAGATGTTTGTTTTCAACTTTTAAAAGCAGCATGGCCAATTGCATTGCTAAAATGAGACATTTGAAGGTTTTTTTAATTTTTTTCAACACTGCACCTTTTGTATGTGATTCTGGTGTCAGTGGTGTGTAACCTGTGTTTGTGATATGCCATCATATCGGGGGGGGGGGGGGGGGGGGGGGGGGGTCATTGTAATCCTTGTACACATTGGATCACAGGTTTTCTAAAAAACCTCCCTAAACAAGTTCTATCCATTGATCAAACTTGCATCCTTTTCAAGTTCTTTTTTTGAAATGAAAATTTACCCCTACATGTAAATGGGTTTAAAACTCCTTAAACACCTTAACAAGATCCTTGTCTCTTTCTTTTCGTTTTTGGAAGAAATACAATTTGAGGCTGGACAAAGTCCTGATGAAGGATGGGAACATGATACCCTAAATGCATGGAAACAAACTCATGAATACACTACCCTGTTTCCTCAGTTTTGGCCTTTTCGACACCCTAATCGCACTTTAATCAGCAAAAACTACCCTTACCGTGCGAATGATGTGATATTTTGGGTTGTACATGTGTACAGAAATATTTTTTACTTCCACTTGATGGACCTGATAAACATGGGATACTAATCCAAACATGCAATCTTATAAGGTCCATTTGAAATATATCTAGTGTCCCTAGTGTATGGTACATAATTTGAAATTCAGGTTGTCAGCTCTAATAATCACAATTTTACCTATTCTACTTTGAATTCTACCTTGATGGGTGTAAGCCTTTTGAGTTGTATCTACTTCACTAAATTCAGTTAAATTGTATAACAGTCCACCTTTGGTCCCTGCTTGAGACTACCTGTAGACTATAAATTTGGTTAATATCCTGTCACTAATGTCTTCAAACAGGGCCTGCCCTTCAAGTTCAGCGAGGATGGGAGATGTGTGCTTTAACACAAAGGAGTCACCTTTACATTGCAGAGTACCACTGAGGAAATTTGCAACTCTTCCACCAAAACGTTAGTGTACATGCACTTTAGACCTTTTTTTTCCCTGGATTATAAAGTAATGTGAGTAGGAAAATTTAGGATGTATACATTTCCAGTTATGTGCTCTAACAAATAGATATGGGATGATGTTCTAATATACAGTTTGAAATTCAAACTTCTATGAGCTCTTATGTAGGTTTTCCTGCCTATTTTCATCACCTCTTCATTCAATTTTGCATGGATATGGTTCCTACATTCAAATCCTAATATTAATATCAAATTGTCGTTCACATTGGCATTTTGTCAATCAGGTTTAGACATTAAGTATGCAAATACACGTATATCCATTGTAAAATTTGTCTCTGCCTCCAAGCAAGTAAGGAATGCTTGGATCAAATTTGTCATTTTTTAATTTGATTTTAGCTACTTTTCTCTGAAAAATAGAAATTATTCCATATAATGTGGAAAAATGCTCCCATTATTTTCATATTATACACTCGCCCTCATATGCCGCATCATTGTGGCAAGATTGTAGTTTGTCAGTAGACTAGGAGAAGATTTTGACTTTGACGAAAAAGGATGCCAATAGATGAAATCGATACACTTTCTCATGCTCAGCTAATGTCACCGACAAATTTTAACTGCAATGCATGAAAATGGGTGACAAAGCATGAAAGTAAATGACAACATTTCAAATCAATCATCTAAAGACTAACTGAAATGGACATTCTCACATTCCATAGAGTCCAAGACGAAATTGAATGCAAAATTTATAAATTGAAAAGGTGAATTGGATCAATATGCAAAATACGATGACCCTGCGATTCACGTCCTCGTAATTCTGAAAATATACAACATTTTATGGAGAGGTCAGTGATATGACTGGATGGTATTTGATACATTAATCATACTGGGTGTTTAAAAAAACGTTTGACACTTTTGATCTTTAATAACTCAAAAAGCATAACTTGCATCAGCCGTAATTTTTGACATTATAAAATTGAAGGGTATCAAATTTATTTGGACTACGTTTTATCAATTTTTCTTCATTGATGTTCTTAAAATAATGCTCGGAATATTTAATTAGACTTTCACTTTTTGAAAATTGACTCCAAATATTGTGTGTGTCAGTAATGAATTCAGAGCCGGACAAATGCAGTTATGCGTTGCAGCTGAAGTTCGACTTTGCACTCTTTGAACCCAGAGTCATGAATCATTAACTCTGGAGAGCAAAAGGCTGGCAGAAATGACAGGTGCAATACACAATGGTATTGTTGTGTGCAGAATTAATTACACACACACAGATTTTGAGGCCTCATTTTCCTCAAAAAGTAAAATCTAATTATATATTCAGAGCATTGCTTTAAATTATTAATAAAGGAAAATTCACAACCTAGTCCAAATGAATTTGACATCCTTCAACTTCACACTGTTAAAACCTCAGTCTTTTACAAGTTTTAACTTTTGGTTAGTAATGACCAAAAGTGTCAAATGTTTTTTAAAAGGCCCTGTTCCTTTTTAGTCTACACAAGTCGCATACAATGTACCTAGTGACATATTTTGAATATTTTGTGTATTAACCATCACCCTGTCAATTCTCTAATCTCTACTCAGCATCATGGTGTGAAAAGGCACCCCCTACTGACGGGAATGATGTGGGAGGTATTGTAGCAGGTGTTCTTCTGTCATTGGTAATACTAGCTGTGGTAATACTAGCTTTCGTATTCAGAGAGTGAGTATGTACATGAAATAAGCACTTAATCATAAATGAGGCATTTAGGACAATGCCCCTTTAGTAATTACATTGCCTTTTTCAGAAAAAAAAAGAGCATCCGACAATTGAAATACAAACAAATAGGGAATATGAAAAGTTTATTGCAGACTAAAGATGAAAAGGATAAGTACCAATATACAACAAGTGAAAAGAAATAAAAAGCCTAGAAATAAAAGTAATAATATCACTGCTGAGGCCATCTGGATGTAACTAACTTTCCAAAGTGAAGTTGAGGAAAGATAGCGTGTACATCTAGATCGCTGAGGAAGTGATAGTTTGTCTCATTGCCTGAAACCAAAAGGTGATTATTTGCTTTATATTCCACATCTGGAACTATTTATCTGTAAATAAACAAAATGATATTTTCTTTTCTATGAGAAGGATTTATTTAGTTTAAGAAAATAAAATTTGAATGTTTAAAGTTTGGAAAAGAGGTTAACAGCATTCGCGCACTTCAGTTTTAATGCTTATTTTGTGACAGTGCACAGTACGCGCGCGACTTGCTTGGCCTCAGCTGCTCAACAAGTAGTAAGCTACACATGTAATTGTGATGTCATAAAAGAAGCAAAGATGATGTGATGGCAAAAATGATGGCAAGAAATGATGGCAAATATCACCTAGGGGTCACACACTTTTATTTTGCATGTACTAAAAAATATTGATAATGATTGATAAATTAGTGATTCACTTTTAACCAATCCTACAGCAATATTCTTAGTATGTGGAATATAAACAGAAATAAATGAGGATAGTGGAGGGTAAATTGGGAAGCTTACATGGCAGAAGTTTGGTGAGTCACTGATATTCATAATACATGAAATGTCAAAAGCAGTATGAAGGGCACATTAGAAGAAAGACATAATTTATCATTAGATATAATTTATGCCATTTTGTGTCAAAAGATTTTTGTGACTTGAAAATAAACTAGAATTTTTTTTTTTTTTTTAAAGAAAGGGTTTGAAAATACACAAGTTTGCTTCCAAATACATGTATTGATTACAATTTTCTCATAGTTTTCCTCCAGTTTTAACCAGATTAGTCTGTTACGTGTACTGGTAACCAATTGTCTTAAGTTGAGTTAGCTCAACTGTTCTTTTGAGGGGAAAAAAGAAAACGACTGTTCAACATTTATTTTGTCAAAACTAAAAAATACTATCTTGTAAAGATTTCAAGGTTTAGTAAGATGTCAAGTAAGATTGGCTTCAAACTTGGCTCATGTATGCTCATGGAAGGGACAATGATCTGATTAGATTTTGGGGTCACAAGGTCAAAGGTCAAAGGTCATAGAGGTCATTATGTACATAGATATGGTTCGTTTTCACCATAACTCAACAACCATTTTACCGATCAACCTCAAACTTGGCACAGGTATGCATATGGGAGGGGCAATGATCTGAGTAGATTTTGGGGTCTCAAGGTCAAAGGTCAAAGGTCATAGAGGTCATTATGTACATAGAAATGGTTCGTTCCTTTGATAACTCAGTAACTATTTGACGGTTCAACAAACTTGGCTCATGTATGCATATGGAAAGGGCAATGCTCTCATTAGATTTGGGGGTCACAAGGTCAAAGGTCAAGGTCAAAGATGTCATTGTATACATGAAAATAAATCAAAATGAAGTGCCATTTATTTCTGATTTGTTAATGGCGGAGGCATAAAGTTTGACCATGTGTGGTCGAAGAGTCATCTAGTTTTCCAAAATATCTTGGACTGACCTCGTGGCCCCCCTGAGAAAGCTTCGCGGCCTACTGGTTGAGAAGCGCTGGTCTACCTTACAGTTTTTTATTCCGAATTATGGTTGGTTTCAGGGTTTTTGAGTATAAATACAAGTACTCATACCCATGTTTCATCTTAGTTTGAGAGTTTTTAAAAATTAGCTGCTCACAAAATTAGCCAATGCCTTTAAGTGAATGAGCAGAGGCATATTACAGACACATTCACTTCTTGTGGAGAATAATATGTCACAGTATGAAGGCAAAAATTATTCACTTTGTCAGAGTTGCATTGTAGTGTTCCATGTTACTTTTTTTCATTTTTTTTTTCATTTGAAACATAAAGACCTGTTAAGTGTTTTTATTTTCTTTTTAATTTTCTTTTTTCATCTTCAGGAAAATTCAAACGTGGATCCAAGATATAAATACATGTAACAGACACAATAGGTACGAGTTGCCACGTGACAATCTCGAACTTTAGGAAAGGAGGGAATATGAAGATGGAACTGCAGAAGATAGAGAAACAGAGGTCCTCTCATCTGGAAGTATGACAAATGAGACAGATGTTTGATCTCCAGGGGTAGGAGATTTCTTCAGTCATAATTCAAGTTGAATCAGTACATGCATTTACCAGTTCCAGATCCACGGTACATGTATTTTGTTTAAGCAACACTATGACCCTTATGTTTGTCCCATTTTCAAGCAACAAAATGAGATTTTTAAAAATTGTAACAATGTTAACCACTGACACCTCTTTACACTCTAGCAAGCTTATTTTAAGGCAAAGTATTTACTGATAACCATTGTGACATCATATAAAGACCATCCTAAATTGTACGCACGGTTATAAAATATATCTGTGTGCAGGGTAATGACTATGCGGATGTATGTGAAAACTACATGCCAGTCATACAGACTTATGTCTGCTCAGTGGTTGTCTTAGATTTAGGTTAAAATACTTAGCCAAAAGAATCAATTGAATGCTGAAGTTGGTTGAGCATTTTACTTTAGCGGAAAACTGAGTAAAATACTTGAAATCATAAGTCTTCAAGTAAAAATGAGGCAAGTGTACTTTCACTGACAGTAATGTTTCATTCCATGTCTTCCTGTTGTGTACTTCAAGGGTTCAGTGCAACAAAGGGTTATCTGCATTTTTCAAAATTTTGATAAATCTTGAAATGAAGATTAATTGCACTGACACACTACAGTTTAAAGCAGATAGCCATATTGAGTGATTCCCAACTGCAGCATAGTTTGCTGTAGAAACCATTATTACCAGTCTCTACTGGATCATTTTGATTTGAAATCTCATTTTGATCAAAAATGCAGATAGCCCTTTGTTGCACTAAACCCTCAACAGATATAATTGCTCTTTTGTTTCAGAGTAAATCAACTATCATAACATGCTGGATTGACTTGATAGATAGACAAATAGATAGACAAATGACTTTTCAACAAAGTTCATGTAATAAATATTTATTTTTCAAATAACATCATTTATCTGTTTCCTAGATATTTTCTCTTTTCTTTCACTCACTCAAAGCAGCTTCTATCATAGATGATTTGCTTTATAGATCAATTTATTTATGTAGACTTTCGATAGATTAAGTATGTAAATGAGAAATATATTTTGACTCTTTAAGAGTTGTGTAGTATGTATTTGTATATATTGATACAAAGTACTCATGCATTACCTTGATCTATGCATTCTGGATAAAATATTGAATGTTAGTGGGGGGGGGGGGGGGGGGAAGTTGAGCAGTTCTAAATAAGGATGAGCATGTTCCCAGCATGATGAATTTTGTTTTGTTGGTGTTGTGATGGATTTATGGATATGAGAAGTGAATACAGTATATTAATGATTGTAGGATACATGTGTAATTATTCTTGTTATTTTAGTTATTTTGTTCATTATACTTTAATTTATGTGGGAGAAATGCATATGCCATCATTCTACCTGCCTATCCATCATTCAATCATTGTGTGAAGGGATACTTGGCATGCTGATTTGTAACAAATACTGCCTTGAAACAATCAGCATCGAATTTTTCCTTTTTTTTTCATAGTTCGTCCCATTTCAGTAGACTTATCATATCTCAATCCCCCATGTGATGCGAAATACGTAGATATTGTCCTAATGATCCATGGTGCTAAAGACCCATCTCCCTGTTCTGTGTCTAACTCATATAAATACTGCACAAGTATTAGACAAGAAAGTAGGACCTGAGGATCAAGTACAGAGCTGCTAGTTAGCAGGATTTTTATTTGTACAAATATGATTATGCCTTTACTGCTTTTGAAAAGTGGAAAAGTCCATGATTACATTTCTTTCATGCTCTAACGTTAGGTTTTTTTTTGTGAAGTGCATGTTATTTTAACTTTTAAAGTTTTGAATTGTTTCGGTTTGCACGTGAAATTAAAATTGAAAGAATTATATATACACATGTAGCAGTAATGGCCTGGAAAAATGGTCTTTAATAGAGAGGCCTTACAGCTACATGTATGAATATTCAAATAGATGATTTTTTTAATCATAGAAATAGGACTAGCTAGGCCGTTATTGGTTCTGTATGCCTAGTGTAGAAAATTATTAAGCCATTATTTATAATATGAAGTCTTTCATGCTCTAATTATATGGTATATATTTGTACGATGTATATTATTGTAATGTAGCAACAGTCTTTTCTATATAAGTCAGGTTTTCTAATGAAAATGAAAAAAAAAGAGGATATTATTATGCATTCCATTTACCGGTACTAGTATTTGTCCATATACCTGAATGCATGGTAAAATGTGCTAATCCATGCTTAGTGGTACAGCGTTTCCTTTTAGTGACACTTTTACAGAACTTTTCTTTTGATCCAAAATGCTAGAAATTACACGTAATGCAGAAAGAGGAAAATTCACTGAAAAGTTAAAGTCCATTTCTTAATGCTGTACCGTTCTCAAATAAGAGTGATTTAATAATATTGTAACTTTAGAGTCTCTAGACAATGCACTGAAAAATATGAAATTACTTTCTACATTTTTTATGTCATATTTTGCAATTTTCATTCAAATAGTTCATGTTATACTGGATGTCCCAGAAAAAGCGGAATGGTGGATTTTCAGTACTTTACCTTCAGAAAGTAGATAATCTTTTACTTTAGTAGGTAAAGCATCTTCTACCATAGAGAATGATACCAAGATCATTAAATTTGGTGAAGTAATTTTGATTTTTTGCCGTTTCTTAAAATACAGTAATTTTCGAATTTCGCATGATTTTTGCGACAGTGGAGGATTGTGTCACGAATGGCCTTTCATTATTATGGCATGTTTATGGTACGTTTTGTTGCTGACATGCATTAGTGGACTTCCCTCAAACATTGTATTATGAAAGGCCATCCCGACACAAAGCTACTCTCATCAGTAGCCAAAAATTTGAAAATGACTGTACTTTTAGAAACGGGCATAGAATATAAATTACTTCACCAAATTCTTGATCTTGATAATTTTATCATTTTCTTCGGTAGACGATGCTTTACCAACTGATATAAAAAAAGATTATCTACTTTTTGATGGTAAAGTACTGAAAACCCACCATTTCGCGTTTTCTGGGACACCCGGTATATATGTACATCCTTACTTTTGTCGAGCCACCGAGATGGAGCGAGACTAAGGAAGCATCCGTCGTCTGTGACATTTATGAAACTGGAATAACTTGCCCGATTGTAACC
>CM057151.1:25981338-25997265 GCA_029962745.1 Echinometra lucunter
CAAAGATGGCTTTGTGAAACACTTAGCAGACAAGATGACCGACAACACCGAGATATCACTGATTTTGTAGTTATGATGGTTTCATGAAACGCGGGGGGCGACTGGAACATGTTCTTGGGTGCTGATCAGATTCTCATTCATTTACTGTAGCATAAGAAGGTATCACCAGTCGTGCGTAAAGTCGTTTGTAACTTACGAACAGCTTTATGAAATGCCCCCAGGTGTCGACCTTACTTTATACTGTCCTGAGTCATGACAGTACTGCTGAGCAGCACTTCATTCAGTCACACGTAATGGTTTATTTCCCGTCCATTCTAGCTTAAGGAAGCTCTGCGTGCTTTATTCTAATATTTCATGCAGAGGCCAGAGCTTAAGTCCTCTCACACAGGGCTACATTTGGTATGCTGAACTGTGCAAATTTATGTGGCATGCTGCCCTCTATAGTCAAAGATTGAAATCAGAATAATCTAACAAATTCATATAAAATATTTTTTTTTTTTACTCTAGGATGATAAAATATCCTATTTCCATTCCATTCCTCCAACTGGATGTAAATTATCTTGATCAAGTGAATTTTGAAAATTATTTTTTTGATCACTGGTAACACAGCTCTTGCTCCTCTGTCCCAAAAAATTCATTGGTAGAACACTTCTTTCCTTTTGTCAGCAATTCACATGCTACAGCACGTCTGCTGTGCGAGGTTAGTACTATAACCGAGCACTGGTATTTTCATTCTAATATTTCACGCAGTGGCCAGAGCTTAAGTCCTCCCACACAGGGCTACATTTGGTATGCTGGTCTGTGCAAATTTATGTGGCATGCTGCCCTCTATAGTCAGAGATTGAAATCACTAAAATAAAATTCATATAAAATATATATATTTTTTTACATCTGCTATTTGCCCCTGTGGAGACCATTGGCGTAAATCCAGGGTGGGGAGGGGGGGGGGGGTTTAGGGTTAGGGTATATATCCTATCACTTTTTTGAGAGGGGGGGGGATGGCGTGTACAAATATCGCCTCACTTTTTAAGGAAGAAATGATATTTGAATTGATCAGTTAATAAAATTTTTAATAATCTGTCATAAACAACCACCATAGTTCAGAATTTCTATTTGAAAATGCGATTTAAAGGCAAAATCCACCCCAGAATTTTCTCTGTTTCTATAAAAGGAGTTAAATTTGAACGGCATTTTAAAAAAGATCGGTCAAAGAATAAGAAAATTACACTCATATACATTTTCTAGTAAACTACTCTCGGCTCTGCAAATTGGCAACACTGATGACATCATATGGGAGCAGGTCTCCATTCACTTTGTACATGAAATTTCACATTTTCTCAATTTTTCTGGAAGTTACACATTTTCTAACCTCCATAGTCAATGTATGTTCATCAGAATTGCTTTTTACATAACATACTTTGACTATGGGGTAAGAAAAAATGACTTTGCATCTCCTCCCTTCCACTCAACAGGGTTGGCAGCCCTGTATACAGTGGAAATTGCTGCAATAGGAAAGTTCCCTGTCCAATATTTGTGTCAGAGGAGCAAGACCCGAGATTATTATTTTTTTCATAAATTCACATGATCAGATGATCAAGATAATTTAGATCCAATATGTGGAGGCATTCTAGGAGATGCAGTTGCGTTTATTTTGTACGTGTGAGTTTGATAATAACATCTCTCAAAATGAAGATTTCAAGACCCTTGTCGCATGTTGGTAATTTTTTTGAATGTACACTAAATATGCCAAAATTTGCATATTTTTTGGTTCATATTTTTACAGTTTCTTCCTGAGAAAAGGCTGATTTGAAAAAAAAAAACCCTTTTATAGGAATATATTTTCTTCAAAAAACCAGAATAAAGTGCTTGTGTACCAGGGTACCTATTGATCAGAAAAAAAAGTCTGTCAAGAGGATAAAGAAAACAGCCAAATGAAGCTGTGAAGTGGGGGCACTTTCTAATTACCTGTAGTAGCATGTTCGTTGTGGGATGTTGTATAACTTTGCATTTGTGTGAGTGGATCTGGGTCTCTTGTTGGATAGATATACCCTTGGGGGGGGGGCACTTGACCCCAAAAGTGACGGGGATGTGCCGCGGGCGAGACAAAAAACGGGGGCTTTGGAATGGGCTTTTTGTGAAAAGGAGCGGGAACGGGCTTCGGAACGACAAATGTTTGTGAAAACGGGGGTCTTTGGAACGGTTTGCCTGCGTGTGAGTGCGTTTGTATCCCTATGGAATGGGCATGCGTGCATGCAGCTGGCACGGGTGCCAGGTGCACTCTCGCGCAGAGAGCTAGAGGCGATGGTCGGACAGCGCAGCGCATGCTGGCTGGCCTATATGTGCGAAACGGTGTGGGCCGCTTTTCACCAAAAATGAAGCTCATTAAACGGAGCAATGCGGCCAGAACAGCGAAACGAAAAACATGCTGCTTTGAAATGGATTTCTTTCTTCTTTTTTCTCGATAAGAAGAAAATGCTATGATTTGGAATGGAAATCGACGTCTGAAAAAGGGGCTCATCAAAGCAGCACGACCCCCCCCCCCCCCCCCCCCCCGGATATACCTGCTGTCTAAGATCTAGAGGAAGGGATGCCAGTGTTTGTCACCATGAGACAAAATAAAACTTTATAACTTTAAGAGGAGGCAAGTTGTCTCAATCGGTAAAGTGTCTGCCTGTTGAACCAAAGATCATGGGTTTGTGTCCACCTTGGGCAGATGACTGAAGCCAGCGTTGTGTGCTAACATGCTCCTCCCCTGTCACATACATGTAGATGCAGGCTATGTTTCAGTGGAATAACACTCCGTCCCTGGGATAGGATGTTACATGGAGGCCCCATGTAGAGGAGAGTCGCCATGTTTGCACTTTAAGAACCCAATGTACTATTCGAAGAAGGGTAGGGGGGAACCAAGTTGAAGTGGTACACCTGCACTTTCCATTATGTTATATTGGGAGGAGAGACCCTAGAGTCACATTGATTAAAGATGCTCAGTCATGGGCTTTCATGGGGAACTTGACACCATAGGTGCTTACCCAGGTGTTGTCCATCACTGAGTTTTACGACCAACAGACCCTATGTAATGCTCTGTATATTCCACCCTTTGCCCACATGGCAAAGTATTATCGCACTTTCCCTGGCCCGAGAAGGCCCGAAGCAGTCCAGAGAATGTTTATGGTGGAACAGCTTGTTTTGCTGTGCTACAAAAATGTAGCTCTATTACAAGTATTTCCAGTGCTTTTCACAAAGTCTGGTGTCAGCAAATTATGATCCGTTCCTCATGAAAGCCCATGACTGAATGTCTGTAAGTTCGCTTTTCCCCTCCCAGTCCCAGGTGATGCCAAATACTTTATGATAAATCTTCATGACAGGAATTTTTGTCAGTGTTTACTCAAGTCAAGTGATTTCATATTGTTACTGTTCAACAAAAAAGTCCCCCCCCCTCCATAAAATAAAATATTGACTTGCCATGGCAATACTGAGTTTTCATTTTCAGTCGGAGAGTATGGAGAGTATGTGTGCACGCTCATTTGTGCATGCATTCCAGGCAGAAGCTCCGACCATGCAGTACTATACTGACAAAGGCCAGTGCAATGGCTTCAGAAACAATACCAGAATTTGTTATCTCGATATAAACCGAGATATCTCGATATAAACTGAGATATTGCATGTGTGATTGAACACTGACCTTGCGACATACTTGTACTCTACAAAAAATAACTTTTTGATAAATCTTGAAATAACAGCTCACTTTGTAGAACCATTAATGTTGCCTGAAGTTGAAGCTTTTGAATAGAGATGTTTGTTTTCAACTTTTAAAAGCAGCATGGCCAATTGCATTGCTAAAATGAGACATTTGAAGGTTTTTTTTTTTTTTTTCAACACTGCACCTTTTGTATGTGATTCTGGTGTCAGTGGTGTGTAACCTGTGTTTGTGATATGCCATCATATCGGGGGGGGGGGGGGGGGGGGGGGGGGTCATTGTAATCCTTGTACACATTGGATCACAGGTTTTCTAAAAAACCTCCCTAAACAAGTTCTATCCATTGATCAAACTTGCATCCTTTTCAAGTTCTTTTTTTGAAATGAAAATTTACCCCTACATGTAAATGAGTTTAAAACTCCTTAAACACCTTAACAAGGTCCTTGTCTCTTTCTTTTCGTTTTTGGAAGAAATAAAATTTGAGGCTGCACAAAGTCCTGATGAAAGATGGGAACATGATACCCTAAATGCATGGAAACAAACTCAAGAATACACTACCCTGTTTCCTCAGTTTTGGCCTTTTCAACACCCTAATCGCACTTTAATCAGCAAAAACTACCCTTACCGTGCGAATGATGCGATATTTTGGGTTGTACATGTGTACAGAAATATTTTTTACTTCCACTTGATGGACCTGATAAACATGGGATACTAATCCAAACATGCAATCTTATAAGGTCCATTTGAAATATATCTAGTGTCCCTAGTGTATGGTACATAATTTGAAATTCAGGTTGTCAGCTCTAATAATCACAATTTTACCTATTCTACTTTGAATTCTACCTTGATGGGTGTAAGCCTTTTGAGTTGTATCTGCTTCACTAAATTCAGTTAAATTGTATAAAAGTCCACCTTTGGTCCCTGCTTGAGACTACCTGTAGACTATAAATTTGGTTAATATCCTGTCACTAATGTCTTCAAACAGGGCCTGCCCTTCAAGTTCAGCGAGGATGGGAGATGTGTGCTTTAACACAAAGGAGTCACCTTTACATTGCAGAGTACCACTGAGGAAATTTGCAACTCTTCCACCAAAACGTTAGTGTACATGCACTTAAGACCTTTTTTTTTTCTGGATTATAAAGTAATGTGAGTAGGAAAATTTAGGATGTATACATTTCCAGTTATGTGCTCTAACAAATAGATATGGGATGATGTTCTAATATACAGTTTGAAATTCAAACTTCTATGAGCTCTTATGTAGGTTTTCCTGCCTATTTTCATCACCTCTTCATTCAATTTTGCATGGATATGGTTCCTACATTCAAATCCTAATATTAATATCAAATTGTCGTTCACATTGGCATTTTGTCAATCAGGTTTAGACATTAAGTATGCAAATACACGTATATCCGTTGTAAAATTTGTCTCTGCCTCCAAGCAAGTAAGGAATGCTTGGATCAAATTTGTCATTTTTTAATTTGATTTTTAGCTACTTTTCTCTGAAAAATAGAAATTATTCCATATAATGTGGAAAAATGCTCCCATTATTTTCATATTATACACTCGCCCTCATATGCCGCATCATTGTGGCAAGATTGTAGTTTGTCAGTAGACTAGGAGAAGATTTTGACTTTGACGAAAAAGAATGCCAATAGATGAAATCGATACACTTTCTCATGCTCAGCTAATGTCACCGACAAATTTTAACTGCAATGCATGAAAATGGGTGACAAAGCATGAAAGTAAATGACAACATTTCAAATCAATCATCTAAAGACTAACTGAAATGGGCATTCTCACATTCCTTAGAGTCCAAGACAAAATTGAATGCAAAATTTATAAATTGAAAAGGTGAATTGGATCAATATGCAAAATACGATGACCCTGCGATTCACGTCCTCGTAATTCCGAAAATATAGAACATTTTATGGAGAGGTCAGTGATATGACTGGACGGTATTTGATACATTAATCATACTGGGTGTTTAAAAAAAACGTTTGACACTTTTGATCTTTAATAACTCAAAGAGCATAACTTGCATCAGCCGTAATTTTTCACATTATAAAATTGAAGGGTATCAAATTTATTTGGACTAGGTTTTATCAATTTTTCTTCATTGATATTCATGAAATAATGCTCAGAATATTTAATTAGATTTTCACTTTTTGAAAATTGACTCCACAAATTGTGTGTGTGTGTCAGTAATGAATTCAGAGCACGAGAAATGCAGTTATGCGTTGCAGCTGAAGTTCGACTTTGCACTCTTTCAACCCAGAGTCATGAATCATTAGTAACTCTGGAGAGCAAAAGGCTGGCAGAAATGACAGGTGCAATGCACAATGGTATTGTTGTGTGCTGAATTAATTACACACACAGATTTTGAGGCCTCATTTTCTTCAAAAAGTAAAATCTGATCATATATTCAGGGCATTGTTTTACAATATTAATGAAGGAAAATTCACAAAACCTAGTCCAAACGAATGTGACATCCTTCAACTCCACACTGTTAAAACCTCAGCCGTTTACGAGTTTTAACTTTTGGAAATGATCAAAACTATCAGATGCTTTTTTTGAACACCTAGTACCTTACTTGACACCATCAACTGCCAGGGAAACTTCGTCGTTAAAAGGCCCTGTTCTTTTTCAGTCTACGCAGGTCGCATACCCGTTGGCATATTTTTGAAGTGTAATAACCAACACCCTGTTATTTCTCTTATCTCTACTCAGCATCATGGTGTGAAAAGCAAGAATTTCCCTCTCATGGGAATCCTGAACTGTGGGCATTGCTGATTATTCTTGCAATACTGATACTGGTAGCTGCCTTATGCTACAAATACGAATGGTACAGGTAAGTTTGCAATAAGCACCTAAATTAGGTATTACGTGTAGGACAATGCAGAATCCTTTTACATTACTGTATGCGCCATATATTTCGTGCAGAGATATTTCCGCCATTCTGTACTAAGTGGGGAAGTTCATGAGGGTTTAATTTAACAATTTTTGTCTCGCCTGCGTAGCAAGAGCGAGATACAGGGGCTGCTTTTCCGATGGCGACGGAGACGGCGGTGACGGCGTCAATATTTTAAGAAATACTCTTATTCCAAAAGTTTTTGTTCAATTTTCATAAAACTGGTACACAAGGCTTATCAAGTATCAGAGATCATGTGGAAGGAATTTCAGGTCACAAAGTCAAGGTCAAAGGTTATCTGAGGTCAATAAACTTAAATCATGTTGCAAAAACTTTCCCCTCATTTCAAAAGTGTTTGTTCAATTTTCATGAAACTGGTAAACAATGCTTATCAAGTATCAAAGATCATGTGGAAGGAATTTCAGGTCACAAAGTCAAGGTCAGAGGTCATTTGAGGTCAAGAAACTTAAATTATGTCTTCAAAAACTTAACCAAAAGTTTAAATTTTTGAATTGTTACCCCCATTTTTAAAAGGATTTGTTGGAATTCCATGAAACTTGAGTAGAAGAAATAACCAGTTGTCTCACGATGTAGCAAACGTAGTAGGAGAGCGACGTTTCGTCTGCAAACTGCTAGACTTCGTCAGGCTTCGTCGGGTTATATAGCGTCGGGAGCTATTGTCTGGCTCCACTCGGGTGTGAGCCGCGCTGTGATTGGCCGGAGCCGCTGGACAATCAGGGTCCGCGCTGGTGCTTGGTGCCCGCTGGAGCGTGCACCGCGCGCTGTGATTGGCCGATGCAGCCGGCCAATCAGCGTCCGCGTTGGTGTCAGGCACCCGCTGGTGCGGGCGCCGCGCGCTGTGTACGGTGGATGCAGTATGCCATCGGATGGTAGGTAACCATTCATCAGGTATCTCAATGCCGCTGTCCCTGTTGATATTGCTCGGGTGTAAACGGATCTGAATCGCTTCCTTAATGCGCCGGGTATACCAATGCTTATCATTAGCGATGCAGCTGACCTCATCCCAGTTAGGTGGATGATTGGAGTCCCAAGCATGTTCTGCAACAGCAGAGCTATCGGTGCGCCTAAGCCGAACATCACGGCGATGTTCCTTCATGCGCTCCCCCACAGGTCTACCAGTCTCACCGATGTAGACTTTGTCGCAAGTCGAGCATGGGATCTTATAAACAACCCCATCGCGTCTGTCGGGGATCGGGCGGTCTTTCGGACGGACCAGCTGGCTGCGGATGCTGTCGGACTTAAATATAACTCGGATGCCATGCTTCTCCAAGCGATACCATCAACAAACGGGATTACTATAGCGATTTAAATTGCGCATGCTGTTCAGACGGAGCGCTCTTCTTCTTAGCGACGCGGTTAACGAAGGAGCGCGGGTAACCGTTAGAAATAAGAGCCGAGGTGATGTGTTGCTTCTCTGTAGCTGTGCAATGGGGCTTAGTAACGATGCGTGAAGCTCTGTCGTAGAGACACTTCACTACCCCGCGCTTAACGGACTTCGGGTGATGCGAATCATAAGCAATATACTGATCGGTGTGTGTGGGCTTCCTGTATACGGTGGTGTACAGTCGGCCGCTGGTGTCACGGTGCACCAACGTGTCAAGAAAGGCAATGCGCTCGTTGCACTCCATCTCCATGGTGAAACGGATGGATGGCTGCTGCGAATTCATGTGGCTCAAAAGGTCATCGGCGGCGGATCTATGCGTGATGATAAACGTGTCATCTACGTATCGCTTCCAAACTCTAGGGGCGCAGTCGGGCGGGCAACTACTCAGCGCGCGTTCCTCAAAAGCTTCCATGAACAGGTTAGCGATCACCGCGGAAACAGGGCTGCCCATGGCTGCTCCTTCTTGCTGTTCGTAGAAATTGCCGGCAAACATGAAATATGTAGATTGCAAAACAAAACTCAAGAGGTCAGTTACCTGGGCCGGAGATAACTGTGTGCGCTCGGGTAGGCTCTCATCACGTTCGAGTCTGCTAAGCGCGACCTTGCATGCAGCGTCGATGGGTACATTGGTAAACAATGATACCACATCAAATGAAACCATGACCTCATGCTCATGTATGGTTTCGCTGCGCAGGAAATCAACCAACGACGCGGAGTTATGGACAGCATGTCCATTGGAACCGACTAAGGGAGCAAGAATATCAGCGAGATACTTAGACGTGTTGTAAGCAAACGAACTCACACATGATACAATCGGACGAAGCGGAATGTCAGCTTTGTGGATTTTAGGCAGTCCATAAATCCTGGGCGGTTGCTTCTGCGACGGTTTAAGCTTACGGTAGGTAGAATCATCGATGTCACCATCCCTGATGAATGGTTACCTACCATCCGACGGCATACTGCATCCACCGTACACAGCGCGCGGCGCCCGCACCAGCGGGTGCCTGACACCAACGCGGACGCTGATTGGCCGGCTGCATCGGCCAATCACAGCGCGCGGTGCACGCTCCAGCGGGCACCAAGCACCAGCGCGGACCCTGATTGTCCAGCGGCTCCGGCCAATCACAGCGCGGCTCACACCCGAGTGGAGCCAGACAATAGCTCCCGACGCTATATAACCCGTGCGCAGCAGCGTCTTTGCTCATTGCCTGACGAAGTCTAGCAGTTTGCAGACGAAACGTCGCTCTCCTACTACGTTTGCTACATCGTGAGACAACTGGTTATTTCTTCTACTCAATCCTTCACCACGATGAACCTCTTCCACATCATCCATGAAACTTGTTTACATGAGATATCAAGTAACACAAATCATGTGGAACAAATTTCATGTCAAAAAGTCAAGGTCAAAGGTTATTTAAGTTCAGTTATATGAATTGTGTTGCAAAAGCTTTACCTAAAGTCCAAAGGTTGTAAGTAGTATTCATTCAAATTTCATGAAGCTTCTTGAAAGGGGTTTCCAGGTATAACAAATAATTTGGAAGCAATTTCAAGTCACAATGCCAAGGTCAGGGATAGCCCCCTTCATGTGCTCCCACCACAATTTTCACTAAATATGAATCCTGCATGATGCAGGTGAGACCGCCAAGAGCGTTTCACTTGTTATGTTTTCTTTACTGTAAATGGACATATAATGAAGTTGAAGTATTCGCTAGGACTGACTCGTGACATTCGTGAAAATAAAGCCTCCACGAAAATAACCGCTTATACAGTACCTGTTTGAGAAACAAAGAGGATACCAGTAGTGCATCTGACAATTTCACATATTACTGAATACAAATAGGGAATATGAAAAGTGTATTGCAGACTAAAGATAAAAAGAATATGTACCAGTATACAACAAGTTTCAAGAAATAATCACCTATAAATAAGAGGAATAGACAGAAATAAATGAGGATATTATAGTGGAAGGTAAATTGGGAAGCTTAAATGGCAGAAGTTTAGTGAATCAATGATATTCATAATACATGAAATGTCAAAAGCATTATAAAGGGCACTTTAGAAGAAGGAAAATTTTACAATGACTCTGAAAACAAGACAGGGGTCTCTCCAACACTAGACATGATTT
The DNA here is from genome assembly GCA_029962745.1 of Echinometra lucunter. Lineage (NCBI taxonomy): Eukaryota > Metazoa > Echinodermata > Echinoidea > Camarodonta > Echinometridae > Echinometra > Echinometra lucunter. The sequence continues at coordinate 25,991,474 of CM057151.1, forward strand.
ATCATTAGAGGTAATTTTTGCCATTTTGTTGAAAGCGTGTCAAAACATTTTTGTTACTTGAAAATAAACTAGATTTTTTTTTTTAAAAGAAAAGGTTTGAAAATACACAAGTTTGCTTCCAAAAACATTTATTCATTCAATTTTCTTACAGTTTTCCACCAGTTTTAACCAGATTAGTCTGTTATTGTTTTATGTGTACGGGTAACCACTTGTCTTTAGTTGAGTGAGGTCATCGTTGTTTTGAGGGGAAAAAAGAAATCAACTGCTATTTATTTTTTCAAAACTGTAAAATACTATGTTGTAAAGATTTTATTAAGATGTCAATTAAGAATGTTAAGTCAGTCACAGTCTGGGTGAGAATTAAACTAACTTGTGTTTAATGTTTACAGCATTATATTCAAGCAGTGTTCAAAATTTATGATCAGTTATTCGTGAATTAGATTGACATATTTTATTCCTGCATCCACCTACTGTAGTTGCTTATTTTTTTATTGGTTTAGATTAATGACTGAAATACTTAAAATATCTCATGAAGTAATATTGTTATATTGATAAGGAGAAGGGATTTAACTGTTTAATAATTATAATGGTATAGGTGTTCAAACTGGATACTATTAGTTACCCCCTGCTTGTTCATGAAATGTCAACAAATATCTACAGTCTTGTGCCATATTCCATGAGGCTGGAGGCTGATTGGAACATGGCACCAGATCATAGATATTTCCCATATTTCATAAGAACAAGCAGGGGGTAATGATTTTCTCTTTTTAAGTGTAGATCTACATGAATTCTGTAGTGTAATCTCATTGGTAAAGTTACGATGAAAACATAATTCATATTTTGGCAATTTTGGTCTACGCAATAGTTGCGCTTTCTTGTCTTTTTCTTGTCTCCAGTTCCTCCAACATCCATCAGGAATACATTTAGATCAATATAAATTTAATCAGTGTATAAATCATTTGTTGATTATTACTGGCGCTAGTAAGCAAATAGTCACTGTTGGTGAAGATGATGGTCAAACTATCACTTCCAAGGCAATCTTGATGTAGCTATCTTTCCGAAGCGAAGCTTATTGCCTGAAACCAGAAGGTGACTATTCGCTTTACATTCCACATCTGAAACCATTTAACTGTAAATAAAGAACATAATATTTTCTTTTCTATGAGAACGAATTCGGTTAAAAAAAACCAACAAGAATGTTTAATTTTCTAAAAGAAGTTAACTGCATTCATGCACTCCTGTTTTAGCAAGTATTTTGTGACGGTGCACAGTACGCGCGTGACTTGCTTGGCCTCAGCTGTTCAATAAATATTAAGCTAATTGTGACGTCACAAAAGAAGCAAAGATGATTTGATGGCTTAAATTGATGGCAAAAATCACATATGGGTCACACACTTTTATTTCGCACGTACCTCAAAATATTGATAACGTGTTTTGACTCTGTGGACTGAAGTGATCACCAAAACACAAAAACTGCCATCACTGCTTCACTGCAAGGTCACACACCTTTTTTTATCTTTTGATGATTGATGGCGAATCTACTCTTTATCGCATGATTCACTTTTGACCAATCCTACAGCAACATTCTTAGTATGTGGAATATAATAAATTATAACATTTCAAAGTCAACATTAAAATGCCAAAATCAAAAGTTGGTATTCAAACTGTTCAAACATATGTACACTACAGTTCCAGCTTTGGCAATGATCTAGGCCTATAATGGGTGATTTCACAGCAAATTATAAACACTAACACCATAGAGTTGTATGTAACTCTGTGACTAGTGTGAAATCACCATCTGTACATATGTGCTGGTGTTGTGGATATCATACAAATCATACTGTGTGTTGTGTATCCACATGCATATCATCAGTTGTGTATCCACCCATGTATCCAGTTGTGCTGAGCTGCATGTGTGCCGTTAGGTTGTGTGAATCCAGTTGTGTATCTGAGCTGCGTATCTACATGTGCAGATGTGATGATTATGTTATCACGCGCACAGCATACGGGAAATATTCAGGGATGGATATAGCGCATGTGCACAAGTATCAACAATGCAAAACATTAAAACAACAGCAACATCTGACCTTATACAAGAAATATTCAGTGGATGGTTGACCATTGTGATTACAGAATTCATGATTAATAAAAGATAATAGTTTACGTTATCCTAGGGAGAAGAATGGGACTTGTTCAAATGTGTTTTTTGTCATTTTGAATGTTGTTATAGCTGTCTATTTTCATGGCAACAAATGTGTATTTAGAAAAAAAAACACTGCCTGTGTGGTTTAAAATGTACTTACTCTTCAAAGTTCAATAAATGTGCAGGGGCATATTGCAGACAAAGATACATCTTGTTGAGGATAGTGTATCTCATTATGATGGCAAAAAAGTATTCACTCTGTCAGTGGTGCATTATAGTATTCCATGTTATTAAGTCTGCTTATGGGATAGGTAATTTTTTTTCATTTGAAACATATACATGTAGATCTGTTAAATGTTTTCGTTTTCTTTTTTATTTTCCTTTTTATCTCCAATGAGACCAGATTGTGGTTTGATAGTAATGGAAAAAAAAAGGACAATAAACCCCAAAATACAGAAGAAGATACAGATGAAGATACAGATGAAGAGAGAATACCAATGAACCCTGTTGAAGGAACAGGTCCAAACAATGAGAAGTGACATTGGATACAACAACAGATGCTACATTTGTTTGATCTGTAGGGGTAGGAGATTTATTCAGTTTATTACTCAAGTTAAACAGCATTTACCAGTTCTTAGCATTTAGCTTTGTGAAGTTAAAGATATTCAGTCGTGGGCTTTCATGGGGAGTGGATCATAATTTGCTGACGCCAGACTTTGTGAAAAGCACTGGAAATACTGTACCTGTAATAGAGCTACATTTCTGGAGCACAGCAAAACAAGCTGTCCCACCATAAACATTCTTTGGCCTGCTTCAGGCATTCTCCGGCCAGGGAAAGTGAGATAATGACTTTGCCATATGGGGCAAAGGGTGGAATATACAGAGCATTACATAAGGTCTGTTGGTCATAAAACTCATAGTGATGGACAACATCTGTTCTTGGATAGGCACCCACGGTGTCAAATTCCCCATGAAAGCCCATGACTGATCGTCTTTAAATGCCACATTAAAATCTCCTCACAGATCCACAGAATTTTGTTTTAGCAAGCCAACTTAAGTCACGTTTACTTATTTATACATGTATTGATATTACAACCCAGAATTACTTGAATTTGAATTGTGGCATTAGATATGCCTGCTTTATTCATTAAAGCACAAATGATAATGACCTGCATATCAATTGGAGCCATTGAAGATTTTCAAATATTTTGCAAATTTCTGATAGGAAGCCTTCTTAGACATATGATAAAGTACTTGGACATAAGTTCAAGTGAAAAACAAAGTTGGCAAAGTGTTTTGTTATGCTGAATGCTAAGTGGAATACCAACATTTCTTATAAAAGCATGGAATTGAATAATGGCCCAAACGTTTGCAATGTTATAGACATTGTGGTGTCAAAACTTAAGGTTGTGTTATGAAGTTGTGCATTGGTCTGTGCAAACTAATGTGTTTGTGCAATTATTGTTGAAAATCTGTTCCTTTCATTTGTTGCTTAAGTTTAGTATTTCTAGTAAGGTAGCAATTTTGAGAGGATGAAGTTCATTGTGTAAGAGTATTCATTTGTACACTAACTTTTATAGTCTTCAAGTTGAGATATTGTTTTAAAAAAACAGAAAAGAAAAGAATCAAACATTGCTATTAAAGCATATTTATTAGACGTAGTATCTTCTACAGAGGTGCATTATAAATGTTGCAAGAGCAAAATTTAGTGCAACATGATGTTTGGACATCTTTTTTTAAAATCAAATCTTCATGCAGTTGAATTTTTATTTATTTATTTGTTTATCTATTCATTTGTTTATTTTCTGACATAATCATTCTCTCAGCAGTATTCATCATTGGCCAATTTAGAAAAAAATATCTTCATTTAAAAATGTGAATGACAAATGTGCTTTCATGCCTGATCAAGTGACAGAGACTAGTTCCTAGATATACATCTAAAATGTTGTGTTCAGGGCTGGTATTCCATTCAAAACACTGATTGAGTTACGAGTAAATTACTTGGCATTTTAATTGGCTAAGCAAAATGCCTTAGCTCATATTCACACTTCTTCACACTTAAGCAAGCCGATTTTAAGGCAAAGTACTTACTGATAACCATTGTGATGTCATAAAGACCATCTTAAATTGCATGCGCGGTTATAAAATATATCTGTGCACAGGGTAATGACTGCGCGGATGTACAGTATGCGAAAACTACATGCCAGTCATACAGATTTAAGTCTGCTGGGTGGTTGTCTTAGATTTAGGGTGAAATACTTAACCAAAAGAATCAATGGAATACTAAGTTGGTTAAGTATTTTACTTTAACGGAGTAAAATACTTGAAATCATGGCTTAAGTATTGAATTGAATACCAGCCCAATTACTTACTGGTCACTCATCATTATGTCTTCAAGAAAAAATGAGGCAAGTGTACTTTGACTGACAATGATGTTTCAGTCCATGTCTTCCTGTTGTGTACATCGAGGGTTCACTGCAACAAAGGGCTATCTGCATTTTTGGAAATTATGATAAATCTTGAAAAATAAAGATTTGTTGCACTGATACATTGTAGTTTATCTATTTGGGTGATACCCAGCTGCAGAAAAGTTTGCTGTAGAAACCATTATTACCAATGGGTTCCTGGTATCTACTGGATCATTTTGAAATCTCATTTTGACCAAAAATGCAGATAGCCCTTTGTTGCACTAAACCCTTGACATGTATAATTGCTTTTTTGTTTCAAAGAATAAACCAAACGTCATATCAAGTTGAAGTGACTTGAAATAATATATAGACAGTTGACTTTTGTGAAACCTTGCACCAAAAGGAATTTGTGGTAATGACTTTTAAGCAATTTCACGTACTAAATATTTATTTTTCAAAAAACATCATTTATCTGTATTTTCTTTTTTCTTTCACTCACTCAAAGCAGCTTCCTATGATAGATGATTCGCTTTATAGATCAATTTACTTACATAGCCTTTCGATAGATAAAGTATGTATATGAGAAATATATTTTGACTGTTGAAAAGTTGTGTAGTATGTATTTGTATATAATGGTACAAAGTAGACATGCATTACCTTGATTGATGAATTTCTATTCTGGGTGAAATATTGAATGTTAGTGGAAAAAAACAAACAAACAAACAAACAAAAAACATTTGAGCAGTTCTAAATAAGGATGAGCATGTTCCCAGCATGATGAAGTTTGTGTTGCTGGTGTTCTGATGATGCTATTCATTGGATTTGAGAAGTGAATACAGTATACTAATGATTGTAGGATACATGTGTAATTATTATTATCGTTATTTTAGTTATATTGTTCATTATACTTTAACCCTTTAATTTATGTGGGAGAAATGCATATGCCATCATTCTACCCACCTATCCATCATTCAATCCTTGTGTGAAGGGATACTTGGCATGCTGATTTATAACAAATGCTGCCTTGAAACAATCAGCATTGAATTTTTACCTTTTTTTTCATAGTTTATCCTATTTCAGTAGACTTATCAGACTTATCATATCCCCCAAGTGATGCAAAATACATAGATATTGTCATAATGATCCGTGGTGCTAAAGACCCATCTCACTGTTCTGTGTCAAACTCACTCATATACTGCACAAGTATTAGACAAGAAAGCAGGACCTGAGGATCGGGTACA
>CM057151.1:25997765-26018398 GCA_029962745.1 Echinometra lucunter
CAACATTTCAATTTACCCCACTGCTCATTATGTTCTACCTGTGTTTTTTGTACTGAAGATCATTTTAATTGAAGAAATACAATGTAGAAGAGTGAGGATATAAATAATTAAGCCCTGTATATTACTAATGTTGCATTTCAGTTAGAATATGCAGAGTGGCATAGGAATTATACTGTTGGATGTTTTGAAATTTGAAACAAATAGGATTTTTGGCTTGAAAATAGGATAAAAAGAAATAAAGATTAGGATTTTTTCCCAATTGGAGTTGGCAGCTCTGCAGGTGTCATTGTAGCAAAATGTATGCATTCGGATTTAGTCTTACAAAGGCACTTATGAATAGATTAGCTAAATTTCTCATGATTATCTGCAAATTTCCATTTGGACAGATATCTTGCCATGTTCATTCCTAATGGTATCTTTTTTTGTTATGTGTAACACCTTACAAAATGATTTGCCAAATATTTGTAGAAGAGGGATATTGAAATAGTGAGTTTACCACCGCTCAAATCATAATCTCGTGAATTGTAAAATTGCATTATAGTTTCAGGCAATATTGTTGGATTCCAGTATAGGTGATTTTTATTTGTACAAATATGATTATGCTTTTGCTGCTTTTGAAAAGTGGAAAAGTCCATCATGATTACATTTCTTTTATGCTCTAATGTTCTGTTTTTTTGTGAAGTGCATGTTATTTTAACTGTTAAAGTTTTGAATTGTTTCGGTTTGCAAGTGAAATTAAAATGGAAAGAATTATGTATACACATGTAGCAGTAATAGCCTGGAAAATATCTTTAATAGAGAGGCCTTGCAGCTACATGTAAGAATATTCAAATGGATGATTTTTTTATCATAGAAATAGGACTAGCTAGGCCGTTATTGGTTCTGGGTATGCCTAGTGTAGAAAATTATTAAGTCATTATTTATAATATTAAGTCTTTCATGCTCTAATTATATGGTATATATTTGTACGATGTATATTATTGTAATGTAGCAACACTCTTTTCTATATAAGTCAGGTTTTCTAATGAAAATGAAAAAAAAAGGATATTATTATGCATTCCATTTACCGGTACTAGTATTTGTCCATATACCTGAAACGCATGGTAAAATGTGCTAATCCATGCATAGTGGTGCAGTGTTTCCTTTTAGTGACACTTTTACAGAACTTTTCTTTTGATCCAAAATGCTAGGAATTACACGTAATGCAGAAAGAGGAAAATTCACTCATTTCTTAATGCTGTAGGTTGTATCGTTCTCAAATAAGAGTGATTTAATAATATTGTAACTTTAGAGTCTCTAGATTGACAATGCACTGAAAAATATGAAATTACTTTGTACACTTTTTATGTCATATTTTGCAGTTTTCATTCAAATAGTTCATGTTATACTGGATGTCCCAGAAAAAGCGGAGTGGTGGATTTTCAATACTTTACCTTCAGAAAGTAGATAATCTTTTACTTTAGTAGGTAAAGCATCTTCTACCATAGAGAATGATACCAAGATCATTAAATTTGGTGAAGTAATTTTGATTTTATGCCCGTTTCTTAAAATACAGTAATTTTCGAATTTCGCATGATTTTTGCGACGGTGGAGGATTGTATCGCGAATGGCCTTTCATTATTATCGCATGTTTATGGTACGTTTTGTTGCTGACATGCATTAGTGGACTTCCCTCAAACATTGTATTATGAAAGGCCATCCCGACACAAAGCTACTCTCATCAGTCGCCAAAAATTTGAAAATGACTGTATTTTTAGAAACGGGCATAGAATACAAATTACTTCACCAAATTCAGTGATCTTGATATCATTTTCTTCGGTACCAACTGATGAAAAAGATTATCGACTTTTTGATGGTAAAGACACCCGGTATTTATGTACATCCTTACTTTTGTCGAGCCACCGAGATGGAGCGAGACTAAGGAAGCATCCGTCGTCTGTGACATTTATGAAACTGGAATAACTTGCCCGATTGTAACCAAACTTGGATGTACTCTTATAGTCTCTAGAGACCTCAATGTTCATTTGGGGGTCAAAGGTCAAATGAAGTCAAATGCCACAATTTAACTGCAAGAATGATTCCACACGAACATGGCGAGACACATATTGGCTATTGCCTTGTTCAAATTCAGGGAAAAAAAGAGTACTTGTTGCCATCATTACGAGGGAAAACTTATTAACTTGCCCTTAAGGGAACTTTGTATGGCTGTGAGCTAATAAATGTGCCTACAGCGTTATAGCGAACTTTGTGACATTACAAGCATTTTGGTTACAAAACATACATTTGTATGTTTTGTATCTAATTGTGTATATACAGGTATATAATGTAAACTAATAAGGAATGCTAAGCTTTTAATCCACTTAACATGCTTAATGTTGAATATTGCTTTTGTATTTTTTGTGTTGTATTTCTTAGTTTAACTGAAATCATTTTTCTTTGTAGGTAAAATCCCCAAATCTCTTTTTTCTTTCATTACTTATATTATGTTGAGAATTATTTTTGTGTTTAATAGCCATTAAATGTTGAATAATGCGTTTTACCGGTATTGGATTTCCTTTGTATCTTAACTGAAATATTTAAGTTTTCGGATAAAAACTGCAAGGCATTCAGTTTTGGTTCTCTAATGATGCCATGTATTACATTGTAAATAATATGGCATTAAAGACATTAAATATTAAAGAATGCCCTTATTACCTACAGTTGTATTTTCTGAGTTTTATTGTTTCTGCGTTATTAATCTTTGTCCTTTTTTAGATTGTGCTAATTTATATCTAGCCACCGAGGTGTAGAGAAACTAGGGATCCTTAGCAGCATCCGTCCGTCTGTATCGCTTATGAAACTTGAATAATTTTTTGACCATTTGCCCGTTTGCAACTAAACCTGGATGGTAGATGCTCTATAGGAACCTCACTGTTATTTGGGGTCAGAAGTCAAGTATGTAGGTCAGAGGTCAAATGAGTCAAATGTTAAAATTTACCTGCAAGTTTCTTTGAACCATTAGCCTGTTTGTAACCAAACTTGGATGGTAGATGCCTTACAGGGACCACAGTGTTATTATTTTTATGCCTCCGCCCACCGTAGGTGGTTGCCGGAGGCATTCTGTTTTCGGGTCGTCCGTCCGTCCGTCCGTTCATCCCGTTTTCATTCTCACGATAACTTAGGAACCGTTTGACAGATCAACTTCAAACTTGGCTCTCAAACTTGGCTCTCAAACTTGGCTCATGTATGCATATGGGAGGGACAATGATCTGATTGGATTTTGGAGTCTTAAGGTCAAAGGTCAAGGTCATAGAGGTAATAATACACATAAAAATGGCTCGTTCTCGCGATAACTTAAGAACCATTTGACCGATCAACCTCAAACTTAGCACATGTATGCATATAGGAGGGACAATGATCTGAGTAGATTTTGGGGTCTCAAGGTCAAAGGTCAAAGGTCATAGAGGTCATTATGTACATAGAAATGGTTCGTTCTCGCGATAACCATTTGACGGATCAACTTCAGATTTGGTTCATGTATGCATATGGGAAGGACAATGATCTTATTAGATTTTAGGGTCTCAAGGTCAAAGGTCAAAGGTCATGGAGGTCATTATGTACATAGAAATAGTCTGTTCTCGTAATAACTCAACCATTTGACGGAGCAGCTTCAAACTTGGTACATGTATGCATATGGGAGGGACAATGATCTGATTAGATTTTGAGTCTCAGGGTTAAATGTCAAAGGTCATAGAGGTCATTATAGAGATGAAAATTGCTTGTTCTTGCGATAACTTAATTCTGACGGTTCAACTTCAAACTTGGCTCATGTATGCATATGGAATGTCTCGTAATGGTCTCATTTGATTTGGGGGTCACGAGGTCAAGGTGAAAGATGTCATTGTATACATGAAAATTAAAAAATCAACATGTGTCATATATTTTCAATCTGGCAATGGCGGAGGCAATAACTTTCGACCGCGTGCGGTCTAAGATTCATCTAGCTTTATTTTTTATTATTATTTATTATTATTATTTTTTTTTGGGGGGGGGGTGAAAGGTCACGTATGTGGACCAAAGGTCAAATGAGGTCAGATGATACGATTTCTCTGCAAATTTCTGGCTTTGGTAACTTTTGAGCCATAAGTCCACTTGTAACCAAACTTGGATGGTGGATGCTCATGGGCACTTAATGTTATTATGGGGTCAAAGGTCTTGTTAGTAGGTCAAAGGTCAAATGAGGTGAAATATTACAATTCTAACAGCGAGAATGGTTGTACACGAATGTGACGAGACACATTATGGCTATAGCCTTGTTTTATATATACTGCTACTGATGCTCCGTTTTTAATAATTTTTTATTGATCATATACTATTATTTGTTGAATAATGGATCAAGGTACATAATGTGAGAATTGTGTGAAATCTCCAGAGAGAGAGAGACAGAGACAGAGAAAGAGGGGAAGAAACAGGAGGGAGGGAAGGAGGGAGGGAGGGTGTGAGAGAGAGAGAGAGAGAGAGGGACAAGGAATTCAAAGAGATGCCACGAATAATACATCTACAGCTCAAAGTACAGTCGATCCATTAGGAATATTTAAATATAGGTAATCATATTATCATTGTCTTATATGCCCTTTGGATGATACACAGACGGTGTTCACCTTATTTAAACAAGGGGTTGTTCTGTAAAATTTTACATTAAGAATGATGACACCTACTGAGTTTAAAAAGCCCAAAGTACCCAAATTTTAGTTTATAAGGGTCCACTAAAAAAAAAAAAATCAGAACTACATTTGTGGCTAAACATGACCATATGGTGTAGAAAATACATCGACAATCAGATGAAATATGGCGTATCCGGACACCTACCCCTGGACATCCATCCCCGGATAACCACCCCCAGGGTAACTACCCTCTAGGACAACTACCCCCTAGGAAAACTACCCCCTAGGGCTACCATCTTCTAGGACGACTACCCCCGGGACAGATACCCTCTCGGATGATTACCCCCCAGCTAATCACCCCCTAGGGCAACTACCCTCTATGACAAGTACCCCCGGACAATTACCCCCAGAAAACTACCACCTAGGGCAACCACCCCTAGGACAACTACCCCCCGGACAACTACCCCCAGACAACTACCCCCTAGGACAACCACCCTCTAGGATAACTACCCCCTCCAACTAGCCCCTAGGACAACCACCCTCAAAGACAACTACCCCTAGACAATTCCCCCCAGACAACTACCCCCGTACAACTACCCCCAGACAATTACACCCTAGGACAACTACTCTCTAAGACAACCATCCTCTAGGACAACTACCCCCGGACAAGGGACTTCACATCACATTGAACAAGATTGTACTCGTTCGCTACGTTCGCTCGCCAAAATGGAATTAAATATGGCCTTTAGCACAATTTGTGCCCCGGCCTGCAACAATAAAACACAGATAATATACCAAATTTTATTAAAGAGAAGTGTGCTTGGTCGCTTTATTGTTCCCACTCCAACCTCCAACAATAAACCTAGTTTATTTCTTTTGAATGTATGGATCAATTAAAAAAATAAAAAATAAAACCTAATTTATTGCATAAAAAAAAACGAAAACTAGTATCGGGTTTGCAAACATGTTAAAGTAAAAGGCTAACATTGTGAGAATTAAAAAAAATCTCATTTTGCAACTTGACAATGGTATAAATACAAGAGTTATAGTTTGAAAATACCAGTATGAAAGTTTCAAAGCATAATATCGACCGAAAGTATTTTTAAATATTAAAAATGTAAACCAATGTTTGAAGAAAATATGGTCAGTTGCATTAAAGACTGGACATAAGGAGCGTGCATGTGCACAGAGTTCACTTGAACAGTGTATGTGTGTGTATGCATATCATGAATAGTACGGTGGTGTGTGCGTGTGCGTGTGTGTGTGTGGGGGGGGGGTATTTGTCCTAGAGGATGGTTGCCTTAGGGGATAGTTGTGTTGTCCAGGGTTATTTGCCTGGGGGTGGTTGTTGGGGAAGGGGGTACTTGTCCTAGAGGGTGGTTGTCCTAGGGGGAAGTTGTCTGGGGGTAGTTGTCCTAGAGGGTGGTTGTCCTAGGGGGTAGTTGTCTGAGGGTAGTTGTCCGGGGGTAGTTGTCCGGGGGGTAGTTCTCCTAGAGGGTGGTTTTCCTAGGGGTTAGTTGTCAGGGGGTAGTTGTCCGGGGGTAGTTATCCTAGAGGTTGGTTGTCCTAGGAGGTAGTTGTCTGGGGGTAGTTGTCCTAGGGGGTGGTTGCACTAGGGGGCAGTTGTCGGGGAGGGGGGAGTTGACCGGGGGTAGTTGACCTAGAGGGCGGTTGCCCTAGGGGGTAGTTGTCTGGGGGTAGCTGTCCGGGGGGTACTTGTCCTAGAGGGTAGTTGCCCCAGGGGGTGATTAGCTGGGGGGTAATCATCCTAGAGGGTTATTGTCCCAGGGGGTAGTTGCCCTAGCCGGTAGTTGTCCTAGGGGGTAGTTGTCCTAGAGGGTAGTTATCCTAGGGGTGGTTATCCGGGGGTGGATGTCCAGGGGGTAGGTGTCCTAGAACCGAAATATGGTCGTGATCATGGTGATTAACACCTAATAAATACTACAGGGGCCAAGTATTAGTTCAAAAAAGGGCCTAAAGGATCAGCTACTCACCACAGTCAGGAAGACTGCTTTAAATTATTTTCTTGGGGTAACAGGACAACAGTAGCTCCCCTTTTCAATCAGGGGCGGCGCCAGTGTATTTTGATAAAGGAAGGGGGGCAAGATGACCCGGAGGTGAGTTTGTTTACGTTTTAAGTGAACAAATAGGGCTACTATATACCCTGTTATCAAGGGTCGGCGGAGTGTCTTTTAAATTGAGGGGGGGGGGGGGGGAGGGGGGATGGAGACCAGCGAAAAAAAGAGTGTATTTACAAAGGATGAACACAAAAAGAAAAAATAGCATTTCGAGGCTTTGCAACACGTTGTTATGCCCCTATTTAACAGACCTGTAAGATTATTTTTTTCGATACATTGTTTTCAATCTTTAGATAATAACTACTTGGCAGTTGTGAAGCCTGTTCTGATTACTCATTTGCGAGCGAGCAAATGATGATGATGATACATTGCTGAAGTTTACGATATTTGCATTCTTTACAGTGATTTCGTGATAAAACTATCACAAATTTATTTTGGGGCCTTTCCCTATAGTCGATCCCTCCATTTCTACAGAAATCAATAATTTATAATAATTTATTCTAATTATTAACTGATATGTTAACTCATGAAGGAAAAAATATTATGTATATATCTTAAATTTCATATTTTTGAATATTTCTGTTGGCAATGAATAAATAGTAATTTGAATTTAAATATAATTGTTATTTCATCCATTAAAAATGTTTTACCTATTGACCAAAATATAATTTTCATTAGAGAAGAAAGGTCAAACTCAAAAAAGGTTTTAACTATAAGTACGATCTTGACATGAATAGGCGAATATAGTTACAATATACTTGATATACCATGCCTGAGATATAACATGTAAGTGCGAGCGAGGGTAGCGAGCAAGCTTTGGAAAATATTCAAAAATATCCCCACTGCTTCACTTCAGAGGCGCCGTTCGTTCTTATTGAAGTTTTAGGGGATGTGTCCCTAGCTCTTGCCTCCTGAATCCACTGCATCATACAGTAATAGAGAATGGAGGAATAATTATGTTATCGTATGAAAATTCTCTGATTTTATAGCGAGGTATTTGACTATTTCGGAGACTTTAAGTCACTTACTAGATGTGAATAGGGATAATTAAAAGAGGGGGATGGCACAAGAAAAAAGGGCGCTGAATCACAATCGAAGGGGCACCTATTGGAAGGAGAATTGCAATACTTATGCTTATAGCGAAATGGGGCAGGTATAATAAACTGGACACTCATTAGAAATGAAAAGGGACTCTTATCAGATTCGAGGGGGTACTTAACGAAAGAAGGTATGGCAATATATTAGAAAGCAAGGGGGCGGGTACTTACGTGGGGTACTTATCAGAAATCAGATTGGTGCGTATCAAAGTTAAAAAGAGATTGTAAGAATGGAAAAGCGACAGGCATAAACAAAAGGAGCACTTGAGGAAAAGGGCATGCTTCAGAAGTAAATTGGGGCATGTATCGGATTTCAAATGGAGCACTTGCTCAAGTATTAGAGGTGAAAGGCAGGAGTGGAATTCCACTATCAGAACCGAAAATGGGCAGCCAAAAGGGGCACTTCACATTTCAAAGGGACATTCGTTAGAAGTGAAAAGGGCACACTTCTCAGAAGGGAAAAGAGCGGTATGAAAAAATGTGAATCGGTCACTAAATCTGGTGTAAAAAGGAGGCAGGTACTAAGACGGGTACTTATTCAGTTATTAGAAGGCAAAAGGGCATTTATCAAAAAAGAAAATGGTCCTTTGTAAGAAGAAAAAGGAAAAAAGGGGCAATAATCAAAAGGGTGAATAGGGGCACTTTTTAGTGCTAGGAAGGGAGAGGGGCACTGTGCCCTTGTCCCCGGCTCCGCCGCCCGGCAGTGCCATTTTCTTTGTCCATACTTTTCTTTCTTCTTGTTCTTCTTCTTTTGTTCTTGTTCTTTTTTTTTGTTCTTGGTTTTTTCAATCCCTTGAAAAATCATGGAGGCACCTCTGCCCCCCGGTAGCGCCACCCCTGATTTCAATGATCCAGTGGATTAAAAATTTATTCAAGGCTCCCAAGCCCTTTCAGGTGCTCCAAAGTGATGTGATATTGATTAATTTGATAAGTGCCTGTACGACAACTCAGTTTGAAATAACTTTACAAAAGAAATACGTCAAGAGTACATTCGGCCCTTACCATGAAAACTTGGACAGTGGCACAAATTTCTCCACCAAAGGTTAACACCGCAGTGATCATTAATGCATTGGATCATTGAAATGGACAGTTACCCTTGTACTGTCCCCCCCCCCCCAAAAAAAAAAAAACAACAACAACAAATAAATAAAATAAATGAAATAATAAAAAGAAAAAAACGAAAAAAAAAAACCGAAAAAAACGAAAAAAAAAAAACCTAAAAAAAAAACAACATCAAATCAATCTTCTTGACTGTCGTGAGTAGCTGATCCTTTGGGCTCTTTTGAAACAAATACTGGGCCCTGGCAGTAAGCCCATTTATTGGGTGTTCATCACGACCATAATTCATCTGATTGTTGAAATGTGTTTTCTACATCAAATGCTCATTTTTAGCCACAAATCCTTGCGAGTATTGTTCTGAAATGCAGTTAAAAAACATATTGGGCCCTTAATCAAAACCTAAAATCTGGGCACTTTCGATAGGCAATTTTTATTAAACATCAGTCGGTGCCATCGTTTTCAGTGTAAAATCTTACATAAGAAACCGTCGTTTAAAAAAGGGAACACCATTTCCCTACTGGAGCCGTCTGCGTACCCAAATACTTAAGGAACTGATTAATTTTCTTAGGGTTAGATGGTAAACATGCATGGTAGTGGTAGGCTTAAGCTATCATGAAATAGATGCCATTCTCGATATGTAACATTATACCCTGTGCATAAATAACTCGAACAAAATAGCACTGTGATTTTAGGTCGCGAAAACTACACATTTCAGTGTTCTTTCCTTGGAAAATTAAGAAAACCCCCCCCCCTAGGCTGATATTCCCTATTCCCATACATTGTATTTGAACTTTGAACGGGTGTTTTAAATGTCACCCGAGAACATACATGCACCATGGATCTCGCACCATTTGTGGCATTCAGCTCCTGGTGAGATCATAATTCAGAGGCTTGTTACACTATGAACATGACGGACAAAGAAAGCAGACAAAATAAACAACCCCTCATTCTACCCTTCACAATAGTTCTGGTAGTCAGAAGAACATCCCTTACTGCTATTGTCTAAAATATGTGGAACAGGTGTCACATGCATATTCACCTGTAACTACATGATTAAACATAATAGCTGTGAAGGGATGTTCTTTTGACTACCAGAACCATTGTGAAGGGTAGAATGAGAGGTTGTTTATTTTGTCCGCTTTCTTTGTCCGCCATGTTCACAGTGTTAGTGAGCACCACGTACGTATAGTTTCTACAGCCGTGAGGTCCGGGAAGGGGCATTCTCATACTTTACGTCCCAACAAAATTTCCAGACACAGTTTCTCACCATTTCAGTGTTTTCAGCCTCTTCACTTAACCCATTCGTGACAGAGGTCCACATTTTGTGTTTTGGCCTAATATCTTTTGATGCAAAGCCCTAAAAATCATACCAAATACATGAGCAGAAAGAGCAAAAAATTCTACACAAACTGTGCCCATTTTGGTTGGTCAATATTCGTTGTTTGATGCTGAAAAATTTTTAAAGGAAAATAAGCATTAAAATCCTTAAATTGGCAATGTGAAAGAAAGTTTAAAATCACCGTTTTCCCCTGCAAATTGGCAACTTTTTGACTTATCATAATTTCTGTCAATTTATATTCATTTCAGATACATGACGTTTCATAAGAAAAATGTAGCAATAAAATAAAAATGTTAGTATCGCCAATTTGAAGAATAAAAGCTGATCAAATTAGGCTTTAAATAATTCTTGTCACGAATGGGTTAACATATCCATCCGCGGATGATATTCCGATTCGCGGAATTACATTTTTTTCCTTGTTTACAGTTACAGTATGGCGCATTCCGTGCATGCATTTAGTCTTGACCTTGTGACCTAATTAACCTTGTTTTTGTCTCGTGCTAGATATCCATGCAAGCCACACAGTTTTTATTTGTATGGCGCGTTCCGCGCATTTAACTTTGCAGGCTAAATCAATCTTGAAAGGTAAGCTTGCCTCTCTTATTATACTCATACTTTAGGTCCCCACCCAATTTTCATTTCTATGGCGCGTTCCGCGCATTTAACCTTGCATGCTAGAGAAACCTTGAAAGCTAAGCTTGTCTCTCTTATTATACTCATACTTTAGGTCCCCCACCCAATTTTTATTTGCATGTATGGCGCGTTCCGCGCATTTAACCTTGTGACCTAATGTAACAGTTGTATTTTGTCATTTGTATTTGATTTTCTAGTTTTACATGTTGCTTTCCATATTCTATGATTTCCAGTTTCTCACATCTCATTATCACTTTCGTGCATCTCATTGTCAGTTCAGCTCATTAGTATTCATCCCTCTCTCCATCTTCACAAGTCACCCTTCCATTGATACACCTGTTTTCTTCCATTCCATTTCCACTTCAGATGGTCACATGCTCCCTATTCATTTCACTTCCACTTCACATGATCCTATTGTTTAGTTCTCATTTATATTCAGGTCACCTCATGTTCATCCTTCCATGTTCTCTATTGGTTCTCCCTTCTCTATGGGTTCTTCTATTATTTTGACTACACCATTTTCTATGTTTTTGATTGGATATTGATTGATGATGTCACTTATGTTCTGTTCTGTTAAACTTGAATTTCCATGAGTAAAATCAGTGCAACTCAGGAACTGATCGAGTCGACAGTTAATTTCTTTTTTTGCCTCACCCACCTAGACTTGTGGATGTATACTTGTGGAGAGCAAGAGTTGTTTTGACTGAGCACAAGAGCAGTACTCCAGAGAGAGAGAATTTGAGAGATTTGAGAGACAGAGAAAACATTTAATCAGTTTACACTAATTTAACCTTGAAAGCTAAGCTCGTCTCTCTCTCTTATTATACTCATACTTTAGGTCCCTCACCCAATTTTCATTTCTATGGCGCGTTCCGCGCATTAACATTGCATGCTAAAGAAACTTTGAAAGCTAAGCTTGTCTCTCTTATTATACTCATACTTTAGGTCCCCCACCCAATTTTTATTTGTATGGCGCGTTCCGCGCATTTAACCTTGAAAGCTAAGCTTGTCTCTCTTATTATACTCATACTTTAGGTCCCCCACCCAATTTTCATTTGTATGGCGCGTTCCGCGCATTTAACCTTGCATGCTAGAGAAACCTTGAAAGCTAAGCTTGTCCCTCTTGTATATACTCATACTTTATAGTCCGTGGGCCAGAGGGGGCTACCGTGCACCCCCCTCTGACCCTCCGCCATGGGTATCATTTTGTTCGTTGGTATCTCTAGTGTCAGAAAAACGAATGTTTCCAGGAATAAACTCAAATGGACTATGATTTCTAAGCCATTCTTTATATCAATGTCAAAATCCACGTTTTTCAAATTTTGACCCTTTTCTAGAGGTATGCCATTTTTAAAGATTTTAAATGGGCTCTATCTCAACTAAAATAGGCACAATTTAGTTGAACTTTCTATCATATAGTCTTCATCTCATGAGCAATCAACATGCAAAATTTTATTCATTTATATTATCGTTCTCATATGCAAATTAGGCCATAAAATTAGCATATCATTAAATATGGAGATTCCTGTTTCAAATATTTTCAAAAATGTATTTCAAGTTTTATTTTCTTTTTCATGCACCACCAATAATATATTTTCTGCCAAACATCACATCATTCTCTTCATCTATATCTCTACTTATGGAAAAATGATGTTTCCAAGGTCACATGTTCCCCTAGGCTATGTTTCCAGCCCCTTTTCCAACTAAGGTCAAGGTACTTTTTTCGAGGCCTGTTTTTTAGATTCCAGCTATGGAACGTACCTGAAATGTCCAGTAAATATTATCAAAACTTCATTAATTATTGAGCAATGCTTTTTCCTTGTTAGTAGAAGGCCACTACATGTTTTCTTTTTTTAATAAATATAGTTTTTTACTGCTGTACCCATTGTTAATATAACATGAATAGCATATAAGTGAACATCAATATTGTGTTATATAATTATCGATCTATTTTGGAAGACTATGTGAGCAGTTGTTATTCCTTTGATAATTAGACACATAGCTATTTTTTGTAGCTAGAAGCTGAAGCCAATTATTTCCAAAATCAATTAGCCTGTAATACCACCACAATTTAATATATATTAACATGATTAAGTGTAACATAGGTTTAGCCTTCATTTCCAGCCCTTATTCTGTGATATTATGATATGAATTCATGAGTAACCAATAACCCATGGTACAGTCGGCGGTTTCAGTAGGATATATTACATGTAGGTTGTATTAAAACTCAGGAGAAGAATTCACTCGTATGAAATGACAATTTATGGTATCTTTCAATCAAACATGTCATATCAATCAGAGAAATGTTATTAGTCTGTACTTCCAGCCCTCACTGTAGTCTAGATAAGTCGATTCATGATAATGTGTTGATACCACACTTCAAAATAGTCCAACATGTTATGAACCTACATGTATCATGCATCCTTATTATTACACATCCATTTGCATCCATACTGCATTAGCAATTTTCACAGATTGAGACTGAATGAAAGAATATTTCAACAGTTCATGACTGTACCAAACTCTGAGGAGGGGGGGGGGGGGGGGGGGGGCAGTTACATCCTCTCTCCTTTGTACGAATCATGTCTTTTTATTGAAAAATCCAAAAATTCCCCGGGAATAAGAATGTGTGAAATATGTGAGAAACAAACGCGACAGAGTAGGGGAAGGGGGTGGGACGGATGTGCCCCCCCCCACACACACACAAGATGATATGGTTCAAAAGCTGCTTGGAAGGAAGTTGATTTTCATAAAAGGATGGGCTACCCTTTTTACTTCAAAGAACGGAAAGGACACTAGAAACAGAGGTATCAGTCTTAGAGGCAGATGAAGAAGAAACAGAATTGACCAACTGGTGGTTTTCTACTGCAGTTGCAGGAAGAAACAAGGACATGACAGTGTGCAGGTCAAGAGACCGGACGACGACATCTTGTAACACAAAACCATGTTGTAGCAAAATGCATTCGTAAAACTTCAGAAAGATCGCAAACATGATCGGTACATGTTGTATAATGGGTTTTGTTTAGAGCGGTATTATATACTGCGCCTTTGTAATATCTGTTGCTGATTATGTCTTTGAGAAGTGTAATCCTAAACACAAAACATTTAATATTCGTTTTGGATCAGTGTAAGTAAACTGTAATGTCATCACTCCATCAATCAGGTTGCGTAGAACTCGCGAGATCCATGGATAATTAAGTTATTTCCTTTGTCATTCATGCGTTCAGTGATGCCTCCTCTCTCCCGGAGACCAGTGCCCATCTTTACTGAATCGATATGTCCTCCTAGGTCTTCCTCTTCTTGCATATCTTTTAAAAGTTTTATACAGAGCCACTGAGTGGACCGTGAGCTATGAATGCCTTTGAGCAAGACCTGATAGCTTCACTCTCCTCTGGGTCACTTTTGAGATGACCTGACATTTGTAAGCTTTCCATACAGCTCAGAGTTCCTCATTCTCGTTGCAATCTCGATGACGCTCAGAGCCGTCCTCAACATTCTTGTGTATCACCTATCCACCATCTGAAGTCTTTTTGTAAGGGTCCCGGTCTCTGACCCGTACAACAAAACAAACTACACTGTGCTGTGAAGAGACATATTCTTAAGTCTTTACGGAGGTCTGATTTCCATACAGACTTCAGGCTGTGGTATGCTGCCCAATCCTTCTTCACCTTATCCACAACATCCTCCTGTGTGTTCTTGATCGTTGCTCCCAAGTCCGAGCCGGAGTTACAGTGAAACCAGAGTCGTGGTGGTTATTGAGTGCCAGACGCATGACAAAGATGTATAGAGCTAATGTATCACCCCGGGTACTCCAGCAAATATCAACGAACGCTATCTTCCCATCACGTTTCATGACCTTGGCTCTGGTGTTTGGACATATCAGGGATATCAGGCCCACTATCTTAAGGATTCCGTAAGCCCGTAGGATCTTCACCAGGAAGTTTTGGTCCACAGAAGTGGAGGAAAAGTGTTCTGGACAAAGACACAGAGCCCTACATTACTTCAGTCCATTGGGCATTGATCATTCGGCTTGTTATGAGCGATGGAGAGCCTAAGAAAGAGCAAAGCTAAGCCCTGAAGAATTGCATATGATTGGGGAGCATTAAAGGAAGATCGGGAGCTACAGGTGAAATACACTGTGGAGTTGAGGTACAGGTTCAATGTTTTGTGTAGAGGGAATGATGACTGCGAGTAGGAATCAAGCAGTGAGTGTGCGACAAGAATGTATGGATTCTTCATTACTGCATAAGCAGAATCAGGAGAGACCCTGGTGCTGGAGAGGAAGAAGGAGATGAGAGAGACTACTCTGATGATCCCAGAGTGTGTGCAGCCAGAGAACACCTGAGAGCTACTAGGGACGATTTCCAAGCTGATCCTTCAGACTAGTGAAAGAGTGTGTTGAGAATAGGAAGGAGGAACTCTATGGGAGCTACACTGAGACGAGGGAGGAGGTGCTGATTGAGAAGATCAAGAGTTGGGAGAATAGCAGACATGTGTAAGAGTAAGAAGAGCTGGATGATCATCAAGGAAACCATGGGGAAGAAGAGAGAGAGAGTTCAAGTGAGACCCAATGTATAGGCCATGCGGATAGGTAGGGGAAGTAGCTGGAACATTTCAAGACCCTACTAGGACAACCCCCTGCCATGGCCCAGAACACCAGGAAGATCAGTCATCTATTCAAGGATACGGATATCGAGACAGGGAATCAAGGAGGGTAAGGCGTATGGAGAGGATGGAGTGGTATCAGAGGTGATGAAGAGGTGTGATTTTGGTGATATCATCACCAAAAATAGGTAATCAGGCACTGGAAAATGGTTTTGCCCAGATCAATGGAAGATTAGTTATATCATCCCCGTACCAAAGAAACGTGACTTCCGTTATCATGCTTATCAACAACAACATGGGGAATCTCACTGATATAACTTTTTGCAAAGACCCTCAGCAGGATGATTCTGAACTGTATTGACCCAGAGATTTACAAAAAGCTCAGATACAACCAGAATGGTTTCAGATTAAAGGGAAGATCCCCCACCAGTCACGTTCTATAGGAGGATTCCTGAGGGTACCAGAGAGAAGAGACTCTGCATTGTCATGGTGTTCATTGACTTCAGAAAGGCCTTTGACTGCCCGATGAAGATTCTACGGGCTTATGGAATCCCCTCCCTTATAAAAACAACACAAACACAAGAATGTTGAGGACGGTTCTGAGCGTCAACCAGATTGCAACGAGAATGAGGAACTCTGAGCTGTACAGAAACCTTATAAAGTTCAGTTCAAAAGTGACCCAAGGAGAGTCCTTCGGGTATTGCTCAACCGCATCCAGAGCTCATAGTACACTCAGTGGCCCTGTGGAAACTCTTCTTGGATATGCAAGAGGAAGACCTAGGAGGACTTCATTAAGGATGCACTCCGTGAATCTTGGGAGTTCTACCCTACTTTATTGACTGATTGATTTATTGATTGATAATATTACGGTCTACTTACACTGATACTTGACAATAATGTTTAGAATCACACATCTCAAACTGTCATATCCACAACGAATATTACAAAGGCGCTGTATAACTTAGTGCTCTAGACCAAAACAAATTATAGTTCATACCGTTTGCGACCTTCTGAAGTTTTTCAAATGCATTTATTATAGACAAATGTCTTGCTACAATATAGTGTCGTGCTACAAGATGTTGCTCTCTGAGCTCCTGACTTGTACATAGTCACGTCCCTATTCCTTGCTATAGCCTAACTGCAGTAGAAAACCACTCGCCAATTCTGTTTCTTCTTGAATTGATACCTATGTAGTGTTTCCTTTCCGTTCTTTGAAGTAAAAACAGTTGCGTCTCCTTCTATTAAGAAGATCACCTTCCTTCCAAGCACCTTTGAACATATATCTTTTGGGAAGAGGGGGGGGGGGGGGGGGGATACACCTGTCCAACACCCTTCCCTTGTTCGGTCGCTTAACTATACCTTGCTTGCTTGTTCCCTCAAATATTTTCCAGGTTCTTGTCTCCACCCAGAAGAAAAAAAATCACTTTAAAGTTTTAAAGTTGAAAATGAAGCATCTGGTGCACATTTTGGGTGGAATTTTTGGAAATTTTACAATAAAAAGACATTTTTATACGCAGCGGGGGGGGGGGGGGGGGGGGGGAGGCAACTGTCCACCCCTGATGAGTACAGTAAGCCATGAACTGTTGAAATATTCTTTCATTCAGTGTCAGTCTGTGAAAAATGTAAATGCAATGATAATGGTAAAGTTTGCTATAAATGGAATATGGATGTGTAATAAGCAGGATACCTGGAAGGATGATTGTCATTATGCAAATTTCATATAATAAGTATGAAATGTAAGACTGTTTTGAAGTGTGGTATTAACACATTATGGTGAATCGGCTGTTATCTAGACTACAGTGAGGGTTGGATGTATAGACTAACATTAATTTTCTCTGATTGATTTCTGCTGAGTTTTTAATACAACGTACATGTAATATCTCCTATTGAAACCGCTTACTATACCATGGGTTAAGTTATTCATGAATTCGTATCGGAATATCACAGAATATGGGCTGGAAATGAAGGCTAAACATATGTTATACTTAATATGTATTAAGTAGTGGTGGTATTACAGGCCAATTGATTTTGAAAATTATTGGCTTCAGCTTCTAACTAATAGCTATGTTTTTAATTATCAAAGGAATAACAACTGCTCACATAGTCATCCAAAATAGATCGATAAATACATAACACAATATTGATGTTCACTTATATGCTATTCATGTTATATTAACAATGAGTACAGCAGTAAAAAAAAAAATATTTACTAAAAAGAAAACATGTAGTGGCCTTCTACTAACAAGGAAAAAGCATTACTCAATAATTAATGAAGTTTTGATAATATCTGCTGGACATTTCAGGTATGTTCCATAGCTGGAATCTAAAAAACAGGCAAAAACCTCGAAAAAAGTACCTTGACCTTAGTTGGAAAAGGGGCTGGAAACATAGCCTAGGGGAACATGTGACCTTGGAAACATCATTTTTCCATAAGTAGAGATATAGATGAAGAGAATGATGTGATGTTTGGCAGAAAATATATTATTGGTAGTGCATAGAAAAGAAAATAAAACTTAAAATCGATTTTTGTAAATATTTGAAACAGGAAATCTCCATATTTAATGATATGCAAATTTTATGACCTAATTTGCATATGAGAATGATAATATAAATAGCTAAAACTTTGCATGTTGATTGCTCATGAAATGAAGACTGTATGATAGAAAGTTCAACCAAATTGAGCCTGTTTTGGTTGAGACAGAGCCCATTTAAAATCTTTAAAAATGGCATACCTCAAGAAAAGGGTCAAAATTTGAAAAACGTGGATTTTGACATTGATATAAAGAATGGCTTAGAAATCATAGTCCATTTGAGTTTATTCCTGGAAACATTCGTTTTTCTGACACTAGAGATACCAACGAACAAAATGATACCCATGGCGGAGGGTCAGAGGGGGGGGGGGGTGCACGGTAGCCCCCTCTGGCCCACGGACTATTAGGTCCCCCACTCACTTTTTATTTGTATGGCGCGTTCTGCGCATTTAACCTTGTGACCTAATTTAACCTTGAAAGCTAAGCTTGTCTCTCTTACTATACTCATAAGTTTGGGTCCCCCACCCAATTTTCATTTGTATGGCGTGTTCCGTGCATTTAACCTTGTGACCTAATTTAACCTTGAAAGCTAAGCTTGTCTCTTTTACTATACTCATACTTTAGGTCCAGGGGCGTCGCTAGAGGGGGGGGGGGGGGGGGGGGGGGGGGGGTGTGGGGGGGTGACACCCCCCCCCATTAAAAATTCTTGTCGGCAAATTCGCGATCGCTGTCGGCAAAAAAGAGAGAGAGAGGGGGGGGGGGGGGGAGGAGAAAGGAGAGGGAAGAGGAAGGAGGGAAAAAGAAAAAAGAAAGATGAGTAAGGTGCCCAAATGAGTCATATTCGGCTTATTTGCTTGTGCATTTTGACGACGAAATAACACTGGTAACACGAAAGAGAGCCTATTTTTCCTCGCTCGCTGCGCTCGCTCGTATTATATTAAGATACAGGATGTTTTCGGAAAGCAAACACATTTGCCAAGTGAAATAAACAAATATATAATTTAGATATTTTGGGGCCCATCATGTATTTTGTTGAAGAATTATCACCTCTATACCATAAAAAAGAGTAAATATATTTTTCCTTGCTCGCTGCGCTCGCTCGTATAATATTTAGATACAGGATGGTCTTTGAAAGCAAATAGATTAGTTAGGAGAGGTGACCAAATATATCACAATAGATATCTAAAAGGCCCATCGTGTATTTTGATGAAGAACTTTCACTTCTACCATGAAAAGGAGTATTTTCCTCGCTCGCTTGTACAATATTCAGATACAAGATGGATTTGGGAAAGCAAACGAATTCGGCAAGAGAGGCCCATCATGTACTTTGATGAAGAGTTATCACCTACCATAAAAAGAGTATATATATTTTTCCTCGCTCGCTGCGCTCGCTCGTATGATATTTAGATACAGGATGGTCTTTGAAAGCAAATAAATTAGTTAAGAGAGGTGACCAAAATATCAAAATAGATATCTTAAAGGCCCATCATGTATTTTGATGAAGAACTTTCACTTCTACCATGAAAAGGATTATATGATAAGGAGTATATAGATTTTTTCCTCGCTCGCTGTGCTCGCTCGTATAATATTACGATTTAGGATGGTCTTTGAAAGCGAATGAATCATGTGAGAGAGGTGACCAAATATATGATTTAGATATCTTTAAGCCCATCATGTAGTTTGATGAAGAACTATCACTTCTACGAAAGAGAGTGTATATTTTTCCTCGCTCGCTGCGCTCGCTCGTATTTAGATAGAGAATGTTTTCGGAAAGCTAACACATTCAGCAAGTGAGGTGAACAAATATGATTTAGAAGGAAAATATAATAGAGGCACACAATTGAACATGCCTCGTGGGCTTTATACAATTGAATTTGTCGACGTTGGTCGTCGGCAATCGGAGGCATAATTTGTCGGCAATCTGGCCTCTACACTCCCCCATTAAAAAAAGTCTAGCGACGCCCCTGTTTAGGTCCCCCACAAAATTTTCATTTGTATGGCGCGTTCCGCGCCCTATATACAGTTTTTGTTTTGAATGGTTTGCACGTTGTTATTGACTGCGCAATCTAAGTAGATTTGTGCCGGAACTATTTTCTCAAATTTGGAAAGGGCATCTTTTTAGCGGTGTAAGTTTGTTGGGACGTTAAGTATGAGAATGCAAAAAAATCAATCGGATCAGTTCACCTATTCCCTCCCCGTTGATATGTCATGAATGTATTAATGTCATGATTTTCCCCCTTGGAACCAACAGAGGAGAGGCAATAAAAAGTTACTTCGATGCAATAGCTGATCGTGTCGGCTGGAAGAAATAAGAGGTGACAAAATATATTCTAAGATGAATCTAAGCGCTTAAAATCCGCGGGGCACTGCTGGAACCAAGAGTGTTTTTTTTTTTCCACTGTCTGGATCTAAGGAAAATTGTTGGTCATTCTCAGCCGACATTCTCAGCCATGGTTATCGGATGTTCTTCTAAAAGCATAGTAAGTGTATACCCTTTATCTTATTTTTACATTTTGCAAAGTCTCTTTTTTCTTTTCAAGATGGTTCTCTCCTAGTAATCCAATATTGCATTAAGGGCATATGTCTTGGAGAGTGCATATTTGCTAGAGGCCCTGCATTCTCCTCGAAGCTATTCTATGTCTGTAACT
>CM057151.1:26018898-26482317 GCA_029962745.1 Echinometra lucunter
TGTTGGATATGAAGGGACAAATTGCCAGATTGGTAAGGCGTATTTTGAAATGTTGTAAGTAATATTATTATTCGATATTCGATCCGTTGAAAGCTTTGATTTTATTTTCTGAAGTTACAGTTATAAGATGGGAATGACATCGGCAAACGAATGAAATATTTTGTAAAATGGAACTCCATAAACAATATAGTAAACTATATAGAAGGGTTATATTTTCAGGTAAGAATGAAAGAATATCATTGTTTTAGTGATCTTTTGTTTTCATTCCCCGATTCTTTTTAAAAATTCCCCCATTAATCAGAAACCGATGATTTGCCATGTTTGTGGAGAACGGTATGAAAAGCGTTCTAAATGGCATGAATGTAGCAAATTTGCAACCTGTAATTAAATTGCTATCAGGAATTCATAACAGTAGCAATGGCCTGATTGGTCGAGTAATTCACTGAGAAGCACTATTTTTTTTAAAGGATAGTGAGAATTAAGGGTCATGGATAAGTGCAACATGTTTTGAATACCAATCAAATCTGCGCATTACAAAGATATGTAATTAGATTAATATAATTATGCCCTGAATATTTGAATAATAACTTACCTATCGCTTTTTATTATAACCAGAGACCGATGAATGTCTGAGCGACCCATGTAAGAACTATGGTACATGTATGGACCTCTTCAATGACTACCATTGCACATGTGTTCCTGGATATGAAGGGAAAAATTGCCAGATTGGTAAGGCGTATTTTGAAATTAATGTATGTAATTACTCGATATTCGATCGGGGTAATTGAAAGCTTTGATTTTATTTTCTGAAGTTACAGTTATAAGATGGGAATGACATCGGCAAAGGAAGAAAATAATGTGTAAAATGGAACTCCATAAAAAATATGTGAAGGGTTATATTTTCAGGTAATAATGAAAGAACACCTTTGTTTTCGTCATCTTTTCTATTCATTCCCGATTTTTTTTTAAAATTCCCCCATTAATCAGAAACCGATGATTTGTCATGTTTGTGGAGATCGGTATGAAAATCTTTCTAAATGTAGCAAAATTGCAAAATATAATTCAGTATAACTGGCCTGGTTGGTCGAGTAGTTCTTTGGGTGGGTGCAGAAGCTCTTATTCTTTTTTTTCTTTCTTAAAGGATAGTGAGAATTAAGGGTCACGGATAGGGTGCAAAATGTTTTGAATACCAATCAAACCTGCGCATTACAAAGATATGTAATTAGATTAATATAATTATGGCCTGAATATTTGCATATTAACTTACATATCACTTTTTATTATAACCAGAGACCGATGAATGTCTGAGTGACCCATGTCAGAACGATGGTACATGTATGGACCGTTCCAACGCGTACGATTGCACATGTGTTCCTGGATATGAAGGGAAAAATTGCCAGATTGGTAAGGCGTATTTTGAAATTAATGTATGTAATTACTCGATATTCGATCGGGGTAATAGAAAGTTTTGATTTTATTTTCTGCAGTTACAGTAATAAGATGGGAATGACATCGGCAAACGAATAAGATATTTTGTAAAATGGAACTCCAGAAACAATACAGTAGTCTTTACCTGAGTGGTTATAGTTTTAGGTAATATTGAAATATATGTAAATGAATAAATATAGTTATGCCCTGAATATTTGAATATTAACTTACATATCACTTTTTATTATAACCAGAGACTGATGAATGTCTGAGCGACCCATGCAAGAACAATGGCACATGTATGGACCTTTTCAATGCGTACGATTGCACATGTGTTCCTGGATATGAAGGGACAAATTGCCAGATTGGTAAGGCGTATTTTGAAATTAATGTAAGTAATTTCTCGATATTCGACCGGGTTAATTGAAAGCTTTGATTTTATTTTCTGAACTTATAGTTATAAGATGGGAATGACATCGGCAAACCAATGAAATATTTTGTAAAATGGAACTCCATAAACAATATAGTAAACTATATGTGAAGGCGTATAATTTCATGTAACGTTGAAATAACAAGATTGTTTTCGTCATCTTTTCTATTCATTCCGTGATTCTTTTTTTTAAAATTCCCCCTTAATGAGAAACTGATGATTTGTGGAGAACGGTATGAAAATAGTTCTGAATCTAGCAAAATTGCAAACTATAATTAATCTGGTATCAGCAGTTAATGTTGGTAACATTTGCCCTGTTGGTCGAGTAATTCATTGAGAGGGGGCAGAAGCACTATCTTTTTTAAAAGGATAGCGAGTATTAAGGGTCACGGATAGGGTGCAACATGTTTTGAATACTAATCAAATCTGAGCATTACATAGATATTTAATTAGATAAATACAATTATGCGCTGAATTTTTGAATAATAACTTATATATCACTTTTTGTTATAACCAGAGACCGATGAATGTCTGAGCGAACCATGTAAGCACAATGGCACATGTATGGACCTTTTCAATGCGTACGATTGCACATGTGTTCCTGGCTATGAAGGGACAAATTGCCAGATTGGTAAGGCGTATTTTGAAATGTTGTAAGTAATTACTCGATATTTGACCGGAGTAATTGAAAGCTTTGATTTTATTTTCCACAGTTACAGTTATAAGATTGGAATGACATCGGCAATTGAATAAAATATTGTGTAAAATGGAACTCCATGAACAATATCCTAAACTAAACTGTGCACAAAAAGTAAGTCCCCTCTAAAACAAACTTTAATTATTTTTAACTAGGAGGAGTTATGAAAATCTAATCATATATCCGTGTAGCTAAACTTCTTAGCAACCATTTGTGTAGAGATTATGGAGAGTCGCCAAGTCATGCTTCAGTGAACATGATCTTAGTGGACAATTGACATTTTTTGAAGTTCACAAGCCCGATGGCATGACTTTGATGCAATGATATCGGAACATACTTTACGCTTTCTG
Source organism: Echinometra lucunter (assembly GCA_029962745.1). NCBI lineage: Eukaryota > Metazoa > Echinodermata > Echinoidea > Camarodonta > Echinometridae > Echinometra > Echinometra lucunter. Next base: position 26,021,804 of record CM057151.1, read on the forward strand.
CGTTTGTACGTATGTAACATAAATTGTATTCGCTGCCAAACATATCAAATGAGTTGTTCACCAAATTTCATGCCTGAGTGAGCAGGACGTGAAAATGGCAAAAACTGCAAGTGTGAAATCTTTTGCGCGGTGAATTTGATCTAATGCAGAGGGATTCATGCTTTGGAAGGGTGTTTACAACTTTTGCAATTGATACCTATCAATTCACATAATCAAAAACAAAATATCATCATGTTGAAATCATCAGGTAATAACTGCATCACTTTTGTGCACTAAAAACATATTAGTAACATTTTTAGCATGTTTATATGACCGGTGTAAATGTATCAACGATCTCAGGGCATTTGATTCAAAGTTCACGCTTCAGTGAGCACATGGGACTTGAAAAGCTCGTTTTTCACATATTGAACAAAATTGAGTTGCTTAATTTGGTTAACCATCAAAAGTCTTTTGGGGGAGTTCCTCTGATTTGATTTTTTATCGAAATACCGATCTCTTACGCTTCAGTGAGCGAAAGAGACAAGAAAATTATGCAAATGAGGAGAAAGTTTAGGGCTTTGTCCCTGCTCCGTGCCATTAATTTGGTGCACGATCCTGTTAGTTAATGACCTCAGGAAAATATGTTGCAAATTCCGTGAAAAAACTCACTGTAAAACGAACAATAACCATCAATGAAATAGGCCATATTTCATTTTGTTATTTCCTCCCCATTGACACTGTACAGTTAGGGAGCAGACTTTTAACAAAAGTGAGAAATGGCCTATTTTCAGAGGTCATTAAGTATTCGATCCGGCACGGAGAAGGGACAAAGCCCTAAACTTTCTCATTTGCATAATTTTCTTGTCCCTTTCGCTCACTGAAACGTATCAATAGTTACAGTAACGTAATAGTTATAAAATGCGAATGACACAACAGGCAAACGAAGAAAATTATTTTTTAAAACTGGAACTCCATAATATAAGATTAGTAAACTACCGTAAGGGTTATAATTGCAAGTAATATTAAAAGAACATTGTTTTGGTCATCTTTTCGATATATTCCACCATTAATCAGTAACCGATGAATGTCTAAGCAACCCTTGTGAGAACGATGGTACATGTATGGACCTCTTCAATGACTACAATTGCACATGTGTTCCTGGATATGAAGGGAAGAACTGCCAGAATGGTAAGGCGTATTTTGAAATGTTGTTAGTATTGATTTTAATTTATTGGTAATTACTCAACGTTTAATCGGAGTAATGAAAAGCTTTGATTTTATTATGATGAATGCAATACCACGAAACAGAAATGAATGAAGATAGCATATGAAAACTATATTACATGCTATTATTTGGGAGAGAGCCAACAGGAAGAAAGTGAATATTTTTTTTTTTTTATACTAAAGATATGATATTGAGTTGCTGTAGATAGAGCATAGTATTTAAGCAGCGAGCTTAGTCATATTTATTTCAGTTCACCATGGTCACAGAAAAGGACAAGGTTAGAATATCTGTTAAAAATAAAACTTATCAAAAAACCCATACAAAACAAAACAACAAAAAACAAAACACATCTATTCCAATGTTTGTGCTGATCCTGGTATCAATGTGTCAGAAGATGCGTTTGAAGATATGAACAAATATTTGAAACTTATGAGTCATGAACCTACCGACTTTAACCGGGTGAAAACTGCTTATTCAAAAACAAAATTCTATTCATAATTTTGTATTGGAAATATCTCAATCGAACATTAGTCGTAAAACGAAACATAACACTGTTCAGTCTTTTCATGTTTATCAAATTTGTTATATAATCCAAAAGTCTTTCCCATTTAAGACATATAGTTTTGGTAAAGTCAACTCCTCCAAGGAAAATATATATCTACAGCCTTTTTGATCATGCATGAGTATTTTGACATGTGCAGGCATTACGGGCTCTTCAAGATTTGTAAAGCAGTCTTGTAGTGTACCTACGTACAGTCTTGTAGTGTACCTACGTACACTTTATGGTCTGACAGATTGAATGATAAGATAAAAAATTCAGCTTCAGATCAAACTTTCTTTCACATTCTTCCAATGATAACATCATACCAGAACTGTCTATCAAACCATTAACATACCTAATACCCTTTTCATACCAAGAATTAAAGTATATTGCTCCATAACCAATCTGAAAAGAGCTAATTTTCCACAAAGGCTTAGATAACCAGTTTTTATTGTCTGCTCGTATAAATAAATAAAAAGCATAAAAACATCTTTCCAAAAGGAGTTTTTAACTTCCTTGGCTAACGACAAATAATATTTGTCTCCAAAATCAAACAGAATAGGTTTCTTAAAGAATGATTGGAGTAAATGGTTAACATTTGTAAACCTATTCAGAATAGATCCTCTTACCCTAGCAGTTAACTTCAAACTATTACAAAAAGTCTATATCAACCATATTTTTAAACCTCCATTTTCATAAGTTAAAACAACCTGCTTTCTACTTATTTTATCTAGTTTATCATTCCAAATGAAGTTAAATAATATAAGTCTCATCCTTTTCATCAACTGGTTAAAAGGATTTGGAATTGACATAAACAAATAGTTGAACAGTGGCAATAATAGTGATTTCACGACTGTTATTCTACCTAACACTGTAATGTTTCATTTGTTCCAGGAAATCATTTGTCATTTTACCTTGTCAAATATCCGATCGTAATTATAATCCGGTATTCTATAAATATCCACCCAGATACCTGAAAAATCGATTATGCGCAAACTCAACTTTTAAAGCATCAAAATTTAAGTCAGCATTAAATTTTGAGGCACCGATCCCAACCGCTTGTGTTTTTCGCATACTTACGTTCAGTCCGGTGCACCTGCCAAAAGAATTAAAAATATGTACATGTAGTGCGTTTCGAAAACTATCAACTGAGCCATCCAAAAATAGTGCCGTGTCATCTGCATATTGTAAAATCTTAAATTCTTTTGAGTCAATGTACATTCCTTTGACCGTACGTGCATCATGTATCAACATCCCAAGTATCTCAGCACACAGTAAGAACAGATACGGCGAAAGTGGGTCCCCTTGTCGGCATTCTCTTTCAATCCTAAATCTCTCAGTAATATGTCCATTAACCATTACCTTAGACTGTGCATCAGTATATAAAACATTTATCCTTCCCCGGAAAAAGTTGCCAAATCTGAAAACCGACAGAACTTTATACAAAAACTCATGTGATACACTGTCGAATGCTTTTTCAAAGTCTATTAACAAAATCATTCCTGGTAAGTTGTCTTTTTATGCAAGTGCAGTAATATTGTATAAAATCCTGATGTTTTCACAAATAAAACGTTCAGCTAGAAAACCTATTTGATTAAAATGAATTAAACGGGAAAGTGCTTTCTTTAACCTATTAGCAATACAGCTCGATAGAATTTTGTACACCACATTCAGTAAAGATATTGGTCTCCAGTTTTTTATACTGGATCTCACTTTATCTCCTTTTGAAAGTAATGTTATAAGAACAATATTTGGCGAAGTAGATAATTTCCCATGTTTATAAGCATAATTCATACTCCGGGCCATAAAAATACGAAGATCATCCAAAAAGAATTTTAAAAATTCAACAGTGAATCCTTCTTGACTGGGAGCCTTGTTATTTTTCATATTTTTTAAAACATCAATAATCTCACTATATGATATTTCACCTTAATTTTAACAACTTTGAGTCATCTCCAGTAAGAGCATTATATTCTTTTGAGTTTAATTGCGTAAAGAAATAATCGGGGTTTAAGTCATCATGTAATTTATATAAGCGTTTATAAAATGCCCCAACTTCTTTTAAAATACTATCTTGATCTTCTAAGAATAAACCACTATCATTAATCAGTTTCACACTAGTTTTCTCAACACTTGAACTCTTTGTTTTTTCTAAGTTCAAAAATACTTTGAAGGCTTCTCACCGAATTGAATATCTTAAAGCCGTAGTTTATTCATCACCACCTCGCTTTAAAAAAAAAATCTAATATTTTCTAATAATCATTTTCGTAACGATCGGATCCTTTCTAAATTTTCACTAACATCCGTATTCCGTCCCAAATTTATTTCCAAATAAACTATGTTCGTTTCAATTTATTTGTCTAACTTCCCCTTTTCTTCTTCCTTTGTATTGAATACACAACTGATGCTCCTCCTCTTAGCTCCATTAACAGAATATCGAAAAATAACTGGTCATTGATACAGAATCAAAGATTTTCCTTGTTAACGTGCTCAAGTGGTTTTCCATCTAAACAATCCTCATCCACATATTGCAACGTTACTTCCTTAATCCTTTTCTTAATGCAGTTAACAAAGTCAGCTTGCTTTTAAAAATAAATTATTAAATTTCCAATAATTGAATTTCTTACGACACTTGTCCAATACTGTGCTTAAAGTAATCATAGAATGATCAGAACGATAACCCAAACTAATATCAGAAGTCTTAAGTAAAGAAAAGAAATCTGACGAGATAAAAAAGAAATCTAGTCGACTTTGCTTCAGAGGTGTTGGCTGTCGCCATGCACATGTATATATCTTTGCATTCCTGTTAAGCTGTCTCCAAGGATCTACTAAATCAAATTCATTCTTAATCTCAAGCACTTTTTTCCTTGCTTCTCTATTATTCAGTCTCTTGTACTTATAAGTATCCATTTCTAAGCACTGAACTAAGTTCCAGTCCCCGCAAATAACTTTATGGGGATCATCAAACTCCAACAAAATATTTTCAATGCCTCTGAAAAATTCTGGACAATCATTATTAGGTCCACAGAGTGCAACTAAAGAAAAATCTAAAAATCAAAACTGTATGAATACTCAGCGCTACATAATACTCTTTATCACACTTTGTCTTCTTTACAACACAATTTACACTAGCATCAAATAAAATAGCTACTCCTCTAGCAGATGATAATTAATAAACAAATACACCTTTACCTCCCCATTCTTTTAACACATCATCCTCTATCAAAGATGTAAAATTAGACTAATATACAATATATATCAGCTTTTTTGGCTTTCAAATAATCAAAAACATCCCTTCTTTTGTTCCGGTCACCTAAACCGCGGCAATTAAATGAAGCTATTTCAATCAAACTATTTACTCATATGGGATGTTGCAAGAAAGTTGCAATCGATTGCAAATAATTGCTAATTTTGAAACAACCATTCTGATTGGCTCAGGGTCTACCCTTTTAAGAAGACATGCATGCAACAATGATTTTGAATGGCAAGTGACAATCAGTTGCAACTTGCAATCGATTGCAACTTTGTTGCAACACCCCAATAGTCTCATAAATACCTATCAAAACCAGATGGATATAATTGCAAGTCAACTCTATTTTCCTGTATTTAATGTTGTTGATAAAAAAGGTACCAAAGTCGAGTTTAAAAAAAAACCCCACAAAACGAAACAAGACAAAACATCAACATATTGACAACACACACACATCACAAACAACAAACATAGAGAACAATGCTTCCGCCCAGGTGGCACCTTCAGTGGCAACGCCGTTCCCATGGAAAATTTTAAAACAATCTAGTAAAAGCTATTCATTGACTTGTAAAGCAACTCACATTTAAATATTCAAACTAAATTTACAGTTTATAAATCCAGATCTCAGGCCAGCTTGGAAAATTCTTAATTTCCGTTGAAGTTCTTAGTTTCATGAAGTCTTTCTATGTCAATCTAGCATTGCTTTTATTCCTAGACTGAGACTGATGTTTCTTCCGAATACCTCTTCCAGTCTTCACTGCTCTGCTATCTCTTTGTCTGAAGAATGACGTTGACGCCAACGACTCTTAATTCTGGTCAAGAAGCCCTGCTTTCTCAGTTCATACGCTCTTGTAGCTAGTTGACTCCTCTTGATCTTCATTGGACCGGGCAAATCTGTGCGAATAGACACACGGAACAGAGGATCATCCTTGTCATCTGCGATCCGGGTTCTGCTGGCGGCTGCTCCTGCCCCTGCACGCTTCTTACTCTGCGCTGCATTGTAGGTGTAAAAGGAACGCAAGGCCTTCTGTCGGCGAATTTCACAAATCTCATGATTGCTTCCGGAGCACTATCTTCAGCTGGTGCAGCAGATCGGCGGGGTAATCTATGGACATTCACAAACTGTATTCCTTTCACTTCTTCACTTTAGTATTCATGAACAGAGCAATTTTCTCTTTCACTACAGCTCAACATCCTCGTTACGTCTAGTAGGCACACCGTACATCAGTAAGTTCAGCTTTCTATTATCATGATTATGCAACTCAATTGCCAATAACTTGTTTGAGAAATCATGTTCAACTCGTTGTAACTTTGTATTTCTCTCTGTAACTGTGGAATCTTTTCATTTTCAACAGCAAGGATTCTATCAGCATTGTCCTGAACAGCGATTTCTATGGTACTTACTGACTTTTTGATGTCCACTATGTCTGATTTGAAAGAATCCAGTTTACTAGCTGTTAATTTACTCTGATGAGTCCCTGCGCCGATAGTTCCCCGGTCTCGCTGCCGTCAGCAAGAGCCCCACGTGTCCGTGCGGCAGCCACTTCACCACGTGTGTGTCCTCGTCAGAAATTTCCTCCATAGTTTTCTCAAGTTTCTCCTCTCTAGGTCTCAAGTTATATCTCTTATTCACTGATGATATTTTCTTTTTCCCTCCTTGGCGATTCTTACCATGTCCTTGGCTCATTTTAAGCGTGAAATGTTCATGTTCAAGTAATTTTCCATGGGAGCAGGTTGAAAAACGTTCACTCCTGCGAACCGGAACCGGAAGGTCAAACTTCTCAAACTTCTACTACATCTGATGCAACATATTTCCGACCAATGACATCAGCAAGGACAACTTCTCAAATTTCTATCACATCCGATACAACAGTAACGGCACCAGCAACTTCTCAAACATCTACTCTATCCTTGACCAGTCCTCTTGAAAGTACGAGACCGATATCTGAAAGTTCTACTTTATACTCGCGATGTAAGAACTTCTCTTGCAACAGGTAGAACTGAAGAAAGAATTTTGACAACTCCATCTTCGACTGTGTCGGAGACTCCTGAGCCTAGTGAAGTAAGTATGATGCACTTCTCCTCCTCTTAACCTTGTAAAAAAGTACCAGGGTTTTACCATTGTAACCATGGTAAAACCATGAATTAACCATGGTTATACAGTGGATCGATGGTCGTCCACGGTTTTACAATCAAAACCATGGTTACTAAATCTGGAAAAAGGAAAGTTTTACCATGGTCAAAACACCATGGTAATGAAATCATGGTAAACTTGTCATTTTATCGTGTTTTGAAAACCATGGGTTTGGGAACCATTGTTTTATCATGATATAAAAACCATAGTTTTTCTTGCACATCCGATACAAGAGTAACGGCACCAGCAACTTCTCAAACATCTACTCTATCCTTGACCAGTCCTCTTGAAAGTACGAGACCGATATCTGAAAGTTCTACTTTATACTCGTGATGTAAGAACTTCTCTTGCAACAGGTAGAACTGAAGAAAGAATTTTGACAACTCCATCTTCGACTGGGTCGGAGACTCCTGAGCCTAGTGAAGTAAGTATGAGGCACTTCTCCTCCTCTTACCCTTGTAAAAAAAGTACCATGGTTTTACCATTGTAACCATGGTTTTACAATTGTAACCATGGTTATACAGTGGATCGATGGTCGTCCACGGTTTTACAATCAAAACCATGGTTACTAAATCAGGAAAAAAGGAACGTTTTACCATGGTTAAAACACCATGGTAATGAAATCATGGTAAACTTGTCATTTTACCGTGGTTTGAAAACATGGGTCTGAGAACCATTGTTTTATCATGATATAAAAACCATAGTTTTTTCTAGCACATCCGATACAACAATAACAGCACCAGCAACTTCTCAAACATCAGCTCTATCCTTGACTAGTCATCTTGAAAGTACGAGACCGATATCTCAAACTTCTGCTACTTACGATGTAAGAACTTCTCTTGCAAAAGGTAGAACTGAAGACAGAATTTTGACAACTCCATCTTCGACTGTGTCGGAGACTCCTGAGCCTAGTGAAGCAAGTATGATGCACTTCTCCTCCTCTTATCACTTTCATCCATCATAATGAGAGGCTAGAATCGTGATATGCAACTTTGCGCTCATTTGTTCATCACCTTCACTGTCTCCAGTTTCTACATCGTTGTAAATACTTCTTTCATTCAATGTCCTTCTTTGTAAAACATTCTAGTAAATCATAAAGAAATTGGTGATAAAACGCTAGGAAAGAAGTCTTCTTTCCTAACGTTTTGTCACCATTTTCTTTATGATACTAGAATGTTTTTTTTTTTTTTAAATCTGCCAGTATACCTTGATATGTTACAGGGGCTGCGGAAGAGGGGGGGGGGGGGACTGCAGCATTCCCACAAGTTTGGCTAAAAACAACAGCCAAAAACAATGCAATGAGAGAAAAAAAGAAAATAATATAGTTAAAAAGCCCTGTAAATTGTGAAAATATATTCAAATTGCTCATATATATACTCGCGAAACCATGAAAACCCAAGGCTTCAGGGTGTTCCGCCCTGGACTCCGCCTGTTTAGTGTCGACTCCCTCTCTCTCTAAAAAAAACAAACCAAAAAACAAAAAACAAAAAACAAAAACAAACAAAAAAAAAACGTTCCGCGGCCCTTGTAGTATACTCCATCTTTTTCATTCAGGTGTTATTTCCACTCAACACTTAGTGTGCATTTCGATTTTTTGAAAGTTAATAAATCGGCTCCTGAAAACGTGATAAATACGCGTCATTAATGTTTTTTAAAAAAATTATTCTTATTTTCATTATTGTCTTTATTATTGTTGTTGTTATTAGTATTATTTTAGTATCATATCACTATCACTTTATCATTAACATCACCATTAGTATAGTGGTAAATTTTCACATGTGCATCAAGAATATCTATCCCCTTTTTCTTATATCTTATAATTTCACAATTTGTTTCACTGATTCTTTAAAAATTGTTTAAAAATATTTTCCTCCTCTCCTCGAATAATTCAACATTTTGCCTGCTATTGCAATTACCATCTTTCATCTATAACAATGGTGATCACTACAATTTTACTAATTCATTCTCTCTGATTGCTCGAGTTTTTGAATATTCAAAGTGTCTTTGAGATGAGCTGGACATGAGACAATGTGATGATTTTATCTAAAGCGAGGAGAATATTCCGTGGAAAAAATATTTCAATCTTGATAATAAACACACACTTTTGGAAACTTTGAAGAAAATGCGGGATAAACTCGTTTCTTTTTAACCAAATGAATTTACTACTACTACTACTACTACTACTACTCCTATTCTTCAAATTACCTGAAATCTATGAACATAATTATATGTACTGGAACAATTTCAGAGGAATTTTATACCATTTGGGCCACCTATTTGAAAAATCGTGTTACCCATCCCCCTAATAATTCAGTACCCATTTCTTTTCAATACGCAATGAAAGAAAGGGTTTTGGTAAAATCAGTATCTTTGCAGGGCTTTGCAGTTCTTTTGCATAATGCATATAGGAGACTCCTCCAGACCGTAACGCCTCGAAATGAATGCGGAAACCGCTTCGAAATGAAAGAATGTGAAATCTTCTCCATCAAGCTCTCTTTGTATACGTGCACTGTCTATCTGTCAGATTGTACAATTCCAGCAGAGGTAGCAGCTGCCACAGGGTGTGATGATAGTGTCCAAGTCGAGACGTCCTCCACCTTTATATGTAAAGATATCAATGGAACTAGCACGCACAACTGTATATCCACCATGCCCGGGATGCCCACGGGAATGTGGGATAAACAAGTTATAGACCAGGAGCCTGCGACATCTTGACTTACCCCATCGAGCCCAGAAGGTTTGACCCCTGAAATATATTTAGCCCATGACTGTGAGTCAGGAAATGGGTGCCAGCTGTACCAATAGGGTGGGGGCGACCCCCAGGCCCCCTCGAAAACGCCCAAAAATGCGGGAAAATTCAACCCACTGAGCCCATGGATGAAACTTGGTCAAAGTGGAATTGGCCAAGGGGCACATTACAAAAATATAAAAAGCTGACATCCCAGGTGGTCGGAAAGGGGCAGCTGATCCCCCTCGAAAACGCCCCTAATGCGGGAAAACTACCCCGTTGAGGCCATGGACCAAACTTTGCCACAAGATAGCAGTGTGGGTGTACATTACAAAAATATAAAAGCTGACACCAGTGGCGTAATGAGCCAAAATATTTTTTTTTTGGGGGGGGGGGGGCTCAATCTTTGCGAGGAGCGAAGCGACCAACCCTGAGGGAGTGTAGCGACAGAGCCGGAGTACCCCCCCCCCTCACGATACGGATCTTTTTCATTTTTTCGACTTAAAAATGTGCAATCTGCAAAACCTGAAAAGGAAATTCCAACTTCAGTTCAATTTTTATTTTTTCTCATTTCAACAAAAGAAGTAAATATCATGAAAAATAAACATTTGAAGTGGAATACATGCATGCGAAGTGTGTGAATCACTTACTGAGCGCGCGAAGCGCGCTCCCTAGGGGGGAGGGTGCAGGGAGGGGGGAGTTTCCCCCCTCCCGCGCAAAGCGCGGAAGCTCTGACGTTTCTTTGAATTTTTCCTTGTCTGCTCTCGCTCTTCTTACGTTCTCTTACCTTTTTTCTTTTCTCGCTCCCGCTTTTTTTCCTTCTATTCTTTTCTTTCTTTTTTGTTGGCGTTTTGGAGGGGGTGACCGCCCCCATCGCCCCCCCCCCTTGGCTTCGCAAGTGCACTCCCATGGTAAAGGAGCTTTTTGCAGTATTGATGGTTTGCAACTCTGTAAAAGAACACTATTTGGGACTACAAACTTAAAGCCCGTGTCTAGTTTTGGTAAATCTAAGAATATTCATTATCAAAGTTTGAATCCATTGTCAGATAAACAGATAAAACCAAGTGTTAAAACACATTAGTATTGATATTATGCGTGTTTTCTGCCTTGCTATGCATGCTATTTGGGAAATTGTGAATGCGTTACTTAACAGTAGAAAGGGAGTCTAGGGAGAAGTAATGAAATTCGCGTGATATCACTAATATAAAATTGAAAATAAACCATGATTGAAATTTATTTGGGGGGGCTGGCGCCCCCCCAAGCCCCCCCTCCAGTACGCCAGTGGCTGACACCATAGCTGGTTGGAAAATACCAGCTGACACCTCTCAAACACGGAAAAGGTTCCTCCCGCCCCTCCTGCGAGAAAATTTACCCCACTGAGCCCATGGACCAAAATTTGCCACAAGATAGCAGAATAGGTGTACATTACAAAAATATAAAAGCTAACACCATAACTGGTTGGAAAATACCAGCTGACACCCCTCCTGCGGGATAAAGCAGGGTAAGCAGGCAAGGCTTGCCATACTATTAATTTTTTAAACAAGGCTTTGTGAAACGGTCCAGGTAGAAAAACAAAATAATGATTTCCTTCCTTTCTACACATGTGAAGGGTGTTGTAAAATTTTGTGTTAAAGGAGAATGCAACCCAGGCATCAGTGTGCTCTTAGTGAATAAAGATGACCAAGAAGAGTAAACAGTGAAAGTTTGAGCAAAATCGGACAATCAGTTCAAAAGTTATGAATTTTGAAAGTTTCAGTAAATCCCTATTATTGAGTTGGCAACTTTGCCAGCATCTGTGATGTCATCGTGGACAACTCTCAATTCATTTTGTACATAATTTTTCAAAAAATTGATTTATATGACATTTGAAGTCAGGAATCAACATAATTCTTCCCAAAATGCTTGCCGAATTGATACAGCCATGTCATACTCAAACAATAAATCAAAAGAATTTTTATTTTTCTTAAAAATTAAGAAAATGTTATATTCTTTGTACAAAATGAATGGAGAGTTATCCACGATGACATCACAGATGCTGGCAAAGTTACCAATTCAAGGATTCCTATAATGAGGATTTACTTAAACTTTCGAAGTATATAACTCTTGAACACATGGTCCAATTTTCCTCAAACTTTCACTGTTTACTCTTCTTGTTCTTCTTCATTCACTGGAAGCACACTGATGTCTGAGTTGCATTCTCCTTTAACAAGTATACTCTCTTTCTTGTTTCCTCATAGGAGTGGAAGTGGAGAATGATAAAACCAGCAAATGATGAAAGCTTTGACGATGAGACCACGGATGATGATGATGATGACGACGAGGAGTATTGGAAGATAATCAAGCTCCACCCTACCCCACAAATACAAATACAAATACAAATACAATATACAATATGTCGTTGGTTATCATTTCACATAAACAAATTTCCTAGACTGAGCATCCTTCAAGAAAGGAATTACATGTAGGTAACTTTATTACGAAAGTCAAATTTAAGATAGCAGGTACACGATAAGCTTTTGCTTGGAAATGAAAATGGGCATGACATGCAATCAGACAGATTTTTGTGTTTTCAGAGTATTTTTACACCTTAGAATGTGCAGCGTTCATTCAAAAAGTACTTGCCGAGTTTATCAGGCACATAAAACTGCAAAACTACATACATGCTACATACTGCATACATACTTTACTACATACCACATACTACATACATGCACATGTTGAATTTCAAAAAAATTTATTCAATGGATGTTGAGAAAATGTACTTCTTTGAGCGTAATGGAGGTGACCTGTCTGTTCAATTAAATCTTGTGAAATTCATCATGTATGTGTCTGATAAACTCAGCAAGAACTGTTTGGATACTGCGAATTCCAAACTGTAATACTCTGAAAGCACAAAAATCTGATTGTCATGTCTGTTGCGCTGGAATTACCCAAACGTCAATATACTCATGACTGCATAATGTCCTTTTTTAGATTTAATGGGCATTACATACACCAAATTTTTATGTTCTTTTTTGACTTGGCATTTTGATGTTTTTCAAATGGAGAGTTCCTTTCCATAGGGGGTTCACTTCAGTGACTGTCACATATTGGGGAAAAACAGCTATTAGTTATCAGAACATAGATCAGTTGTTTGCCTACCTCCTGAACAAAATTATTTGACTGGCATGTATGCTGCAGTAATGGAAAAAAGGCATTTTCTGTTTTTAATTTCCCTAGCCATCTTTACAAACAGTGGCAATGTGTGTGTGGTTTTTTTCTGTGGAAAGTTATGAAAGTTGATTTTCCTCTTTGGGAAAGGAACTCTTTAAAGTGTTACAAAGTGAATATGTTGTCTTCTAAGAAACATTTTTAATAACAGTGATATGATATCACAATAAAAACTAGATCTGAGAGGTATTTTGAAGTTATGCTAGTGGGAATGGCACTCTGTCTTCCCATGTCTGGAAGACAACCTCTCTATTTCCCACTCTTTTTTCACTTGAGAATCCAGCAGTAATGTTTCATGTAAACCATAACTCCAGTACAAAGAAATGAAATTTTGGGGCCATTCAGTATGTTTATCCTGTAGACATGCATGTATTGCAAAGAGAAAAAAAGTTTAAACAAGCCATTTGTGTTGTTGCTTACAATATAATATATCGCATTAGTAGATAAATGGGTTTCGTGGAGCCTTTTAAATTTGAGCCATATTTTTTCTCACATTTTATTTATAACTGTATGCACGAACAAAGAGTCTTGCGGTTTAATTTTTTTCCTAGTGATGTTCCATGATGGTTATCATTGTCTTAAACTCTGAGCTACCTTTGATTATGATATACGGTTCTCATGTTAGCTACATGCTATGCAATAGATTGATTTTTTATGTAGATTCCAGAGCTTCCTCCATTTTATCCAGTTTTATCCGGGTTTTTTTTTAGTGTGTAGCACAATCAGTTTTGGGGAAAAATAACTGCAGAGGTCTCATGATGGAAAATACTTCATAGCTCTGCACATACTAGATAAAGGTCATTGCTAACTGCACTTAACTAATTTTGCTCTTTACATGTAAGTGCATGTATCATTAAATTACAGTAAGCATAAACAAACAATTGTAAGAAAATTTGTATAATGCATGTTGTTACATGATACTTAAATACAACCCCCCCCCCTCCTTTCACCAGTGTTTGAATGAAATGATTATATGCTTATACATTACATTCTCTGGTTTACAACACAATGTCTTGTCTATATTTGAAGAACTTTTCTAAAAAGTTTACCTGCCAACTTGTAAAAAAATTTTCATGCTTAGTAAGATTTATAAGATATTTATTTTGAGAAATCATCAGTTATGCAATTTGTAAAAGGAGACCAAAACACTAATCTGCTTTTGAAAAACAGAAATGAGTTCTCAGTAAAACATGGGTTAGCTGTTGCTTGAGAAAAATTGCCTTAGCTGGTTATCATGCAATTGTGAAAACATCACTCACTTTGATAGATGCTGAAAGTCTGGAAGATAAATGTGTTTTACTCTGACATCAAGGAAGTAGATTTTGTCTTTTGGAAGGAACTCTCTTTTCATTCAAAAGTCAATGTTTTACCATTTCAAGAGTTCTGTTCCATCTGTTTTATTTTCCCAGTTACATGTATGCTATGATGATAAACGGTTCCATTACCATCCTCAGTCTGTAGTAGGTGGGGGGGGGGGGGGGGGATACACTCACTAGTTGCTACATGGAGGGTTGTTGAAGCTGATATTTTACCTACAAAATGATGTTTTGTTTGATTTATTTTACGGCTTAATAAATGTTACTTAATAATGATTTGCGTCTGTCATTCTAGTTTCAAGTTGATTGTAAAGTCGTGGAAATATTCAAATATTCTTGTTTATGTACCTGTATATATTACCATGTTCTTATCTTGTACATATTTATATTGTTCGTTTTTATGGATATAGGGCCCCTTGTGATACCAGTTTATTGTTGTAAGGGCACCCTATTCAAATATTGCATAAATAAATAAATGCATAAATAAATAAACAAGTGGAATTCAAATTGGAACAGGACTATGGTAATTGGAACCATGATAACATAATTGTTTTACCACGGCTTTGGTCGGGATTTTACTGTGGTTTAATCATGGTTTTACCAGGTTTCACCATGGTTTTGTCTGTGATTTTTCTGTGGTTTAACCATGGTTTCACCATGGTT
Organism: Echinometra lucunter; assembly: GCA_029962745.1. Classification (NCBI taxonomy): domain Eukaryota; kingdom Metazoa; phylum Echinodermata; class Echinoidea; order Camarodonta; family Echinometridae; genus Echinometra; species Echinometra lucunter. The sequence goes on from CM057151.1 coordinate 26,036,850, forward strand.
TTGGCCGTTATTTGACTATGGTAAAATCACCGTCAAAAGGATACCATGGATTTTAGGATGAGGTAAAACCATGGATTTACAATGGTTTTGTGGCATGTATGATAATACCATGGTAATAAAAGGAGTACTTATGGCACATTAACAGAAGGAGAAATATATAAAGGAAAAGGGCATGCATCAGAAGTAAATTGGGGCATGTATCAGATTTCAAATGGAGCACTTGCTCAAGTATTATAGAGGTGAAAGGCAGATGTGGAATTCCACTATAAGAACCGAAAATGAGCAATTACATGGACACTTATCATATTTCAAGGGGACATTCGTTAATAAGTGAAAAGGAGGCACTTCTCAGAAGGGAATTAAAGAGCACTAGGAAAAAAAGGCGAAAGAGTCACTAAATCTGGTGTAAAAAGGAGGAAGGTATAGGATTTAAAAGGGCGACATATTATCTGAAGTGTAAAAGGGTACTTAGTAGAAGGCGAAAGGGCACTTACAAAAAAAGAAAATGGCCCGTTGTAAGAAGAAAAAGAAAAAAGGGGGCACTGAACAGGGTGAATAGGGGCACTTTTTAGTTCTAGGAAGGGGGGGGGGGGGGCACTGTGCCCATGTTCCCAGCTCCGCCACCCCGGCAGTGCCATTCTCTTCGTCCATCCTCTTCTTTCTTCTTGTTCTTCCTATTTGCTTCTTCTTCTTTTTTTCTTTTTGGTTCTTGTTTTTTTATCCCTTGAAAAATCATGGAGCGCCCCTGCCCCCGCCCATGTAGCGCCACCCTAATTTCAATGATCCAGTGGATTTAAAATTTTATTTAAGGCTCTCGGGTCCTCTCAGGTGCTCCAAAGTGATGTGTTATTGATTAATTTGATAAGTGCCTGTACGACAACAACTCAATTTGAAATAACTTTACAAAAGAAATACGTCATTCGGCCCCTTAGAATTCAGAATTTGGACACTGGCACAAATTTATCCATCAAAGGTTAATACCACAGTGATCATTAATGCACTGGATCATTGAAATGGACAGTTACTGTTGTCCTGTTACCCCCCCCCCCCCCCACAAAAAAAAAGAAAAAATATTCAAAACAATCTTCTTGACGGTGGTGAGCAGCTGATCTTTTGGGCCCTTTTGGAACAAATACTGGGCCCCTGTAGTGTTTATTAGGTGTTAATCACCATGCTCACGACCATATTTCATCTGATTGTTAAAATGTATTTTCTACACGAAATGGTCATGTTTAGCCACAAACTCATTGCAAGTATTGTTCTGAAATGCAGTAAAAAAAAAACAAACAAAAACAAAAAACAAACAAAAAACAAACAAAACATATTGGGGCCCTTAAAACCTAAAACCTAGGCACTTGAGACAATTTTTACTAAACATTAGTCGGTGTCATCGTTTTCAGTGTAAAATCTTACATAAGAAACCGTCTTTTAAAAAAGTGAACACCATTTCCCTGTTGGAGCCGTCTGCGTACTTAAGGAACTGATTAATTTCCTTACACATGTTACAGTTAGATGGTAAACATGTATCTAGTGGTTGGCTTTAGTTATCCTGAAATTGATGTCAGTCTCAATTATACCCTGTGCATAAACAACTCGAACAAAATAGCACTGTGATTTTTAGGTCCCGAAAACCACACAATTCAGTGTTCTTTCCTTGGAAAATTAAAACGAAAACCCCTGATACTCCCTTTTCCCATACATTGTATTTGAACTTTGAACGGGTGTGTCAAATGTCACCCGAGCTCATACATCCACCATCGATCTCGCACCAATTGTGGCATTCAGCTACTGGTGAGATCATAATTCAGAGGTTTGTTAGTGAGCACCACGTACGTATAGTTTCTACAGCTGTGACCGGGAAGGTATGCTATTTTATACTATAATTCTGAGTCACTCTGCATATTGCGAAGCATTTTGACCATTTAAAAAAAAAATCATCAGTTGGATCACTAAGTTACCCATTCCCTCCCTGTTAATATGTCATGAATGTATTAATGTCATGATTTTTCCCCCTTGGAACCAACAGGGGAGAGGCAATAAAAAGTTACTTCCATGCAATAGCTGATCATGTCGGCTGGAAGAAATAAGAGGTGACAAAATATCTGCTACGAAGATGAATCTAAGCGCTTAAAATCCGCTGGGCACTGCTGGAACCAAGACTTTTTTTCACGGTCTGGATCTAAGGAAAATTGTTGGTCATGCCATTCTCAGCCATGGTTATCGGATGTTCTTCTAAAAGCATAGTAAGTGTATACCCTTTATCCTATTTTTACATTTTGCAAAGTCTCTTTTTTCTTTTCAAGATTGTTGTCTCCTAGTAATCCAATATTGCAATAAGGACATATGTCTTGGAGAGTGCATATTAGCTAAAGGCCCTACATTCTCCTCAAAGCTATTCTATGTCCAAAGATGAATAACCCGAAATCTTTTCACATATGTTTCAAAAAAATCAATCATATCACACATATCCTACGCGTCAGAGTAATCAATACTAAAGGCCCTACATTCTACATACTACATACTAGCTAAAGGCCCTACATTCTCCTCAAAGCTATTCTATGTCCAAAGATGAATTACCAGAAATCTTTTCACATATGTTTCAAAAAAATCAATCATATCACACATATCCTACGCGTCAGAGTAATCAATACCATCTTCCTCGAACTCGAACAATTTTTACACAAAAAACAATTATATTCACAGGACCAAAGTACTGGAATACTCTCCCGTCAGACATAACAGGATGCACTTCCCTTTTTTCTTTTAAACGCAAACTTAAGGAAATGCTTTTTCTTCGTTATCTTGATCTCCATGACTAAGTCACACTTGTTTTTTGGGGTTTTGTTTTTGTTTTGTTTTTTGTCCTTTTCTGTGGCTTCAAACTTTATTTCTGTTATAGTTTACCAGCTGAGCAATGTGCTATAGTTATTGCTTTTTTAACCACGTTAACTTTACATGTATATTTCGACAAAAATATATAGGCCTAAGATATTATTGATTAAATTATGTATATACATGTATATGGTTTTTTTTTTCTATTTTCTATTTTCTATTTTCGATTTTTTTTTACTGTATTTAAATGAAAATTCAAATCTGCATATTTAAGGTCTTAATTTATCCGTCTTCCACAATTACAACTTTTTTTTTTACCGGGGCCTGCAGTCTTACAAGCTTGCTTTTATGTAGGTCCCATCATATTTCTTTGACTTAAATTAAGCTTTTACCATAACTCGACTGATTGTATCTTTATATTATGTTATTGTATACTTCTCAGTTGTTTATAATTTAATAGTTATGTATTATTGTTGCTGCCTTATTTTTTTATGTCAATCAAATGTAATTGAGAAATATGAAAATAAATGAAATGAAATGAAATGAAATGAAAATGTCTATAACTTTCATCTTCATTCACTCGCGGCTTATCAATGTTCGGCTTATCAATTTTGTATACAGTTCGCTTTCATTAATTAGAGTTGCTCCAGTGGGAGAACTGTGGTAAATTCAGGAAGGCTCCGGACTCTCATAACATCGGACATCGGTTCGATCCTTGCTTGGCACTTTTTATCATTTGACAAAATGTTTTACCCATATCTGTCCTTTTCGACCCAGAATAGTAGTATTAATACCAATGGGGTTAGTCGGGTAAATAAAACCAAACGTATACTATGACTTATTATAGTTATTACATAACTGTTATATGATTATTAGAACGCATGTACATGTAGCTCAATTATTATAGGAGTATTGTAGCAAATGAAGTGAATTCTATAAATTACCGTTATATACCACTAAGCCTGTATGTACGAAACAAACGGCGAATCTGACACGTTGGGTCGATAATCAGGGTGTTTAAAATCACAAGTTGTTGATCACGGCCTTTCATTGATCCGTGAATGAAATTTCGTCACAGAGAGCCATGCTGCTCGATATTCACACGCAAAAAGACAGGAGGCCTATTATTATTGGAAAGAACATCTTGCACGTTTAATACTGCATCTTATTAACAATTTGAGCTTTCTTGGATTTCCTCATGAGAACACAGAAATGAAAACTAAATTGGCTTATTAACCCCGTTGACTACTCAACTCGCTCTTTCCCACAGACTTGATACATACTTATTAGACCTCGATCTGGCTTCCTCCTTTATTGCGATTATTAATTTTATCATAATCTTATTATTATATAAATTAAGCAGGTTAAAAAGTTCATACTTGGTTCTAATTAATTTAGTCAAATGTCTCGTTTATTTTCTTCTTTATCTACTTGACTGTATGTAATTCATTTTGGACTGTGCAGTAACTTTATCTGAATATATTTGTGTCTATAGTGTACATACACATGAATGTTATGGTGATTGTTTCTTCACTGAATTGAATTTCAATTTAATTTTTTTTCACGATACATCATATTCATAACATTGTCTTTAGTTTTAATCGTCAGGGGGTCTACATCTTACAAGTTCAGCTTCCCAGTAAACCCCTCCATTTTTTCCATTGGTACTCTATACCTTGTTGATATAGATCACATTTTCAATCTGTATGATATAAATTTTACTTCTTTTCTTTTCAAATTAATATAATTTTGTGGAATACACTCTAAAAACTAAAATGTTAAATCACCATTTAAAAGAGCCGAGAAGTGACTACATTTTCAAATGGTGGATTCCAACCTTTATAGTGTGAATTCGGCATGTTAAAAGTGTTAATGTACCATTTTAAACAATGTAATCACTCCTCGGCCCTTTTAAATGGTGATTTTAGATTTTAGAGTGTATGGATACTCTAAACTAAACTAAACTAAACTAAATATGTCATTTATAACAAAGACCAACCGTAATGTGAAAGACAATGATCTAAGATCAGTTTCGTGCTCTTATTGGTTACAATTTGAATTTAAGGAATTCATGTGAATTTATGTATCGAGGTATTTTATGTAACAAGAACCATTAAGAACCCCCCCCCCCTCGAAAAAAACCCCCACACAAACAAACCCGTGCTTCTTCTTCACTTCACTGTTTATTCCGTCTGCACGGATCTGTAAAACAGAAATGAAATTGTTTCTCTACACTTGCGGAGAGGTTGATATTTTTAATTGATAACGAAATAAGAATTTAACTCAAACATTAGATTTTTAAAAGCGATTCTCCTGTTTATTCATGCTTATGTTTGCATATAGAACAAAGCATGCAGATTTTCATTCATATGATCATATTTTTGTATGATCATAATTAAACCAACCGTGCCAACGAACAAATACTGTAGTTACGTCTGACATCATCATGAACGGCAATACAATAGAAGATCTCATGATCTGTGAATTTAGGTGTTTCTATGAATTTGAATGAACTCCGTGTACTGTTGTTCTTATTCTTATTTTCATTTTGCTTATTATGAGGAAGTTTTCGTTCCTGATTATTTTTTTCCTACATGACGTCATTTCTCTTTGTAAGTATCCATAGAAATATTAATACAAGTATTGCAGTCATGGCAGTATAGAGTAGCCAGAATGGGTCAAGTAATCACGATTGGGGGGGGGGGGGGGTTACCCTAATTCCGCTTAAGACGCACACACATTGTTTGTTAAACCAATTTAAAGCAAACATTGATAGCCCGAGGAGTGGCTGATGGAGCAAAGTGCAGGATATACATGTGGATTCCATTGCATAAAACATTGTATTGTGAATTCCATTTGTAATGCTAAGGCGGAGTGGGAAAGCTACGCCAACGCGCTAAAAATGCTCACAATTTTGTGGCATTCACATAATATGCCAAAAAGCCTGGCCGGTTATGATTGTAAAGTATACTACAATAACTCTAAAAAGTGAAAAACATGCGTGCAATCACCCTTCAAGTTATCAATCTCAATCAATGAAAATCAAATGGTTTTTTTGTGAATAGACCTTTGGTATTGGCACAGAAAACAACGTGCTTATATATATATCTATAAAATGTCTTGTAGATCATTGTCAAAAGCAAATTGAATGTGAGCGAGCCGGAACTTGACTCCACAAAGAAAACAAATGTGACTTAATTTTTGGCATTATGCCGATTGTGCATGGAATGTACGTATGATACACGAGAGGCCCATCATACCCATACATAAATCAATTATGCTAAGTCTTGTATACTGATTATATCTGAAATATAATCATTACATAAAGTACTTGATTAGAAGATCAGATTTGAATTCCATGTGATAAGAATTAAGTTTAAAGGTATATATTCATAAGGCGTTACTTCCTTGTATAAGTCTCTGCAAACTCAATTGCTGTTAAAGAGATTTGTACCTTAATGGAAGATCACACATTGGGTGGAAAATGCAATCTTACAATTTTGTTTTAGCTGATGTAAATTTTTGGTTCTCGAAAGTCAGTGACACATTTAGGTGGGATTAGGTTGGACAGTGACGTCATGAGCCAAATATCGGTACCTTACAGGGAGATGACGTCTCTTGCCCGAATATCACTATCCGATTCCAATATACTATCCAGCGAATGAAGCAAGCGAGCTAAACATTCACCTTTGTATAGTGAAATATGTAATGTTTCATATTGGTACTTTATTCTCCCTATCCTCTTTTTTTCTTGGGGGGGGGGGAGGAAGGGATGCAGCTCCCAACCCCCTAGCCCCGTAGGCAAGTGGGGATGAAGGAAAAAATCCTGGGGAAAAATATTGAACTTTCACAGTTAGAAACGGCTTCAAAACAACAATAGTAAATTTGGAGGCAGAAAAAAGAAAAAGGGATTATATCTTTTTCTTGAAGACTGTGGAATGCTTTTTCTTTAATATGTGGTTTGGTGTCTAGGAAATGACAGAAGAACAGGCAGAAGATTTTTTTTTTCAAAATTAATGTCCTCATTCATAACTCATCAATTATGATAAAATGATGAAAATAACCTTGTGTATCTCATCGATTCTCATCTATTCATTGTGAACATGGTCATCAGATTCTCATTCTGGTGCGCGCACATTGTGTGCACTGCCTTCATGACTGGAAGTTTTTTGATACTAAAAACACCTTGTCATTGTCAAGAAATGTTTGGGCGAGATGAAATTCCAAAGGGGTGTGTTTTATTATGAATTATTGTTAAGGGACTAAGACGAGTACTGTTTTCATTGAATGCTCAAACTAAATTTGCCTTGTTGCTGACGTATTCAAGCAATCGCATGTCACTAAGAAATGTTTGGGCGAGATGAAATTCCAAAGGGGTGTGTTTTATTATGAATTATTGTTAAGGGACTAAGACGAGTACTGTTTTCATTGAATGTTCAAACTAAATTTGCCTTGTTGCTGACGTATTCAAGCAATCGCATGTCACTATCTTTCCGTTTGAAAAGTTTCGTTTGGTACCAAACTAAATTAGGCGTTTTACACTTTCCTCCACTTATAATTTCTGTTGGCAAATGGGCCATCTCTGCCGGTATAAGAAGAAAGGAAAGGAATTTTTTAGTGTAGTTTGGTGACGAAATGACGTTCCAAAAATAAAGTGTTTTGTCAGCACATACATTTGACAAGCGAGCTGCCCAAATAGAGTCATGTTCGGCAGCTAGGTAATCAAATATATTCTATAGATATCTTATATGCCCAGAGTGTATGTTGATGATGAAATAACACTTCCTTAAGTGAATAAGAGTTGTTTTTCCTCCCTCGCTTTGGTTGCTCGTATACAAAATTTAGAAACATAATGGTTTCGGAAAAAATAAATTCGGCAATTGAGGTGGCCGAAAATTTTTAAGGAAATTATCTAACAGGCCTATAGTGTATTTTAATAACCAACTGACTCTTCTACAGTCAAAAGCTTGTTTTCCTCGCTTGCTTCGCTCGCTCATAATATTTTAGAAACAGGATGGTTTCGGAAAGCAACTTCAACAAGAGAGGTGATAGGTCACTGAGATATCTTATAGATCTATAGCGTATTTTGATGAAGATTAAGTACTACTACCGTGAAAGGAAAAGTATTTTCCTCGCTCGCTTCGCTCGCTCGTAACTGGAAATGTAAAATTCTCAATCAGGATAGTTGATAATCTGGCAAGAAGCGTTAAACATTCCATCAACTGATCGAAGTAATAAAGATCTACACTCATTTGAAAATAAAATTTTGAGTGTGTGTCGGGAGAGGAGGGGTAGCTGAGACTTTGTGCACTCTACACGGCATAATAGTCGGCAATTTTTTTTGGTCATCGCCTTAAAATTTGTCGGCACATTACGTTGCTACACCCCAATGCAAAATATTTTAGGGACGAGGGGGAATGTGGAGGGGAGGGGAGTTGGAGGGAAGGATGAGGGGACGGGGAGTGGTGCAGATATTGTAATGTTGCATCTTATTGGCATTAGACTGCGATGATATTGTATACAACAACAGTTACTACATGTGCATGTATATGTTATATTTTTATTTTGCATACAGCCTACTTCCCAGATATGGCGATCAGCTCTGTTTGTTGCATTGCTGGCCATTCTTTCTAGCGTTGCTCTATCTGATGAAGAGGTGTGTTTCGTATCAGGTGGTAATTATACATGCAGCTTTCAGCCACCGAAGCCACCACAACGCCCTGCATTCTGTTGTAAGTAAATGACCTTCGTATCCGATGCGTCATTTGGAATGCGTTATCCATCTTCGCATCCGATGCGTCATTTGGAATGCGTTATCCACCTTCGCATCCGATGCGTCATTTGGAATGCGTTTTCCACCTTAGTTTAGTAATCTATTCTCTAAAACCATATCAGCCCATGCACCAATATCAAACAACGTGGCCGTGTTCATTCTAGAACTCATTTTTTTTTTTGCGTATGGCGCCACCGTCGCAATTAATGGCGCGTCAAAGATCGAACCGGTCCATAAGGCAGTCCTACGTCAGGCAAGTGACCCTTCGCTCATATATATCATATCTTCATCTCCATCTTCATTGGATTATCAGCATACCACGAAAGTACATAACACTTGTGGCTTCAGAAAGGTTTCTTGTAATAAAGTTGCTTTCACACATGATGCGACAGTGTGGTACCACGCTGTGTCACCACACTTTTTTGTGTACAAGCCTATAAGGGTAGAACGCGACATTAATGTCGCCGAGGCAGGACACACTTTTGTTTGCTGCCTTGATACACAAAAAATGCGCACCAATCCAATTTCTAAAAAGTTAACGCAAAAATTGTTGCCATGAGATTGCTGGCGCAAGTTTTGACAATGACATGACAATGACAATGAGTTTTTATTTTCCATGTCACTCTTTTCAAGGGCATTGAAGAAAATCAAGTATAAACATATCAAGTAACTTGAAGTAAAATATTATTTCAATCAATGAAAAATAGAATTAAATAAGATGTACAGAGGTTGAAAAATTTCGAGACTTAAATTGTATATGACTTAACTAACAGTCAATAATAATGTTAAAGGAGTAAAACTGAATATGAATGGGATATGCAAAGCAGTAGGCCTACCCCCCTCCCCTCCAAAAAAGGGAAAAATAAAAGATTGTGTATTTAGACATGTGAACTAATAATGGCAATTTAGCTAAGCATTTCGATTACCTAAGGCACACACTAACTGCCAATGAATTAAATAATAATAATAATAATAATAATAATAATAATAATAATAATAATAATAATAATAATAAATCATGGACATCAACCACTAATCAAGAGTGAAAAGTAAACTATCAAAACAATGGTAACGTAAACTATCAAAAAAATGGTAACAAAAATGAACTGCATATGAATCAAGTGCTATTTACATCATCTTACTACTGAACGGCAACTAAAAAACGAAGCACTATTATCTTACAAAATTTAGCTAACCTAACCAATTTCTCAGTACTGGTGGAATCAAACAGATTATGCATCTTCGAAGTATTAGGTCTCACTCTATAATTCTTTTTTAGATATAGCTTTCTTTTATTAGTGAACACTTCACATTCAAAGAGGTAGTGATATTCATCTCCAATTTTTCTTTCATTGCACAAGTTACATAAGCGATTTTGTAGATCAATATGAGAATATCTCCCAGATACGCTTGGCAAACGATGATTACCACATCTAAATTTTGCAAGAAAAATTCTATGACATAACAAAAGGTTTTTCTTGGAGAAATCTATAATTCGGGCAAAGTTTTGAATATTCTATGATTTAGACAGAGTGAATTATTATTGATCATAGCATGCCAGTTTTGAAAATAAATATCTTTCATTCTTAGTTTAATAGTTGACTTCAACCATTCTTAACCTATTTTATTGTAATCATTCCAAATGTTTGATAAGCCAAGCATGTTTAGTATCTCTTTTCCTTTTTGAATCCACGGGGACACATAAATACTGTTATCAGAAAGCATTTTTAGTATATTACACGTAATAGTAGACAGCTTGTATTCTCCTCCAACCAGAGTCATCAACCAAAGTATATCATTCTCTGACTTACAACATCGCTTAGTTAACGTCTTCCTAGCTCTCCCAAAGCCATGCAATTTGCAGTATTCTTATTCAATTTTAACGAGCGTTTACAATATTGGATATGAAACGTTTCTATTTGTTGAATATTAGAGAAACCCCAAACCTCACACCCATATGACAGAATCGGCACAACAAGCCTGTCAAACATTTCCAGTTCAATGTCCATTGGTAGTCTTAATTTCTTGACAATATGCTCTCTTATTGAGAGTTGACGCGTTAATGCGCGTTCATTAGCATATTGTGGTGACACACAGTCCCATCATGTGTGAAGACAAAACAGTGTGGCGCCACAGCGTGGTACCACACTGTCGCATCATGTGTGAAAGCACCTTAATGGTTATAAATTTATGCCTTTACGATATTTGGGCAATTCCGCGTCGCAAAAACAGTCACCTTACTTCACATTTATAGTGAAAACAATCGCTTTGATAGCCCTGAATAGCCAAATCTTTGAATTCAAAAAGCTGAAACAATTCCACGATCTTAGTCTGTGTTGGTATAATGCATATGATTTTAAAAGACATGTTTGAAGTTTAAAATTGACGCTTTTTTCTGGTAATTCCGTTACCGAGCGGTTATACCACAATAATATACCACAATGAATGTAAGAATAAAATTGTTGGAATGAAAGAGCTCACATGAAAAAATGGGCATATTTGCAGAGTATTAAATGGTGAGAAGGGAGGCAGAGTACAAAAGAGGCACAGAAAGTCTAAAAATTTTGGTAACGGAATTACACCCTTACCATGGAATTGCCTATATTAGATTATATCAGATTATCTCTGCCCATGTAATGCGCAATATTACTTCTGTTTAGATCTCCCATTTCCAGCCGACTACAGAAACGAGTGAAAGTGGTTGTCAGCAGAATTAAAACTGAATATGCCATATGTGAAAGAATAGTATTACTTCCTTTTTTGTTATATCTTTTATATGCCTACATACAAAAACGAAGGGGAGTGCCCATGCAATATCCAAGGTTAACTTTCAAAACCCATAAAGCATGACGTGCGCATAATTTCGCAGTGAACTGAATTATGAAAATTTACCGGTATTGTTGTTTTAATCTCATTTACATGAAAGGCGAACGATGCTCGATCGGAGAGCTACCCGATCACCTCACCTCGATCAACGGAACATGTGAGACCAACGCTTCTATACCATGTCACACAGAGTGTATGTTTGAATGTGATACAGGATACACCATAACATCCAATGAGACCATAGTATGTGAAGAAGGAATGTTTTCAAATGACATTCCATTGTGCAATGGTAAGAGTTCTTTTTTTCCAATGACTACCGGCACCTTGTAATCATGGTCACTTACATGCATGCTTCTTACAACTGTTATTCCTTTCAAGGGCGGCGCTACGGGGGGCGGGAGACAGGGGGCGACCGCCCCCTATGATTTTTCAAATGATCAAGAAGAAAAAAAAAGGAGAAAAAGAAGAAAAAGAGAAAGAAGAAAGAAGGGTAAGGGAAAGAGAGGGCTGGGTCATGCAAGTATCATATCTCTTCTTTTTTTTTCATTTAAAACGTAAATAAATTACTTATGGGTCATCCTGTCCCCTCTATCAAAATACCCTGGCACCGCCCCTGATTCTTTTCATGAAAATACAATCCCTTCCTTTAACCTCTAGCTATTTCTCTCTTTAATAATCTAATATCTACAGTGTGCTTTATAAGAGGTTCATCATAGCAAACACCAAGAACATGCTGGACAAAGAAAGCGGACAAAATAAACAACCTCTCATTCTACCCTTCACGATGGTTCTGGTAGTCAAAAGAACATCCCTTCACAGCTATTATGTTTAATCCTGTAGTTCCAGGTGAATATGCATGTGACACCTGTTCACATATTTTGGACAATAGCAGTGAAGAGATGTTCTTTTGACTACCAGAACCATTGTGAAGGGTAGAATGAGGGGTTGTTTATTTTGTCCGCTTTCTTTGTCCGTCATGTTCATAGTGAAACGCTCTTTCACGATAACCTTTGTCTGTAATATAGTCATGACGCTAAAACATCTCTAATATGTCATCATAAAGAGCTACAGCTCTTCACTTCCTATACCTTGCCCTCTCCTCCCTACTTCCCCATTTCTATCTGTTACTGACTATTTTGTCCTATACCCCCTCCTTCCATAATCATGGTCAATCCTATTTCTTTCATTTCCTTCTATATTTCTTAAGTTTACATATTCTGGATTTTGTTTTTCATCCATTCTTCCTCACCTTGAAAATCATCGATGCTTACATCATCCCAAGATAATTATGGCACATTGCATATAATGTATCAAAGAAAGAGTAAATACTGAGGAGTCACGTAAACACACCGCCAAAAGCTATGTATTATACACCGACGCAGAATATTCATATTTCGTTTTATATATATATATATATATATATATATATATATATATATATGCATATATCAACATCTCTCCTTTTTTGTAAAAAAAAATAAATCTTAGATACCGACGAATGTATGGCTGAAACAGACAACTGTCATCCAAATGCTACGTGCAACAATACAGAAGGAAGTTTTATTTGTACGTGTGACGAGGGATTCTCTGGCAATGGAACAACATGCAAAGGTAACGATCGTTTTATTTCGATTTCAAGAAATAATTATTGAAAATGTTAACGGTATTTTTTTTAATGATTACTTTGACGCGATCTACTAGTTTTATCTTCACTATCTGTTTATTTAAGAGTCAACTTTATTGTTGTTTCTGGATTTGTATAGCATATTGTAAGTGTACTTATATTATTTATATTATGTCTTAGATATCAACGAATGTATGGCTGAAACAGATAACTGTCATACAAATGCTACGTGCAACAATACAGAAGGAAGTTTTATTTGTACGTGTGACGAGGGATTCTCTGGCAATGGAACAACATGCAAAGGTAACGATCGTTTTATTTCGATTTCAAGAAATAATTATTGAAAATGTTAACGGTATTTTTTTTAATGATTACTTTGACGCGATCTACTAGTTTTATCTTCACTATCTGTTTATTTAAGAGTCAACTTTATTGTTGTTTCTGGATTTGTATAGCATATTGTAAGTGTACTTATATTATTTATATTATGTCTTAGATATCAACGAATGTATGGCTGAAACAGATAACTGTCATACAAATGCTACGTGCAACAATACAGAAGGAAGTTTCATTTGTACGTGTGGCGAGGGATTTTCTGGCAATGGAACAACATGCACAGGTATAAAACGTCATTTCATTTATTTCGATTGGAAGGGGTGATTATTTCTAACAGGTTTCTAATGTAAAACAATGGATTTTGTAGAAATTGCATGTTTGTGTATTTTCATCTCAAGCATGTCCAGTATCAATTCTTTTACTTGTTTTGCCATCTTTACTGTTGTTTCCTAATTTATACAGTGTACTCTAAATGTTTTTTTTTTTTGTTTTTTGTCTTAGATATCGACGAGTGCGAAAACAATACAGACAATTGTCATACAAATGCTACGTGCATCAATACCGAAGGAAGTTTTATATGTACGTGTGACGAGGGTTTCTCTGGCAGTGGAACAACATGCGCAGGTAAACGTCTTATTTCAATTTCAAGTAACGATCAATGATAATTTAAACAATACATTTTCTAGAAATTACTTGTTCCTCTGTTTTTGTCTCCAGTTTCAATTTCTTTTTCTTTTTTTTTTGGGGTCATCTTTATTGTTGTTTCTTTTTATGTCTTAGATATCGACGAGTGTACGAATAATACAAACAATTGTCATCTCAATGCAACGTGCACGAATACGGAAGGAAGTTTCACATGTGCCTGCAACGCAGGATTCCTTGGCAATGGAATCGTATGTAATGGTAAGAGTTTTGTAATATTTCTAATTCAAAAGGATCTTGATAATGAAAAAGATGATGGTGATCATAATACTTATTATAATAACTAGAAATTTGATTATAATATGAATGTTATTTGTGATGATAACAAAAATGATAATATAGTAATTATGACAGTGATAGTAGTAAAAATGATACTGATGATAATAATGATATATATATATATATATATATATATATATATATATACCCATATATATAAATAAAGACATATATATATCCTCCGAAAACAGTACCCAAAGGGAGCGCTCAGGAGGTAGAAAACCTCCAAGGAACGCGCGCCCTTGGAGGATTCTTAAACATAAGAACCTCCAAACCAGCAGATTGGATAGCTACGAAAGTCCGACGGGATAAATCTCCCGAGAAACTGGAGAAAAGGGTGACGGGAAATTGAAGGAGCTGATCATCCTAACGAAAGACCTTAATCCTACCCAAGTACCCCTTGGGAGCCCTAACAGGGCACCAAGGTATGTCTGCTTTAGCGAAAGCATTCGGAAAGGGGACTCAACTCTTCGAAACAGGCTACTAGATCTTGGCAAAGAATAAAAGTCGAGGGATAGGCGAAACCTTGCCTTTCCCCCTGATACCCCCCGGGCGCTGGAAGTGCTTCTCCTTTGCCCCGGGGCGATATCGAGAAGGAACAGTCCGGAACGAGACTGGTGTGAGAAGTTTGCACCTCGGCTCGAAATGGGCGAATAGACAAAATCTTCACCACAAGGAAGACTCCCTGAGGGAGGCAACCGGCGATTTGCTGGTCGTTACAAGAAAAACGATCTCAACCTATGAGACAGGTAGGGAGAATTAGACACTTCCGACCCTTAGCGAACCTTCGTGAACTGCGGCCATAGCCGAAACGGTATCCCCACAAGGTAGAGAGCGATCTGCCTCAAAGAGGTAGATCAGAAGTCAGAACTAGCACCCACTGAGGTGGACCAAGGGGAAACACCCTACTCCTCACACTAAACAGAGAAAGCTTCTAATCTTGAGTTGTAAACAACTCGAGTAGATTCTCCGTGGCTCTGGACTAAAACTGGAAGGTTCTCTAAGAGAGACCTGCCGATCTCGCATCCTCCTCAGCAGAGGCCAAGCGGTCAAATGCAGAGCCACTGGGCAATGGTGGAGGATCCCCGAAGGGGTCGAGCAACTAGGTCTGCTCTCCAGGGAAGGGAGAGTGGTTGACCTGTCCAGAAGAGAAGAAGGTGAGAAGACCAAGGTCTTCTCAGCCAAAGGGGTGCTAAGAGCCGTATTCATGCCTGGTCCTCCTGAACTTCCTCGGGGCCTGAGGAATTAGGACAAGCAGAGGGAAGGCGTAGACTCAAAGGTTCCCCAAAATGAAGGAAAGTATCGAGGGCCCAAACTTCCCGATCTTGCACTTGAGATCAGTATCTCGTAAGGCGATAATTGAGAGATGTTGCAAACAGAACTATCTCTACAAGGGCCCAAACTGAGCTGAGGTAGTCGAAGACCTTCTGGTTCCGGGCCCTCTCGGAGGGAAGATGTTTTCCCAGAAAATCTGTAATCAGATTGTCTTGGCCGGGAACGAAGGCACTTGTTGGTATAACCCCTTGGGACCGACACCATCTCTACAGCTTGGTGAATGGATCGTTCTGAGACTTGGAACGAGACCCGCTTTGCCTGTTAATATAGGCAGTAACAGTGGTATTTTCCGTTGAAAACAGAACGGAAGTGGCGGAGAGAAACGAATACCGCCATCAACTCCAGGGCATTGTTATGGAGTATGGTGCACAAGTGTGACCAGTCCTCCAAGACCAACTGGTCCGCACAAAGGTCGCCCCACCCCTGAAGTGAGGCATCCGTCGAAAGGAGATAGACGAAAGAGGTGTGCGGAGAAGTTCGCCTTGACTAAGGGAAGTCTCTCTCGTCAGGCAAGGACGTCTGGTCTCTCCAGGAGGCAGCCACGTCTTGAGAGAGAGTTCACACTGGGCCTGTCAGACTTCAGAAGATGAAGTTGGAATAGCCTCGTGAGTAGCCGCCAGTCTCGGAGGACATCCACCAAGCCTGTTAGATGGCCCAGAGTTTAGGGCCAACAGCATGCGCGAACTCGACGTAAGAGGTGGAGAGTTCGGGCTAACATGACAATTGTTTGAACCAACTCCTGACCGGGACGGGCAGCTTGGCTCACGATGTCTATTGCCGCACCCCAATGATTATGAACCCCACACTTTCCGTAGTGTGGAGGTGGGGGTTCATCTGGGTGTGATGTCCGGAGACAGAGCTGGCTACTAGGAGTCAGTCGTCCCGGTAAGAGAAAAAATCTCAAGCCGCGACACCTGAGGAAGGTGGTAGAGACTAACCGAGTAAACTCAGGGCCAAAGGGAAAGGCTCGGAACCAGAAGGTTTCTCCATGACAGGTGAGACCAGGAGGTCTCTTGACAGAGAATATATCGGTATGTGAAAGAAGGTGTTTTTCAAATCTACCGAGATGACCACCTATGACAGTTCGATAGCCGGGAAGGTGGAGACCAAAGTTTCCAAACGGAAGTACTCCGGAGGAATGAAAATGTTTATGATCTTTATGATTAAGATTATCGTGTCCGTCCCCGAGCGTTTGGGACAAAATAAAGACTGGGGGAGACACCGATAAGGGTGGTTTCTACCCGATCTAGTGAGCATTTATTCCAAAACAGCAGAATCTCTGACGAGATGTGCTCCCGGAAAGGGGCGAGAGAGTAGGAGGGTCTAGGGGAAGACCCTCTCCATCAACGCTCGGGGAGCATCTACAAGCCCACCGTGGGTCTGGGCAGAGCATTATACACGACCACGACCTTTGCCCTTCTCCTTACCCATAAGCGAAGGGCTTGCCGCAGCTCCTACTGTTGGACATCGGGTATGACCTGCGGTGGGAAGCCTAGGCTACACCGCCCCAAGGAGGCGGAACCGAAGCCTGAGCCTGCGGCTTAGTAGCCGAGGTCTTAAGACGTTAGGAAGGTTCTGTCGTTAGATTGCGGACACGACCGCCACCTCTGCCCTACTCATTACCCATAAGGGAAGAGCTTGCCCTAGCTAGCTCCAAACGACTATTGGGCGTCGGATAGGACCTGCGGTGGAAAGCGAGGGCTCCACCGTGCCGAGGAGGCAGAACCGAAGCCTGAGCCTGCAGCTTAAAAGCCGAGGACTTAAGGCGTTCGGAAGGCTTCTAACTAGAACCCGCTGCCGCCTTACGTCCAAGGAGGTGTTGACGTGAAAGGGAAATGTCGGCCCGCAGGGAGGAGATGTCCCCAACTGCAATGTCCAGAGAGGAAAGAACAAGTCTTCTTCTGGCATTGGTGGCCAGAGCAGGCACAGTGGAACGCTCAGACCACGATGTACCCGTCAATGACAGGAAGGATACTTCCCAAGGCAAGATGACCGGGTCGGATATCGAGTTCTTGCCTCCTAGCCGAAGGGAAAGGAGAGAACTGAGATGGGCAGAAGTCCCAGGGCAGACCTCGACTGGTGCTCCACGAGGCCGGGAAACTTTTCCGAGTTGGGGGAGAACCGCACTCAAGGCGGACCCCAAGTCCCCTACCTAAAAGCATTAGGTCAGGGGAGAAGGACCTTTTCGAAAAAAAAAAATAATTCGAAAGTGTCCCATTAGAAGAAGATAAACCCTTGGCCGAGGGATGAGCTTTGTTAAGGGAAGCAGGAGGCTTAAAAGAAAGGTCCAATAGACCTTCTCAGAGTCCTCCGTGAGAGGTGTGCTCTTCGCGGGACACTCGCCACCACTAACAGGAGAGAAGAGTGTCCCGTATCCTCCAGATTCGTCTACAGATATCGGAGAGATACTATCACTGGCGTACTGGAGGCGGAAGGGGGGGGGGGGGGGCGCCAGCCCCCCCCCCAAAAAAAAATAAATTTCAGCCATGGTTTATTTTCAATTTTATATAAGTGTTATCACACGAATTTCATTACTTCTCCCTAGACTCTCTTTCTACTGTTAAGTAACGCATTCGCAATTTCCCAAATAGCATGCATAGAAAGGAAGAAAACACGCATATAATATCAATACTAATGTGTTTTATGACATAACCCTTGGTTTTATCTGTTTATCTGACAATGGATTCAAACTTTGATAATGAATATTCTTAGATTTACCAAAACTAGACACGGGATTTAAGTTTGCAGTCCCAAATAGTGTTCTTTTACAGAGCTGCAAACCATCAATACTGCAAAAAACTCCTTTACCATGGGGGTGCCATTGCGTAGCCGGGGGGGGGGGCGATGGGGGCGGTCACCCCTCCAAAACACCAACAAAAAAGAAAGAAAAAGTAGAAGGAAAAAAAAAACAGAAGCGAGAAAAGAAAAAAGGTAAGAGAACGTAAGAAGAGCGGGAGCAGACAAGAAACAATTCAAAGAAACGTCGGAGCTTCCGCGCTTCGCGCGGGAGGGGGAAAACTCCCCCCTTACTGGACCCTCCCCATTTGGGAGCGCGCTTCGCGCGCTCACAACCGCCCCACTAAAATGAAATCCTAGCTACGCCACTGTGGGAGTACCCCCACCGCATCACACCCTCTCCATGCTCGTCCTTTTTATTTCATAGTGTGTTTGTCTGTATTATTATCGTAAGTAATAAAGTATTTTGTGTAACGCTGGCATTTGTTTGAAACTTAAGATTATTTGGGCTGCATGTTTTCATAATCATGTTTCCAAGTTCATGAAAAAATATCCTTTTCCGGTCGGTAGATTCATGACACGTTTATCCATAACAGTACATGACATTGTCATCAAACGTCGGAGCTTCCGCGCTTTGCGCGGGAGGGGGGGGGGGGGGACTTCCCCCTCCCTGCAAACTCCCCCCTAGGGAGCGCTCTTCGCTCGCTCATTAAGTGATTTACACGCTTTGCGTGCTCGCTACCGCCCCACTAAAATGAAACCTTTTTTGGAAATGAGAGAAAATAAAAATTGAACTGAACTCAAGCTGGAATTAAGTCGGAAAAAATGAAAAAGCTCCGTATCGTGAACGGGGAGGGGGGGGGGGGGGGTACCCCGGCTCGGTCGCAACACTCCCTCAGGGTTTGTCGCTTCGCTCCTCGCAAAGATTGAGCCCCCCAAATATTTTGGCTCATTACGCCACTGGATACTATGTTAGCAGGGCTTGAACGTAAGCAGCCAGAAACTAGTATGACTGGGGGCTGACATTAGCCGCAGTTGGGCGACAAGACTCCTGTCTGTTGGTATTCAACAATAAGAGTCGGATACCCGATGAGTGAAACCGGATCCCAGCGCACTGGTAACAGTGGTAGAAATCGGTCTCCGGAACCAAAGCCGGATCCGGATCCGGAACCGAGGAAGGTCGGGTATCCGAGTCGAGTGTGGTGGAGGGTCCAGCCCTGGGGGCCACCCAGCCACTTTGCTCCAGGAGGGCCTTGAGGCAAGACTAAATCTCCCTAGAGGCAGTCGGCTCTGAAGAAACAGCGGCCCGAAAGGGGCCCCTATATTTCTTCTTAGCTCCCCAGATCCAGTCGGTATGGATACCGCCGTGTCTCTGGAACTAGCTCCGCCCCACCGAAATGCTGGGCAGAGGCTAGGCGCTTGTGTTTACTGACGGAGCCAGTAGCAAGAGCCGCTTCCGAAGAACGCCTACAGGGTCGGTTTACCTTCAAGAAGCTTAAGACTCTTTGATTTCTTTGTCGCCCCGCTTGAGTGCGCGGGGTACTCCGAAAACAAAAGAACCGACCCCTGAGTGGACGCTATTGAAGCCGAAGGGCTAGAGCTACCTCTGGGTAGGGACGAACCGGTGTCCGGGGTATGGCCCACAGTTACCACGGGATGCGCGGTTACTAACTCTAAGCCAGCTCGGGCTTTCTCCTTTCCCGTTGCCTCTTATTGCGCTGGACGGCAAAGAGGGGCTGGTCCCTGAACCGTTTGAGTGTATAGTCCGTACGGATTCTAAACTCAACGCGGGTCTGGTCTCACCCGAGGTGAACCCTAACTTTCCACGTCTGAAGTCCCGGGAGAGTTTGCCGTCATTTATGTTATGACATTAAACTCAACACGGGTCGGGCCTCACCCTGAGTGAGCTCTAACTTACCCATGTAAGAAGTCGGGGACTTCGAAGATAATATAATGAATCTGGAAGAGAACAAATATAAGACGTAAGTAAGCATAACAGAAGGCAGCTAAAAGGAACAATTAAATAAGCCAACTCCGAAGGAGGGCGGAACATATACCAAGCGAGGAGAGAAAACTGTATAATAAATAACTCTTCGCCGGGAGAGATCAGCTGCGTAAAAATAAAAAGCTAACAGCAACCCGAGCTTACAGAAAGCGAAAACAAAAGAAAATCCGAGCGGAGAGAAAATTACCCCAAACAGAACGACACTCGTAGAGTGAGAGTCGTGTACTCCGTCCCAAAAGAGCGACCCGAAGGGAAGCATCCAAGCGAGGAGAGGGTAATTCTAGTAAACTCGACGCTCGGAGAGAAAGGCTGCCTAAGAAAAAAGCTTACTGCATAGCACGAAAACAAAAAGAACCCCAGAGGGACAAAACAGACACCTGGCCGGACGCAACCCGGGCAGTGTGAGTAAAAGACGCCGTTCAAAATGAACGTACCGCAGGGGAAAATCAACGGCAAATAAACTAATCAAAATAAAGTGACTATGGAAAAATTCGTCAAACCAACGTAAGAATAACGAAATGGTGGACGGAATAAGAATATTTAAGCAATCCAAGAGGCGCTAAAACTGTGATAAACACAATTTTAGCGAGGACTTAGCTCAAACAGTGGTGATCTCTAAGACAGCGAGAGAGGAAGAGGAAGAATAACGCGTCTGCTTGGTGATTGGTGGATGGGGAAGGTACTACTCGGGGGGGGGGGGGGGGACGCATGCGCGTTTTGACTTTAGTTCTCGAATGACAGCTTAGTTCAGGGGAACCCAAATAAACTAATCAAAATGAAGTGACTATGGAAAAATTCGTCAAACCAACGTAAGAATAACGAAATGGTGGACGGAATAAGAATATTTAAGCAATCCAAGAGACGCTAAAACTGTGATAAACACAATTTTAGCGAGGACTTAGCTCAAACAGAAGTGATCTCTAAGACAGCGAGAGAGGAAGAGGAAGAATATGGCGTCTGCTAATTGGTGATTGGTGGATGGGGAAGGTGCTACTCGGGGGGGGGGGGGGTTGACGCATGCGCGTTTTGACTTTAAATTTCGAATGACAGCTTAGTTCAGGGGACCGAGCAAATAGGTGGATACATTGATTTATTGCTGTAAAATACTTAGTTTTCAAATGAAATAGGTAGAACAACCATCCCTTTTTCAATTCTGCCAGAAATTATAATATTCCGTGCTGAAACGATGTAAATATAGGCATTTTGCTGAAGTACATTTTGCTCATGAATATTCATATCTTCAGTTTGGACCGGTTTGGACGTGCCTTTGATACGCGTGGCGGTCTGACCGCTAGCGTATTAGTCCGGGTTATAATTGAGGGAGGTGCCACCTGGAGAAGGAGAAATGTTCATGTGGTTTTTCTAAATCAGTTTTTCATGCTGAACAAGAATATCTGAAGTAAACAGGCTGTATCCTGAGAACTTTTCCGTGAGGGCGCTTTTTTCAAAATCCCATATAAAGTGTGTATATGGGTCAAATATGTAAATATGGGGTATGTTTGACCACTTTTTGCATTAGATTCGATTAATGTTATTCATAAAGAAACCACGTTGTATTACAGAATCTATAAAAGTGTTCCAAAATGAGGGCGCTCTTCAAAATGGCCGCCAAAATCCCATATAAAGTGTGTATATGGGTTAAATGCAATGTTTGACCACTTTTTGCATCAGTTTTGATTAGAGTTATTCATAAAGAATCTACTTTTGTATTACAGAATATATTATAAAGTGATCAAGAATGAGGGCGCTTTCTAAGTTGGTCGACAAAATCCAATATAAGTGTGTGTATATATGAAGTGAAATCAGTAAACATGCCCCATATTTACATATTTGACCCATATACACACTTTATATGGGATTTTGGCGGCCATTTTGAAAAAAAGCGCCCTCACGGAAAAGTTCTCAGGATACAGCCTGTTTACCTCAGATATTCTTGTTCAGCATGAAAAACTGGTCTAGAAAAACCACATGAAAATTTCACCTTCTCCAGGTGGCACCTCCCCGGACTATATAACATTCTAAGATCTTTGCTCTAGCGGTATTTTGTGACCATGTAATACGCGCGCTACTAAGCTTGCTTTGCCTCTAGCTAGATATTGTGACGTCACAAAGGAAGAAAACTTGTAATTGCCGCGCGCGCTGCTGCGCGTATGCGATAGCCTGTATATAAGCGTGTACGGTTTGCAAGCAGAGAATTATGTTGGCAAAATTTGTTGGCAGATTCTTCAGAGGGGTCACGCACTTTTATTTCGTGCGTACCCAAACTATTGATAACGCGATGTGAATGTATGGGCTGAAGTGATCAGCGAAAAACAAAAACTGCCAACACTATTTAAGCGTCACGAACTTTCTTATCGGGTGGTGATTGATGGCAAATACTACACTTTATCACATGATTCACTTACAATTCACTGACCAATCTTACAGGAACATCCTTAGTATGTGGAATATGATGAGAATTGAGAGTTACGGATAGGGTGCAGCATGTTTTGAATACTAATCAAATCTTCGCATTGCATAGATATGTAATTAGATAAATATAACTATGCTTTGAATATTTGAATATCAACTTACATATCACTTTTTATTATTACCAGAGACCGATGAATGTCTGAGCAACCCATGTAAGAACAATGGTACATGTATGGACAGCTGCAATGCTTACGATTGCACATGTGTTGCTGGATATGAAGGGAAAAATTACCAGATGATTGGTAAGGCGTATTTTGAAATGTTGTAAGTAATTGCTAGATATTTGATTGGGGTATTTGAAAGCTTTGAATTTATTTTCTGAAATTACAGTTATAAGATGGGAATGACATCGGCAAACGAATGAAATATTTTGTTGAATGGAACTCCATAAAAAAATAATATTAAACTATAATTGGGCCGCGACGCGACAAAAAGGCCCTTAGCTCTCCACATGGCTTACGCAGTAAAACCGCGCTAAAGTCAACGCATATCAAAACGTGCAGAGCGCACTGTACTGGAAAAAAAATAAACATCAAGCCAAAACAAAACACACGTGCGGAAGAAAAATACCAGAACAGTGTCAGTGACTCTAGACCTATGGTACTAGTCCGTCGATTAATCTAGCTCTAGCTGATGATCAAATGTGTTTCCTTGGATGAATCGGTAAGATCATTATTATAATTTCTTCACGCAGTTTGTTCCAGTAGAAATTACGGGTTTTAAAGGCATCTCGTGCATTTAATTCAGTTTTAATAGGTGACTGTCTAACAGTTAGTTACCTCGTTTCGAAGTGCAGCTGCCCCTGCAGCTGCAACTTCAACTTCAAGACTGCATGCATGCATGCATTGTTTCACAGATAAAGTTGTTAATACCCGTACCGACATTGTCAGTGACTCTAGACCTATGGTACTAGTCCGTCGATTAATCTGGCTCTAACTGATGATCAAATGTGTTTCCTTGGATGAATCGGTAAGATCATTATTATAATTTCTTCACGCAGTTTGTTCCAGTAGAAATTACGGGTTTTAAAGGCATCTCGTGCATTTAATTCAGTTTTAATAGGTGACTGTCTAACAGTTAGTTACCTCGTTTCGAAGTGTAGCTGCCCCTGCAGCTGCAACTTCAACTTCAAGACTGCATGCATGCATGCATTGTTTCACAGATAAAGTTGTTAATACCTGTACCGACATTCCGACATGTAACGTTGTTATTTCTTTTTCATATTACTGTATAATCTTTGAATATCAATTTTTGTATTTTTTTTCATCAGTATGGCAATTTCTTTAAACCAAGATTTAAGCAGTCACATGCAAGAAAAAGCGCAGATGTGTCTTAATGTTGAAACGTTAGTTGCCGCTAGTTAACGTTAGCAGTTGAATGCGCGATATGCCTTACCCTTAAATTCATTGACGTTTATGTGCATGTCTATTCCACTACAAATAAAATCATGCGACTAGAATAGATCTTAACTTCAGACCTGCTTAAACCAATCTCTTGAATTTGTTGATACATATTTGAGGCCTCAATTTTCCCTTGCTGAATTTACCAGTCGGGAATTCATTAGAAAATTTTAGCAGAGCTCCAACAAGTTATATACATGTACAGTGTATTTCCAACACAGAGTAAAATAAAGTTAGGCCTCGGCCCTAGATCTAGGCTAGCACATAGTCCAGCTGATTTAGGGCCAAACCAGGACCTTGCCCTAGCTCGGGCTCTGAATAAGGATGGAATTAAAAATAACTCTTTATCATCACAACCCTGTAAGCACAGACCTGCTTTTAGAAAAATTAAGAAATCAATAGAAAAAGATGAAGCTGAAATGGAGAGGGGGGGGGGGGCAGGGCATTGCTTATAATTGAGAGGATGGGAGGCGGCAGATCAA
This sequence comes from Echinometra lucunter, assembly GCA_029962745.1. Classification (NCBI taxonomy): domain Eukaryota; kingdom Metazoa; phylum Echinodermata; class Echinoidea; order Camarodonta; family Echinometridae; genus Echinometra; species Echinometra lucunter. The sequence goes on from CM057151.1 coordinate 26,061,652, forward strand.
TTTTATTCACAAAAAATGCCTCCCCCACCTTTCCCATTGTGTATTGCTTGATTTGTCTCCAGTTTTGAGTGCATTCATTATCTCTGTACACTTTTTTTTCTATTAAAGCAATTGAATTACAAACTGAATTTCAATTACTATGCATAATGGAATATTTAGTTAAATTACTTTTAGATTAATCAAAATTGAAACAATACTAATCACAAAACAACATTACTTAATGGATTAAATGTTATTACTGTCTAATATTTCATATTAGAATCCCACTTTGTATTCCATACTCATTTAATGCTGTTGTTGTACTTCAGATTTTCTAAAACAATAAATCTGTATATCAGTGTGATTCATCTAAGCAGTTGGCTGCTTCTAGTGCCATTTCATGTATAATTAAAAGGGATTTTGTTTTCTTTCTACAGGCCATTGATATGGAGCAGCTAAGCCAGGTCATGCTCGTCCCTATCATCCTTGTCATCTCCAGGCAGATATAAGAATGTTAGACTGTAACTTAGAGGCAAAGCTGGAAGGGGAGGGGTAGGATATGATAACCACATAATTCAATGATGCTGGAAATGTCGGGTCACTGCATTCATATCAGAGGAGGAAGCAGAGGTCTAAGATCTTGAAACAATAACTGAAGTTGGATTCTCTTTGCGTCAACCTAGGATGAACTTCACAATGATGGAGATCCTACAAAATAAACATGGGTATGGCTGTACAGGATGTCATTAGAACCAGTAGTGTTTGGAACTTTGGATGCCTTAATGGTCTATGATCACATCCTTTCAGTGGGTGAATGAACTTACCAAAGCTATGAAAGCTGAGCATGACCTCTATATTATGTGAGAACTGACTGACAGCGTCCAGCTGTACTACAGTAGAAGTTATGAAGAAGTGATATTGCTACTACTTTAATGCACAAAGTGCAAACAATTGCTTTTTGTATCTTCATAATTTGGGTGACAAGTGCCCTAATAACTCATGACACATGTTTCAATAGGAGCAATCTCACTTTCAGGATGATATTACCTTTATTTCATAGATAATATTTAATTCCAAATATCCACTGCGTTTGTGTGCTTGCAAGAGCAGACGACTTGAAAAGTAAATTTAAAACTAACAAATTTTTAATTATTGGATTAGCAATAAGATCTCTAAATGTCATATAGGATTTTTTTCTTCATTCATTATGTCACATGTGCAATGATATAATTTAGATGGAATTGCTTCCTTGTATACCAAAAGACAAAAAAACCTAGCTAAACTTTGTAAAAGAAAATAATGGGTAGATGTGAAGAGATATTTTGGGGTACGTGATTTTATTTTATTTTTTAGTGAAAGGAAAGGAAAGGATGAATTTTATTAGGAAGACAGTACAAACATTCTCCACTCTTAAATTTATTAGAAACAGAAAGTATTTGACATTTTCAGACCATAGCTTAATAAAGAGCACCATTCCAGCCGGATTTAAATTCCTAATTTGAAGTAGCGTATGTCAACTCTTGTTTTGAATAAAAGTTACTAGTGTGACAAGTGCAATTAAGGAAAATTTCATTTCATTCCATGTTGTACTGACCTATTATGTATTTCAAAGTTCACAGTTCATATCTTTTATTGATCCATATTTGAAGAGAACCCCCCCCCCCCCCCGAAAATTGGACCTCCACTGGCAGTGCAAATACAAAAGATACTGTGTAGATAATAAACTGAACGATGAAGTAAGACAATATAACATAATAAGGCACACACTTGAAATAACTACTCATGATAAGAAGGTGAGTGAAAATAACAAGAGAGATATAAAGAGAGAGAGAGAGTGAGAGAGAAAGAAAGCAGTCGAGGGAGCTGATGGAGAGCTTGAGAAACGAAAGATAAGAACGGTGGAGCAGAGAAAAGGTGAGAAAACTAGAGATGGTGGAAATAGAGGGGAAAGAAAGAGGGGGAGAAAAGGGAAGAGAAGGAAAGATATAGACCGAGTTGGAAGGTATGAAGGAGAGAAAAGAGCTAGCTGACAGAAAGAAACATGAACATGGAAAGAAGCACGGGAATGAAAAATAATTGGAATGTTGATGCCTTCTGAATGACTTGTGAATAAGTGGATGATAAATGGTTCTGATTTTTGATGGTGTTGTAATAATAAACAAGCGTGCTAGTAATTATTAAATTGATTTTCACTGCATTTTCAACACAAATATTATTTAACAGCAACACAAAATCTATGACACATGTTTGCCAAATAGGGGCAAATCCATGCAAACTTTAAAAGGGAGGGGCATTAAAATTCTGAGAATACCCCACCCCTTCCCCCAAAAGACCACTAAAATTGAAGGTGAATTATAGATGACATTTTTGCTCCAAAATTCACTTTAAGACAGACAGATGTTTCATGAAAAATATATGGTGAACAAAGGGGATTTCGCCCCCATCCTCCCTGGATCCGCCCATGGTGAACTCTGACTCTTCTCTGATTATTTTTCTCTATATCTCCCTTTTAATATGAAAAAAGAAGCAATCACAAATTTATTTTCGTAAATTTGTGATTGAAATTCACTTAATGACAAAAGTGTATATTTTACAAAGATTTATGGTGATTTATACGTTTAAGTAGCCCCTTAGACACGTTAGGAATCTTGGCGAAAATGGTATCGGGGAATGACTTGTTTAACCTTGGTCACGCGCGAATGTCAGAATAGCGCGCGTGGAGCAAAAAACATGCTTTTTTTCAAAATCCTCGATTTAGACACTTAGGGACGGAATTTTGGAAAACCGTTTGCATATTCAGATTCTGCAGCATTTATACTACAAAATAGTGTTGAAATCTCATTTTTGAAAAATTTTGCCCTAATGTGAATGGTTATATTTTCAGGTAATATTGAAAGAACACCATTGTTTTCGTAATCTTTTCTATTCATTCCCCGATTCTTTTTAAAAATTCCCCCATTAATTAAACCGATGATTTGTCATGTTTGTAGAGAGCGGTATGAAAATCGTTCTGAATGTAGCAAAATTGCACGCTATAATTAGATTGCAATCAGCAATTAATATCAGTAGGATTGGCCTAGTTGGTCTAGTAATTCATTGAGAGGGGCAGAAGCAATTTTTTTTTAAAGGATAGTGAGAATTAAGGGTCACGGATAGGGTGCAACATGTTTTGAATACTAATCAAATCTGCGCATAATTAGATAAATACATTTATGCCCTGAATATCTGAATATTAACTTACATATCACTTTTTATTATAACCAGAGACCGATGAATGTCAGAGCGACCCATGTAAGAACCATGGTACATGTATGGACCTCTTCAATGACTACCATTGCACATGTGTTCCTGGATATGAAGGGAAAAATTGCCAGATTGGTAAGGCGTATTTTAAAATGTTGTAAGTAATTACTGGATATTCCATCGGGGTAATTGAAAGCTTTGATTTTATTTTCTACAGTTACAGTTATAAGATGGGAATGACATCGGCAAACGAATAAAATAATTTGTAAAATGGAACTCCATAAAAATATGTGAAGGGTTATATTTTCAGGTAATAATGAAAGAACACCATTGTTTTCGTCATCTTTTCTTTTCATTCCCCGATTCTTTTTGAAATTTCCCCCATTAATCAGAAACCGGTGATTTGTCATGTTTGTGGAGATCGCTATGAAAATCGTTCTAAATGTAGCAAGATTGCAAATTATAATTGAATTGCTATCAGTAATTGAATCAGTAGCACTGGCCTGGTTGGTCGAGTAATCAAATTGAGAGGGGGCAGAAGCGCTATTTTTTCTTTTTTTTCAAATGATAGTGAGAATTAAGGGTCACGGATAGGGTGCGACATGTTTTGAATACTAATCAAATCTGCACATTACATAGATATGTAATAAGATTAATATAATTATGCCCTGAATATTGGAATATTAACTTACATATCACTTTTTATTAGAACCAGAGACCGATGAATGTCAGAGCGACCCATGTAAGAACGATGGTACATGTATGGACCCCTTCAATGACTACCATTGCACATGTGCTCCTGGATATGAAGGGAAAAATTGCCAGATTGGTAAGGCGCATTTTGAAATGTTGTAAGTAATTACTCGATTTTCGATCGGGGTAATTGAAAGCTTTGATTTTATTTTCTACAGTTACAGTTACAAGATGGGAATGACATCGGCAAACGAATAAAACATTTTGTAAAATGGAACTCCATAAAAATACAGTAAACTGTCTATGTGAAGGGTAATATTTTGAGGTAAAAATGAAAGAACACCATTGTTTTCGTCATCTTTTCTTTTCATTCCCCGATTCTTTTTAAAATTTCCCCATTAATCAGAAACCGGTGATTTGTCATGTTTGTAGAGAGCGGTATGAAAATCGTTCTAAATGTAGCAAAATTGCAAACTATAATTGAATTGCTATTAGTAATTAAATCAGTAACACTGACCTGGTTGGTCGAGTAATTAAACTGAGAGGGGGCTGAAGCGTTATTTTTTTCTTTTTTTTTTAAAAGGATAGTGAGAATTAAGGGTCACGGATAGGGTGCGACATGTTTTGAATACTAATCAAATCTGCGCATTACATTGATATGTAATAAGATTGATATAATTATACCCTGAATATTGGAATATTAACTTACATATCACTTTTTATTAGAACCAGAGACCGATGAATGTCTGAGTGACCCATGTAAGAACGATGGTACATGTATGGACCGCTGTAATGACTACAATTGCACATGTGTTGCTGGATATGAAGGGAAAAATTGCCAGATTGGTAAGGCGTATTTTGAAATGTTGTAAGTAAGTACTCGGTTTTCGATCGGGGTAATTGAAAGCTTTGATTTTATTTTCTGAAGTTACAATTACAAGATGGGAATGACATCGGCAAACGAATAAAATATTTTGTAAAATGGAACTCCGTAAAAAATATAGTAAACTATTTATGTGAAGGGTGATATTTTCAGGTAATATTGAGAGAACACCATTATTTTCGTCATCTCTTCTATTCATTCCCCGATTCTTTTTTAAAATTCCCTCATTGATTAAACCGATGATTTGTCATGTTTGTAGAGAGCGGTATGAAAATCGTTCTGAATGTAGCAAAATTGCACGCTGTAATTAGATTGCAATCAGCAATTAATATTAGTAGGATTGGCCTAGTTGGTCGAGTAATTCATTGAGAGGGGGTAGAAGCACTTAAAAAAAAAGGATAGTGAGAATTAAGGGTCACGGATAGGGTGCAACATGTTTTGAATACTAATCAAATCTGCGCCTAATTAGATAAATATAATTATGCCCTGAATATCTGAATATTAAATTACATGTAACTTTTTGTTATAACCAGAGACCGATGAATGTCAGAGCGACCCATGTAAGAACCATGGTACATGTATGGACCTCGTCAATGCGTACGATTGCATATGTGTTCCTGGATATGAAGGGAAAAATTGCGAGATGAATGGTAAGGCGCATTTTGAAATATTGAAAGTAATTACTAGATATTCGATCGAGGTATTTGAAAGCTTTGAATTTATTTTCTGAAGTTACAGTTATAAGATGGGAATGACATCGGCAAACAAATAAAATATTTTGTAAAATGAAACTCCATAAAAAATATGTGAAGGGTTATATTTTCAGGTAATATTGAAAGAACACCATTGTTTTCGTCATCTTTTCTATTCATTCCCGATTCTTTTTTAAAATTCCCCATTAATCAGAAACCGATGATTTGTCATGTTTGTGGAGATCGGTATGAAAATCGTTCTAAATGTAGCTAAATTGCAAACTATAATTAAACTGCTATCAGCAATTAATATCAGTAGCACTGGCCTGGTTGGTCGAGTAATTCACTGAGAGGAGGCAGAAGCTTTATTTTTTATTTTATTTTTTTTTTCAAAGGATAGTGAGAATTAAGGGTGACGGATAGGGTGCAACATGTTTTAAATACTAATCAAATTTGCGCATTACATAGGTATGTAATAAGATTAATATAATTATGCCCTGAATATTTGAATATTAACTTACATATCGCTTTTTATTATAACCAGAGACCGATGAATGTCTGAGCTACCCATGTAAGAACAATGGTACATGTATGGACCTCTTCAATGACTACAATTGCACATGTGTTGCTGGATATGAAGGGAAAAATTGCCAGATTGGTAAGGCGTTTTTTGAAATGTTGTAAGTAATCACTCGATATTTGGCCAGGGTAATTGGAAGCTTTGATTTTATTTTCTGAAGTTTCATAAGATCGGAATGACATCGGCAAATGAATAAAATATTTTGTAAAATGGAACTCCACGAACAATATCCTAAACTAAACTGTGCACAAAAAGTAAGTCTCCTCTAAAACAAACTTTAATTATTTTTTAACTAGGGGGAGTTTTGTAAATCTAATCATATATCCGTGTAGCTAAACTTCTTAGCAACCCTTTGTGTAGAGATTATGGAGAGTCGCCAAGTCATGCTTCAGTGAACATGATCTTAGTGCAAATTGTCATTTTTTGAAGTTCACAAGCCCGATGGCATGACTTTGATGCAATTACATCGGAACATACTTTACGTTTTCTGCGTTTGAAGGTTTGTAACATAAATTTTATTCGCTACCAAACATATCAAATGAGTTGTTCACCAAATTTCATGCCTGAGTGAGCAGGACGTGAAAATGGCAAAAACTGCAAGTGTGAAATCTTTTGCGCGGTGAATTTGATCTAATGCAGAGGAATTCATGTTTTGGAAGGGTGTTTACAACTTTTGCAATTGATACCTATCAATTCATGGTTGAATGAACACATAATTAAAAACAAAATATCACCATGTTGAAATCATCAGGTAATTACTGCATTATTTTTGTGCACTAAAAAAACATATTAGTAACATTTTTAGCATGTTTATATGACCGGTGTAAATGTATCAACGATCTCATGGCATTTCATTCAAACTTCACGCTTCAGTGAGCACGTGGGACTTGAAAAGCTCGTTCACATATTGAGCAAAATTCAGTTGCTTAATTTGGTTAACCATCAGAAGTCTTTTTAGGGAGTTCCTCTGATTTGATTTTTATCGAAATCCCGATCTCTTACGCTTCAGTCAACGAAAGAGACAAGAAAATTATGCAAATGAGGAGAAAGTTTAGGGCTTTGTCCCTGCTCCATGCCATTAATTTGGTGCACGATCCTGTTAGTTAATGACCTCAGGAAAATATGTGCCAAATTCCATGAAAAAACTCACAGTAGAACGAACAATAACCATCAATGAAATAGGCCATATTTCATTTTGTTATTTCCTCCCCATTGACACTATGTACAGTTAGGGAGCAGACTTTTAACAAAAGTGAAAAAATGGCCTATTTTCATTGATGATTATTGTTCATTCTATTGGGAGTTATTTCATGAAAATTAGCACATATCTTCAGGAGGTCATTAACCATGTTAACTAACAGGATCTTGCACAAAATTAAGTATCCGATCCGGCACGGAGCAGGGACAAAGGCCTAAACTTTCTCCTCATTTGCATAATTTTCTTGTCCCTTTCGCTCACTGATACGTATCAATAGTTACAGTAAAGTAATAGTTATAAGATGCGAATGACAAAACAGGCAAACGAAGAAAATTATTTTTTAAAACTGGAACTCCATAAAGAAATATAAGATTAGTAAACTAACGTATATGTAAGGGTTATAATTGCAAGTAATATTAAAAGAACATTGTTTTGGTCATCTTTTCGATATATTCCACCATTAATCAGAAACGGATGAATGTCTAAGCAACCCTTGTGAGAACAATGGTACATGTATGGATCTCCTCAGTGACTACGATTGTACATGTGTTCCTGGATATGAGGGGAAAAATTGCCAGAATGGTAAGGCGTATTTTGGAATTTTGTAGGTAATTACCTTAATTTATTGGTGATTACTCAACGTTTAATCGGAGTAATGAAAAGCTTTGATTTCATTATGATGAATGCAATACCACGAAACAGAAATGAATGAAGATAGCATATGAAAACTATATTACATGCTATTATTTGGGAGAGAGCCAACAGGAAGAAAGTGAATATTTTTTACTAAAGATATGATATTGAGTTGCTGTAGATAGAGCATAGTATTTAGGCAGCGAGCTTAGTCATATTTATTTCAGTTCACCATGGTCACAGAAAAGGACAAGGTTAGAATATATGTTAAAAATAGAACTTATCAAAAAACCCAAACAAAACAAAGCAACAAAAAACAAAACACATCTATTCCAATGTTTGTGCTGATCCTGGTATCAATGTGTCAGAAGATGCGCTTGAAGATATGAACAAATATTTGAAACTCATGAGTCATGAACCTACCGACTTTAACCGGGTGAAAACTGCCTATTCAGAAACAAAATTCTATTCATAATTTTGTATCTCAATCGAACATTAGTCGTAAAACGAAACATAACACTGTTCAGTCTTTTCAGTTTTATCAAATCTATAATCCAGAAGTCTTTCCCACTTAAGACATATAGTTTTGGTAAAGTCAACTCCTCCAGGGAAAGTTTTGTGAATACATCTACAGCCTTTTTGATCATGAGTATTTTGACATGTGCAGGCATTACGGGCTCTTCAAGATTTGTAAAGCAGTCATGTAGTGTACCTACGTACAGTCTTGTAGTGTACCTACGTACAGTCTTGTAGTGTACCTACGTACACTTTATGGTCTGACAGATTGAATGATAAGATAAACAAAATTCAGCTTCAGATCAAACTTTCTTTCACATTCTTCCAATGATAACATCATACCAGAACTGTCTATCAAATCATTAACATACCTAATACCCTTTTCATACCAAGAATTAAAGTATATTGCTCCATAACCAATCTGAAAAGAGCTACTTTTCCACAAAGGCTTAGATAACCAGTTTTTATTGTCTGCTCGTATAAATAAGTAAAAAGCATAAAAACATCTTTCCAAAAGGAGTTTTTAACTTCCTTGGCTAACGACAAATAATATTTGTCTCCAAAATCAAACAGAATAGGTTTCTTAAAAATGATTGGAGTAAATGGTTAACATTTGTACACCTATTCAGAATAAATCTTCTTACCCTAGCAGTTAACTTCAAACTATTACAAAAAGTCTATATCAACCATTTTGAAACCTCCATTTTCATAAGTTAAAACAATCTGCTTTCTACTTATTTTGTCTAGTTTATCATTACAAATGAAGTTAAATAATTTAAGTCTCATCCTTTTCATCAAATCGTTGAAAGGATTTGGAACTGACATAAACAAATAGTTGAACAGTGGCAGTAATAGTCATTTCACCACTGTTATTCTCCCTAACACTGTAATGTTTCATTTTGTTCCAGGAAATCATTTGTCTTTTTACATTGTCAAATATCCGATCGTAATTATAATCCGGTATTCTATCAATATCCACCCATATACCTGGAAAATCGATTATGCACAAACTCAACTTTTAAAGCATCAAAATTTGAGTCAGAAATGAGCATTAAATTTTTAGGCACCGATCCAAACCGCTTATGTTTTTTTTGCATACTTACGTTCAGTCCGGTGCACCTGCCAAAAGAATTAAATATGTACATGTAGTGCGTTTCGAAAACTATCAACCATGTCAACTGAGCCATCCAAAAATAGTGCCGTGTCATCTGCATATTGTAAAATCTTAAATTCTTTTGAGTCAATGTACATTCCTTTGACCGTACGTGCATCATGTATTAACATCCCAACAGATACGGCGCAAGTGGGTCCCTTGTCGGCATTCTCTTTCAATCCTAAATCTCTCAGTTATATGCCCATTAACTATTACACTAGACTGTGCATCAGTATATAAAACATTTATCCTTCCTCGGAAAAAATTGCCAAATCTGAAAAACGACAGAACTTTATACAAAAACTCATGTGATACACTGTCGAATGCTTTTTCAAAGTCTATTAACAAAATCATTCCTGGTAAGTTGTCTTTTTATGCAAGTGCAGTAATATTGTATAAAATCCCGATGTTTTCACCAATAAAACGTCCAGCTAGAAAACCTATTTGATTAAAATGAATTAAACGGTTAAGTGCTTTCTTTAACCTATTAGCAATACAGCTCGATAGAATTTTGTACACCACCATGACCACATTCAGTAAAGATACTGGTCTCCAGTTCTTTTTATACTGGATCTTACTTTATCTCCTTTTGGAAGTAATGTTGTGAGACCAATATTTTGCGAAGTAGAAAATTTCCCATGTCTGTAAGCATAATTCATACTCCGGGCCATAAAAATACCAAGATCATCCAAAAAGAATTTTAAAAATTCAACAGTGAATCCGTCTTGACCGGGAGCCTTGTTATTTTTCATATTTTTAAAACATCAATAATCTCACTATATGATATTTCACCTTAATTATAACAACCTTGAGTCATCTTCAGTAAGAGCATTATATTCTTTTGAGTTTAAATGCGTAAAAAAATAATCTGGGTTTAAGTCATCATGTAATTTATATAAGCGTTTATAAAATGCCCCAACTTCTTTTAAAATACTATCTTGATCTTCTAAGAATAAACCACTATCATTAATCAATTTCACACTAGTTTTCTCAACAACTCTTTGTTGTTCTCAGTTCAAAAATACTTTGAAGGCTTCTCACCGAATTGAATATCTTAAAGCCGTAGTTTATTCATCACCATCTCGCTTTTTTTTTAATCTAATATTTTCTAATAATCATTTTCGTAAAGATCGGATCCTTTCTAAATTTTCACCAACATCCGTATTCCGTCCCAAATTTCTTTCCAAATAAACTATGTTCGTTTCAATTTATTTTTCTAACTTTCCCCTTTTCTTCTTCCTTTTTATTGAATACACAATTGATGCTCCTCTTAGCTCCATTAACAGAATATCGAACAATAACTGGTCACTGATACAGAATCATAGATTTTCCTTGTTAACGTGCTCAAGTGGTTTTCCATCTAAACAATCCTCATATTGCAACGTTACTTCCTTAATCCTTTTCTTTTATACAGTTAACAAAGTCAGCTTCCTTTTAAAAATAAATTATTAAATTTCCAATAAATTGAATTTCTTACGACACTTGTCCAATACTGTGCCTTAAGTAATCACAGAATGATCAGAACGATAACCCAAACTAATATCAGAAGTCTTAAGCAAAGAAAAGAAATTTGACGAGATAAAAAAGAAATCTAGTCGACTTTGCTTCAAAAGTGTTGGCTGTCGCCATGTACATGTATATATCTTTGCATTCCTGTTAAGCTGTCTCCAAGGATCTACTAACTCAAATTCATTCTTAATCTCAAGCACTTTTTCCCTTGCTTCTCTATTATTCAGTCTCTTGTATTTATAACTATCCATTTCTAAGCACTGAACTAAGTTCCAGTCCCTGCAAATAATTTTATGGGGATCATCAATCTCCAGCAAAATATTTTCTATGCCTCTGAAAAATTCTGGACAATCATTATTAGGTCCACAGAGTGCAACTAAAGAAAATTCTAACAATCAAAACTGAATGAATACTCAGCGCTACATAATACTCTTTATCACACCTTGCCTTCTTTACAACACAATTTACACTAGCATCAAATAAAATAGCTACTCCTCTAGCAGATGATGATTAATAAACAAATACACCTTTACCTCCCCATTCTTTTAACACATCATCCTCTATCAAAGATGTAAAATTAGACTAATATGCAATATATATCAGCTTTTCTGGCTTTCAGATAATCAAAAACATCCCTTCTTTTGGTCCGGTCACCTAAACCGCGGCAATCAAATGAAGCTATTTCAATCAAACTATGTACTCATATTGGGGTGTTGCAAGAAAGTTGCGATCGATTGCAAATAAGTGCTAATTTTGAAACAACCATTCTGATTGGCTCAGGGTCTACCCTTTTAAGAAGACATGCATGCAACAATGATTTTGATTAGCCAGTGACAATCAGTTGCAACTTGCAATCGATTGCAACTTTGTTGCAACACCCCAATAGTCTCATAAATACCTATCAAAACCAGATGGATATAATTGCAAGTCAAATCTATTTTCCCGTATTTAATGTTGTTGATAAAAACAGGTACCAAAGTGGAGTTTTAAAAAAACAAAAACACAAAACAAAACAAGACAAAACAACATATTGACAACACACACCACACACAACAAACATAGAGAACAATGCTTCCGCCCAGGGGGCACCTTCAGTGGCAACCAGTTCCCATGGAAAATTTTAAAACAATCTAGTAAAAGCGATTCATTGACTTGTTAAGCAACTCACATTTAACATGTTTAAATAATCAAACTAAATTTACAGTTTTTAAATCCAGATCTCAGGCCAGCTTGGAAAATTCTTAATTTCCGTTGAAGTTCTTAGTTTCATGAAGTCTTTCTATGTCACTCTGGCATTGCTTTTATTCCTAGACTGAGACTGATGGAATACCTTCCAGTCTTCACTGCTCTGCTATCTCTTTGTCTGAAGAATGACGTTGACGCCAACGACTCTTAATTCTGGTCAAGAAGCCTGTTTTCTCAGTTCATACGCTCTTGTAGCTAGTTGACTCCTCTTGATCTTCATGGACCGGGCAAATCTGTGGGAATAGACACACCGAACAGAGGATCATCCTTGTCATCTGCGACCCGGGTTCTGCTGGCGGCTGCTCCTGCCCCTGCACGTTTCTTACTCTGCGCTGCATTGTAGGTGTAAAAGGAACGCAAGGCCTTCTGTCGGCGAATTTCACAAATCTCATGATTGCTTCCGGAGCACTATTTTCAGCTGGTGCGGCAGATCGACGGGGTAATCTATGGACATTTGCAAACTGTATTCCTTTCACTCCTTCACTTTAGTATTCATGAACAGAGCAATTTTCTCTTTCACTACAGCTTCAACATCCTCGTTACGTCTAGTAGGCACACCGTACATCAATAAGTTCAGCTTTCTATTATCATGATTATGCAACTCAATTGCCAATAACTGTAACTGTGGAATCTTTTCGTTTTCAACAGCAAGGATTCTATCAGCATTTTCCTGAACAGCGATTTCTATGGTACTTACTGACTTTTTGATGTCCACTATGTCTGATTTGAAAGAATCCAGTTTACTAGCTGTTCATTTATTCTGATGAGTCCCTGCGCCGATAGTTCCCCGGTCTCGCTGCCGTCAGCAAGAGCCCCACGTGTCGGTGCGGCAGCTACTTCACTACGTGTGTGTCCTCGTCAGAAATTTCCTCCATAGTTTTCTCAAGTTTCTCCTCTCTAGGTCTCAAGTTATATTTCTTATTCACTGATGATATTTTCTTTTTCCCTCCTTGGCGATTCTTACCATGTCCTTGGCTCATTTTAAGCGTGAAATGTTCATGTTCAAGTAATTTTCCATGGGAGCAGGTTGAAAAACGTTCACTCCTTAATGCGAACCGGAACCGGAAGGTCAAACTTCTCAAACTTCTACTACATCTGATGCAACATCTTTCCGACCAATGACATTAGCAAGGACAACTTCTCAAATTTCTATCACATCCGATACAACAGTAACGGCACCAGCAACTTCTCAAACATCTACTCTATCCTTGACCAGTCCTCTTGAAAGTACGAGACCGATATCTGAAAGTTCTACTTTATACTCGCGATGTAAGAACTTCTCTTGCAACTGAAGTAGAACTGAAGAAAGAATTTTGACAAATCCATCTTCGACTGTGTCGGAGACTCCTCAGCCTAGTGAAGTAAGTATGATGCACTTCTCCTCCTCTTACCCTTGTAAAAAATACCATGGTTTTACCATTGTAACCATGGTAAAACCATGAATTAGCCATGGTTATACAGTGGATCGATGGTCGTCCACGGTTTTACAATCAAAACCATGGTTACTAAATCGGGAAAAAAGGAACGTTTTACCATGGTTAAAACACCATGTTAGTGAAATCATGGTAAACTTGTCATTTTACCGTGGTTTGAAAACCATTGGTCTGGGAAACATTGTTTTATCATGATATAAAAACCATATTTTTTTTCTAGCACATCCGATTCAACAATGACAGCACCAGCAACTTCTCAAACATCAGCTCTATCCTTGACTAGTCATCATGAAAGTAGGAGACCGATATCTCAAACTTCTGCTACTCACGATGTAAGAACTTCTCTTGCAAAAGGTAGAACTGAAGACAGAATTTTGACAACTCCATCTTCGACTGTGTCGGAAACTCCTGAGCCTAGTGAAGCAAGTATGATGCACTTCTCCTCTTATCACTTTCATCCATCATAATGAGAGGCTAGAATCGGGATATGCAACTTTGCGCTCATTATGCATACTTTGTGTTTATTTTGTTCATTACCTTCACTGTCTCCAGTTTCTACATCGTTGTAAATACTTCTTTCATTCAATGTCCTTCTTTGTAAAACATTCTAGTAAATCATAAAGAAAGTGGTGATAAAATGCTAGGAATAAAACGCTAGGAAATAAGTCTTCTTTCCTTTTTTTTTTAAAATCTGCCAGTAAGTTACGATATCTAACCGAATACCTTGATATGTTTCAGGGGCTGCGGAAGAGGGGGGGGGGGGGGGCGCTGCAGCATTCCCACAAGTTTGGCTAAAAACAACAACCAAAAACAATGCAGTGAGAGAAAAAAAGAAAATAATATAGTTATAAAGCCCTGTAAATTGTGAAAATATATTCAAATTGCTCATATATACTCGCAAAACCATGAAAACCCAAGGCTTCAGGGTGTTCCGCCCTGGACTCCGCCTGTTTAGTGTCGGCTCCCCTCTCTCTCTCTAAAAAAAAAAAAAAAAAAAAACAACAACAGCAACAACAAAAAAAAAAACGTTCCGCGGCCCTTGTAGTACACTCCATCCTTTTCATTCAGGTGTTAATTCCACTCAACACTTAGTGTGCATTTCGATTTTTTGAAAGTTAATAAATCGGCTCCTGAAAACGTGATAAACACGTGTCATTAATATTTTTAAAAAATTATTCTTATTTTCATTATTGTCTTTATTATTGTTGTTGTTATTAGTATTATTTTAGTATCATATCACTATCACTTTATCATTAACATCACCATTAGTATAGTGGTAAATTTTCACATGTGCATCAAGAATATCTATCCCCTTTTTCTTATATCTTAAATTTCACAATTTGTTTCACTGATTCTTTGAAAATTGTTTAAAAATATTTTCCTCCTCTCCTCGAATAATTCAACATTTTGCCTGCTATTGCATTTACCATCTTTCATCTATAACAATGGTGATCACTATAATTTTACTAATTCATTCTCTCTGATTGCTCGAGTTTTTGAATATTTAAAGTGTCTTTGAAATGAGCTGGACATGAGACAATGTGATGATTTTATCTAAGGCGAGGAGAATATTCCGTGGAAAAAATATTTCAATCTTGATAATAAACGCACACTTTTGGAAACTTTGAAGAAACTGCGGGATAAACTCGTTTATTTTTGACCAAATGAATTTACTACTACTACTACTACTACTACTACTCCTATTCTTCAAATTATCTGAAATCTATGAACATAATTATAATGTACTGGAACAATTTCAGAGGAATTTTATACCATTTGGGCCACCTATTTGAAAAATCGTGTTACCCATCCCCCTAATAATTCAGTACCCATTTTCTTTCAATACGCAATGAAAGAAAGTTTTTTTTTTGTAAAGTCAGTATCTTTGCAGGGCTTTGAAGTTCTTTTGCATAATGCATATACGAGACTCCTCCAGACCGTAACGCCTCGAAATGAATGCGGAAACCGCTTCGAAATGAAAGAATGTGAAATCTTCTCCATCAAGCTCTCTTTGTATACGTGCAATGTCTATCTTTCAGATTGTACAATTCCAGCAGAGGTAGCAGCTGCCACATGGGTATGATAATAGTGTCCAAGTCGAGACGTCCTGCACCTTTATATGTAAAGATATCAATGGGACCAGCACTCACAACTGTATATCCACCATGCCCGGGATGCCCACGGGAATGTGGGATAAACAAGTTATAGACCAGGAGCCTGCGACATCTTGACTTACCCCATCGAGCCCAGAAGGTTTGACCCCTGAAATATATTTAGCCCATGACTGTGAGGCAGGAAATGGGTGTCAGCTGGTACCAATAGGGTGGGGCGACCCCCAGGCCCCCTCGAAAACGCCCCAAAATGCGGGAAAATTCAACCCACTGAGCCCATGGATGAAACTTGGTCAAAGTGGAAGTGCCCAAGGGGCACATTACAAAAATATAAAAAGCTGACATCCCAGGTGGTCGGAAAGGGGCAGCTGACCCCCCTCGAAAACGCCCCTAATGCGGGAAAACTACCCCGTTGAGCCCATGGACCAAACTTTGCCACAAGATAGCAGTATGAGTGTACATTACAAAAATATAAAAGCTGACACCATAGCTGGTAGGAAAATACCAGCTGACACTTCTCAAACATAAAAAAGTGCCTCACGCCCCTCCTGCGGGAAAATTAACCCCACTGAGCCCATGGACCAAAATTTGCCACAAGATAGCAGAATAGGTGTACATTACAAAAGATATAAAAGCTGACACCATAACTGGTTGGAAAATACCAGATGACGCCCCTCAATTAAACTTGCCCCCCCCCCATCCTCAAACCTCCCCTTAAAAGAATTGGAAAAAAAAAAAAACCCAAAACACAAGGGTAAGCAGGCAAGGCTTGCCATACTATTAATTTTTTAAACAAGGCTTTGTGAAACGGTTCAGGTAGAAAAACAAAATGATTTCCTTCCTTTCTACACATGTGAAGGGTGTCGTAAAATTTTGTATTAACAAGTATACTCTCTTTCTTGTTTCCTCATAGGAGTGGAAGACTTTGAGAATGATAAAACCAGCAATGATGAAAGCTTTGACGATGAGACCACGGATGATGATGATGATGACGAGGAGTATTGGAAGATAATCAAGCTCCACCATACCCCACAAATAGAATATACTGTCATGTCGTTGGTTATCATTTCACATAAACAAACTTTCCTAGACTGAGCATCCTTCAAGAAAGGAATTACATGTAGGTATCTTTATTACCAAAGTCAAATTTAAGATAGCAGGTACACGATAAGCTTTTGCTTGGAAATGTAAATGGGCATGACATGCAATCAGACAGATTTTTGTGTTTTCAGAGTATTTTTTTACACCTTAGAATGTGCAGCGTTCATTCAAAAAGTACTTGCCGAGTTTATCAGGCACATAAAACTGCAAAACTACATACATGCTACATACTGCATACATACTTTACTACATACCACATACTACATACATGCACATGTTGAATTTCAAAAAATTTTATTCAATGGATGTTGAGAAAATGTACTTCTTTGAGCGTAATGGAGGTGACCTGTCTGTTCAATTAAATCTTGTGAAATTCATCATGTATGTGTCTGATAAACTGTTTGGATACTGCAAATTCCAAACTGTAATACTCTGAAAGCACAAAAATCTGATTGTCATGTCTGTTGCGCCGGAATTGCCCAAACGTCAATATACTCATGACTGCATAATGTCCTTTTTTAGATTTAATGGGCATTACATACACCAATTTTTTATGTTCTTTTTTGACTTGGCATTTTGATGTTTTTCAAATGGAGAGTTCCTTTCCATAGGGGGTTCACTTCAGTGACTGTCACATATTGGGGAAAAACAGTTATTAGTTATCAGAACATAGATCAGTTGTTTGCCTACCTCCTGAACAAAATTATTTGACTGACATGTATGCTGCAGTAATGGAAAAAAGGCATTTTCTGTTTTTAATTTCCCTAGCCATCTTTACAAACAGTGGCAATGTGTGTGTGGTTTTTTTCTATGGAAAGTTATGAAAGTTGATTTTCCTCTTTGGGAAAGGAACTCTTTAAAGTGTTACAAAGTGAATATGTTGTCTTCTAAGAAACATTTTTAATAACAGTGATATGATATCACAATAAAAACTAGATCTGAGAGGTATTTTGAAGTTATGCTAGTGGGAATGGCACTCTGTCTTCCCATGTCTGGAAGACAACCTCTCTATTTCCCACTCTTTTTTCACTTGAGAATCCAGCAGTAATGTTTCATGTAAACCATAACTCCAGTACAAAGAAATGAAATTTTTAGGCCATGCAGTATGTTTATCCTGTAGACATGCATGTATTGCAAAGAGAAAAAAAAGTCATTTTTGTTGTTGCCTACAATATATATCGCATTATAGGATAAATGGGTTTCGTGGAGCCTTTTAAATTTGAGCCATATTTTTTCTCACATTTTATTTATAACTGTTAATTTCAGTATGCACGAACAAAGAGTTTTGCGGTTTAAATTCTTTCCTAGTGATGTTCCATGATGGTTATCATTGTCTTAAACTCTGAGCTACCTTTGATTATGATATACGGTTCTCATGTTAGTTACATGCTATGCAATAGATTGATTTTTTATGTAGATTCCAGAGCTTCCTCCATTTTATCCAGTTTTATCCGGGTTTTTTTTTAGTGTGTAGCACAATCAGTTTGGGGGAAAAATAACTGCAGAGGTCTCATGATGGAAAATACTTCATAGCTCTGCACACACTAGATAAAGGTCACTGCTAACTGCACTTAACTAATTTTGCTCTTTACATGTAAGTGCATGTATCATTAAATTACAGTAAGCATAAACAAATAATTGTAAGAAAATTTGTATAATGCATGTTGTTACATGATACTTAAATACAACCCCCCCTCCTATCACCAGTGATTGAATGAAATGATTATAGGCTTATACATTACATTTTCTGGTTTACAACACAATGTCTTGTCTATATTTGAAGAACTTTTCTAAAAAGTTTACCTGCCAACTTGTAAAAAAATTGTCATGCTTAGTAAGATTTATAAGATATTTATTTTGAGAAATCATCAGTTATGCAATTTGTAAAAGAAGACCAAAACACTAATCTGCTTTTGAAAAACAGAAATGAGTTATTAGTAGAACATGGGTTAGCTGTTGCTTGAGAAAAATTGCTTTGGCTGGTTATCGTGCAATTGTGAAAACATCACTCACTTTGATAGATGCTGAAAGTCTGGAAGATAAATGTGTTTTACTCTGACGTCAGGGAAGTAGATTTTGTCTTTTGGAAGGAACTCTCTCTTCATTCAAAAGTCAATGTTTTACCATTTCAAGAGTTCTGTCCCATGTGTTTTATTTTCCCAGTTACATGTATGCTATGATGATAAACGGTTCCATTACCATCCTCAGTCTGTAATAGGTGGGGGGGGGGGGGGGGGGGATACACTCACTAGTTGCTATTTGTAGGGTTGTTGAAGCTGATATTTTACCTACAAAATGATGTTTTGTTTGATTTATTTTACGGCTTAATAAATGTTACTTGATAATGATTTGCGTCTGTCATTCTAGTTTCAAGTTGTATTGTGACAGTAATCAACCTTACTTTAGGCGTAACATCACAAAGTTCATATTACATTTGGATATGGTTATAAATCACAATTGAATGTGCAGGTATTCTATGTTTTGATGTGAATATGAATCAAGGATGGTTGTATCCTTTGTGTGTGAATTGTCATGTTCGATGTTTGTGCATGGTACACATGCAGTGGAAACTCAGGAGATCTAAAACTATAGCATGCTGCTATAACAAGAAAAGCTGATCCCATTTCTTCGCAATTACATTCTATTGTTTTGTGATTATTTTAAAATTGATGCATGCTCAAAAGATTATTTGATGGCTACAAAAACCTCAATACACTGTGTATCCTGAGTTTCCACTGAAGATGAAAATAATGTTTTATACTGTATGAGTTTGTGTGTTTGAGCATGGGATGCCTATCAGTTGATGTTGCTTGTTGTAAAGCATTTGCATCAAGTGGATGAGTTATTTATATTTATCCAATATAATTGCAAACACAAAGTTTAATGCTTACAATGTAGTTAATGACCGCAAATTTGTAGTTTTGTATAAACACACACACACACACACACACGCACGCGCGCCCACACACACGCACACACACATAACGTTACCTTGTGTAACATTATTTGTAGGCCATTGCGGGCTAGTTGGGAGTTGTTAAGATAAACAACAGGCATAAATGTAGGGAGGGGGGGGGGGGTTCCACTTAGTTCTTTTTTTTGGGGGGGAGAGGGGTGGGGAGAGGGGTTCAAACCATGTTTTGTAATTTACAGGTTAAAAATCGTTAAAAATGATGGTCCATGGGCTGAATGAGATAAAGTATAGTCCTCTTGTGTGGGGGGGGGGGGTACCCCAAAGGTTTGAGCAGTGTCAGTTGGTAATTCTCAACCATCTATGGTGTCAGCTTTTGTAATTCTGTAATTTTGTAATTTTGTAATGTACACCAATACTGCAATGTTGTGGCAAATTTTGGTCCACGGGCTCAGTAGTGTAAATTTTCCCGCAAAAAAAGGGGGGGCACTTTTTCATCTTTGGGGGGTGTCAGCTGGTATTTTCCAACCAGTAATGGTGTCAGCTTTTATATTGTTGTAATATACACCTATACTGCTATCTTGTGGCAGATTTTGGTCCATGGGCTCAGTGGGGTGAATTTTCCCCTGGAGGGGTGAGGGGCACTATTTCATGTTTGGGGGGTGTCAGCTGTTTTTTTTCCAACCAGCTATGGAGTCAGCTTTTATATTTTTGTATTGTACACCCATACTGCTATCTTGTGGCAAATTTTGGTCCATGGTCTCAGCGGGGTGAATTTTCCCCTGGAGGGGTGAGGGGCACTATTTCATGTTTGGGGGGTGTCAGCTGTTTTTTTTTCAACCAGCTATGGAGTCAGCTTTTATATTTTTGTATTGTACACCCATACTGCTATCTTGTGGCAAATTTTGGTCCATGGTCTCAGCGGGGTAAATTTTCCCGCTTTAGGGGCGTTTTCGAGGGGGGTCAGCTGCCCCTTTCCGACCACCTGGGATGTCAGCTTTTATATTTTTGTAATGTGCCCCTTGGCCACTTCCAATTTGACCAAGTTTCATCCATGGGCTCAGTGGGTTGAATTTTCCTGCATTTGGGGCGTTTTCGAGGGGGCCTGGGGGTCGCCCCGCCCTATTGGTACCAGCTGACACCCATTTCCTGACTCACAGTCATGGGCTTAATATATTTCAGGGGTCAACCTTCTGGGCTCGATGGGGTAAGTCAACATGTCGCAGGCTCCCAGACTGTTATGATGATGTTGTAATGATTATGACTTGTGATTGTGTGATTAATGGTTTAAGTTTCAAATTAACCGTGTTATGTAATTTAATAACATTATTGTAATAAGCATAACCATGCAGCTGGAACTTACAAATGGAATTCAAATTAGAATAGGAACATGGTAATTAGAATCATGATAAATTAATGTTTTACCATGGTTTTGGCCGGGATTTTACTGTGGTTTAATCGTGGTTTTACCATGGTTTCACCATGGTTTTGGCTGGGATTTTACTGTGGTGTGACGGTGATTTCACCATGGTTTCGCCATGGTTTTGGCCCTTATTTTACTATTGTAAAATCACCGTCAAAAGGATACCATGGATTTTAGGATGAGGTAAAACCATGGTTTAACAATCGTTTTGTGGCATGGTAATACCATGGTAATACCATGGTAATAATTTAACCATGGTAAGTGCGTTCCAAATTACTATCTTATTACCATGCCGCAAATCCATTGTAAAACCATGATTTTATCTCGACAAAAAAATTCATACAAATTTTTATAAGGGACCGGCTAAGATTTTCACCGTTTTTCCAAATGGCGGCAAATCCCGTATTGAGGATTCAGATTGAACTTTGAAAGGTCCCATCATTTCTTTAGTATGATTCCCCGGTACTTTTTAACTGCAGAATTGCTCGATGTGCAAAACATAAATGCAAGCACCGAGAAGTTAGAGTACGTGGCCTTCATTCGACTGAAGCTTAATCAGTGGCGTATCTAGGGGGGGGGGGGGTGCAGGGGGTCGGGAAGGGGGGGGGGGGACAAGTGCCCCGGGCGGCACTTTGAGGGGGCGCAAAAAACGCAAAACCGAGAGATAGAAAAACGGAGAGAATGAGGAAAAACATAATCCTTAAGGATTATGCGCCCCATCGGCAGTGTAAATGCAATACAAATACAGTTTTTGACGGTTTAAAATGAAAAAAAAAATAAAAAAAAAATCTTAAGCTCGGTCGCTTTGCTCCCTTGCATGATTATTTTCTTTCTGGATTTCGTAATTTCGTGCGCCCCTACTATATAGTTCTTATAAACAGCTTTATGCAAGGGTTCCAATTTTAAAAAATAAAGATGTATTTATTGTTGCATAAAAAAGCATTTGCAGAGTTCAACATTTAAAAGAAATCTCAACTTTCAATTACCACCTCCCCCCAATCGACAGGGTAAATGCACTAGAGGGTTTTTGAGGGTTAAGAATGTGAAAAATTTCTAAAGCTCGGTCGCTCTGCTCCCTTGCATAATAAGTTTCTTTCAGGATCTCGTAATTTCGCTCCCCCGTATAGCTGTGAAATAGATTTTTGAAGGGTTCCAAATTTGAAATACACTGTACATGTATAAAGGTGTAATTGTCGTTAATTTGCTTTGCTCGCTATCATGGAAGTTTAATCTCCCTCTCAATATTGCGCCCCCAAAGAAGGATAAAGTGCATAAAACAGTATTTGAGAGGTTCAACATTTACAAGAAATCTCAACTTCCAGTCGACTTGCCGAATACCTCGATTAGGCCCATTTCTCAAGGGTTTTCATTCTATTTTACTCCCAGTTTTAGAATGGAAAACCATTTATCAATGTACAAACTTCGAACTTCTCAACCGCTCAATCACAGTGGTCAGTTGCAAAATTTCCTGTGTATACGCAAGAAATTGTGTTTGGCACGGTTAAAATGGAAAAAAAATTGCCGCTTTGTCGCATCGCTCCCTCGATTTTAAGTAGATAGGTTTGGGCACTTGGTGGGGGAGGGGGGGGGGGGGGGGGGAGGGTGCGCAACTTAATTGTTTGCCCCGGGCGCCATAATCCCTAGATACGCCACTGTCTATGATGATGTAATGATTATGACCTTTGGTTGTGTGATTAGTGGTTTAAGTTTCAAATTAACCGTGCTTTGTAACTTAATTGTAATAAACATAACCATGCAGCTGGAACTTGCTCGCTATCATAGAAGTTTCATCTCCCTCTCAATATTGCGCCCCAAAGAAGTTCTCTATGTTCAAACCAGCATGGAAGTCTTATCTTATGTCGAACTGATTTCTATATTTTCATATATCTGTTTATATTAGATATGTCTCTTTCTATTTGAATATTTCCACGACTTTACTTATCTTGTTTATGTACCTGTATATATTACCATGTTCTTACAGGATTTAAAAAGGGCGACATATTATCTGAAGTGTAAAAGGGTACTTAGTAGAAGGCGAAAGGGCACTTACAAAAAAAAAAAGAAAAGAAAATGACCCGTTGTAAGAAGAAAACGAAAAAAGGGGGCACTGAACAGGGTGAATAAGGGCACTTTTTAGTGCTAGGGAAGGGGGGGGGGCACTGTGTCCATGTCCCCAGCTCCGCCACCCCGGCAGTGCCATTCTCTTCGTCCATCCTCTTCTTTCTTCTTGTTCTTCCTATTTGCTTCTTGTTCTTTTTTCTTTTCGGTTCTTGTTTTTTTATCCCTTGAAAAATCATGGGGCGCCCCTGCCCCTGCCCATGTAGCGCCACCCCTGATTTCAATGATCCAGTGGATTTAAAATTTTATTCAAGGCTCTCGGGTCCTCTCAGGTGCTCCAAAGTGATGTATTATTGATTAATTTGATAAGTGCCTGTACGACAACAACTCAGTTTGAAATAACTTTACAAAAGAAATACGTCATTTAACTATAGTACATTCGGCCCCTTAGAATTCAGAATTTGGACACTGGCACAAATTTCTCCATCTAAGGTTAATACCACAGTGATCATTAATGCACTGGATCACTGAAATGGACAGTTACTGTTGTCCTGTTACCGCCCCCCAAAAAATTTAAAACAATCTTCTTGACGGTGGTGAGTAGCTGATCTTTTTGGCCCTTTTGGAACAAATACTGGGCCCCTGCAGTATTTATTAGGTGTTAATCACCATGATCACGACCATATTTCATCTGATTGTTAAAATGTGTTTTCTACACCAAATGGTCATGTTAAGCCACAAACTCATTGCAAGTATTGTTCTGAAATGCATTAAAAACAAAAAACAACAACAAAAAAAAACCATATTGGGGCCCTTAAAACCTAAAACCTGGGCACTTGAGACAATTTTTTACTAAGCATCAGTCGGTGCCATCGTTTTCAGTTTTAATCTTACATAAGAAGCCGTCTTTTAAAAAAGTGACCACCATTTTCCTGTTGGAGCCGTCTGCGTACTTAAGCAACTGATTAATTTCCTTACACATGTTACAGTTAGATGGTAAACATGCATCTAGTGGTTGGCTTTAGTTATCCTGAAATTGATGTCAGTCTCAATTAATACCCTGTGCATAAATAACTCGAACAAAATAGCACTGTGATTTTTAGGTCCCGAAAACCACACAATTCAGTGTTCTTTCCTTGGAAAATTAAAACGAAAACCCCTGATATTCCCTTTTCCCATACATTGTATTTGAACTTTGAACGGGTGTGTCAAATGTCACCCGAGCTCATACATCCACCATCGATCTCGCACCAATTGTGGCATTCAGCTACTGGTGAGATCATAATTCAGAGGTTTGTTAGTGAGCACCACGTACGTATAGTTTCTACAGCTGTGACCGGGAAGGTATGCTATTGTATACTATAATTCTGAGTCACTCTGCACATTGCGAAGCATTTTGACCATTAAAAAAAAATCATCAGTCGGATCACTAAGTTACCCATTCCCTCCCTGTTAACATGTCATGAATGTATTAATGTCATGATTTTCCCCCTTGGAACCAATAGAGGAGAGGCAATAAAAAGTTACTTCGATGCAATAGCTGATCATGTCGGCTGGAAGAAATAAGAGGTGACAAAATATTTGCTACGAAGATGAATCTAAGCGCTTAAAATTCGCTGCGCACTGCTGGAACCAAGACTTTTTTTTCACGGTCTGGATCTAAGGAAAATTGTTGGTCATGCCATTCTCAGCCATGGTTATCGGATCTTCTTCTAAAAGCATAGTAAGTGTATACCCTTTATCTTATTTTTACATTTTGTAAAGTCTCTTTTTTCTTTTCAAGATTGTTCTCTCCTAGTAATCCAATATTGCAATAAGGACATATGTCTTGGAGAGTGCATATTAGCTAAAGGCCCTACATTCTCCTCAAAGCTATACTATGTCTATAACTTTCATCTTCATTCACTCGCGGCTTATCAATGTTCGGCTTACCAATTTTGTATACAGTATCGCTTTCATTAATTAGAGTTGCTCCAGTGGGAGAACTGTGGTAAATTCAGGAAGGCTTCGGACTCTCATAACATCGGACATCGGTTCGATCCTTGCTTGACGCTTTTTATCATTTGACAAAATGTTTTACCCATATCTGTCCTTTTCGACCCAGAATAGCAGCATTTATACAAATGGGGTTCGTAGGGTAAATAAAACCACGTTTACTATGACTTATTATAGTTATTACATAACTGTTATGATTATTAGAACGCATGTACAAGTAGCTCAATTATTATAGGAGTATTGTAGCAAATGAAGTGAATTCTATAAATTACCGTTACATACCACTAAGCTTATATGTACGAAACAAACGCCGAATCTGACACGTTGGATCGATAATCAGGGTGTTTAAAATCACAGGTTGTTGATCACGGCCTTTTGTCGATCACGGTCTTTCATGGATCCGTGAATGAAATTTCGTCACGGAGAGCCATGCTGCTCGATATTCACACGCAAAAAGACAGGAGGCCTATTATTATTGGAAAGAACATCTTACATGTTTAATACTGCATCTTATTAATTCAATTCAATTCAATTCAATTTATTTGCTCATAAAAATCCATAAAATACATGTAAACAACAATAAATATACATATATTACGCATCACCCCATTGGTTAGATCATGCTCAAGGGACGCGCATATTGGAAGTCTATCAATGAGATTACGCGTTAAATACCGGAAGCGCATTGGCGCTTAAGCACGACTCTAAGTCAAACTTAACTCTTTCTGAAACACCCCCAGAGGTCTAATAATCTGGTTTCCTTCTTTAATGCGATTATTAATTTCATCATAATCTTATTATTCAAATCACGCAGTTTAAAACTTCATACTTGATACTAATCTAGTCAAATGTCTCGTTTTTTTTTTGTCTTTATCTACATGATCTACTTGACTGTACGTAATTCATTTTAGACTGTGCAGTAACTTTATCTGAATATATTGTGTCTATAGTGTACATACACATGAATGTTATGGTGATTGTTTCTTTATTTCTATGAATATCTACGAATTTCAATATTTTTTTTTCATCATATCATATTCATAACATATTCTTTGGTTTTAATCGTCAGGGGGCTACATCTTACAAGTTCAGCTTCCCAGTAAACCCCTCCACTTTTTCCATAGAACTCTATAACTTGTTGATATAGATCACATTTTTAATCTGTATGATATGAATTTTTACTTCTTTTCTTCTCAAATGAGTATAATTTTGTGGAAAACACTCTAAAAACTAAAATCTTAAATCACCATTTAAAAGAGCCGAGAAGTGACTACATTTTCAAATGGTGGATTTCAACCTTTATAGTGTGAATTCGGCATGTCAAAAGTATTAATTAATTATTTTGAACAATTTTGAACAATGTAATCACAATAGCAATGTAATCACTCCTCGGCCCTTTTAAATGGTGATTTTAGTTTTTAGAGTGTATGAATACTCTAAACTAAACTAAACTAAACTAAACTAAACTAAATTAAACTAAACTAAACATGTCATTTATAACAAAGACCAACCGTAAAGTGAAAGACAATGATCTAAGTTCAGTTTCATGCTCTTATTGGTTACAATTTGAATTTAAGGAATTCATGTGAATTTATGTATCGAGGCATTTTATGTAACAAGAACACTAAAGAACCCCCCCCCCCCCAAAAAAAAAAAAAAACACGGATCACACGGATCTGTAAAACAGAAATGAAATTGTTTCTTTCACTTGCGGAGAGATTGATATTTTAATTGATAACGAAATAAGAACTTAATTCAAATATTTTACCTTTTAGATTTTTTTAAAGCGATTCTCCTGTTTATTCATGCTTATGTTCGCATGTAGAACAAAGCATGCAGATTTTCATTCATATGATCATATTTTTTATGATCATAATTAAACCAACCATGCCAACGAACAAATACTATAGCTACGTCTGACATCATCATGAACGGCAATACAATAGCAGATCTCATGGTCTGTGAATTTGGGTGTTTCTATGAATTTGACTGAACTCCGTGTACTGTTGTTCTTTTTCTTATTTTTATTTTGCTTATTATGAGGAAGTTTTCGTTCCTGATTATCATTTTTTTTCCTACATGACGTCATTTCTCTTTGTAAGTATCCATAGAAATATTAATACAAGTATTGCAGTCATGGCAGTAGAGTAGCCAGAATGGGTCAAGTAATCACGATTGGGGGGGGGGGGGGGGGTTTCCCCTAATTCCGCTTAAGACGCACACACATTGTTTGTTAAACCTATTTAAAGCAAACATTGATAGCCCGAGGATTGGCTGATGGAGTAAAGTGCGGGATATACATTTGGATTCCATGTCATTTATAACAAAGACCAACCGTAATGTGAAAGACAATGATCTTAGATCAGCTTCATGCTCTTATTGGTTACAATTTGAATTTAAGGAATTCATGTGAATTTATGCATCGAGGCATTTTATGTAACAAGAAACACTAAAGAACCCCCCCCCCCCCGAAAAAACCCACACAAACAAACCCGTGATTCTTCTTCACTTCACTGTTCATTCCGTCTACACGGATCTGTAAAACAGAAATGAAATTATTTCCCTTCACTTGCAGAGAAATTGATATTTTTAATTGATAACGAAATAAGAATGTAATTCAAACATTTTACCATTTAGATTTTTAAAGCGATTCTCCTCTTTATTCATCCTTATGTCTGCATATAGTACAAAGCATGCAGATTTTCATTCATATTTTGTATGATCATAATTAAACCAACCGTGCCAGCCAACAAATACTATAGCTACGTCTGACATTATCATGAACGGCAATACTCACTATGAACATGGCGGACAAAGAAAGTGGACAAAATAAACAACCTCTCATTCTACCCTTCACAATGGTTCTGGTAGTCAAAAGAACATTCCTTCACAGCTATTATGTTTAATCATGTAGTTCCAGGTGAATATGCATGTGACACCTGTTCCACATATTTTAGACAATAGCAGTGAAGGGATGTTCTTTTGACTACCAGAACCATTGTGAAGGGTAAAATGAGGGGTTGTTTATTTTGTCCACTTTCTTTGTCCGTCATGTTAATAGTGACTGTATTGTAACATTGTAATATTGTCACAATAGAAGATCTCATGGTCTGTGAATTTGGGTGTTTCTATGAATTTGACTGAACTCCGTGTACTGTTGTTCTTATTCTTATTTTTATTTTGCCTATTATGAGCAAGTTTTCGTTCGTGATTATTATTTTTTTCCTACATGACGTCATTTCTCTTTGTAAGTATCCATAGAAATATTAATACAAGTATTGCAGTCATGGCAGTACAGTAGCCAGAATGGGTCAAGTAATCACGATTGGGGGGTTTTCCCCTAATTTCGCTTAAGACGCACACACATTGTTTGTTAAACCTATTTAAAGCAAACATTGATAGCCCGAGGAGTGGCTGATGGAGCAAAGTGCAGGATATACATGTGGATTCCATTGCATAAAACATTGTATTGTGAATTCCATTTGTAATGCTAAGGCGGAGTGGGAAAGCTACGCCAACGCGCTAAAAATGCTCACAATTTTGTGGCATTCACATAATATGCCAAAAAGCATGCCCGGTTATGATTGTAAAGTATATATACTACAATAAATCTAAAAAGTGAGTGCAATCACCCTTCAAGTTATCAATCTCAATCAATAAAAATCAAATATTTTTTGTGAATCGACCTTTGGTATTGGCACAGAAAACAACGTGTTTATATATATCTATAAAATGTCTTGTAGAACATTGTCAAAAGCAAATTGAATGTGGGCGAGCCGGAACTTGACTCCACAAAGAAAACAAATATGACTTAATTTTTGGCATTATGCCGATTGTGCATGGAATGTACTTATGATACACGAGAGGCCTATCATACCGATACATAAATCAATTATGCTAAGTCTTGTATACTGATTATATCTGAAATATAATCATTACATACAGTACTTGATTAGAAGATCACATTTGAATTCCATGTGATAAGAATTAAGTTTAAAGGTATATATTCATTAGACGTTACTTCCTTGTATAAGTCTTTGCAAACTCAATTGCTGTTAAAGAGATTTGTACCTTAATAGAAGATCACACATTGGGTGGAAAATGCAATCTTACAATTTTGTTTTAGCTGATGTAAATTTTTGGTTCTCGGAAGTCGGTGACACATTTTGGTGGGATTAGGTTGGACAGTGACGTCATGAGCCAAATACGGTACCTTAAAGGGAGATGACGTCTCTTGCCCGAATATCACTATCCGATTCCAATATACTATCCAGCGAATGAAGCAAGCGAGCTAAACATTCACCTTTGTATAGTGAAATGTGTAATGTTTCATATTGGTACTTTATTTTCCATTTTCTCTTTTTTTGGGGGGGGGGGGAAGGGATGCAGCTCCCAATTCCCCTAGCCCCGTAGGCAAGTGGGGATGAAGGAGAAAATCCTTGAAATAAATCATTTTGAACTTTCACAGTTAGAAATGGCTTCAAAATAACAATAGTAAATTTGGAGGCAGAAAAAAGAAAAAGGGATATATCTTTTTCTTGAAGACTATTGAATGCTTTTCCTTTAATATGTGGTTTGGTCTCTAGGAAATGACGGAAGAGCAGGCAGAAGATTTTTTCAAAATTAATGTCCTCATTCATAACTCATCAATTATGATAAAATGATGAAAATAACCTTGTGTATCTCATCGATTCTCATCTATTCATTGTGAACATGGTCATCAGATTCTCATTCTGGTGCGCGCACATTGTGTGCACTGCCTTCATGACTGGAAGTTTTTTGATACTAAAAACACCTTGTCATTGTCAAGAAATGTTTGGGCGAGATGAAATTCCAAAGGGGTGTGTTTTATTATGAATTATTGTTAAGGGACTAAGACGAGTACTGTTTTCATTGAATGCTCAAAATAAATTTGCCTTGTTGCTGACGTATTCAAGCAATCGCATGTCACTAAGAAATGTTTGGGCGAGATGAAATTCCAAAGGGGTGTGTTTTATTATGAATTATTGTTAAGGGACTAAGACGAGTACTGTTTTCATTGAATGCTCAAACTAAATTTGCCTTGTTGCTGACGTATTCAAGCAATCGCATGTCACTATCTTTCCGTTTGAATAGTTTCGTTTGGTACCAAACTAAATCAGGCGTTTTACAATTTCCTCCGCTTATAATTTCTGTTGGCAAACGGGCCATCTCTGCCGGCATAAGAAGAAAGGAAAAGAATTATTCAGTATAGTTTGGTGATGAAATGACGTTCCAAAAATAAAGTGTTTTGTCAGCACATACATTTGACAAGCGAGTTGCCCAAATAGAGTCATGTTCGGCAGCTAGGTAATCAAATGTATTCTATAGAATGATATCTTACATGCCCAGAGTGTATGTTGATGATGAAATAACACTTCTTTAAGTGAATAAGCGTTGTTTTTCCTCCCTCGCTTAATTGGTTGCTCGTATACAACATTTAGAAACATAATGGTTTCGGAAAACATAAATTCGGCAATTGAGGTGGCTGAAAATTTTTAAGGAAATTATCTGACAGGCCTATAGTGTATTTTGATAACCACCTGTCGCTTCTACAGTCAAAAGCTTGTTTTCCTTGCTTGCTTCGCTCGCTCATAATATTTATAGTGATATGGCTTTGGTAGGCATTACAGGTGTAATTGTACATGTATGTCATACCAGTGGTATTGTTCCCAGTTGTGCTGGTTTTTGTATTGTTAGGCCTTTTACATGTAGGTCACTTGTACTTGTCCTCTTTTCAGGTGCACTGCATCCCAAAATGTAGTATAGAAAAGTTGGGTGTGGCTATTTAAACTGAGAGGATAATTTTGTGTGAGGGTTGTTGGACTGTAACAGTTACAAGTAGTGTTAGAGGTAGTAGGTGCAGAACGGAGAAGACAGAAACTTGAGAAAGGAGTTATGTCTGGTTTTTGATAGTGGCCATTAACAAAACTGAGAAAAGTTGAATTCATTGTTTTTTTTTCCATTTTGTGGATGTACTGCTGAAAAGTTTAACAGCTGTGATTGATTTAAACATATTTTTGACTTGACTGGCATCATTCTGCAGAACTAATATTATTTTCAATAAAGACTGGAGTCACAATTTGAACTAAAGATACCTACGAATCCTGCGTCCTGCGTCCTTCTTCCACGTTTCATTATATTTAGAAACAGGATGGTTTCGGAAAGCAACTTCAACAAGAGAGGTGATAGGTCATTGAGATAGATCTGTAGCGTATTTTGATGAAGATTAAGTACTACTACCGTGAAAAGAAAAGCATTTTCCTCGCTCGCTTCGCTCGCTCGTAACTTGAAATGTAAAATTCTGAATCAGGATAGTTCATAATCTGGAAAGAAGCGTTAAACATTCCATCAACTGATCGAAGTAATAAAGATCTACGCCCATTTGAAAATAATTTTTGAGTGTGTGTCGGGGGAGGAGAGGTAGATGAGACTTGGTGCACTCTGCACAGCATAATAGTCGGCAAATTTGGGGTCATCGCCTTAAAAATTTGTTGGCATATTAAGGTGCTACACCCCAATGCAAAATATTTTAGGGACGAGGGGGAATGTGGAGGGGAGGGGAGTTGGAGGGAAAGATGAGGGGAGGGGGAGTGGTGCAGATATTATTGCATCTTATTGGCGTTAGACTGTGATGATATTGTATACAACAACAGTTACTACATGTGCATGTATATCTCATATTTTTATTTCGCATATAGCCTACTTCCCAGGTATGGCGATCAGCTCTGTTTGTTGCATTGCTGGTTATTCTTTCTAGCGTTGCTCTATCTGATGAAGAGGTGTGTTTCGTATCAGGCGATATTTATACATGCAGCTCTCCACCACCGGAGCCACCACAACGCCCTTCATTCTGTTGTAAGTAAATGACCTTCGCATCCGATGCGTCATTTGGAATGCGTTATCCATCTTCGCATCCGATGCGTCATTTGGAATGCGCTATCCATCTTCGCATCCGATGCGTCATTTGGAATGCGTTATCCACCTTCGCATCCGATGCGTCATTTGGAATGCGTTATCCACCTTCGCATCCGATGCGTCATTTGGAATGCGTTATCCACCTTCGCATCCAGTGCGTTATTTGGAATGCGTTTTCCACCTGAGTTTAGTAATCTATTCTCTAAAAGCATATCAGCCCATGCACCAATATCAAACAACGTGGCAGTGCTCATTCTGTATTTTTTTTTTTTTGCGTATGACGCCACCGTCGCAATTAATGGCGCGTCAAAGATCGAACCGGTCCATAAGGCAGTCCTACGTCAGGCAAGTGACCCTTCGTGTGCAACGAAATAATATGATTTTACTTTCTTCATTCGATTATCAGCATACCACGAAAGTACATAACACTTGTGGCTTCAGAAAGGTCTCTTATAATAAAGGTGCTTTCACACATGATGCGACAGTGTGGTACCACGCTGTGTCATCACACTTTTTTGTGTACAAGCCTATGGGGTATAGGGCGACAAAAAAATGTCACCGAGGCAGGACACACTTTTGTTTGCTGCCTAGATACACAAAAAATGCGCACCAATCAAATTTCTAAAAAGTTAGCACAAAATTTGTTGCCATGAGATAGCTTGCGCAAGTTTTGACACTGACACTGACAATGACAATGACAATGAGTTTTTATTTTCCATGTCACCCTTTTCAAGGGCATTGAAGAAAATCAAGTATAAACATATCAAGTATAAACATAGCTTGAAGTAAACTGTTATTTCAATCAATGAAAAATAGAATAACATTTACAGAGGTTGAAACATTTCGAGACTTGAATTGTATATGACTTAACTAACAGTCAATAATAATGTTAAAGGAGTCAAACTGAATATGAATGAGATATGCAAAGCAGTAGGCCTACCCCCCCCCCCCTCCAGAGGAAAAATTAAAATGTTGTGTATTTAGAGATGTGAATTAATAATGGCAATTTAGCTAAGCACTTCGATTACTGAAGGCACACACTAACTGCAAATGAATTAAATAATAATAATAATGATGATGATGATGATGATGATGATAATAATAATAATAATAATAATAATAATAATAATAATAATAATAATAATAAATCATGGACATCAACCACTAACCAAGAGTGAAAAGTAAACTATCAAAACAATGGTAACGTAAACTATCAAAACAAGTGTAAATGAACTGCATATGAATCATCTTACTACTAAACGGCAACTCAAAAACGAAGCATTATTATCTTACAAAATTTAGCTAACCTAACCAATTCCTCAGTACTGGTGGAATTAAACAGATTATGCATCTTCGAAGTATTAGGTCTCAATCTATAATTCGTTTTTTTGTAATAGATATAGCTTTCTTTCATTAGTGAACACTTCACATTTAAAGAGGTAGTATTCATCTCCAATTTTTCTTTCATTGCACAAGTTACATAAGCGATTTTGTAGATCAATATGAGAATATCTCCCAGATACGCTTGGCAAACGATGATTACCACATCTAAATTTTGCAAGAGAAATTCTATGACATAACGAAAGGTTTTTCTGGTAGAATTCTAATTCGGGCAAAGTTTTGAATATTCTATAATTTAAACAGAGTGAATTATTGTTGATCATAGCATGCCAGTTTTGAAAATGAATATCCTTCATTCTTAGTTTAATAGTTGACTTCAACCATTCTTTACCTATTATGTTGTAATCATTCCAAATGTTTGATAAGCCAAACATGTTTAGTGTCTCTTTTACTTTTTGAATCCACGACGACACATAAATATTGTTATCAGAAAGCATTTTAGTATATTACACGTAATAATAGACAGCTTGTATTCTCCTCCAACCAGAGTCCTCAACCAAAAGTTTACCATTCTCTGACTTACAACATCGGTTAGTTGACATCTTCCTAGCTCTCCCAAAGCCATGCAATTTGCAGTATTCTTATTCAATTTTAACGAGCGTTTACAATATTGAATATGAAACGTTTCTATTTGTTGAATATTAAAAACCCCAAACCTCATACCCATATAACAGAATCGACACAACAAGCCTGTCAAACATGTCTAGTTCAATGTCCATTGGTAGTCTTAATTTCTTGACAATATGCTCTCTTATTGAGAGTTGACGCGTTAATGCGCGTTCATTAGCATATGTGGTGACACAAAGTCCCATCATGACTTGTGTGAAGACAAAATAGTGTAGAGCCACAGCGTGGTACCACACTGTCGCATCATGTGTGAAATCACCTTAATGGTTATAAATTTTTGCCTTCACGATATTTGGGCAATTCCGCGTCGCAAAAACAGTCACCTTACTTCACATTTATAGTGAAAACAATCGCTTTGATAGCCCTGAATAGCCAAATCTTTGAATTAAAAAAGCTGAAACAATTCCACGATCTTAGTCTGTGTTGGTATAATGCATGTATGATTTTAAAAGACATGTTTGAAATTTAAAATTGGCGTTTTTTTTCTGGTAATTCCGTTACCGAGGGGTTATACCACAATAATATACCACAATGAATGTAAGAGTAAAATTGTTGCAATGAAAGAGCTCACATGAAAAAATGGGCATATATTTACAGAGTATTAAATGGTGAGAAGGGAGGCAGAGTACAAAAGAGGCACAGAAAGTCTAAAAATTTTGGTAACGGAATTACACCCTTACCATGGAATAGCCTATATTAGATTATATCAGATTATCTCTGCCTATGTAATGCGCAATATTACTTCTGTTTAGATCTCCCATTTCCAGCCGACTACAGAAACGAGTGAAAGTGGTTGTCAGCAGAATTAAAACTGAATATGCCAAATGTGAAAAAATAGTATTACTTCCTTTTTTGTTATATCTTTTATTTGCCTACATACAAAAACGAAGGGGAGTGCCCATGCAATATCCAAGGTTAACTTTCAAAACCCATAAAGCATGACGTGCGCATAATTTCGCAGTGAACTGAATTATGAAAATTTACCGGTATTGTTGTTTTAATCTCATTTACATGAAAGGCGAACGATGCTCGATCGGAGAGCTACCCGATCACCTCACCTCGATCAACGGAACATGTGAGACCAACGCTTCTATACCATGTCACACAGAGTGTATGTTTGAATGTGATACAGGATACACCATAACATCCAATGAGACCATAGTATGTCAAGAAGGAATGTTTTCAAATGCCATTCCATCGTGCAATGGTAAGAGTTCTTTTTTTTCCAATGACTACCGGTACCTTGTAATCATGGTCACTTACATGCATGCTTCTTAAAACTGTTATTCTTTTCAAGGGCGGCGCTACGGGGGGCGGGAGACAGGGGGCGACCGCCCCCTATGATCTTTCAAATGATCAAAAAAAAAAAAAAAAAAGAAGAAGAAAAAGAAGAAAAAGAGGAGGAAGAAAGAAGGGTAGGGGAAAAGATAGGGCTGGGTCATGCAAATATTATATCTGCCTTTTTTCATTTAAAACGTAAGTAAATTACTTATGCAGTGTTATGGGTCATCTTGCCCCTTTTATCAAAGTACCCTGGGGCCCCCCGATTCTTTTCGTGAAATACAGTCCCTTCCTTTAACCTCTAGCTATTTCTCTCTTTAATAATCTAATATCTACAGGGTGCTTTGTGAGAGGCTCTTCATAGCAAACGCTCTTTCACGATAACCCTTGTCTGTAATATAGTCATGACGCTAAAACATCTCTGATCTGGCATTATAAAGAGCTACAGCTCTTCCCTCCATATTCTCTGCCCTCTCCTCCCTACTTCCTCATTTCTGTCTGTTTCTGACTATTTTGTCCTGTACCCCCTCCTTCCATATGGTCAATCCTATTTCTTTAATTTCCTTCTATATTTGCATCTGCATTCTCTCCATCCTAATTATGTAGTGTACGGTATGTATTCATAAAAGCCACAAGAGGATAAACAAGACAGCTTTTTTCTGGTAATTCCGTTACCGAGGGGTTCCGTTACCGAGGGGTTATACCACAATATCATGAATGTAAGAATAAAATTGTTGGAATGAAAGAGCTCACATTAAAAAATGGGCATATTTACAGAGTATTAACTGGTGAGAAGGGAGACAGAGTACAAAAGAGGCACAGAAAGTCTAAAAATTTTGGTAACGGAATTACACCCTTACCATGGAATTGCCCATGTTAAGTTATATGAGATTATATCTGCCTATGTAGACTTCTCTTTAAGTACTGGGGGTGCTTCATAAAGCTGTTTGTTAGCTATGAATGACTTTACAAATGACCTGAATATGGCAAGCCAAATGGGATTCTTAATCGTTCTAAATCGCACCAGGTAAAGGTGAAGTATGCAGTTGTAGATTACCATTTCTATTGTTTACAAACATTTTTATTGTGAAGTACACCTTTTGCCACAATTTGATTAATATTATGGGAAATGCAGTCACACTTTGCTAAAATGCCAGGAAATACTTTGGGCATCCCATTTGGCACTTCATATTCAAGTCGTTCGTAGAGTCATATGTAACTTTACGAACAGCTTTATGAAACACCCCCTGGACAGCTAATCAGAAGTTTTCACTGTTTGAAAGTTGAGATCACTTTAAGATGAATCTTAACATAGCGGAAGGTAATCTCACATGAGGTTTTGAAGAAAGGGTCTCGGGGTATGAAGTTATATTATAGCCTACAGAAACATTTTTCTTTCAACTAAAAAGGTGTTGATGAATGATGGTATACTAAAACCTGGTAGCCATCCCTCAATCACTTTGCATTTAGTCTTCAGTTTACTTATTTTGGATTTTGTTTTTCATTCAGCCTTTCCTCACCTTGAAAAATCATCGATGCTTACATCATCCCAAGATAATTATGGCACATTGTATATAATGTATCAAAGAAAAAGTAAATACGAAGGAGTCAAATAAAAACACCGCAGAAGCTATGTATTATACACCGACGCAGAACATTCATATTTCGTTTAATATATATCAACATCTCTCCTTCAAAAAAAATCTTAGATACCGACGAATGTATGACTGAAACAGACAACTGTCATGCAGATGCTACGTGCACCAATACAGAAGGAAGTTTCAATTGTACGTGTGACGAGGGATTCTCTGGCAATGGAACAACATGCACAGGTATAAAACGTCATTTATTTCGATTGGAAGGAATGATTATTTTTAACAGGTTTCTAATGTAAAACAATGAATTTTGTAGAAATTGCATGTTTGTGTATTTTCATCTCCAGCATGTCCAGTATCAATTCTTTTAGTTTTTTTTTGTCATCTTTATTGCTGTTTCCTAATTTATACAGTGTACTCTAAATGTTTTCTTTTTTGTCTTAAATATCGACGAGTGTGACAACAATACAGACATTTGTCATACAAATGCTACGTGCAACAATACCGAAGGAAGTTTTATATGTACGTGTGACGAGGGTTTCTCTGGCAGTGGAACAACATGTGCAGGTTAACGTCTTATTTCAATTTCAAGAAACGATCAATGATAATTTAAACAATACATTTTCTAGAAATTACCTGTTCCTCTGTTTTTGTCTCCAGTTTCAGTTTCTTTTTCCCTTTTTTTTTGGGTCATCTTTATTGTTGTTTCTTTTATGTCTTAGATATCGACGAGTGTACGAATAATACAAACAATTATTGTCATCTCAATGCTACGTGCAACAATACTGAAGGAAGTTTCACATGTGCCTGCAACGCAGGATTCCTTGGCAATGGAATCGTATGTAATGGTAAGAGTTTTGCAATATTTCTGATTCAAAAGGATCTTGATAATGATAAAGATGATGATGATCATAATAATTATTATAATAATAAGAAATTTGATAATATGAATGTTATTTGTGATGATAATAAAAATGATAATATAGTAATTATGACAGTGATAGTATTAAAATGCTAATGATGATAATAAGGATATATATATATATATATATATATATATATGTATATATATATGTATATATATACATATATAATGATAGAGATATATATATATCCTCCAAAAACAGAACCCAAAGGGAGCTCTCAGGAGGTAGAAAACCTCCAGGGAACGCGCGCCCTTGGAGGATTCTTAAACATAAGAACCTCCAAACCAGCAGATTGGATAGCTACGAAAATCCGACGGGATCAATCTCCCGAGAACCTGGAGAAAAGGATGACGGGAAAGAGAAGGAGCTGATCATCCTAACGAAGGACCTTAATCCTACCCAAGTACCCCTTGGGAGCCTTAACAGGGCACCAAAGTCTGTCTCCTGTAGCGAAGGCATTCGGAAAAGCGACTCAACTCTTCGAAAGAGCCTACTAGATCTAGGCAAAGAATGAAAGTCGAGGGATAGGCGAAACCTTGCCTTTCCCCCTGATACGCCCCGGGCGCTGTGGAGATATCGGGGGCGATATCGAGAAGGAACGGTCCTGAACGAGACTGGTGTGAGAAGTTTGCACCTCGGCTCGAAATGGGCGAATAGACAAAATCTTCACCACAAGGAAGACTCCTTCAGGGAGGAAACCGGCGATTTGCTGGTCGTTACAAGAAAAACGATCTCAACCTATGAGACAGGTAGGGAGAATTAGACACTCCCGACCCTTAGCGAATCTCGGTGAACTGCGGTGATAGCCGAAATGGTATCCCTCTCCTCCCTACTTCCCCATTTCTATCTGTTTCTGACTATTTTGTCCTATACCCCCTCCTTCCATAATCATGGTCAATCCTATCCTAATACCCTGGCGCCGCCCCTGATACTTTTCATGAAATACAATCCCTTCCTTTAACCTCTAGCTATTTCTCTCTTTGATAATCTAATATCTACATTGTGCTTTATGAGAGGTTCATCATAGCAAACGCTCTTCCACGATAACCCTTGTCTGTAATATAGTCATGACGCTAAAACATCTCTAGTATGTCATTATAAAGAGCTACAGCTCTTCCCTCCATATTCTCTGCCCTCTCCTCCCTACTTCCTTATTTCTATCTGTTTCTGACTATTTTGTCCTATACCCCCTCCTTCCATAATCACGGTCAACCCTATTTCTTTCATTTCCTTCTATATTCCTTCTATTCCTTCTATATATTCTATATGAACCCATGGCTACTGAGATATACATATATGTATATGATTGTGTGTGTATAAATATATATATATATATATATATATATGGTTAACTCTTTTTTGTCACATCGCTGGTCCATTGTTGCTACCCCCGAACCACTCTGGTTTTTTATATTACGAGCGAGCGAAGCGAGCGAGGAATCGCACACTGTTTTTAATGGTAGAAGTAGTAACCCCTTCGGCAAATTACACTGTGAGCCCATGAAACATCTACATTATCTATTCGGTCTCATCTCACTTACCAAATTCGTTTGCTTTTCAAAACCATTAATATCAAACGAGGAAAAAATATACCCTTTTCCATATGATAGCAGTGTTATTTCGTCATCATAATAATGTGATATGCGCTATACAAGAACAGAATGTTATCATTATCATCATAAGAATACACTATAAACCTGTCATGCCTGTATGATATCTAAATACATGTAATACATCCGATCACCAGTGTGCCGAATATGACACTGTTTTAGCTACCTGGCTTGCAGTCCGAATCCATTCTGTTTCTACCATTAGCTAGCAAGCAAAGTCAACGACCGATCCCGGCAAAATTATATGGATTCGTCACCAAAAATTTTTCAACCCCTTTGCTGCCCAAATATTATGATATTTTGGAGTCTCGCTGCTATAATAAGTTACTTGCTGCCCGAAATCATCTTGTATCTAGCTTTTAACAGCGAGAGTAACGAGCGAGCTAACGAAAAATGTCTTTTTTTTAAAATCTAGGCCGTTATCTACTGAAAGTGTATCTATTTTTATGTCAACTGGCCGTTCGATTTCTTGGAGTGATATCTTGTTTTGGTTATATTACTTCCTATGAGTAGAAGAATAGTATAACATTAGATAGGAACTGTAGATGCAAACCGATTTCCTTTCATAAGAATACTAATTATCATCGGCATTGGTAGATAACAGATAACAGATAACTGTCATGCACATGCTACGTGCACCAACAAAGAAGGAAGTTTCATTTGTACGTGTGACGAGGGATTCTCTGGCAATGGAACAACATGCACAGGTATAAAACGTCATTTATTTCGATTAGTGAAGAGATGATTATTTCCAGTGTAAAACAATAAATTTTGTGGAAACTGCGTGTTTGTGCATTTTCATCTGCAGTTTCATTTCATTTAGGTTTTTTGTCATCTTTATTGTTGTTCCTTGATTTATACAGTGCACTCTAAATGTTTCCTTTTGTGTCTTAGATATCGACGAGTGTACGAATAATACAGACAATTGTCATCCCGACGCCACGTGCACCAATACCGAAGGAAGTTTTATATGTACGTGTGACGAGGGTTTCTCTGGCAGTGGAACAACATGTGCAGGTAAACGTCTTATTTCAAGTTCAAGAAACGATCAGTGATAATTTCAAACAATACATTTTCTAGAAAATTCCTGTTTCTCTGTTTTGTCTCCGTTTCATTTTTTTTCTTTTTTTGTTGTTGTCATCTTTATTGTTGTTTCTTTTATGTCTTAGATATCGACGAGTGTACGAATAATACAAACACTTGTCATCCCAATGCAACGTGCACCAATACCGAAGGAAGTTTCACATGTTCCTGCAACGCAGGATTCCTTGGCAATGGAATCGTATGTAATGGTAAGAGTTTTGTAATATCTCTAATTCAAAAGGATCTTGATAATGATAAAGATGATGATGATCATAATAATTATTATAATAATCGGCATTTTGATCATAATAAGAATGTTATTTGTGATGATAATAAAAATGATAATATAGAAATTATGACAGTGATAGTAGTAAAAATGATAATGATGATAATAATGATAAAATTAGTAATAATAACAGTGATGACTAAAGTGCTAATTATTATGATAGCAGTAGTAACCGTAATTTTAAAGTGTTTTTACCAGAAGATAACAGGCGCTTTTCTTCTGTAAGTAATTTATGAAATGCCAATTTTAGAAGTATGCATCATTTGCAATTTTGTGTTGAAAGGCGCACAGGTAATGGGTTTGAATTCGTGTTGTCATTAAAAAAAGAATAATAAAGTTTGGGCCTTATTTGTGGCTTCTTTTGTATGATTTACCTCATTAATTCTTAATCCTTTTCCATTCACTCTTTTCGCTTTGTGGTTTGAAGTGAAGAACAGATTTTTATCGATGTTGATTAAGATTTAAATTCACAAGACAATCTTATGCAGATTTAACTGTCATAAAACCTGCATTTAATAGTTACATCATTTACATCAGCATGTCTCTCCAGGCGGTCTACGACTACAGTGAAGCGGCATTGCCGCACTTTGAGATGAAAGCACCACATTTCATACCATGGGCATATGTAACATGAACAAGATTACATGACTGTGGAGACATTTCAGATTCTGGGGAGCATTGGTATTGGGTCATCTTGAAAAGATAGGCGCCATCAGGTCATTTTTAGAGTTTCTATATAAAGACAGTCCAAAACTACAGGTAAAAGTGGATTTATGACATAGAGAATTCAGAATCAAATGTTATGGAAATGAAATATTTCAGAAAAAAAGAAAAACGTTGTGGGTGCCCATTTTTAGAAAAGGGGATATTTTCATTAATTTTCCAAATTGCCATGCATGCATCTTTTGACAAAAGCACCCAGTTTAGCCCACATTTTTATATGCCATAGAAACAAATTTAGAGGTAGAGACATGCGAGATTTAGCCCTTCGTCTCATGGGGACCATCTTTGAAAGATATGGCCAAAAGAAGGACACTTTTTATATAAACATAGACAACATATGAATTCGAGATACTTCAGATAAGAATTCTTTGATTATGTCTGTGATTCAATAAAACACATAAACAAATTTAAAAAAAAAGAATTCTTAGGGGATAAAATAATTCATAAAAAGTGGGCCAGGTGTCTATTTGGAGGAAGGGGGAGGGGGTTAGAAATTGATTACCAGAAAGTCCCCAACAAGCAAAGACCTGCAGAATAAACAAATTTAGATGCACTGCTTAGGGACGCGTGACCATCTTTTAAAAATGACCGCCATACGGAATTCAAAGGGGAAAAAAGTGCAAAAAATGGGTGCTAAGTCTAGGGGCTATTTGGGAAATTAATAAAAGTGGCCGATGAATTTTGAATGATTGTTACTCGCTATTATGAATGCAAGTTTAATGATATAAAAGCAAAATACCTTGCTTGAAACGCTTACTACTTTAAATACTTGAATTGCGAAAGACGCTGTCAACAGCGTTTTTTTTTTTTTGGGGGGGGGGGGGGGTTTTGTTTTTTGTTTTTTTGCTAAATTAAATGAAAGCTTTATCAAATGTACTGGCAAAGGAGCAAATTTGGCTTGGAAAACCCTGTGTTTCCTCTTTCAAAATGCAACTAAATTTCGGAGAAATTCACATTAAAAAAAATCCATGATGGTAACAGCGATGGCATCATCCATGAAGATAACTTCTCAAACTTCCACTTCATCTAATACAACAATCTCTGTAGATATCAACGAGTGTATGGCTGAAACAGATAACTGTCATACAGATGCTACGTGCAACAATACAAAAGGAAGTTTCATTTGTACGTGTGACGAGGGATTCTATTTCGATTAGAAGGGGTGATTATTTCTAACAGGTTTCTAATGTAAAACAATGAATTTTTTAGAAATTGCATGTTTGTGTATTTTCATCTTCAGCATGTCCAGTATCAATTTAGTTTTTTTATTGGTCATCTTTATTGTTGTTTCCTAATTTATAAAGTGTACTCTAAATGTTTCCTTTTGTGTCTTAGATATCAACGAGTGTGACAACAGTACAGACAATTGTCATACAAATGCTACGTGCAACAATACCGAAGGAAGTTTTATATGTACGTGTGACGAGGGTTTCTCTGGCAGTGGAACAACATGTGCAGGTAAACGTCTTATTTCAAGTTCAAGAAACGATCAGTGATAATTTCAAACAATACATTTTCTAGAAAATTCCTGTTTCTCTGTTTTGTCTCCGTTTCATTTTTTTTCTTTTTTTTGTTGTTGTCATCTTTATTGTTGTTTCTTTTATGTCTTAGATATCGACGAGTGTACGAATAATACAAACACTTGTCATCCCAATGCAACGTGCACCAATACCGAAGGAAGTTTCACATGTGCCTGCAACGCAGGATTCCTTGGCAATGGAATCGTATGTAATGGTAAGAGTTTTGTAATATCTCTAATTCAAAAGGATCTTGATAATGATAAAGATGATGATGATCATAATAATTATTACAATAATTAGAATTTTGATTATGATGTGAATGTTATTTGTGATGATAATAAAAATAATAACATAGTAATTATGACAGTGATAGTAGTAAAAATGATAATGATGATAATAATGATAAAATTAGTAATAATATCAGTGATGACTATAGTGCTAACCATAATTTTAAAGCGTTTTTGCCAGAAGCTACCAGGCGCTTTTCTTCTGTAATTAATTTACTAAATGCCAAATTGAGAATTATGCATCATTTGCAATTTTCTGTTGAAAGGCGCACAGGTAATGTATTTGAATTCGTGTTGTCATTAACAAAAAAGAATAATAAAGTTTGGGCCTTATTTGTGGCTTCTTTTGTATGATTTAGCTCATTAATTCTTAATCCTTTTCCATTCACTCTTTTCGCTCTGTGGATTGAAGTGAAGAATAGATTTTATCGATGTTGATTAAGATCTAAATTCACAAGACAATCTAATGCAGATTTAACCCATTCGTAACAGGAATTATTTAAAGCATAATTTGATCAGCTTTCATTCTTCCTATTGGCAACACCAACATTTTCTATTTTATTGCTACATTTTTCTTATAAAATGTTATGTATCTGAAATGAATATAAATTGACAGAAATTATGATGAAAAGTAAAAAAATTGGCCAATTTGCAGGGGAAAACGGTGATTTTAAACTTTCTATCGCATTGCCAATTTAAGGATTTTAA
The DNA here is from genome assembly GCA_029962745.1 of Echinometra lucunter. Lineage (NCBI taxonomy): Eukaryota > Metazoa > Echinodermata > Echinoidea > Camarodonta > Echinometridae > Echinometra > Echinometra lucunter. The sequence continues at coordinate 26,105,991 of CM057151.1, forward strand.
TGCTTATTTTCCTTTAAAAAATTTTCAGCATCAAACAACGAATATTGACGCAACCAAAATGGGCACAGTTCGTGTAGAATTTTTTGCTCTTTCTGCTCATGTATTTGGTATGATTTTCAAGGCTTTGCATCGAAAGATATTAGGCCAAACCACAAAATGTGGACCTCTGTCACGAATGGGTTAACTGTCATAAAACTTGCATTTAATAGTTATATCATTTACATCAGCATGTCTCTCCTGGCGGTCTACGACTACAGTGAAGCGGCATTGCCGCACTTTGAGATAAAAGCACCACATTTCATACCATGGGCAAATGTAATATGAACAAGATTAGATGACTGTGGAGACATTTTATATTCTGGGGAGCATTGGTATTGGGTCATCTTGAAAAAATAGGCGCCATCAGGTCATTTTTAAAGTTTCTATATAAAGACAGTCCAAAACTACAGGTAAAAGTGAATTTATGACATAGAGAATTCAGAATCAAATGTTATGGAAATGAAATATTTCAGAAAAAAAGGAAAACGTTGTGGGTGCCCTTTTTTAGAAAAGGGGATATTTTCATTAATTTTCCAAATTGCCCTGCATGCATCTTTTGACAAAAGCACCCAATTTGGCCCACATTTTTATATGCCATATAAACAAATTTAGAGGTGGAGACATGCGAGATTTAGCCCTTCGTCTCATGGGGACCATCTTTGAAACATAGGGCTAAAAGAAGGACACTTTTTATATAAACATATGCAAAAACAACATATGAATTCGAGATACCTCAGATAAGAATTCTTTGATTATGTCTGTGATTCAATAAAACACATGAACAAATAAAAAAGAATTCTTAGGGGATAAAATACTTCATAAAAAGTGGGCTCGGTGTCTATTTGGAGGAAGGGAGGGGGGGGGGGGGCTAGAAATTGATTACCAAATAGTCCCCAACAAGCGAAGACCTGCAGTATAAACAAATTTAGATGCACTGCTTAGGGACGCGTGGCCATCTTTTAAAGATGACCACCATACGAAATTCAAAGGGAAAAAAGTGTAAAAAATTGGTGCTAAGTCTAGGGGCTATTTGGGAAGTTAATAAATATGGCCGATGAATTTGAATGATTGTTACTCGCTATTATGAATGCAAGTTTAATGATATAAAAGCAAAATACCTTGCTTGAAACGCTTACTACTTTAAATACTTGAATTGTGAAAGATGCTGTCAACAGCGTTTTTTTTTTTTTTTTTTTTTTTTTGGGGGGGGGGAGGTTTTGTTTTTTTTTTTTTTTACTAAATTAAATGAAAGCTTTATCAAATGGACTGGCAAAGGGGCAAAACTGGCTTGGAAAACCCTGTGTTTCCTCTTTCAAAATGCGACTAAATTTCGGAGAAATTCACATAAAAATTCCATAATGATAACAGCGATGGCATCATCCATGCAGATAACTTCTCAAACTTCCACTTCATCTAATACAACAATCTCTGTGGGAACCCACTTCTCAAGCCCCTTCCATTTTTGATACAAAAACTTCTTTAGGAACAACGACAAAGACGCCGACAACTTCTCAAACTTCTACCACATCTGATACAACATCTTCTGAAGGAACAACTTTATGGTCACTAAAAACTTCTCACACGTCTACCAAATCCGACACAACTACTGTTCTTGAAACAGCGACAACAGCATCAACTTCTCAAACTTCTGCTACTCACGATATAAAAACCTCTCCTGGAACAGGTAGAAATAAACAAGGAATTTTGACGACTGTATCCTCGACGACTGTGTTGGAAACTTTTAAGCCAATATCAACAACCTCTGATTCAGTGCCGAGTACCATGAGTACTATTATGCCTAGTGAAGCTAGTACATGATGTATTTCGCCTCCTCTTCAGGGTGCTCCATCCCCATGCAGGACCCCGCCTGTTTAGGTGTTAGCCCCCCCCCCCTCAAAAAAACTTTCTGCGACCCCTGTGCTATACTCCATTCTTTACACTGAGATGTTTTTTCCACTCTGCACTCAGTATGCATTTTAATTTTCTGAGAGTTAATAACTCAGTTCCTGAAAAAGTAATGCATAATGTGTCATTTATATTGTTTTATTATTTTTTGTTATCATTTTTATTAGTATTGTTATTATTATTATTATTATTATTATTATTATTATTATTATCATTATTATTATTATTATTATTATTATTATTATTAACATTATTATTTTATTGTTATTATTATTATCATCATCATCATCATTATTGCTAGTTTATCATGTCACTCTCACTTTATCATGTTTATCATTACCATTAGTAGTCGTAAATTACACAGTATGCATTTTGAATATCTATCCCCTTTTCTGATTTATATTGCATAATTTGTTTATTTCATTCATTGATCCTTTAAAAACTGTTAAGAAGTAGTTTCCTTAAATAATTCAACATTTTGCCTGTTATTCCAGTTACCATCTTTCAACCATAGGCACGATGATCAATTCAAGTTTACTAATTTATTCTGTCTGATTCTTAATATTTAAAGTGACTTTGAGATGAGCTGGACATGACCCCACAAGTATCAAAATGATTCATGAGACTATATGATGTTTTAATCTATAAGGCGATGAGAATATTGTGGTCAGGTGGTAAAATATTTCGATCTTGATAATAAGCAGTCACTTCTGGAAACTTTGAAAAAACTGCGGGATAAACTCGTTCATTTTTAACCAAATGAATTGACTACTACTACTTATTCTGTATGTGTTACCACCAGTCATTAATGGATTGGATAAAACCCTTTTGTTTGTTGACTGAAAAAAGCTTTAGCATGATGAATTAAGATTTGACAGTCCGTATATGTTTCTGTGTTGATACAGTCAATCTTATATATGTTACAAGATGATGATCTACTTTGCCTGTTTTTTCTATACACAGCGACAGTCACAGTGCCTTCAACGGCTTCTGCAATAGAACCAACTTCTGCTTCGTCAACTTCGACCCCCGCACCAATAGAAACGAGTGAGAGTGTATAATGTATTAATCATTCATATTGCATAAACAATTTTAAAAGGTTAAAGATTGCATAGTATCCTGGTCTAGACCCATTGCCGAATGCAGGCTACTCCAGTGACCAATCTGCTAATTTGATATGATATATTTACTGATTTCAAATCTGAAACACTGATACAATTTTGTCGTTTTTCACACATTCAAATTACATAAAATCTGTAAAAAAAAAAAAAAAAAAAAAAAATGTTATGTAATGGAACAATGTCAAAGGAAGTTTATACCACTTGGACCACCTGTATTTGAAAAATCGTGTTACCCATCCCCTTATAATTCGGTACCCATTTCCTTTCATTACGTAATGAAAGAAAAGGTTGGTAATTTGGTACAATCAGTATCTTTGCAGTTCTTTTGCATAATGCATATAGAAGACTCCCCCAGACCTATAACGTCTCGAAATGAATGCGGGAACCACTTCTAAATGAAAGAATGTGAAATCTTCTCCATCAAGCTCTCTTTGTACACGTGCATTGTCTGTCTTGCAGGTTGTACAATTCCACCAGATGTAACAGCTGCCACAGAGTGTGATAATAGTGTCCAAGTCGAGACGTCCTGTGACTTTACATGCAAGGATATCAATGGGACCAGCCCTCACCAATGTACATCCACCATGTCCAGGGGAATATGGCACCCACCGGCCCCTGATTGTGCAAGTAAGAAATCATACTCGACTCAAGTAATGAGATTGGTCTTGTCGCATTGTTTCAGTTGCTTCGAGAGATGATAGATGATACAGCATATATCTCTGTATCCTTGAGCTTGTTTTGCTTTTGGTGACTATGTTTCCTACTAATAATGTACATTACAGTTCACAATGCGCTTCTTGATATACATAGCTATAGGGGACCTATATATAATTATTTGAGAAGCTTGAATATCACGACTTGGTTTTGCACCAGACGTCATGTTTAGAAATACCTTTGATCTTTCAGACCTCCGCTGGGTTTGAGGGGCAAATTTTACATGTACACAGACACATTGATTGGTAATAATAGTAATGGTAGGCCTACATAATTTTCTCGAGGAGACCCAGGGCCGGACTGGCCGTGGAAAGTTTCGGGGAGTTTCCTGCACGGGCCCCGGCCTTATACACAAAAGGAGCCGGGAAACTGGCAAAAGTCGGTCAAAAGCAACAACACGGTCTACAATGGTCCAGTGCCCCTGTTCTTAAACTGTGGCCCGGGGCCGGTCCGCATGGGCTCCGCCAAAACCATCGAATTAAAAAATATAAGAATAGTTCCATTTTCATTAGGTGTAGCTATGATTTTGGAAAACATGAGAAAATAGGATGACAGTGATTAATTGTAGGTATCAAACCAGAATGGGCTTAAATAGCCAACCTCCATAAAACGTACAATTAGAGTAAGCAGGTATAAGAGCAGTGCAATGCTTTCATCAGGTGTTCATCGTAATATGTCTGTCATATTCTTTTATATGACTAAACTGAGTTTTAGTTTTCCTATCTCTCTACACTCGCTGGCAGAAATAAGAAACTTGAGGGTTAATATCCGATCTGGAGAAGTCCGCCTCTTACACTAATATATAAATTACAGAGTCCGCGACATAATTTCAGAAAAAAGTCCTCCCCTTGGATGAATATGAATAACTCGGGGTGTAGTGCCTTTTGAATAAGTTTCAACATTATCAAAATTGAGATTTTCTTGCTCGAACGCTACGCGTCCTTGCGTAATTAGTGCATAATTATTCATTAGGCTCTTTAAAAGTAACTTTAAGCTTTCCTAAAAACCTTTCTCATAAAATTGTTAATCACTTAACCAGTGTCAATTTCTTGGTGACTCACTTCGCTTGCTCGCAAAATTCAAATACTGAACAGTCGATTAAAAAAACAAAACAAGCCAAAAACCCCCCAAAAACAAACAACCAAGAAACGTCACGGGGGGGGGGGGGGGGAAGTACTCGCCTAATGTAGTATATGAGGGTGTGCCGCTCTAATGGGTCATTTATTTTGCATGAAATCCCTAAACATGGGGTATGGTTTTGAGTCGGAAAATCCCCAAACATGCCCCGCATTTTTTAAAAAACATCGGTAACTTCACTGTTTAGAATTCTACCAATATGACCCTTAAAAATGGGTACGGGTATGGAACCTTGAGCGGCACACCCCCGTCGGAACCAAATTTGAGTACCCCCCCCCCCCGGGACGTCACCCTGGTAAAATGAAAAATGAGGTTAGTACGCCTTTGATACGATAATTTTCATACGCATTATGAATGGGAAAATCTAGGAGTTAGGTTGGTCGGTCACATCAGTCCCAGTCCCGGGTCCAAGTCCGCCCTGTAGACATGTACCTATATTCTTTGATTTGTAAAATTAAATGTAACGTTGTATTTCCTCCAAATATATACAGGTTTAGGAACAAATTCTGTCGTAGACATGAACAAAGCGCGAAGGAAAAGACGAGATACTTTGCCTTTAGACAGTGCGGTGGTTATAACAGTACAGGAGACGGTAAGAACTTGTGGTACATTAATCGTTTCTCATATGAGTTGATAAATTATAAGCTGCGGTGAAATGTAGTCTTAATTTTGCTTTTGTCAGTGTGTCTTCTAGGATCATTGTTTTCCTAATGAAATAATAGCGTAACTTTGAATATTGCAGAATTTAAAAAAATGACATGGCCCCCTCTTAATCCCCTAAAAACAAAGTACATCTAACAGAAAGAAGTACATCTAACAGAAAGAAAGAAAAAGGGTAAAACAGTAAAGATAAAGTTAAAAAGAAAAAAGGGAAAACCTGGAAGCACTCGCATTTTAAGTTTCTCAACCAACAGACCAATGCCGTATTGTCTTTTAGACAGGAAATTGGTATGCATCTTGTCTCTCTATCTAATGTTATGCTATTGTTCTACTCGCATTTTAAGTATCTTATCCAATGTCGGTTATACGAAAAGAAAATGGTTCGCATCTTGTCTTTTTATCTAAGGTTATACATGTACTATTCTTCTACTCATAAAACGTTATTAATATAATTGCAAGGAGTCGAACGGCAAGACGACCTAAAATAGAAATTTTTTAAAGGAGATATAGGCCTGTGACTAAAAGCCTATTCCTATCGTACCAAATATGAGAAAGGAAAATGCTGATAAAATGTATGTTAATAAAATCATTAGAATGGAGTAGCAATACACTAGAACCTGTTCTCAGTATCTTAAAAACCCATTTCTTTTTGTCGCTCGTTCGCTACGCTCGCTCAAATCTAAAACATAATTATTTTCGAGCAGCAATCACTCTTATTCCCTCATCAACATGTCCAAATATCAATATTTTTGCAGCAAGGTGTCAAAGTGTCCTAGCATTCTGTGGGAAGATGTACATCATCAAAATAATTATATGTTTATTTCAGTGGCAATTCTACGTTTTAATTTTAATTTTTTAAAATAGAGTTTTTTGTCGCTAGCTCGCTTTGCTTACATATAAAAACAAAATGATTTTTAGATGGCAAGCGACGAGCCAAAGAGCGTCATATTTGAAGGTTAGGTGATCGAATATACTATTTAGATATCTTTGAGGCATATATAAGAATGTATATTTTTCGTCGCTTGCTGCGCTCACTCGTACAACAGTTAGATAGAAGATAGTTTGGGAATGAAAACAAATTGGGCATGCAAGCGAATTGGCCACATATGTGATTTAGATACCTTATAAGCCTACAGTGTGTTTTGACGACGAAATTTTTATCTTCAAAAGAAAGTGTTTTTCCTCTCTCACTTCGCTCGCAATATTTTAAAACAGGGTGTTTCTGAACAGCAAAATATTGTACCAGCGAGATGCTAGAATAGAGTAATATTTGGCAGCGAGATGACCTGTATTATCATTAAAATATCTGACAGGCCCACAGTATATTTTGATGAAATTTTTTTCCTCGCTTGCTTCGCTCGCTCGTATTATACAGAAACAGCTAGGCCTACGTGGTTTGGACAGTAAACAATATTTGGCAGCAAGGTTGTCAAATATACCATTCAAAATAATCTCATAAAGTGCCATAGAGTGTATTCTGATGACAAAAGAACTTGGAATTTTTGACTCGCTCGCTTGCAAAATAAGGAACAGGATGTTTCATACTCGAAAAGAAGAGTCAACTAAAAAAGAGAAAAAGAAAAAGAAAAGAGGCCCCTTAGTATTCCATTCAAGTAATAAGGATCTACCTCCGCGATATTGTTTGAAAACGATTTTTGTGTGTGGTTAATTGAAGGGACGGTAGATTAGACTTAGAATTAGACTTTGCTTAGTCGATTGTTCACGCTTGAATTCCACGCCCTTTCCCCGCTTGGTCGCTTTGCTCCCTCGCCGAGGATATTCGGCATCAATTATCCCCCCAACTGCGAACACAAATCGACACCCATGACATTCATAAATTCCTATTATCGAAATTTAAGGGAGCGGGGGAACTGTTGAAGGATGAAAATGTCCACAAAGGCATTCCGAATAACGATGTGCAAATTTATTATGTTACTTCTCGCTATGACCAAAGTAACCCGCACAATGTACACGATTAGAGATATACCACTTAATTTGTATCCTCTTGGCTGCACTAAGAAATGCTCCTATAATTTATATTATGGAAGAAAATGGAATTTTGGAAGATCTTTGAAAATGCATTTTGTACATATCACAGAGGGTCTAAACACATCTATACCCTGTGAACTGAAGTGATTGGTGTACATGACTTGTATACATTGTAAAATTCGTATAAGATGGTATTATACTAAATAATGTTAAGACAGTCCATATTCATAATGTTGTGTAATTAACTAATTTTCAGTATTCTTTCCCTTTCTTGTCTCATCCAAACTCTGCACTTTGCAGTTTGAATTGGAAATACTCGGCCTTGATACAACCTACCTTGTTAATGTGACGGCCACCAGTGGTCAGAGTTTATCAAACGGAAGTACTCAAATGACCTTCGTCATAAACGTCATGTACACCTCAGACGTGAATGTCAGTGACCTGGTCACAGAGGTCGAAGAAGTTCTTTTGGGAGTGGATAACTTCACAGTGATTTCCGTCAGTGTTTCAGGTGGAGCATGTACCATCCATACATTTAAAACTATTTATGATAATTTTGATGTAATTTCATCGCTTTTACTTAATGCACTCAAGAAAGCTCTATTTTGGACAACTTCACAAAACAAAGCTCTTTTTGAAACGTTCATTTAAGGAAGCTCTCTTTTTTTTATTATAAAGTTCATTCCAAAAGCCTTCTTTTGGAAATTTCATTCAAGAAAGTTCTTTTTGGAAACTTCATGATAATGAGTAATCATCAAAATTCGTGATGTAGTATAGTTTTGTGATGATCATGCATAAGGTTATCATGCTCAACAATCCATCACCTAAGATGCCACCCACACTCTGTGACAGAAAATGGAATAAACTACCTGAAATTCTATGCAGCCACCAACGATATTGATAATTTATAGTTGATTTATTCATTTTTATATGAACATTGCAAAACACATGTTAATATTAACTGCATTAGTGTGATATTTCATATTCTATTCATTACATCTGAGACATTTTCAATACAGTAAGAGAAATTACATATAAATGAGAAAAGGTGTGTATTTTGCACACTAATGCATAAAAATATGCATATAATCAAAATGTGATATAGGAGGGTTACAGCGTATGCAGGAAGCTTGAAATACTCTTATTTCTGTCAAATTTGACTCGGAATGGCGTCAGCTGGGAGCCACTTCTATTCGGAGTCCAAGTGACTCGGATATCCGAATTAATTTAACTCGGAATGGCATGAATGGAGTTACTTTGACTCGAATTTAGTCGATTTTCAGTTGACGCCACGCCATTCCGAGTCTAATTCGGGAATCCGAGTCACTTTAACTCAGAATAGAGTTGACTCCCAGCTGACGCCATTCCGAGTCAAATTTGACATTGCGGAAATAAGAGTGTATTACTTATTCGGGTAATAGTATGACTGTAAGGAATATTTGATAATGTGTAAAAAATGATTTGAAAAATACAAAATAAATATGTATCATTGTTTGAAGCGCTGAGTGTACATCATAAAGTGCGTCCCTCCCGAAAAGTTTACAGCTGGAAATATTCTTGCCATCTGAGCATTGCAAAGTATTTTTTTATGAAATTTTCATACCGTTTGGATGACCCAGGGTCGCTTCTATCAAATTACATCCAAAGAATTCAAAAATATTTTACGCTTGAGAGTGCAGACGTAACTTTTATGAAAGGGTGCAAAACTTGAGCTTGAAGTGGTATTTATTCTGTTTAGTATAAGTGGGGCTGAGATTAGTGTAAACTCTGAATCAACTGAATCAAAGAAACTTAACGGGAAAATAACTGTGAATAAAGGATGAAGCATCTTTTGGAAAACTTACGATCATGAGTAGTATAGTTAAGTTTTGTGATTAATATACGACATAAAAATTAAATGAAATGTAAATATTTTGGCATGGTATTTTGTAGAGAATGAGAATGCCAAACATTTGACTGATTTTGTTATGTTATCTTGCCACAGATCTAGGTGACATTTGCTCTTCGGCGCCCTGTAAGAACAACGGCGACTGTCAGGTTGATTACAGCACATTTGATTTCACTTGCAGGTAAGTTTCCTTAAATTCACTAATCCACATGATATCTGGCAACTATTGCACGACTTGTAACTTTACCAGATTTGCAAATTGTGCTTCAAAATCAGAATCTATTTTCATCAAGCCTGTTAAAGCTGTATGAGGTATACAGTGTCGCTGTTACTAGTATTCAGAAAAATGTTGGGAGTAAATGCACATTCTGACCAAATCAATCATTCTAAGAAAGAGGGAGAGAGAGTGAGGGGGGGGGGGGGCAGGATTCATCCGATTAAATAGGATGAATATGACCAGGGTGCTTGTGGGGGATATTTTTAGTGTGCAGTTTGCAGTAATATAAATCATTACTTTGTGGTAAGACGACAGCTATGTAACATGTTCTTTCTTTCAGATGCATAAACGGTTACTCTGGCACTGTATGCGAGATCAAAACCGATTATGTACTCCTTGCCATCCTTGTCCCCATCTCAATCCTTGTCATCCTCTTCACCATCCTCTTCATCATCCTTGTCGTTTATTACCGAGTTCGTCTTCACAAAATGGATGGGTATACAAGGAAGCCCACCCGTTTGAAGAAAGATGCTCTTCCGTACGATAACGCCACGAAAGAGTTTTACCTTACTGAAGATAAGAAAAACGATCAAGACCAGAGGACGCATGAGAAGGGAGCTACGGCCACGGGCCTCCGATTCAGTAAAGAGATCAACGTAAGTACTGAAAACATCTGAAATCCCTTCACTAGCGTCACCAACGCCAGGGGCGTAGATAGCGGGGGGGGGGGGGGGGGGGGGATGCATTCCCTGACATTTTGAGGTGGACTCAATTAAATTCAAATTCAATTTATATATGTGTGTACAAAAAATATGTGTACGAATGGGTTAATCACCCCCCCCCCCCCCGAGGTATGAGGAATTGTCTAAACTAATGCCAAACGCCTTTGTATTTTGTATTGCTAGCTTTGCATTGATAATTGATTGCAGATTATGATTTTTGTTAAGCTCATGGGTCTGGGAAAGTATAGTAGTGGTGGTGGTGGTGGTGGGGGAGGGGGAGGGTTGTTATCCCCTCTTGCATCTTCCAACCTATGCTTCTCAGAGGAGAATGAGATTACAGCAAATATCCCCATATACTTAACACGGACGTTATGCTAACCCTAACTTAATACACGCTAGCATTAAAAATTATCATTGATTTGAAAAAAGAGGAAGTTTTGAGACTCGAATATGACAATGATGCTATTCATGTTGTTTTCAGTTAAGTACGATTTGTCCGATTTCATTTCCAGGCCCGTATGCGAGAGAGATCTCGAGAGATTGAATTGCAAGAACAACATCCATCAACGTCTTACCATGATCCTACAAGTAGACATCGAAGTCAAACTGACCCGGTACACGGGGCAAGAAGCCTTCACAATAGTTCGGTGGCGACCAACCCAGGATTCCAGAGGCACCCAGACGATTTCCGCAGCACGGAAAATCATTCCTTGAGACAGGAGACTGGCAACACCAAGAGCACAGTCTATAACAAGGCAGCAAAATTACATCAGAACCATCTATATGAGAATACTTCCCGCGGTAACCATAGCTACCAAACAGCATTCGACTCCACTGATGTAGCTTATAATAAAGGACGATTCAGACGGAGTGTGGATGATAGAAACATGGTGCCAAGGGGGAGATCGAGAGGTAGCAGTGTGCCTGGTGATGCTCACAGAACGAACGGTGTTAGTGACACACGACTTTGATACCTCAGTCACATCGAGGAGACCGATACCAGGGCTGAGTTGCTCGAAACCATCACACGACTAAGTTCATGGAGATCCCAGTAAAACGGTATTAATTCTACGACACACTTTTCAGTGGAATGTCCAAGAAGTTAGGTTCGTGACGGTTTCGAGAAACGGTCCCCAAACTGACATTATTCACACTCTAACCCACTCACACACCCGCACGCGCGCGCACACACACACACACACACACACACATATATGCAGGTGTCAGTAAAACTGAATTTTGCTTGTCGATATTTTAGAAATATTATTATTGATTAGATAAACAAATATTTTGTAATCAATATTACTACGAAAACTATAAAATGCTTAAATGTATTGCATTATTTTGTACACAGACTATTTTTACAATGTATATATCTTGTCATATATTCTCTTCTTTTTCATATGTAAACTAGATGTTTATACTGTTCATGCTATGCTGTTGTACTTTGAGTCGCATGATTTTAAACCCAAACCAAAGGAGCTGAGAATTCGCATTACATTTCAGGTTGAAGTATTTTTTTCAGAAAAAATACCGCAGTGACGGCAAGTCTTTTCTACTTAGAATCACTCTAAACAACAGAAACGTAGAACCTATCTTCAGCCCAGCGGCGTAGGAGCTAGAAGGGGCATGGCCTTTACAAGAGAAATGCCCCTTCCAAGTAAAAAAAAAACAAACGGTCCATCATCTACATTTGCTTTGTATAGAATTAGTGTTCTGTTTGAGGCAGCATAATAAACGCTTTCAGCCGGGAAAAAAGGTATACCTATCAAGGAAGATACCCTAGTTGGATGGTAAGGGCATATCGGGAAGGAGAAGAAGGGGATTTTACCCACAAGAGGCCGGGTGTAATTTTTTTTCGCCATCCCCACATTCCGTAGCTTTTGATGAGATATGTTGCAAATTGTACTTCAAAATCAGAAAGGACAAATATCTGTAGTTCAGTAGTTTATACATCGGCACGTAGGCACAAGAAATCAATAAAAAAAAAAAAAAAAGCTGTAAAGGCATTATTATTTCCATATTTCGACTTTAAGTCTCTTTAGCCTCAAAATATCGAAAGACATGTAATTCTATCTTAAGGGAGTCTTTGTTTATTGTGTCTATAAAGTATATCTATAATCGCAAGTGATTCACGAATAAATTAAGTAAATATTTAACAGTATAGATAACTAAATACAAATGAATAAAAATGAAGCTTAAATATACCGTTTACAGTGGTTTATGTGTTACACTTGGTTGGCATGTATAAAGACATTCGTGACATAAGTCACGTAATATCATAATCACGTAATATCTATAATCAATAATCATAATCGCTATAAAGTCCGATGTTCAAAATGTCTAAACGATTTATGTTTCGTTTTTCGTACTGAGCTTTCCCCTAGACAAAAAGAAAATTCATGAAATCGGACTATGGACCATTGATGAATTTAATCATTTTCAATGTGATAAGAAACAAAATAATTACATGTATTTCGTACTCATTAATAATATTAGTACATTTTTATTTAAGTGGTATCTTTCTTTTCTGCATTTTCTTAATCATGGTCTAAATCAATTTGATGATAAAATTTGCATATTCATATTGCTTTACGAGATACGCTCCGGAACGGTATCACTCAATTATTTCTAGGCAGTTCTGATTTAATGGATCTTTATCTAAAGATCCATTAAATCAGAACTGCCTAGAAATCCACAACATCAGGTACACATTGTAGTCAACACATCAACTTGCGATGTTGAATATGGTGACAACGAAATTTTCTATGCGCATTGCGCACCAAGAGATATTTAAATAATATGGACTGGCCTGGATAGAGATGTGGCATATATTGCCCAAATCAGATCATATTAGATCATGATAATTATGAATCTAATGAGGGCAATATATAAAAGTCATATCTCGGAAAAAAGCCAGTCCCTAGACTTCTTGAGCAAATTCATGACAAAAATGAAAGTTGATTATACATGTACTAACCATGCCTTCTGTTTTTGTCTCGACTTCATTCACAGTGATTTCCAAAATTAGTTTTCTATGTCATATTCCATGAACTACAGGGGAGCATTTCATGAAGAGTTTTGTCGGTGATTTTCACCCACTAATTTGCTTTCAGGCAATCAGATGCGAGGATTTTTAGTAGCTTGTAACATTTGTAGGTGATTTTCCCCGACAAAACTCTTCATGAAACGCTCCCCAGGTTCCACTTAAATACATGCGCGCAGTAATATGAAAATTTCATCGCACTCGAGTGTGATGTGCGAAATATGGACCTGGCTTTCTGATTGATAAGGATTTTTCTCTAAATTGAGTCGATATGATTTAAAAATTGTCCTGCTCAGATGTCATGTATAGATAATAATAAAATATTCCATCATTGCAAAAGTACTCAGACATTTCTATCATCAGCTCCAATAGGCAAAATATCGTCATACAGTTTTTCATTTTCTTCATCATCCTTTGTTGTTGGCAGAGGGAGCGCGTTTTTTGCTCTTCGGAGCATAGCGGGTGTTCTTGAACGAGTTCTTTCCTTTGGCTTCTGTTTAGGAGATATAATGCACCCATTGACATACCTCGGATTGGACGCTGTAGCTTCAAGTAATTGAGTCTTCATGCTGAAATCAGCTGTTGGATCGGGCGACAGCGGTGGGATATCGGACTCGCTCATTCTAGGAGGTATCATAGGACTTGGCGTTTGTCGCAGTTCAATGGAAGGTCTCGATTTTCTTTTCGTTGCTGGACGCCGCGGCTGCCGCATGGAAGAAAATGCTCGAATAGCAGTCGTATACCCATTAGAATCCACCTGGCTTAGAATTTCTTTAGGGCGAGATGAAACAAATTTCTTTCCTGATGTGGCATTTGAGTTATGAGGAATGTCACTCATACCTCTTGGGCGTATTGAGGTAGCCTTACCAATAGGTTTCACAACCGGTGATGCCCTTGGTCGTAATGGAGGAGTTACTCCCACTGATGGTTTTCTTGCTAAGGCAATAGGAGCCGGGGCGGTTGAACAGCCACTGCCAGGAGTCCTCTCCGGAAATGAAGGTTCCACTCCAGGAGATCGTGTTCCTGCAATCAGAGCTGTGTATGTACCATCTGATGGTGGGTTCGCACGATGGGATGGCAGTGGCAGCGGATCAGTGTGGGTTCTTCCATGATTACCCACGTCTGCAAGTATATCACTCTCACGACTCCGATGGTTCTCGCGTTCATACTCCCCATTATTGTGATCATGCATCGGTTTCTCGTTCTCTAGCACTACAGCATAAATCGAGTTGTCATGTTCATGCGCACCAGGTCTCGATCTCTTTGTCTGAAAGCGATCCAAACCCATTTTGATCTTGGCATTATCGGCATATGGATAGTCATATTCCTCGTCGTCGTAAGGCTCTAAATCATCAAGATCACGATGGTACATGACGCTGCTGGTGACACTATCCATTTCTATCTCGCATCCTTGAACAACTCTCGACATGGAACTGTAGTCATCATTTTCGATGTAGCCACTGGTCATATCCTGGTCCCTGCGAATCTTCGCGACAAGCGAGGGACGTACTTCATAAATGGTCTCTTCTGGCATGCGATGCGTTGCTACGGAAGGAACATCCGCAGATGTAACATTGGTTGATTCTGTAGTTCTAGGCAGTGGATCAAAGAGTACGCTCCCGGGTCGGTTCCCAGTTTGTCGCAGACCAGTGTAATTGCAGAGACTGGGCAGTCGGTAAGGCAGGGCGTGTGGTAATTGCGGATTGGGAAAGTGGGCTCGAGGAGTTGGTGGCACATGGTTTGAACGGTCCACTCTTCCTGCAGAGTGAATGTATAATCAAGTTTTATAGCCATTTATCAAAACGATCTCACTTTTTGTATGACAAAACATATGAATGATATATCTGTTTTCTGCAATGCAATGTGTATGTAATCAAATTTCGTATTGGGAAGTAGCAAATCAAAATCCAAAACAGTGCAACGTTTGTTCGAATTGTAATATACACTCACACGTACGCACACACACAAACACGCGCTCACACAACCAGATTGATATAAAATGATTGGGAGATAGTTATTACAAAACCACTACCGAATAGGACGCATATAAGCCTATATGTTTAAAGTTTAAAACAAGTTTCATTTCGTATGTGTGGAATTGCTAAGCGTGTAATGAATTAAATGTAATATTGTTTTTAATGTATCAGAACATAGTAAGTGAATTGCTGAAATATGCATAGATTGCAGATTTGCATAACCTGCCTACAATGGACTCTCTTTATGAGTCATTCGAATGAATGACCGCGGTCCAGAATCCTATAGCATGTTATACTATGCTGTAACAAAATGAAACAACAGGTCTGCTTATTATGGATCTAAAACATCATGATTACCTTCATTCCTCTCTCTTTGCTGTTTCATCATTGCTGCTCGTATTTTCTTCCTGCAGAAAATATATAAGATTAAACATATGATATTTATCATGTTTATCCCTGACCAATTACAGCTTTTATTTTACTAACGTCGCATATATGTGACCGAATATACGTAGTTTTTGAGCAATTTAAAAGATGGAAAAATCAAAGAATATCAAATGAATAACTGAAATCATATCAAAATTCTCGAGAGTTTTTTGTTGTTGTTGTTCGCCTTAAGTTTCTCACATGGAGAACCATTAAATAAGTCGGCAAAAATGTTTCATCATTAAGAATACACGTGTCTCCTTTTTAAAAATTGAACTCATTGACCAATGAACTCCCTAATTTCTGTAGGTTTTATAAAGGAACCACCTGGATCCAGTAGCCAACGGCTTAAAAATTTATTTACATTGCAATTCTTTCAAAGAAATACATATGAAGTAAATAATGAATGCCTGCATGATAAGAATATAATACGATGACGAATCATTATTTTATGCTTGTTTATCTCCTTTGTTTTACTGATTTTTGACAGAAACTGTCAAAGGCTGTCGTCATTTTGATTATCCCGTTTTTGTTGACCCAAATAAAAGGAAGACGAAAATTACCTCTGGAGACATATACATGGTCGATTCCTGAACTTCCGGTGAACGTAGAGGGCGAGGATCAAGGATATTATCATCAGGAGAACCCCTGCAGCGCCGGATATACCAAGACGCATTGCCCTGACCTGTAACGGGTGCTTCCGGTTAGGGTTTATCATTGATGGACTCTCTGTGTCATACTGGAAGAATTCATGAAAAGTATCTGTCCAAGAGAACAGACGAAAACATTGTCAATGAAAAAAACATGTTTGAAAAAGCAGAAAGCATAGTTATGCAAGCTCCGTAAAAGTTTCTAGAAAAAAAGGCATAAAATGATCAGATCCTACAAACAATGGAAGAGCGACAGAAAGTGACAAAGTAGGCCAAGTACCAAGAATATGATTTAGCCCAGTGATAATAAAACCGATTTTAAAAATGTTAAGAAAACACTATTTTGCTCTTTTACGATGCAACACCAATACCAACAACGTTCATGTTGCCCAATTGCCATGACTAGGTATGTGAATATCCCCAAGTAGGTGATCTCATGATTTTTAACCGGAACTGGATGATTTCTTCACTTACCCGTACTTTCGAGCATCGTTGATTCGGGGTGGACTTTTCGAGTTGTTGGAGACAGAGTGGGTTCAGTACAGTTTCCTGTCATCGGGTCACACAAGATTTCACCCACCACTGAGAATGGACACTGGCAAAAGTAAACACAGTCAGGACCAAAGCGACCAGGAGGACAGGGCATCACGCAACTGATACACAAAAAGAAGAAATGAAAGATCAAACATGAAGTTATAAGTCTTTTAAAACAAATTAAATGTTATTTTCATATTCAAGTGCTTTTCAGTTTTTGACTTACTTAAATTGATTTATGATTATCATGATTATGACTAATAATTTTCAACTGCTTTTCATTTGTTCGACTTACTTAAATCGATTTATGATTATCATGATTATGACCAGACATCGCGGATTAAGTTGAGGATACACCTCGCACTCACTAAACCTGCTAAACATTTCCGAATTATCAAAGTGAAGACACACTTTCAAAAACACCATAAAATTATGAATTTCCTGAGGTAGAACCAATGTAAAGTACTCTTTCAAATCTTAACAAATCATTAAAAAATAAGCCTACCGTTCATTAGATACTGCTTATCTCTTTCTTTCAAAGATCGCAGATGTTTCATAATTGTTTGCTGAACCTCAAATTATGGCGGCCGTGTAAATGGTTTAGGAAAATAAATTCAAAATTGTACAAATCATTCCTCCGTTGATAGGTTATTGCGTATATAATCACAGCCCTCGGACCTCATCTTTAGATGAAATTCAACATAACGCTTTCCCGCAGAGTCTGATTTCCTTTGTAGACATCCATGGAGCTCGGATACCAAATGGTTATCTGTAAGTCCCCAGTATCTCCTATCGTTTACCCCTCAAATAAGCAACCCCCTGAATATGCTTCTATGATGTCATACATAGTTTGTCAGATAACTCAACATATATGTTCATAATGCGACACTCGTCACATTTCCGTAATTAACCCCACCATGTCCACACGCCTTCATCTAATTACAGTGTATGTGCGTCATCAAATGAAGTAATATTATTATGCTTTGGCAAGGAAAACTCTTTCCAGAAGTTATAAATATTCTCATTACATTTCCTATAGATGTTAGAGTTAATTTGGAAAAGGTGAAAGAAAAATTAATCATATTATATTCTAATGAACAGGCTAGTAGAATGAAGGAATGATAATTCCTAGGGAAATCCCAACTAACCCAAGGTTAACAAGACCGAAATTCCACAAGATAAAAAGGCATTTTTTATACGAGCTTATCGTCGGCCTTATGCCGACTGGTCGTAAGGTTCAAGAGACGATGAGGTGAGCCTGTAGGAGGAATCGTGTCATTTTTACATTCTTACATCACCTCACCACGGAATACATTCCTGTCATCTTTACTTACTTAGGGCCCATGTATCCAGACGGGCAAGCAGGGGTACATTTACCCGTTTTGGCGTCACACTCTCGTTGCCCACAGTTGCACTGCTGTTCACAGAATTGTCCATATCTTCCACGCGGACACGACAGTTCGCAGCTTATACCCTAAACAAAATAATACGGAACTACATAATAACCTCATATAATGGTGATGAAAGATAGATTGATTGAAGGATTTTATTGAAGGATTTTATTGAAGGATATCCATATTCACAGTCCGAAGACTCAATTGCAATGGTTACAATGTACATGATAAAAACAATATTACAAGATTCGGACAGTTCAAACAATCAATAATGCAATTTAACAGAAAGTATGCACGTAAGTAATATAAGCATTGTATCATCATTCACAAAAAGGAATGAATTCCAATTT
Source organism: Echinometra lucunter (assembly GCA_029962745.1). Lineage (NCBI taxonomy): Eukaryota > Metazoa > Echinodermata > Echinoidea > Camarodonta > Echinometridae > Echinometra > Echinometra lucunter. The sequence goes on from CM057151.1 coordinate 26,124,759, forward strand.
CTTCAATACAATTGTTACTGACACTTTTTCTACATCAGTGTGATTTTGAGATCTTAAGTGGTGTTTATTTATAATTCATCTACACGTACATGGCGCAATACCCCGCAACAGCAGTTTGTATGTCGGTTGCCTTGGTATTCCACCTCAGTAAATACATTTTCATTATATTATTTGGCATTAAAATTAGCAAAACATACGTGAGAAAGGATAACTGATATGGAAACAAATTGAGACAAAATCTTGCAATAAGAATGAAAACGCATCTGTCATAGAGAATAATATGAATCGTTTTCTAAAAAAGAAAATGACTAGAGGATGCAAGAAACTTACCATAAATCCAGGCTCGCAGGAACACATTTCAGGCACCGTACAGTTTCCATGTTGACATCCTTGACTGCAGACAGCTAAAGCATTACAGTTCAATTAAAAGGGGAATATGAGAACACTTGCCTGATACTTCTACAAATAACGGTGACAAATAAAACTGCCACATAAAACGGAAGAAGGACAAAGTATCTGAAGAAGAAACTAAAAATGTTGTATTTATACAGATAAAAAAAGCTGTATTTTGCTTTAAATTCAATAATGCTGCTCCGTAAAACACATTGAATGTACAAGTACATTTGCATTGCAAAATAATGGGCCGAATGTATAAAAAGTAACAGTTGCATTTGCCAGCCTTTTGTTTGAATCAATATGCATAAAAAAGCAATTGCTTGTAAGAAAAAGCTTGTGTTAGCCAAGGTTAGATGTCACACATGCCTGCCTTTGACTGGTTCGCACCAGCGTGACTGCCATTTTTGAAACCAGAAGCAAATGTTAGCTTAAGGCAAGTACTTGATCGAGCTGAAGCAAATGATTAAATTCGTATGCGTAAGCATTTGCTTGTACTGGGGCTTCTTGCTTGCTTTGAGCTAGCATTTGCTTCTGGTTTCAACAATGGCAGTCACGCTGGTGCGAACAAAATCAAAGGCAGGTTTCATTTTCTACTGGCATATGTGGGAAGCCTTCTGCTCTCCACCGGAATCAGACGTCCTCCTTTAGTCCATCATATTCAGGTAGAAATATGTGTTCTAAAAACTCAGTTTTCCTTGTCGAAATTGATTACTCTCTGATAAGTCAAAGGATCAATTTAAACTTATTCACTTCAGTTTCCCTTTTCTTTGAAGCATTAACATGATTCTTAAACGCAAAACTCCCGATTAAGCATTAAGCATAGGCTCAAGCTGGTTATGACCTAGCTTGAAAAATCGTAAGCAAATGCTTTAGAGTGCAAGTAAAGGTCTTGTTTTATGCATATCTTTTAAAGCAAATGCTTGATCTTCAAGCAAATATTTCTATGCAGTTGCATGTAGTTGCATGGCACAAGCTTTTTCTTGTGCTTTTGCTTGAAGCAAATGCTTGAAAGCAAGTGCTTTTTTATGCATTCGGCCCATTGACTTGGTTACCGTTGAAATGAATAGCTTCAAAAGAGATATGAACATCTTGAGGATTTACTCACCTATTGGACATTCTCTACCATTTGATCGCCAACCATCACAGCAATGATACACAGTCTGATTTATCAAACGGGCAGATTGTCTACCAACAACCAGTGGAGAGTTTCTGAGAAAGGAAAAGAAAAGAAATACCGACCATTTAATATGGAGCTGTCGATAATGTTCAAAGCAGAGCGACAAAAGTCCTGAAATATAAACGATAGTCGCAGAGTGTCAAAATATTTTGTATAAAAATCAATGACAAAGCGGAGAAAGATAGTTTTGACATATATGAATGACAACAATTCATATCACAACTGGCATTAACTATAATTGCTCTAATGCACACTAAGAAAAAAAGGTGCAAGTTTGCACCCTAAATGCAACACAGGCAGCACCTTTTTGAAAAAGGTGCAAAAATGCACCTTTCTGTTCTTGTTTGCACCCAGAAATGCACGTTTGCACCCCAAAAGGTGCAACGTTGCACTTTTTAGGGTGCAGAAACTTTTGCGTTCAAAATGGTGCAAATTTGCACCTTTCCTAAAGGGTACAACTCTGCACCCCTTAGGGTGTAAAATGTAGCGACCTGCACCCTTAAAGGTGCAAAAAGCTTCTTAGGGTGCAAATTGCACCCAAAAAGGAGCTCCCAGTGTTGCATTTGAAGGGTGCAAAATTGCACCTTTTTTCTTAGTGTGTGTGTCTGCATTTCCTACTACTTCATCACTCACACACACATATACAAATAAAATATTTTGTTATATTTCACTAAAAACTTAATTTAGATCAATTAAAACATTTTAGATGATGACGTATTGCATACATCACAACAACAACCACATTGCTAATAGTTTCTAAATATTTGTACATTTTGTTATCAACTTCACAGGATAATAACTTTCTTAGATCATTAAAATTCCTTTGATACTTAACAATACTGACAGAAATTTTACATAAATTATTATGTCCAGCTTTCATTTCATATTTATTCCACATAATGTGTTCTTGATTCGGTCCAATAATATGATGAGGTTCCGGAAGCTTTGACCTCTAATGGTTAATTTTACATTACAGAGCATGGAAGATGATGCATGAGGATAAAGTAACCAAAGTATCATTTACAACACCTTGGGTTGATCAGGGAAATGGAAGATGGAAGTGGCACTTCCGCTTCCCTGGACTGACCACAAACAAAGACTGGAATCCATGCGACATTTTGGATCATGTATTTCAAAAATATTCCCTTTCCAAACATCTTCGTCCTTCAAATTATGGATAATATTTATGCTGTCATTCAGGTTACAGTTCATTATTCCGAAGGTTCGTTATTCCGAAGGTTCGTTAGTCCGAAAATGAAATAAGGTTCGTTATTCCGAAGGTTCATCAGTCCGAAAATGAAAAAAGTTTCATTACTCCGAAGATTCGTTAATCCAAAACGAAATAAGGTTCGTTATTCCGAAAGTTCGTTAGTCCGAAAAATGAAATAAGATTGGTTAGTTCGTTAGTCATTTTCTAACTAACGAATCTTATTTCATTTTCGGACCATCGAACCTTCGGAATAACGAACATCACCCGTCATTCAAATGTTAAGGCCAGTTTTTCTACTCGAAGTGGTCACTGTGTTGTGACGATTAGGATGACACATTTGCCAGGCAATCTTGAGTCTATTCTGACCGGAAGTAATTATCGCCCCGAATGGACATTTCTCTTTAGTCATTTCCGGGTCGGTTGAGAGAGGACAAAATGTCCTTACGATGGCAAAATAAACTTACTACGAGAGAGGTACACAGTGAAAGCCACTGTCATGTTGAATTTTAACCATCTGATGGTTACGCAACTTAGCATGTGTAGTGGTATTGCAGAAATAGAATTGATATGGAATTGATATTCCAGCAATCCTGTGTCTCTCAAGGTAAGTATTTGCTCCTAGGATTCTCATGAAATTTCTATGTCTAATACATATACAAACAAACAAAACAGAGAAACAACAAAAACAAAAAACAAAACAAAACAAAACGAAACGAAACGAAACGAAACAATACAAACAAACAAACAAGAAAAAAAAAAAAAAAACCCGGCCAAATCGAGACTATATAGGGAAGATGTAGAGATGTGAAATCTTTTTTATATAGATAAATTTCCATATGCTAAGGTTGTTTTTTCCGTTACTTTTACTTCTCTACAAAATTGTTTTAAAGCGAGCAGGATCACTTTCCTACAAACATTTTTGATAAGGAATCTCTCATCACACATGGCATATTGCAAACAACCCATCAAATCTTTGATTGCAAGGACCCTGGCTAATTTGAAAAGCTGTCGAGATAAATTGGGATGTCTTGACCGGAAACCTGAGCGGGCAAAGACCTACAGATAGTGTATTGAACTTTACTGAGTTTTGTGAAAGTAGATGTGTTTGCAAACTGATTAAATGATAAATGGTTATGAAAGTATATTGGTTATATTGTTTTATTGGTACTGTTAAAAGTGGGCCTATACTAACAAAGATGACATATTTCTTATAACAAGACTATTGTTCGTCTTACAAAAGTATATCGCTTCTCGGCCTTTTGGCTAAATTCATATGTGGTATATAATATCAGTTATATGAATGGTGTGGCAGTATATTGACCATCATATATAATACATAATAAGGCTACATCAAAAGCAAAATATATATGTTAACTTGATACCATAATGTTTAGTTGATATGATAAGACAATATAGCTGCAAAAAAACAACAACAACAGAAGGGATTTTTTTCTCTGTTCTATGACAATTGCTCCGACGACAACTGATCTGCCTTATTGCAACCGAATTTCAAACTTGAACTCTTGACCCAACATTATAAATAACCATGAGGCTAATCTTAACCCATTCGATACAGAGGGTCCACATTTTGTGGTTTGGCCTAATATCTTTTGATGCAAAGCCCTAAAAATCATACCAAATACATGAGCAGAAAGAGCAAAAAATTCTACACATACTGTCCCCATTTTGGTTGCGTCAATATTCGTTGTTTGATGCTGAAATTTTTTAAAAGAAAAACAAGCATCCTTAAATTGGCAATGTGATAGAAAGTTTAAAATAACGATTTTCCCCTGCAAATTGACAACTTTTTGACTTCTCATCGTAATTTCTGTCAATTTATATTCATTTCAGATACATTTATACATTTTATAAGAAAAAGGTAGCAATAAAATAAAAAAAGTTGGTGTTGCCAATTTGAAGAATAAAAGCTGATCAAATTAGGCTTTAAATAATTCCTGTCACGAATGGGGCTTTCAGATATGAGGCTACTTTGTGGCACCATTTTGTGTGCACACATTTTTTGTGTACAGGTCTATGGGGTATAGGGCGACAAAAAAATTTCGCCGAGGCAGGACACATTTTTGTTTGCTGCCTGGCTAAAAAAAATAAAATAAAAAAAATAAAATGCGCACCAATCAAATTCTTAAAAAAGTTAGCGTAAAAATTTTTGCCATGAGATTATTTGCGCAAGTTTTGACAAAAAGCTCTCTTATATGAGAGTTGATGCGCTAATACGTGTTCATTATCATACGTGGCGACACAAAGTTGCCTCATATCTGAACACAAAAAATGTGTGCACACAAAGTGGCGCCACAAAGTCGCCTCATATGTGAAAGCGCCTTAAAACTAACCTAAAATCCAATTGCAGCCCGAGCCTTATAACCCTATATATTTAGCAAATAAAGCAAATATCACTGGAGCTTGTGATAGAGCTCGGTGTTTTTTCTTTCTTTCTCACCTATTGGGGTTTCTTCTCCCTCCGACGACGGGTTCATCCTCGTCGGCCGAGTCGTAGTTAGATGATGGCTGATCTTGGAATGATCCACGTAACATCTCAGATAAGAACAGAAACTCTTGCACCCTGACATGGACACAGGAAAAATAGAGTCAGTGTTGTGAGAATGGTGTAGAATCTCAGGTTTCTTAAAATTGGCATGATTGGTAAGTCGGGATCGAAATCATTCGTTCCGCAAACTGTCATCACGTTTTGTTTTTGTTTTTGTTGTCAGAAATTTTTACCGGTCCGAGGGAGAGAGAGGGAGATATAGAGCGTGGGAAAGAGAGAGAGAGAGAGAGAGAGAGAGAGAGATAGGGAGAGAGAGAGAGAGAGAGAGAGTGAGAAAGAAAGGGGATGTGGAGAGGGAAGGGGTGAGAGATAGGGAGATATAAAAAAAAATTGATATTTACACAGTTTCATTGATTTGGAATAATTATCTTTAAAGGGGGTACCCAATGCTGAAACAATGTTAGCTCATTTAAAAGAGCATGATTTTATTAGCAGAGAATCATCTGCCTAAAGTTTTTTAAAAAGTCGTGTTGCCAAGGAAACCCCCAAATGTGGTAAGATTTCAGGATATTTTTGACCCCTCAGCTGTGACCCAGTTTCAACTGGGTACCCACTTTGACGTCAAAATGACGTCAAACTGGGTACCTTGTCGCGCACTTCTAGCAAAATGCGCGCAAGGTATAATACATATTGTACAGTCTAGCGCGCAGGACAACTGCAATGCGCGAAGCTGGGTACCCACTTTTACGTCATACCTCATACTCAAATTTTTCGGTCAACTCTTAACTTTTTACGAGAAAATTAGCCAAAACGCATTGATTTCGATTAAAAATCATCAAATTTTTAACGTTATTCTTCTTAGAATTCTATTCCCGATCATATATCAAAAAAAAATTTACCATTGTGTAATCACTTTAAGCTTCTGACGTGCAAGTGTTGACCACTATCTATGAGCATGAAGAGAGTAGAAGAAGATACCTTCTATTCCACGATTACCTACTTGTTTTGCTTTTCAATACCTCGTTCTTTCCACCTTAATCAACTAAAACATCCTTGCCAATGGTCACAAATAGTCTAAGCGAGATGAAACATGATCTGCCTAAGATTTGTCAACTTCCTTTAATGCGTCTCCGAAAAGTGCACTCGTACTCAAAGGCTTTTAAGGGTATCTCGTTTCATCTTCGGAAAGCTAATCTTTTCATACGTCTTTATTCCCCTTCGGACTGAACTGAATACAGAGAAATATTGATTCAAAGTAGAAAATACTCTAATGGGAGTGATTATCTGCCTGTTGTTGCCATAAATATACAAGTTTCATGAGATGTAGTGAAGTATCAGCTTTATTTGATATAAGAGAAATCATTCAAATGCATTGTTGAACCAAGAGCATGTTTTTTTTTTTTTTTTTTTTTTTTTTGCAAAGTCATTTTGTGTCCTCGACCAATGGGCGTTTTACCTGTCACATTGACTCTGTACGTTTGTCTAAGCAGGATATATCTCTGACTCACTATCTTCATCTTTGGGCCAGTACCTCTCATTTTTTCCTTAAGACAAATATTCTAGAAACAGTGGGGTACCAAATGATTCAGCCTCTAGGAGATGGACGAATGGCAGAATAGTGAGACCTGGGAATATCAAGAGGTTCAGGCCTACCTAATTATATCATCCTACCTTAAATATAAGCGCTTATTTACTTTAAAATGAGAAATGATATAAATTGAGACTGATCTGTCTATTATGCAATCTTGATTCACAAATTTTAAAATATCTATCATAAATAGGGTAGGAAATATGAAATAAATATCAATGGATGCAAGGCAATGGTTTCCAGAGCGATTTGCCTAAAAGTGACCACACCAATCATACAGGGGGTCATATTCGAAAATTGAAGTGGTTAAAATTGTTGCCACCCTGTTACCTGACTAGACCCCGGTGAGTCATGTATGAAAGAATGCAATCAAACTTTGCAAAGCCATCTAATATTTGACATTGTTACGAATTCTTCTTGTCAACAATGATGCAATCCCTTTACTTGAAGGGAATATGTTAATCAAAGCTAAAACATTACTCAGATTTATTCAAGTTTTGTCATACAGAGCATGCAGTTTATCAATGGCCAGACAAAGTGAAAGTGAAGACCAATTTTTTTTACATTATGTCTATAACTTTTTACATGCATTTGACAATCAGTTCGAGGCCTAATTGGTGGAAAGTTAAGCAAAAATCAGGCATGTGGATGTTAAGTTGTGTGTGTTTTTTTAAAGTAAATGTCAATTAAGATGAGTTTTAACTTGACTTGAAGTATAACATACATTTACATGTTGCTTGCAAACGCTTAAAAAAAACAACCTGTAGCGGTATAAAGCATAATCACTTTTCTGTAATCATTGACTCATGACTGTGGGATGGAAGTTTTTTCAACATGATCCAACACCTTTCTAAATATACCACGATGTAACGTAACTAAAGAATGTATGGTAGAAAAAGGAATATTCGAATCAATCACAATAGATTAACAATGATATCTTACCGTCTGGTTGTGGAACAGACATTTCGTCCATTGGGGTCCAGACGATAACTGCTGGCGGACACACACAACGAGTGGCGGTAGATTTGCAACACGAGAGCGAAGTAGAAAAGGCGCCATCTTGCCTTGTATCCCACTGCTGACACCATTTTCTTTGTACTGAAAATATCCTTTTCTCTCTGACCATTACAAATCAAAGCATTCAAACGATTTAATTTCGCGAGAGGGAAGACCTTGATAAATGATTTTGTAGGAATAAGACAATTCTCTGACATACAGGCCCAGAGAGGCACGTACTACTCTGCATGAAGTGTCTTCCGCATTGAGCCCAAACGAATAGTCCTTAAACTTGTCACGTGGAGTCTATTCACCATACATTTGTCACTAATGAGCCCAAAGATTCACCATCCTTCGCTTATTGTTGACTAATAATTACTTCGAAAATGAGTATTTTCCTCGACGTATCGTGCATGAGAGAGTGACACCCTCCTTTAGCAATTTCCTACGTGTATGGCCTGGGTAGGATGGCGTGTCTTTAGCGTATTTTTGCAGTGTTTCCCCGCATTGTTACAAGGGGTGTATACTCATCATCATGATGGCCTAATTAGCACGGTAGTAGTCAATCAACTGGGGTCGGTTTCTCAAAACAAAGCAGCATCTTGAAGCTGAAAATAAGGTTATCTAGATAACACACAAAACAATATCTCAACAGTCTTCAGTAAGTAACGTAAATAACAATGATAGTCAAATGTACAGAGTAGAAGAGTATTTTTTTTTTTAACTGCAAGAATAAATCACGTGAAGATAACAGTACAGTTTTCATTTAAATATAGGACCATGCTCAACAATCTCCATTAACTGAAATAAATGATGTGTTTTCTCGCATTTGAATTTATTTCAAAAGGCCTAATCCTGAAATAATGAGGCTCCGTCCTCCCTGGTATTGTGACTGACATGATATTAAACAGAACTGATATCTGCATGTAATCCCCTCAGCTCTTTCGAACTTAACTTTTAATTAATAAAATAACGAATAAAAAATACAAGGGACTTATTCTTCTTTTCCAGTACACTTAAGATGTACACTTGGTATCACGATAGAACGCAAAACTAGTCGAGAAACCGACTCCGGGTAGCCGGGTATCGGAGGACAAAACGGTATCATTAGACGTAAACAGGTAGCGTGTATTAGACCCGGACATCCGAGTAGCTGGGCGTGATTGCCGGTTACAATCAAACAATCACTTTTTATAATTGTCAGAATTATGGAAAACATGTGAGAGAGAATGCTGGGCCAGACATGAGCACGGTTACCGCACAATGTGCCGTCGATCTTCAACCTTCACTTCGTTATACGGCGAGGTAATAGGAGATTTCAATAACTGTATTGTGTGAAAAGTAGAGTTATTAGGAAGTTTTCTGTCTTCCCCACGGCCGTGAAAAGAAGAAAACTGTGGTGACAATTTCTATCAAGGTCTCCTATTTTGCCCTTTCCGAAACCTTGCATGTCTTTAGATACTTTCCCGACTTTCATCCTTACTTTAATTGGCCACCCGCTGTCTTCTTATTATCTCGGAAACTTCCTTCTTCAAATTTTAGCACCGGAGGCACGAATTTCGAGACAATATAAATTCTTTCCGCGTATATAAAGTGCTCTTTGTTAATACGTCATCAAAAACTGAATCGACAACATCTTATTTTCTGTTTAAGATCGCCTTGCTCTAATATACTCACTCTGCACGTTAATCGTGCAGCGTATACAAATACTCGATTCTTTGCATGTCATGCTACAATAGTAGTAAGCTCAGCACTGAAGTTCTAGATGAAATGGATGAGATAAACGGGAAGCCTTTATAATTTTGAAATATAAAATGGCATTATCCACCCCCATCTCAGGGGCGTTCAAAGGTAAAAGGGGTGTGGGGCCAAAATTATTCAATATGCCCGGACAAATTTTCGAAAAAAAAAGAAGAAAAAAAAAATGCTCGCCAACATGAATTTTAGAAGTACTGGCAAAAACTTTGAAAAGAGATGTCACACTATACCATACTATCTTAATACCAACACAAAATAGACATGAATATAAATTATGTAAATTATAGCCGAAGTATGTTGCATATGATTAAGACTGTGACCCCAGATTTTAGTTAGGCTCTACTGACCACGTTTACAATGACGACAAAAGAGAAAGATCAGTCTGTAGAGGGTCAAAAAATAATGAAAGTCCAGTTATCACTGGTTATAAAAGAAACTGCAAATGTTTATGGGCAAAACAATATTATACTCTGATATTTTGTTGCAGCATAAAAACAACCACCAAAAAACCCAACAACAGCAAAAAACAAAAACAAAAACAAAACAAAACAAACAAAACAAAAAGCAGTCCTCTTTTATTCTAATTTGAACAAGTTTCTTGAAGTAATCCGATTGATACTTAAAAAATATTTCCGATAATGACATTGACCTGGGTGTTCGAAGACTCATTATTTTCAAGACTCAAGTACATAATTATTAATAGGATATTTTGTCACATCATCATTACAAAAGAAAGCAAATATTGAGCTTTGTTAGACAAACGTTGATAATAGATATCCACAGTGTAAATGAATTGAGAATTACACGTGTCAATGAGTGCTAATAGAATGGAAAGGAAAAGCTTCCCTTCGGATGCACCACCCTTTCTGAAAATTGAATTACTCAAGTTCCTACATAACCAGATTAATAATCCTTCGATAGAAATAAGTTTTATAGTTGTCATTTTAATAAGGTTACAGCTGAATTTCAAATGATCGGATACAGCATGTTGAAAACAGGAAATTTTGTTTTGTTCACGATTACTAGGGAACTATAAGATGGTAATTGAGAAGTATTTTTTTTTCTTAGATTAATAACTCTTCCTAGAAGTAAGTGTTTTAATGGTCATTTTAATAAGGTTAAAGCCCAAATGATCGGATACAACATGTTGAAAACAGGAGATTTTGTTTTTATTCACGATTGCTAAAGAACTATAAGATGAAAATTAAGAAGTAATGTTTTTCTCTAAGTTAGGGCATATAGCGTAAGTTTCTGGCCTATCAAAGTAGACCCATTTACTTCCACAAATAGGGAATTCACGTCACATCACCGGAAGATCATACGAAAACAGAATTTTCTTTGGATAATAGCTGTAAAACATTACCAAGTATGTTTTTGTCCCCCCCCCCCACGCTGGGACAGACACCGCAAAAAAAAAAAAAAAAAAAAGAAAAAATCCTATCACTCTGGCTCTTATCAGAGCCCTTGATTTTTTTTTTTTTTTTAAACACGTGCACACGTTGGTATCAATAATGCCTATAGCATTTTCATTTATTTGATGTACGATAAAAGAGCAATGTAGATAAAATGCCTTGCTCAAGGGCATAAGTGCCGTGCCGGGGATCGAACCCCCGACTTTTGCGTCTCCGGTCAAGCGCCTTAGACCACTCGACCACGGCACCTCCACCTCCACCTCCACCTCGATCATGCCCTTGATTACAAATTAGCGCCCTCATTCGGCCACTAAGTCGTTGTATATTTTCCACACCTCTTATTCACTCTCTCTCTCTCTGTCTTTGGTTACCGCATTCTAATTTCTTCTTTATTCTCCGTGGCCTTAATATATTTCATTTTCTATCCTATCTGTTGATTCTCATTTTATTTGAAAACAGATTAACAATATAGAATTTTTATTTCATTGAAGTTAATGCTTGGACAAAGAGAGAGAGAGGGGGGAGGCAGTTAGAGTCAGGATATGCAGACACTGAGTAAGAGAGAAAGAGAGAAGAGAGAGAGAGAGAGAGAGAGAGAGAGAGAGAGAGAGAGAGAGAGAGAGCGAGAGATAGGGGAAGAGAGGGGAAAGATTTGAAAAATGCAGGTGTACCCGAGTTCCTCCTTTCCAAAATTTCATGTATTTTTTTACTCTCCTTCTTTTTTTATTTACTTGATACCATTTGCTTAAAAAGGCAGCATCGCTGTTTTTATCGCTTTGAATTAGGTATTAAAATACCGAACTCTAACTTACGTTAGAGTTATGCCAAATGTAATTCATATAACTGTCGGCCTCCCTTCTCTCCCTCTCCTTTTTTTTCTCACACACACTCTCTCTTTCTTTCTCTCTGTTTCATTCTTTTATTTCTTTGATTGACGAAACTGTGGACAGTGACCACACTTGAATAGTTTTCTAATGTTCTGCAGTACCAGCTGTCAACAACGATCCTGTAAAGTTCCATGTCAGTCTATAAAGAGGATGAAAAAGAGACAGTTATCCTCGATAGGTCCCCTTCTCATTCAAGGTACAATTGATTCCATCTACCAAACAGGAACACTGAACTCCTCCCCCAATTAGCAGCATCAAGGACCGTTCCTACTGCTTCAGTTGTCTTGATTTGATCTCTTTGCGGTTAAACAGCTCTTTATGCCATTTCCACGACTATCGGAGGCACCGGCGTAAATCCGTTTTGTGGAGTGAGGGGGGGGGGGGGGATGATCACCCTTTTTGCCGATTTTTTTCCTTGAACTCACACACACACCCTCATTCACCCGCGCAGACCCCCTCCCCCCCAAACACACAAATGATGTTATTATTCACTTTCATGGTTTTTAGGAGCGTTTCAAATAAAAGTTCCACGATATGACCGTCATTTATGACATTTTAATAAAAAAATTACCAACTGATTAATTAAAATATCATTCTTTCCTTAAAATGAGGGGGGGGGGGTGTTTGTACACACCACCCCCCCCCCCGTCGAAAAAGTGGTGGGGGATATTTCACCCCCCCCCCCCCCCCCCGGGATTTACACCAATGATCAGAGGGGTGTCGGACTGATGGTTGAATCGCTTGATTAGGGATGCGAAGGTCGTCGGTTCTATCCCTGGCACTATGCTAATGGTCTTTAGGAAGACATTAATTGACATTTGCCACTCTAAAACCGCAATGAATGCAAAGCAATGATTAATTATTTGGTCGAAACACGGAGGATGCTGATCAAACTTAACACTGTTACCATGGTTACTACTCTTACAACCTGAAAACAATAAAAGAGAGAAAAAAAAAGAAAAACAAAACAGAAAGAAAGCTTCATGTTCCTTGCCGTCTTTAAGTAGGCATATCACGGTGGAACATGCTATATTACATAACGACAATCATGAAAATAGTGAATTTGATTTAAAAAAAAAACACGTGGATCTACAGCTCCTTTCATGAGGATACAAAGCGTTGAATATTAATTATCGAGTATCCATGATAAGGAGCTCACACATTATACTGCAAGTACGCATTTACTTTACCCGGGGGTTGTTTCATAAAGCTGTTCGTAAGTTACGAACGACTTTATGAAACACCCCCGGGGTAGAAAGTGGCAAATGCAAATTAATGGTTCTTAGATAATGTATACATAGCCATGCAAGCAAAAATCAAGCAATCCATGAATCATTCAAGATTTATGAGCAATGAGAACGAGCCATAGCTCACATGGTGTGCTCTCCTTGTCGAAAAGACTCGATTGTCTGTATCGTGAGGTCAGACGGATATTGTCTCAGATTAAACTCGTGTTGAGAATGCCTTTCTTCTAATCACATTAAAAAGCAGATTCTTCAATATTAACATGATTAAGCAGGATATAAATCTCTATCTTTACGAAGATTGCGATCGCATCAAACCATTTCAGAATCTCTTCCGCGATCTGAGATCCCTAGCATGACAAGTGGGCTTTCCTTTCCTTTTGCGTCAACGGCCGAAGAATGAGTTGCAGTGATACTCCTTCAAATTAGAAAAGAATAATCGCTTTCGGCACGGGTTGGGAGGTTTCGTTAGATGGACATTATCAAGGTTAGCTTCCGTCTGTGTAGGAACATAATTACCGAAAGAACATGTGATGAAGCAAATGTAACTTCTAAGAGGTCAAAGTAAGGACGTAATGGCAGCGACATTTTTCATGAAATAATGTGAGTTTTATCTTCATAACAGCAGCAGCAGCTGCCGAGATTTTACCCGATATGGAATTTGAAAGGACGGTTTCTGTACCGTCCCAAAAAGGTTGGGATGGAAGGGCGCAAGGTTACATGCATTCGTTGAGCCTATATAAAGGTGAAATAATTTTGGTTCTGTGGCTTCTAACTCATTTGTCTTCAAGTCTGAAATCGATATGAATCATGCACTTGATTATTTGTACAGTGCCGATGAAAAACTATCTTTGTTAACCTGACGAATGGTTTACCAATCATGCCAGTTGATATTAGTCATGTTAGTTATAACCAATATGCCCTCTGTATAGCCTTGCATTTATCTGTATGATCTTTCTTCAAAATATCAAGATATAAATTTCAGATAAAAAAATCATCTGAAAGCAGATTATTCTTATCTTATCGCTATTGGACTGTTCGAAATTTTATTCTAAAGGAACAATATTTCACGTCTTGCGTGTCGGTGATGAGGATTATCATATAGCTACAGAAAATTATGTGTCTCTTCATCCCTTTCGCCTCTCATCTAGCATCACCTAAATTAGAAAAGCTCATTGATTGTTCACTGTAATCGAGATAATGTTCATCATAGTTAGGCAATGATTTATCTCCCATTAGTGATTCAGTGCGTTGCTATGGATACTAGTTGATATCTTCCTGCAATTGATAAATATAAACATCGACGAGGGAATCGAATCCACGCCTTTCTCCTCTCGCTCAAACTCTCCCTCTGATCCCATTTCCTAACGGCAGATTCCATCTTCGAGGTGACACCTTCCCGTCTCTCATCCAAGTTTTAACCTGTAAATACCTCTCTTAAAATTTGGATGCCAAAAATGAATGTGAAACTTCACGAACAATGTGACTGTTTGAAATGAAATTATCTTATATCCTCATCGAATTTATTTCAATATATTTTCTGGCTTCACTTAGTCACTCTCTCCAGCTTTCTCAGTTATTCTTTTAAATTTTTCTGTTCTATCCTTTTACTCTCACTTTTACAATAAGCAACGAAAATACATATTTTAGAAACTCTGAAGGCTATGCGTCGAAAGTTGCAACAAGTACATAGGAAAAGGAAAGACATGAAAGAGAGGGATAAGAAGAGACTGTGATAATAATGATGATAATGATGATAATAATAATAATATGTTTTGTTTACCCAGGGTAGCCTCCCAGAGGGCAAGCATATTATTACCCCGGCTTTAGCACGGCTACAGTACCGTAACGAAGAAATGGGTACAAAGACTGGAAAAGATCGAAGAAAATAGAAGAGAAGAGCTGAGAAGAGAGAGAGAGAGAGCAAAATAAACTAAGAATTTTTTGGAGAGATATCAGATTATATGGATTAAGATATAAGAATCACACGGATAATCTACAGACATAACAATACTCATATCCATGCCCAGGAGCTATTCCTGACTCCAACTTTCTTATCCTTATTCAAGTAAATCTTCGTTTTTGACATTTCTTATTTTAAGACATTCACCCCGCTCCACTTTCTAACCGAGATATGAACTTCCTGAAAAAGAGAGATCGAGCTGTATAAAAAAGACCAAAGTTTATGTCTGACCGGTTATTCCCTCTGGATAATCTACATAACGAAGCTGACGCAATCTGCAGGGAATTCATTTTTACCAATCCAGTCTACCTGCGCACCTGGTTAGCATTTTAAAGGTGTTTCGATCGTTTCAGAAGTATCGCTGAATTTCGACATCATGATGACTTGCTGATTGCTTGCTATTGTCAGGCGAGTATCCGTGGAATATAGGGAATAAGCGAGGAAACGAAATGTGTAAAATACCACGCACGAGTTATTCAAGGTAGTCAAATCAATGACAGACATCTTAGACAGATGAATGATACACTTTCAAATCCAGCAGAAATGAAAATAGATCTCGTGATGTATTGAAGCGTACTGAAGAGATCGGCTCTGAACTGTTTCTTCTATAAAATATGTCTCATGAAAAATGAAGTTCGGATATTTTACGCCACATAATTGGGAAAAGAGAGTAGTCATGCCCTCCAGCAATGAGAAATTGTTACAGAATCAGTAGCTTTAAGTTAGGGCAGATGAGTCATTAGCTACTTTCCTTCCATGTGATAAAAATCTTAAATCCCCCCCGATGTTTTACTTTGAAACAATATTTCTAAAATATAAACCAAAAGATGAGGAGGTGTTTGAAACTTCTTCTTCTTCTTCTTTTTTTTTTTTAATTAAGCAATGGTTTTTAAGAAGAAGAAATGATACCCAGAGGGAGTGGATAGAAGGTGAAACTGATCAAGGAGAAACCGGGAGAAGAGAATAAAGCTTGTACAAAATATTGAGTTATTAAAGGAAAAAAAATGAAAAGGAAATTTAATTTTTGCAGCCTTCAAAGATAAGCGACAGAAAAAAGTTAAGATTTACTCTTTTTTTCAGCAGACATAGCAGTTCATTGACCTGTCTTTCAGCTCAGACAGCCTCCTGACACGCTCTATCTCTTCTTGTTTGGTTTGACCCGTGGTCATTGACCCACTATCATTCTCATCTGTCCTTAGAATATTAATTTTGGAGGTAACATGTCCTCTGAAACAGATCTTTGACAATTCATTCATCAAAATGATCAAAGAGTAGTATAAGATCATTAACGCAAAATCTCTCATCAGTAAAGTTGTCACTTTCCCCTCACGCAGGTTGAGTAACTGTGTTAAAAATTAACGACATGAATGTTAACGTGGCAGTTATTTTCCGTCATTACATAATTTGATCACCTAAAATTAAAAGAAGAAACCCATAATCGACGTGAGACAATATTTCTTTCCTCGATTTTGAAATAACTGCTATCGATGAATCATAGGACACCTTAAACAGGTGACATTACGGGGGAGGGGGGGGGGGGGGCGTTGACCGTTGAAAAATCTGAAACAGAACTTTCCTCAAGTTTTATTCGCCAGCAGGAAAATGGTTCTTGAAAATTATCATTGGATCGACATCCCTCAGTCAAAAAAATTGAGGTGATGCCCTTCCACCCAAAGATATAACTCACTACCCCTAAGCTGTCTGGATTTACCTGTTTTCCCGGCCTATAGTCTCTCGATTATGTCTTAATTGAAATATATGATTTTAAAACGTTCGTTAGGATGTCCAACAAGCAAGTATCTCGTCCAAATTAGTCTATTCCTAAATTTCTTTCATACCTATTTCATCCTCATGATCCAGGGTTCCCTGGCTCGGCTAGTAGCGGCGAGGGAGCACGGGCTAGCAAAGTGACTGTCAATATGGGGAAAGGCATTGGGGGGGGGGCACTTTTATGTACTCAATGCATACCATAGTGTGCATATACAGATAAAACTTTGTCCCTTATGCCCATGGATCCGCTACTGCCTTTTAACCCATAGAGGTACAGAGCTCTCTTGGGGTCTGAATTAATCATCTTAAATCCTCAAATTGGCAACAACAGTTATTTCATTTCCATGCTTACATAGTTTGGAAAAAATGAATATGGATATAACATGAAGCAAAATGAAGTATAATTGTAAAATCGCATCAGAAATTGCCAATTTGAACATGGAAATAGTGATTATACATTATTTACTGCATTACCAATTTAAAGAGTTTAATGATTAGTTACAATTAAACTGCTCTAATTCGAGAATGCCACACTATTACTGCGTTGGAAAAGGACTCAAATTTTTCAGTGCATTTTTCTCTTTCTGCTCATGTATGATATGTACTGCCAAATATTCTGGACCAACAGATACTGCAAAAGTGTCTACTAAAGGTGACACTGTACCTCTATGGGTTAAACACACCTAGTTTCATCTATCATTGACACCATTCTCGATATCGTCTGAGACTTTTCACCAGGTGTCGGCACACGTCTAACACGGACACCGCGACCAAGCCTGGCGTGATGTCCGAAACTATGTCCTGTTCTCATCAAAACTGATGAGTGAAAACATAGCCTCAAGCATTACTGAGGTTTCAGAGCAATAGAGTCGCATATTTGTGGCAAAGTTTAGATTTAAACCGTCCCAACTCCTAGTTTCTTTCTATACAAGGCAATAATCTCTTTCAAATCTGTCTGCATCCTTCAAATCACACCTTCACATCGACATCATTCTCCTGTTCTCCGCATCGTTTGAGACCTCTTACCAGCTGTTAGTATGCATCTTACATGGACACCCTGACCATGCTCGGCGTCATGTCCGAACCTTTGTCCCGTTCTCATTTCAACTGATGAGTGAATCGAATTCACTTACATAACTGAAGTTTCACAGCTAGAGAGTCTAATTCTTTCAAAACTGATATTTAAAAGAAAACATCCAAACTTTGCGACGCACAAATATTTTGTATCTATCTCAGTTCCTCTTAACACCTTAACACCATGAACATCTCGTCTTTATAAATCTATCATTGACACCGCCGTTTATATCTTTTACAATTTTTCACTGGGTGTCAGCGTACGCCTAGCAAGGACACCGCGACCAAGCCTGAGCTCCAAACTTGTCCTGTTTCAATCAAACCCAATGAGAGAAAGGTTTGTAATCTCTAATACCATGAATACCGTTGAAAATTCAAATGTTGTCCTAGGTTCTTTCGAAACGACATAGAGTCAATGGTAACGTGATTACGTTTTAACAGATGCCTGTTTGTCTTGGTTGTTGTGGTCCAGTAAATAAAGTCACCCAACAATATTGGTATGGGGTTCGAATCCTGCCAAGGCACCAGAATGCCCTTGGCGAGACATTCATCTACATAATCATGATAATCTGATAATGCTACTCTCTACTCATTTGAAGTCAGCATGCATATGCCCGGTAGGGTGAATGCTTTTATGGCTGCAGGGCCCTCAGGAAGAGCTAAATCTATGGCTGATGAAGCCTCACTTGATAAATATGACCATGATTATTTCATAATTATTGATCTGATCTGATTTTTACGTCTGAGCACCGACCGTTAAGTTAAAAAAAAACAGCAACAACAACAAAAAAAAAAATCCGTGACCACTGAAAAGACGTGAGCGAACCGGAGTCCATCAGACATGTCAGACTCATTTTGTAGGCGAAGACAGAAAGGTGGTCATCAGACCAACTTACATCATCCTGTCATAGCCCTTATCAATATCTTCTTTTTTTTCAGATTGAAAGCAAGCATGATTGAAACTCGCGTTCTGACCAACTTGCTCAATTTGTTACAGCCTTATTTCTCCTTGAACACGATCATGATTAAAACTTTTCTTTTTCTATAAGGGGCCTTTGTATTCCTGGAAGGTCAAAACTACCCATCTCTTGATGGGGGGGGGGGCACCTCTTGATTCCCCCACAGTGCTCAACACATCTGTTAAATTGGCTCCATCCCTCAGGACCTGTCTCTCCATAATACCAAAACCCTTTCCTCCCCGCATCCGCCCATCAATATTTTGACAAGAAAGCGCTTCAAATAAAGATCACAGATGACTTTTTATTATAATTACTTCATATTGCAAAGGATTTTAAAGTAGCCAGTCGGAATTCTTATTGAATCCACCTCGTCCGGCGTCCGGAGTAGATCTTATAACTGACTATAATGACTCACAGAAAGAATGAAAAATGAAATTCTTTAACAGCTAGCTCTCCAAAACAGATTAGTCATTCATATCTCTATCCTAGTATAGTTGCAGAGCTTGCTCATAAACAAAAAACAAAGGGATATAAATCAAAATCATTAAAAGATATGATACATGTATCCAATAGACGGCATGGATTGATTTCCGCTCTCCGTGAGTCTTACTCATTTTGAACGGCGTGATTTTTATCTGCTTTAGGGAGGGGGGGGGGGGGGGAGGAAGGTGAGGTGGAGGCAGGTAGTGGTAATTTGCAACTGCACTAAATATCGAAAGTTTGTAGGCAAATGCGAACCCAGGCAAGCCAGTTTTTCTTGTTTAATTTTTTTTCGGCATATTCGCCGTATAGCTCCCCTCGCATTGCCCTAAAAGAATTCATTTCCGGTTGAAAGGGGGGGGGGGGAGGGGGGAAGTAGCGACAAGTCTGAATGTTAAGATTGCAATAGGAAATCAGGAGAGAGAAATAAAGCCAGCTATTTTCAGGAACCAAAAGTGAACACTAATATTTGCAAGAGCAACACTTGTTTCATCAATGCATTAATATTTTAAACATTCTAATACCGCTGAGTGATGGATCATAAGTGTGGGTTTAAGGCTTTAAGCTAACCAGTAACTATTTAGTCGACTTTGTGGCCTCTCAGTCAAAATGCCCATCAAAGCAGGCACAATGACATTACTTTGAAAAATAAAATCAAAGTTGTTTTGTTTTTGTGTTTATTTTTGTGTTTTTTTTTTAAAATTTCAAGAAAGGCACATGCACACATTGGTATATCAATATGCCCATGAAGCAAATTAATTTATTTGATGTACGATAACAGAGCAATGTAGATCAAATGTCTTGCTCAAGGGCATAAGTGCCTGGCCAAGAGGATGAAATAAATGGTATGCTGCCCTCTTCAATGCAGATTGCAGATAGGGTTGCCACAGTCGAGAGTCGAGCGTGTGAATTTCAGTGTCGAGCACTCACTGACTCACTGCCAAATCTATTGACAGTTAGAAACAACAGAAGCACAATAGTAGTGGAATTAAATAGTTATATTCAAAGTATGCAGTAATAAATACAGCATTTGTGGTGGTGGTGGTGGTAGAAGTAGTATTAGTGGCAGTAGGACTAGGAGGAGAAGGAGAAGAAGAAGAAGAAGAAGAAGAAGAAGAAGAAGAAGAAGAAGAAGAAGAAGAAGAAGAAAAAGGAGGAGGAGGAGGAGAAGAAGAAGAAGAAGTAGTAGTAGTAGTAGTAGTAGTAGTAGTAGTAGTAGTAGTAGTAGTAGTAGTGGTAATGGTAGTAGTAGTAGTGGTAGTAGTAGCAGTAGTAGTAGTAGTAATAGTAGTGGTAGTAGTAGTAGTAGTAGTGGTAGTGGTAGTAGTAGTGGTAGTAGTAGTAGTAGTAGTGATGGTAGTAGTAGTAGTAGTAGTAGTAGTAGTAGTAGTAGTAGTAGTAGTAGTAGTAGTAGTAGTGATGGTAGTAGTAGTAGTAGTAGTAGTAGTAGTGGTAGTAGTAGTAGTAGTAGTGATGGTAGTAGTAGTAGTAGTAGTAGTAGTAGTAGTAGTAGTAGTGATGGTAGTAGTAGTAGTAGTAGTAGTAGTAGTAGTAGTAGTAGTAGTAGTAGTCAGTAGTAGTGATGGTAGTAATAGTAGTCGTATAGTAGTAGTAGTAGTAGTAGTAGTAGTAGTAGTGGTAGTAGTAGTATGGTTGTAGTAGTAGTAGTAGTAGTAGTAGTAGTAGTAGTAGTAGTAGTAGTAGTAGTCGTAGTATTAGTAGTAGTAGTAGTAGTAGTAGTAGTAGTAGTAGTAGTAGTAGTAGTAGTAGTGGTAGTAGTAGTAGTAGTAGTAGTAGTAGTAGTAGTAGTAGTAGTAGTAGTAGTAGAAGTAGAATTACAAGGAGTAGTGAAGTGACCCAACAGATATAAATAATGATATTGAAAAATAACAGACATACTAGCGAACACACTTCTTTTCTTGCTATGGTTTTATTTCAGGTTTTCTAATACGTTAATCTATCTCCTCATGTATATTTCAAAAAGGTAAATATATAATCCTAGTAGCTGAGGAAAAAAGACTGATCATAATCAATATGGAATGGTCAGCCAAAAAGACTTTTAAAATTCAGAAAGTAATATTTTCCGACAGGGATTCCTCTATCGACGGACTTCATCTCGAATCTCAGAAACTGATACTACCGATCTCCTTCCTACATTTCTAAAAGTAATCGTTTCTTGTGTGATGATTCAAAACTAGGTTGTCTCCATCTAGAGGGGATCGGCAAATGAATAGTTATTATTTTGACCTTTCCTGTAGACGTCCCGATTTTTGTTTTTGTTTCGTTTACGGTCGATTTTCACGCCTCCCCCCCCCCCAATCTCAGTTAACTTATTTCAGAATGCATTTAATGCACTTTTCTATAAGTATATTCAATAATATTATTTCGAGTCATAAAAAAACAGAAATAAAAGATAAAAAAAATAAAAGGCAAAAGATATAATTGTTGTTTTTTTCTGGTCAACTGAATGGAAATACGATTAGGCATGCGAGTATAGATAGACTGTACTACCTCTAGAATGATTCTGATTTAAACATTAAACAAGTCAAGTACTTACAAGTCAAGGGAGGTTATCTAAGACTATACGATGAATTATACATATGAAAATTAAAGACAACATACGGTTAAATGCATTTTAATCTAAGATTAAGTTGATAATGCAACTGTAGGAAATAAAAGAAAAGGGATATGCTTTAAAACCTAGGCAGGTATAGCGGAGAAGGAAATACAGGGAAATTGAAAAGCCGTGAGGGAGGGAAGGGGAAAAGTTAAGTTTATGGAACATGCGCAAAGTGGATGTAATGCAATATCCTGTCGAATTGTTAAAACAGTCATGGAAAATGAAAACAACAATTTCATCTGACCACAATCCTTTATATTCCACCCATGTTGTCCAATAATATCAAAGGAGGATGATCTTAATCATGTTATCGACTTAAATCGGGTTTTTTTCCTATCTTACTTTATTATGTCAGATAGACGCCTCATTAAATAGCATGATGAAATAGATAAGAAATATTGATTTGGGTGGCGACTCTGGTCAAGCTATCACACTATCTCACATTAATGTATCGGAACTCTTTATTACGTCTTGTGAACCATCAGAACACTGGTACCAGAAAAACAACAACAAAAACAGCAAAACAACAACAACAAAACAACAACATCAACAACAAAAGCAGTATAAATCCAGGCTGCGTCTCATTTCCTGTACCATATAACAACTTTTCATTCGAACAAGGAGACACTCAAAAAGTACAGACCATAACAACCATAACAACTTATCGACGTCTGAATGATGCATAGAGGGTTTCGGTGATGTGCGCTGGAAAAAAAAATTGTCAGCTGTTTATTCTTCTCACAAAATGGTGGTTCGAATCTACGATGTGTCTTTTGATGGTGGTCAACGTCGTCGATAGATCCCATCCCGATCTTAATTTCAAAATCGATACTAAACTATATAGTAGAGGTGCCGTAGTCGAGTGGTTTAAGGCGCTTGACTGGAGACGCGAAGGTCCGGGGTTCGATCCCCGGCACGGCACTTATGCCCTTGTCTACACTGCTGTTTTATCATCTATCAAATAAAGTGATTGTGCTATATGCATATAGATACCAATGTGTGTATGTGTTGTTGAAAAAAATACCTACAAACAAATTCCACACCTACACATCCCATCTCCGAAAGAACACGCAACCCAAAACACTGACATAATAATGTCCATACATTGATTTCCATCCAAGTTGGTAGTTCGTGTTTTCCAAGATCTAATATGGAAAAATGCCCCCTGAGAATTCTTAGCCAAACACCTTTCTATATTTGGGTAATATTGGGCTATATTTCTATGATTTCTATATTTGGGTACGCTTGCTCAGGTCTTTAGAAACACCCTTTTGATAGCGAAAGTTAGGAAGGAACCGCATCTCGGCTACATCCAAGATGTCCTATAAGAAGGACATCCTGAGACTTCTCACCTCCTATCGTGTACTATTCAGTCAGGGTCAGGGTCAAGATATGGGCAGTCTCTAATCAACGGTCATGCAGTCTCTTGACATCGGTCAGTTCCTTTAATATCGGTCAATCTGTTATTACACCTACGTTCCTTTGCATCATCAAGAGACTACAATATAAGATTTTCAAAGATCTGCGTGCTGGCAAGCAATCGTCGTTTATTCAAAAAACCCTTGAGATCTGCAGAGTGAATAATTAGATTTGCTCCATAACTTGGTTTACAAGCCGAGTTAAGGCTCTCCGTATTTGAGTGAATGAAAGAAACACTTCAAGGTTCTAAAACTTCCTCAGCACCTCGATTTTAGGCGTAGCCACTTTCCGTTTCATTGAGTACAAGTGGGCTCCTGACTTAATCATTCTACCTGTACAGTGCATTAATTAGAGTTGTTGGCATCCGACGTAGGAATTTTACCTTGGCCCTGGAACAGTCTGATGTTCAAGACGTCCCCGTTTAGACTCCGAAACACTGCATTAGAAAGAGATTCATATCTTTTAGTTGAAATTCATGATAATGAAGAGGAGCACATGGAGATAGAAATTCGAACTCACTCCGATGTTTCTTATAGACCAATCCCACAGCGCAAGAGGGCAGCAGACTGTTCGACACAGTTCGACATACTGCGGTGGGCGTTCCAACTTTTATTAGTACACAAGTCAATAGCGCGTTATGTACATTCGTTCGATTTTTTTGTCTATTTTGACCAATATATGCAGATTTCTTTTAATATTTGCAATGAGAAATTATCAGGGAAGTTCAGGTCGCAGCTGTGCGTTGCTTAAATGCCACAAGAATTGGAGAAAGCTTAAAAATTGGAAGCTAACCGAGTGCGAAATTCACTCGCTTTTGACTCATGAAGCCTGTTTGTGTGAGAAGCCGTACTCCCTACATAGGTTTCCGTAAGCAATGTGAAGGAATTCGTCGCCAGTGGGTAAAAACATCAACAGAAAGGAATTTGAAGTCAAGAAACATTATCATTATGTAATTTGGCGTAAATATGAGTGAAAACATGACTTTGTAAACAGGGTAAGATTGAGGGCTCCCGTTACTACGGCTTCTAAGCTGCTATCGAACTTTTAATGACAAAACTGAGTTGAAAAACCATCGAAAGTACAAAAATACATCATACCTTCATCTGTCAGATCTGGCCATTGTCTTACCTCATCTATCCATGTATTCATGCTTTATTTTATTGATCTAGAATAAAGTAAATGGAACAATATCAGGGCATATCTCATATCTTACATTCATTTTGTACACAGAGCCAATCGCGGTCAGCGCGCTTGCCCACCGCAGCAATGGCGTCACCGATAGAGGGCCAAATACATAAACCAGAGGTGAAATTGGTCTATACATGTACATTTTAACTGGGCAATATCATATTACCTAATGCTGATGTTTTTCTATTGAAAGAGTGCGACTTTTTTTTTTATAATTGCAAATTACGTAAAGGTGCATAGTTCCGAGGAGATATAAGCGGGGGAGGGGGGGGGGTATCACCGTTTACTTGAAATTTATTCATGTGTTAAATGACTAGTTCAACAACACATTTTTATGGCGAGATCAAATTTGATTTAGCAATGTAAATTATGACTAACTGAGACGAGCCACATACACTCTACATGCTCTAAAAAATATTGGGTAAAATGGGCCATGAGGGTAATTATGTATCCAACCAACTTTGGACATTTCTTTTTATCTGGTTTGATGGAAATTTTGCCCATTCTAAAGTAATTGCTGTTTATTTTTACCCTAACTGGACAATATGCTTTTCGCATTTGGTAAAAAATATTGCCCAAAGCTGGTTGGACATAAAATTACCCTCGCGCTGGATAAAAATTTTACCCAATATTTTTTGCAGTGCATGTAGCATGTTTACGTTTATTTTAGTCGATGTGGTCAGCTAATCAGTCCGGGATGTTTCAGTGGGAGGAAGTAATCATTCTAGATTTTGACACTGTTGAATCGGCATGAATTACGATGAAGGCACTTAATAATTATGATTAAAAACAGCTACCCTGCCCTTGACTCTATACGGCACGGAAGGAGGGTTGAGTAATTCCAGACTTGCGTAGTCCCATATATAGAAACTGACCAATACATATATTTTCTTTCGCCTTCTTTATTACACAAAGGATAAGTGGTGGGAGGGGGTCTTTAAAATATAACAAGTTGTGAGAGTGTATCATATATTTAGAACTGATAAAATCCTTAAATATGTAAATAATTCTTTCTTTAACATAGGTATATAGGCACAGCACCATCAGCAACTGCAGCGCTGACGGATCCGAGGCACTTCTTCTCTTTTCCGAGCTTACTGTGCCCTTTGAATATTGCTGAAAACGTCCATTTTAAGAATTAAGGACAGAGCATCTCTTTATAATTATTACTAAAATAGCCTTAAAGATAGGAATAACTCATTATTTCATCTTTTCCCAATAATCTACTCTTAATCACTTTGCCCTTGTAATGTACTGCAGGGCATTTTTAAAATTATTATTCTAAAGTGACCCTTCAAAAAGAAAGTGCCCCGATGAGGTACAAAAATGGCAAGCTTTAAAAGAAATTTTAACATGTTTAAAGTGGCTCTTTCAGTAGCTTTAAAGTATTTGAAAGTGCCTTGCACTTTTTTCGGGCCCCTCGCTTCCAAACTACTCCGTCAACTACAAAATTTAACATACACTTTACAAAAGTGCAAAACTTACCACAAGTTTGAGGCTGATGTAGATTTACTCAAGTTTGATCTATAATCGATGAAAATTGATGATAAGCATAACGCGTTGTGACGTTAACTTGATGTTAATCTACGTAAAATGGGGTTGCAGAGGGCTAATTTATCTGGAAAGGAAAAAGCGGCAAATTGTTCTTTGAAATTTGATTTAAAACCTACATGTACATTTCCCACTGAAATGAGAAAGTCAGAAGAATTAAGAAAGCTTTCGAAATGGAGAAGAGATATCAAGGGATACATTTTAAACTAACCGATTTAGATGCGAAGCCCGTGATAACTGCATTGGCTGTCTTGGTATAATGCATGTTATTTCAAAATTAAATGGGGTAACTGTCAGGGAACCCCAGTGATGATTTAATCAATCAGCAAGAAGCAGGTATTCCCCAAAGCTGGGTGTATTGTACCTCTCGCGGGATAAATTAATTCATCAAATTTGGCTTTTTGCCGAAATTACAATAAAAAGGTTATATACCTGTATACCCTGTCCATTTGAAGCGGCCCATCACTGATGCAAACAAATGCCAATACTTATGACGAGGATAACATCTTTCACATCGGAATGATCAGGTTTAGTGATAAAATTATATTGAACGTTATAATCATCATGTAGTTATTCAACTTGGCTCCAAGCCATTTAAAGGGCGTAAAGGGTAGATCAGTTGGTAATGAACTTTTTCGTAGAGATTGAGTCCACCTTGTTAAAAATCAAATTATTCACCCAATTAATGAATGGTATGGTAACACAAGCGGATAAAGGAACAGAATAAAGTGGAAAGAAGTAAAGAAAGGCGAAACAAGAGATAGTCGTGGGTAAGGGTAAGGAGAACGAGAAGAAAGAGGAAGAGAAGAAGAAGAAAAAGAAGAAGAAAAGGAAGAAAAAGAAGAAGAAAAAGAAGAAGAAGAAGAAGAAGAAGAAGAAGAGAGAAATTGCGTGTGGGGTAGGGGTAGGGGAAGGGGAGGGGAGGGGAGGGGGAGAGGAAGAAAAGAGAAAATATCAGTATAAGGGGAAAAGATAATGTAAAGAGAGAAATAGACAGAGAAAGAGAGACTGTAAGAGAAGCTAAGTGATAGAGCGGGAAAAGAGAGAATGTTTGTGTGTATGAGAGAGAGAGAGAGAGAGAGAGAGATAGATAGAGATAGATAGATAATTAGATAAATAGATAGATAGAGAGAGAGAGAGAGAGAGAGAGAGAGAGAGAGAGAGAGAGGGGGGGGGAGAAAAGTGTTATGTTATGTTATGGGAGTGAATGACTAAACCTTCCGGTAAAGCAAAGGAAATACCTGTAACAGGCAGCCTTCGCTAATGAGTGTAGATTGGCTGATTGGTAGAGAAGAGTGTCAGAAATAAAATGTCAGTTTGTGGTGTAGGGGACTGCTAATTAATATTTCTCAGGATGAGTTCTAATCTGTTAACGATTGAGAAGTAATTTCTTTCTTGAAACTGTAAGCCTCATGTGATGCTTGTTTTATAGGCAGGGATAGGCCTATTCTTCTGTTTTATTTTCCTTGTGTTCTACAATTTTTAAAAAGAGGGATGGTATAAATCTATTTCACAGTTTGATGATTCATTGGGGCAAGGTGACGAAAATAATTCATTTTTATTAATGAACGAGTAATTATTTTAATAGAATCATCACTTGGTATTTTTGGTTTCTTATCATAAAATCAATTTGCTGCTGATTAATGACATCCCTATTAAACGATAAACGAATTAACTCTGAAAAGGATCATTGAACTGAAGGCGTTTAATAATGGATCCGACAATTTGACATCAGTGACCAAAACATGGACGACTCCTCAAGACCTCAAAGCTAACGTAGAAAATGGGAAATCTTTTATTACCTGTTCTTTTCAGAATACGGCCAAGTAATCGTATGCTTATGTAGAATGTGAGAAGGAATGAAATAAATTTCAGACAGAAATAATATTTCAGCACAGATGTTGGAATATGATATCTCGGATTATGGATATGTTTTATTACAGGCTCAGTGCGACTTCGATTTGGTAGTAAAATATAAACAAAACTGTAAGGGAAGTTATGTATTTCGGGTTGACATGGTGAAAGAAAGTGAAATGATGAGCTATTTTGGATGGAGTATATATAGTTACAGGACGAGGTTTGTCAATGGAAATGTGCAATTCAGATGATCTGTGTGCAAAAGTAAAATGTTATTTTGTGCCGACCATTTTATTTCACTGAATATGTAGGTTTTGGACCAAGTAGTTTGGGACTATATTACACTGCCATGTTCATTGGGGTCGAATTCTCTATCCCCTTGTAGCATTGTGTATCCCTTCTAGATGTCAATCAAGTATAGTGAAAGTATTTAGGTCATAACGATTAGTGCGTCGCACTAGAGAAGGTCGTCTGCCAGCTCATCAATATCAAAATGTCCTTGAAGCCTCATATTCTATAGCCTGTGGTTATAGAAATAAGTCATTAGGACACCTTCTCACCCTCCTCTTCATCCAGTTCACCCCTTCCATGCCCTATTCGTAATACTTCCCGGATTATAGAAAACAGACACCCTTCGTAATTTTAACCGGATGCAGATATCAGGATTAAATATTTTTTCTTTACTTCGGTTGACTAGGCATGGAATTTTTTTTTACTCATTTATCGGTAAAATCTCAGTTTTATTCTAACATGTAACTACATGTTTCATAATCAATAACGACAGAGAGCAAAAACTGTCGATTGTGTTGAATATTCTTTGTATGAGATTCGTTGATAATCTAGACCTAATCAATGGCTTACGAAACTTATACAATATTCATATTCATGTACTGACTCTTGCTGTTTACATGAGATGTTGCTGGACGTATTTAGATTTATCTTGATTCTGTTTTTATCGAATATTTACACCTGAAGAGGAAATAATTATAGTATGTCGTAAACATTAAAGAGCTACAGTCAACACCCTGCCTCTTTAGCAGGTTCTAATTCCAATTCTTCAATCAATTTTAAGGTTTGATTGTTGGAAGTTCCTTATAAAGGAATAATGTCATGCCCTTGAAAATCATACAAGAATTGGCCTAGGTTTATAATTAAGGATAATACTCTCCTGCATGTTAGATCCAAATAATCCTCATTACAAATAATGCATCCCAAATTGTGAAAAGGAAGAAAAAATATATTACTTTTTAAAATTATCGAAGTTTTCCAGTTTTTCTGCCGATGACATTCCAATTTTTGCCTTCCTTGTCCAGACGGAAAAGTCTAAGAAAGGAACTTGTCAAACGTTCAAATTCCATTTCCAGACCCCCTCATCATAATACATTCATCATAATCTAGAAATAGAGCAGATATCTTAGTTAAATATGACAAAAATAAACAAAGTGACCTTTTCATAGAATTTCTGAACCGTTCTCATTTCCTGGAATAATAGTTAGTTCAACAGATGAAGATAGAAGAAGACAATTTTCCTCTTTCCATACACAGGAAAGAAGATACCCTCTTTCCTCTGTCCTTGATAGTTTCTTCCCCCAACCAGGTGGACAGAGAGAAAGACACTGTGTGAAGAGTATTCAAGAAGAATAAAACAGAAAGGGTCCTGCCGAAGGGATGCCTTGATCATCATGCGGGATGCGTCATACGTCAATGCCAAAATTGGACGAGATACCCGATGAGTTCTTATCTTTTATTCCTTAACTCATCCTAGGTGATGCAGGAGCCCTGGGGAGACAGACGGTCGAATTTCCTTCAACGTGCCCTTGACCGAAGCCGGGTACTCGATAAACAAAGAGCCTTCTTCCTTGTCCCAGTGAGACAAAACCTGAGGAAAATGAAACATCTTGCAAAAAATAAGAAACCGCTAGAGTGTGTAATAACAATGACAAGAACTTAGATGGCGATAATGATCCTGGATGACCACATGATGTTGTCTAAAGGATGCACAACTCATCCAAGAAAAGCATGTCCCAGGTAAATCACGATATAAAAAATGATAAATGTCATCTCAAGTTACGAACGACTTGTATCAGCCATGCCTTTAGGCTCCATCAGAATGCTTTAGAGGCAAATGTGCTATATACATGATAAAGTTTTCCATCTGGATTCATCTCCGAAAATTAAAAAAAGCATGAATTGGCATCAGACAATAGAATAAATTATAAGATAAATTTTCGTTCATTCTTTGAATAATTAAAGCAACTCTTGCCTCCATAAATGGTTACGGGATGCCTTTTTTTTCCTGGTTTCCCGCTGCAACCCTGAAACTTACAAAGTCATTTTCAACCCTGAGGAAATTTCCCTTGCGAAAGTTTGCAGTCGCCACTGGCAACGCAGCAGACCTTAACGCTTCGAAGGTGTCGGACCTGGATAAATCTTGTGATTTAATTTAGAATTTTCTGGTTTATCATATTTTCATGCTTCAACACCGGCGCTCCTCAAAGCTCAATGGATGTCTTCCTGTCGACCCCCGGCTACCCCCTCCCCCGATCCATCGAGAAGGAATCATTTTTGGCCGTATCTTGCAAGGGCGGATCCATAATTTTGTGAAGGAAAAACGGGGGGGGGGGGGGGGTGCACAGTTTGAGATTATTTTTTCGACTTAGGTATGCTACTTGGATTTGAAAGGAAATGGCACGAGCTAGTTGTGATTTCCTAAATGCCCTAGGGATGCCCTGCAAGTGTAAAAATGGTGTATAAGCTTGTCGACGTAAATATTCTCCCTGTCATTTTTGTGTTATAATTGAATTTACATGACTGAAACAGAGAGCAAAACTTATTTTAAAATTTTCCTTCCGAATTTTCGGTATGACGAGAAGAAAGAGAAACAAGGATATTATGTAAAACTGGAAATTAAAACACGTTATAGTGAACAGGGATACGAGGAGAAAAAAATCATAGCTCAAAATGTTGATGAATATCCGTCAATCCAACTGCAGTCTCTAGAAATTCTGGAAAATTTAAAGGAGAATGAAACCCTGGGGAAAATCAATCTTAATCAAAAGAAAGGATAGAGAGAAGCAATTTTAAAAAGTTCCATCAGTTCCATCAAAAACGGTTACGAAATGAGAAAGCTATGTAAGCTATCCTCAAATTGACAATGTTGCTTCAAAGTGGCAGGTTTAGAAGGACAACTCTCAATATGTTTTGTACACAAAGTTTCATATTTTCTCTATTATCTCTAAAGATGCTCCTAATATCTTTGTGAACGCAACATAATTGTGTCAAATACATTTTCCCATGATATCATGGGATCTATGAAACAGACAAGCTGCAGCTTCAGAGATAATGGAGAAAATATGAAATTTTGCGTACAAAACATAATTGAGAGTTGTCCTTCTAAACCTGCCATTTTGAAGCAACATTGTCAATTTGAGGATCGTCATATATAGAAAGTGAAATGAGACTTTTCCCATTTCCATAACTTTCTCATTTCGTAACCGATTTTGACGGAACTTTTTAAAATTGCTCCTCTCTATCCTCTCTCTTCATTAAAACTGATTTTACCCCAGGTTTCATTCTCCTTTAAGTTAAGGAAGTCTGGTCTCAGTTTTCCACTTTCAAGAAGGCTTATCATTTATCGGAGTAACACCATACCGTGTCTTACAGGGGTATCCGACCAGCCAATGTCAGTTTCATCAAGCCGTGATCGTCGGATAAACTAACCTATTACTTTGTGTTTCTGGAAACGTGTCAGCCGAAGAGAGTGTGGGGGTGAGTGAACACTAATTATGCCCCAGTGATGATAACTCTAAGAAGGTTATAACTCTGATCGATATAAAAAGTTGAAAAAGGTGATATACCTAGACGATAAAACATGAATATTTATCTTGCCTCACTAAATCGCAAAGAAAATCTACCGATTGTAAATCAGAACTAGTGTTCACTAAGTAAAAAAACAATCCTCATACTGCCTACTGCCCTCAACGTCCAATTCAGTGAAAACGAATGGGAAATCGAGAGTTCAGTTCAGTTCAGTTTATTTCACTTTTAAGTAAATCATATAGATACCAATACATATTTAACAAAAACAACCAGATAAAAGAACAAATATGCTCTCTTCAGTTTATATTTAGATAAAGAAAGCTTCAATATGATTTACAAAATAAAAATTGAAATCTGAAGAGATTTCGGAACTCATCCATCTTTCATGTCTTTTACACTGTTAGAACGGTTGTTTAAAAATCATTAGGTTGTTTAAAATATGAAACTACCAACTGTTGTTTTAAAAAAAATTGTATGTAAAACATAATACAGGGATCTTTTTTAAACAGTTGCTAGTAGGTTCATATTTTAAACAACCTAATGAGTTTTGAACAATTGTTTTAACAGTTGATTATTTACTGATCTGTCAAAAAAGAAAGAGGTCCCGTACGTGCTACCTCATTGTTGAAAAAAAAAAAAAAACTACACTGGCTTTCAATTGCCGATAGCATTATCGCATAGCAGTTCGAAATTACAAATCTTTGTCAGTCACTTCCTCTTTCTCGTACATCTCTCCTTTAGCAATAGAAAACACGACATTCACTTCGATCTTTACAGTAGCTTCTTCCCTTCTCCTAAGCTGACCAGCTTCAAGTCCTTTCAATCCATCGTCCCACGTCTTTGGAACAAACCTCCTGCACTTCTTAAAAATAGCACTTCACTCGATCTCGACTTACAGAAAAACATCGAAAAACATACCTCAACCATCCTTCCTAATCCACTGTTTTCACTGACTAAGATATACAGCGCCTTGTGTCCTCTGGAAAATGTGCAATGTAAATAACAAGTATTATTATCATTATCAGGGTGATTATTATTTCAAGTTTGTTTTTTACCTATCACATGACAAACAAATAAACAAAACACGAGCACACACACACACACACACACACACACACACACACACACGCACACACACACACACACAACACTAACAAAAGTCCTATATACATACATGGAAATCAACCTTGTTGATGATAAGATAAATATTCAACACAGAGAGTAAATCATAATTCATTCGCCAAACAGTCACATGAACATGATGAACTGCAATCAAGAAAGCAAATCATCTTGGGTATAGTGCCACTCTTATATTTTTTCTAAGGTTATAGACAGCTTAGATGATAAATTCTTATTCATCTTTCCGAGTAACGTCAACCCACAGGTCGTATCCTCATATTAACTGTCTATCAATCGACGCAAAATATTTTGAGAAAGAAAGTGAATGACTCTGCACAATTAGGATACCTGTATCAACTGTCATAATTTCTCCCCATAAAATTCATTTTTGGTGGGCGAGAAAGTTTTTTTTATCCAGCCCCGGCCTTGACAGCGTTGGAACTGTCACGGAGAGACAGAGGAAGCGGAGGGGGATTGAGGGGGGGGGGGGGGGTATTTCAGAATACCAAAGAAAACAAATATTGTCGCATAGCATACTGTATCATTGCTAATCTCTTTTTTTTTTTTTTTAGCTCTCTGGTTTTTGAGAATTACGTTCCAAATAACGTGCACTTCATTGTCTAGGTCGGGGTTGAAAGCGTTCTCCACAGGTTGATAATATCAGATGGAGATGATAAGCATGATAAGTGAGAATTTTCTTGCTGCAATGCTGCACGTGTTCTACAAAAGCTAGAGCTATACTGTTCTGCATGAAGTTGGCTAATTCTGGGCAAATTCTATAACAGTCTGAGAACACTCCTAGCTTATGTACAAATCTAGTATTGATCTAGAATATTCTTGAAATAGAATATCCTTTCCTTTCTGGATGAAAACAAAATCTGTATTTTTCCTTACTACCTACACTACACTGTAAACAAGTTCACATCCTTTTCATAGTCCATTACATATGCTCTCCAGACTGTCATGAATAGAGTATTGAATTCAGAGTTCAATATCGGTCAAGCTGTGATTGACAACACACCAGAAATTTTACAGGTATTCAAGTAGCTTCCAGATTATGTCTACAGCTTAAAACAGAAGCTGTTACAATGTATATGAATTAAATGGCAGTATAACAAGACTAATAAAATGATCTAAATGTTCTTCTTCTAGATGTTTACTGATTACTTTGATTCTTTGTGTGTTATACAACAAACTATGAATAATGATTTCTCTTCTAGAAATTCCTGTGATTGTAAATACATGAAGAAAATTGGAAATAACTTCTATCCAGAAAATTCTTCAATTATCTGATTATATAACATTAGTAAGAATTATCTTAATGAAGATGAAACATCTTGACATTAGTGTGAAAATGGCGCGTGAAGTGATATTATTTCAAAAGTATAAAAAGCGACTTATTATTGGCT
Source organism: Echinometra lucunter (assembly GCA_029962745.1). Lineage (NCBI taxonomy): Eukaryota > Metazoa > Echinodermata > Echinoidea > Camarodonta > Echinometridae > Echinometra > Echinometra lucunter. The sequence goes on from CM057151.1 coordinate 26,159,161, forward strand.
AGCACCAGCGTATGATCAGTACAGCATTAGTTAAAGTTATGGTTAATTTTCTGGTTTCCAATCTATCACTAAAGTCTATCAGTAACTATCTGTAGCCTTATCATCGGTAGAGGTGTCAGAACTTCTGTCTAGCCAAATGAGCCTGTGTTAAGAATGATTCTTTAGGGCTTTCTAGAACTTCTATAATTTTTTTTATCCTACTATCTTAATTTGGAACATCGCTCTCGCCTCACTCCTTTTACTCGAATTCATTTCGACAGATTTCAACGTTGAGATGCTAAAACCTAGCGATGAAATTACATTGGAAGAAAAGGAAACATAAAAGTTCCATCGGTTCTGAGGTAGAAGTTGTTTAAACTTCTGTTTAATTCGTCTATTTTGGTTTGGGTAAAGGAGTTTGATGTAATCCTCGGCCTGACACAGTTCAGTTTCTTTCTCCCTCTCCCTTAAGCGATCTGGGAAACGATGGTATCTGCATAGTGTTAAAGTACTTAACTCTTGCATCCGGGAGCGTCAAGGCGGTCTTGCACTCGGGCTTAGTACCTCATCGTAGCACTAATAGACAAACATGCCTTGCTCATCGTTAAGCCTCGGGCTAATAAACCTTACTCTCGGGTCAATATTTAAACCCGTTTCCCTTACCCTTCATGGATTCGGTATTTAGGCGGAAAATTAACCTTTCTGAAAAAGAAAGGTAACATGCTTACCGCAAGTAAGATCATTATCGCCGCCCCGATAGATGTTCAACCTGATCATGATGATATTAAATCAAATATTTTTGCAGAGGATTGCTATATAAAAAACTGAGATGAAAGCTTAATCAATGTTGATTATAGATAAAGCCTTTTAAAGTCATAGTCGATTTGAGAGAAATATTCATAGTCTGTATGTCTGCAATGCATTGACGCTAATGATATGCAAACATAGATACACGAAAATAACATACGCGTATAAGTACATGTGTGCGTGGGTGGGTGGGTGTGGGTAGTCTCTCATTCCATTTCGCTTTGTAATGGGCGTCAGGCAAAATGGTGGTTTCCATTATATATTTTGAGCTTTAAATACTATTTTTAGAGTCAGGGAAGTGAGTTAAAACCCCAATATCTATTTCATATTTCTATTACTGCAGCAATACCCTAAGACGACATCCGTATGTACATGTAACAGCAAATCATCATCCTTCATAGAAGGAAATCGGTGGTTATACGAAATTGCTCATACTTGAGAGAAAAGTGCAAAGTTCTTGAACTACGATGGAAGCTCAATCATTCGCCAGCTCTTTCTCTCTTCTTCTTCTTCTAATACATCTCGGATATTCCTCCAGGCGCGAGATGGGATATTTTCGGAACGCTAAAACCCAATTTGGGAAACACTGAAAACTTAACGCGCATGACGAAGTACATTTCCGTGGAACAATATGTCTTTTGTGCCTTGGAGTCATATCCAAGTGAATGGCGGCGACCGTATTGCTCGAGAATAGTCGAGAGTGTGAAAACTCGCAGCTGGTACACACTCAAGTATGGTAAGGGTGATGGAGACCGTCTGCAAGTGCAGGCTGCAGCAGACCTGTTAAGCACCATTTGCTCAGGCGATGTAATGCTGTGAAGATATTGTCATGATTATCTGAATAGGTACAAAACATGCGTAATATTAGACGAGGTCTTATTCATCCCTTCAGGCGTGTCAGATGCGATGCACTACTGTTTTAAGTTCTGTGGCGTCCAAACGGCCTTGTTACATAAGCGGAAAGAATCGTTGGGTTTTGATCGTAATAGCGGGACTATCCCATCTTATTATTTACGGAAGCTTATAAGTGCCACCGAGATGACGAAATAATTCAGGCTAAGAAGACGAGAAGACGAGTTATAAAACACGAGATGACCAGTTCTTGGAAATCCGCAAGTCGACTTGTTTAGGACAAGAAAACGAGATGACGAGTTTTTGGAAATTCGGCAACTCGAATTGTTTAGGACAAGAAGAGCAGATACAAGTTATTGGAACACGGCAAGTCGACTTGTTTGGGACGAGAAGACGAGATGACGAGTTGACGAGTTATTGGAACTCGGCAATTCGACTTGTATGGGACGAAAAGACTAGATGGAAATTCGGCAACTCGACTAGTTTAGGACAAGAACAGAAGATAAAAGTTATTGGAACACGGCAAGTCGACTTGTTTGGAACGAGAAGACGAGATGACAAGTTAAAAAAACGAGATGACGAGTTACTGGAACTTGCTGAGATCCCGGAATTTCTCCATCTCGTCTTCTTGTCCTAAACAAGTCAACTTTCCTAGTTCAAAAAACCTGTCATCTCGTCTTCTCGTCCCAAACGAGTGGACTTAATTGCCGAGTTCCAATAACTCGTCATCTTGTCATCTTGTCCTAAACAAGTCGACTTTTCGAGTTCCAGTAACTCGTCATCGTCTTCTTGTCCTAAAAAAATCGACTTGCCGAGTTCAAAAACTCGTCTTCTCGTCTTCTTGTCCTAAACAAGTCGATTTGCCGAGTTCCAAGAACTCGTCATCTCGTCTTCTCGTCCAAAACAAGCCGATTTGCCGAGTTCCAACAATTCGTCATTTTGTCTTTTAACTCGTCTTCTCGTCTTCTTGGCCTAAACTTTATCTCGTCATCTCGGTGGCACTTCTAAACTTCCGTAATCATGGTAATTATTAATTCTATGAACTATTAGTGCAATCTAATCGACAGATATAAATCCCCTCCCCGAAAGAAACTGAATTAAAAAAAAAAACACACTTTCCCTCCCCTTTTTCTTGTCGAATTTTTACGTTTTAGACACACAAATTTGATGGCATTGCAGCTATAGACATGACAGAAACGAATCCATATTCTAAGGAAATTGTACAAGTTGGCTGGAGTTCTAGAGACAGTGCTAAATTTATATTGCAGAATTACCTCTGTGGTTCGGAGTGGCCATAGATCATATTGTTGTGGTGGCACGAAATGTCCTTCTGAGGTTTGGAAAGGGTTATTTTTGAATAAGTGATTAAGGAAGGCTTGTGGCAACAACAACACAACAACAGAAACAATAACAAATGAAAAAGATTGGGAAAGTGAAGGAGTGAAATAGAGAGAGAGAGAGAGAGAGAGAGAGAGAGAGAGAGAGAGGGGGGGGGGGGGGGGGAGAGAGAGAGAGATAAAAAGAGAGTGATGGAGGGAGCTAGGGGTGAGTCGAGAGGGAAGGAGATAAACATGAAGCCTTTTTAGAAAATGGAAGGGATGTAATTCCAGCAATGTACACTTTTAGAGAAAAGGGAATATATAATAAGACTCGATATTCAGCTCTTGTGGATTTGTAGAATCCATCACTAGTAAAGGCTTCATGACAATATAGGTCGAAAAAATCAAAAGTCGTTAATATAATTTCCATTTTAACATGCTGACAGTAAGAAAACGTAAATACTGATACCACAAATTGTCGTCAAACCAACGTCGGAAAAAGTACAGTGTTCACATCCGGGGTATTATCTGACCATATCGACAAAACTTGTAAGGGTTTCTTCTGTAAACCTTGATCCTATCTTTATTTGTCTTTGGTTATTGCTATTTTTTTCTTTAATGATGCCCATTTTTCTTCTCTCAAAGATTTATGATTAAAAACATGCAACCAGCAGCCAGACATCAGCAGATGCTCCCCGGGGTTAGACGACTAATTGAGGAAATTAAATCTCTAAACTTGGATGGGAGGGGAATGGGAACGAAACTAGGGGGTCTGTGGTGTACCTCTAACCCCAGCTACAGGTACACAGGTAAATTGGTAATGATGTTTCACAGCCGTCAGGTGTATATTTTTAGGGTTTACATGCTGGGTTAATCCTTATCATCTTCTAGTCAAGAGAGATTACAAGAACTCTTGATGATAACCATAACCGCTTACACTAAGTAAGATCAAAAAACGGAAGGAAGTGACGTTATACCTCAGTGAATCAAGACAAATTTTCTCAATACAGGGAAATCACCAATAAACGTCAAAACAACTAACAAAACGAGACGCTTACATAGCTCATTTGTTGTTGTTTTCAAACAGAAGTCGGGAGTTTGACTCCACTGATTACTCTATAACTCTTGCTAAAATGCTTTAGGGATGTACCGGTGTTTTGAAATTATGAATAAAAAAAGGTATTTGAAAAAGAGAAAGCGTAAGCTGAAATGAAATGAAATGGCTATAATGTGTGCAAGTTTGCATGTTTGATGGGTAGGATAGAGTAGAAGAAACGACATTAGATAAGTCCTCAGATCTTTTCACTCAACGATGACGAGTTAAAATGAAGATGAGTCGATGATGCATGTTTTCTTGATATTCGAGCCATTATCAGCTCCTGAGTCATGATGCTTTTATAGAACAGAATCCCGAGCTTTTCACGGACAATTTAAGCTCCAAATCAAGTCTAAGTTCATGTAATCGCGAGGGATACACGCGATGACAAGAGAATGATTAGGTAGATCTTAAGACAGAAACTTTAAGGGTCCTTGTGTTGTGGCAAAGTCTTGACAACAGACCAGTGAATGCCTCGCTTAAAGGTTTTAACACTGTTAATTTGCCTTTGATAAGAGGAGCTGATGCGGGTTGTACATTGTGGTGTATGTTCTGAACTAAGAGGTCATGTGCCCTTATCGATAGGAAAAAAGGTGGAGAAATAAAGAAAGAGAGAGAGAGAGAGAGAGAGTGGGAGTCCTTTTTCTCACATACTCTCTCTGTTCTTTTGCTTCATCGGATTTCTTCCACGATACAGATCATACGACCTTTTTCTCACATACTCTCTCTGTTATTTTGCTTCATCGGATTTCTTCCACCCCTTAAGACCCATGCTCCGAACGAAGACAACTATAGTATCATTCCACAACGTCCATGTGCCATTGTGATGTGAGTAATTATGCACGAATTTAAAGTAGAATCTTATTAATTTGCTTTAACCTTTAAAACATGTTTGAGATGATTCTTTCGAGTTTCAACGCTCGGTCACAATGGACTATGAGTAATGGTCAATAACGAATAATGTCTTGGTGGAAATCTACATCACCCCTTGGGTTCTTAAGGCAGGATGTGTCTCTATTTTAATTCTTACCCTTCAGGCGAAGCCTTTATTCCTTTCTCTAAGGGTGTAGTGGAAAAATCAAGAAACACAAAAGGACAGACAAATGAAACAGAAAGAAAGAGGGAGAGAGAAAGGAAGAGAAAGCGATAGAGAGAAAGAGCGAGGGAGAGATGGGTGAAATATGACAGGTGAACGAAGGAGGGGTTGGGAGTACAAGAGCGGGAAAATTTTTGCTATGTTTAGAGAGAGAGAGAGAGAGAGGGAGAGGGGAGGGGCGTTTGGAGGAAGGGAGAGAAATACATTATTATCTATGTAATTCAGCAATTATTTCCAAAAAGTAGCCGGAAAGAGAAAGAACAAGAAAGGTCAAAAAAGTATGGGGAAGGGAAGACAGCCAGAGAGACACCAGACAGACAGGTAGACAGCTAATTAATGCGACATAGATCAAGTAAGAAGAACACGGAATATTTAGCGTAGAGGATATAAGCCGACTTCATTTTACGCTCTCCATAAATCATGTAAGTCATTGGGTTACATATCATTTCTAGCTGTCAACCTCGACTAGCCAGGAAGTATGCGAACCTCCATACTCTTCCCCCTACATATTAAAATTGAACTTTGCATCTCAAAACATGACGTTCTCAGAAGACAACCAGATAGATGGAACCCATCAATTTTTTTCCTCCAGCAATTCATCGCCCCCTTTTTCTCTTGGGAATACGACCCGAGTGAAGGTACAATTTATGATGCATGAAAGAAATCAATCTAATATTTGATCAGTTCTAATAATCGAGTTTTTTATTCAGTCATTTCAAGATATTACAAGTAAATAAAATATGTTGAAAGTGGTGGTGGTGGTGGCGATGGTAATGGTGGTGGTCATTATAATATTAGAAAAGAACGACGTCGCCATAAGCGTATTTTGTGTGAAATGTTGAAAAGCTGTAATATCTGGTATGAGTGGTATAAGGACCCTTTTTCATCTTTCGTGAGGTACAGTTATGTAACATAAGAGAGGCGCTCTTTCTTCACAAGAAGAAAAAGAAGACAATGGACATATGTATGCCCCAGTTGAAAGAGAATGGTCTGCATTGAAATATGCGGATCAAATCAAATATGTGAAAATGGAAAAAAAATATTCATGATTTTGCAAGTGAAAACTCACATTTTTGTCACAACCGTCGAGGTTTTCTTCCAGAAGGAAAGTAATTTGGGCGGATTTTCGTTTGTTTCTTGAATGGAAATGTAATTTTAAAGGAAAAGTTATTTGCCGACCACAAGCCAATTAGGGGGCCTTCATAACGAGATATTGCCAATTTAGGAAGAAAATATTATAGCACTATTTGGCACACTATACTGGGTCTCGAACAATAAATGGCAGTTCTGAAATTCACCGTGGTATACCATTGTTTTGGTCTTTCAAACTTTGTGTCTTTCAAAATTTGAAAATAAAATGTGAACTTTACTTTTCAGGGTGGCATGAGCGTTTATATACAGAATATTTATATACAGCTGATATACTATGGAGTAATATTTTGAGATGAATGGTGGTTAGATGATTAATGTATTAAGATATTTTCACTAAAGCTTCAGGCAAGTTCACAGAGAAGTAATTAATTAGAAATTGCCTGCAGACATCAGCGCTAAGTCCGATTTGGGTCGATTTCATGAAAAGCACATGTCCTCTTTCAAGATATATTTATTTGCACGAGTCGCTGTCAATTAAAAGTAATTGAGTGTATGACTTAATATAGTTGGTTCGAAATAGTTTGAACGAGATCAAACGCAATCTTGGCCACATTATATTCAAACAAACGCGCTTTTTTTTTCTTCTTTCTATTCTGTGATAATTTTCTGGGGTCATATCTATTCTTAAATCAGTTGGGGATTGTTATTTTATTTTCATTATGGTTATATTCAATGACCATTTTGAGAGACTCAGGTATCCTTGACTAATACGCACATCTGACTATATACAATTTTTAAAAAGGAAGTAGATATTCGTTTTTGTATCTCTCTTGTTTTGTCAGTGTCTACATATTTTACGTTATTATAGGGTTTGGGGACATACGCATATACAGATGGATACCACGCAACACCGGCGTAAATCCACCTTGAGGAGTGAGGGGGATGATCGACTTTTTTGCCGATTTTTTTTTTCTGTCGAACTCACACTTAGGTATAAACACACGCCCTTACCCACCTGCACAGACCCCCTTACACACATTGTAATTTTCATCTTGCGAGCGAGCGAAGCGAGCGAGTCAAAAATTACCACTTTTCTGGTTTGCAATCTTATTTTCAAATAGAAATTTTATAATATAATGAGCGAGCGAAGCGAGCGAGCCAAAAATAAGCGCTTTTCTGGTTTTCAATCAAATTTTTAAACGAAAATTCTAAAATATGTTGAGCGAGCAAAGCGAGCGAGCCAAAAATAAGCGCTTTTCTGGTTTTAAATCGCATTTTCAAATAGAAATTTTAAAATATGATGTTTTATGGCAGATTATTAAAATTTTATTTACTGATTAATTCAAATATAACTTCTTCATTTAAAAGTGGGGGGGGGGGGATATTTGTATACGCCATCCCCCCTCTCAAAATCTCCCCCCGGGATTTACGCCAATGCCACACAATTACTTAAGTGGCAAACTACATGAATTCATGTCCATGAAATACCATCGAGCAAACAGTACAGATTGGTAGCCTAAGTTTAATCTATTGATAATAGCATCAAAAATATAATAATTTTTATGCTTCGTAAGCACTATGCATGTGTCTGTTTTTGGAAAATATCTGTTACTTGATCATCACTTACAAGATAAAAAATTGTGTTCACTATCTCATGAAGACGCTAGACATAGCCGCCATGTTTCTATGCTGTAGGACAATGCAAATTTCGTACTTAGACATGTTTCTCTCTATACCTTAATCTGCTCAATTAGAGGTACCTCTCGAAAAGATTTGATGATATCCACATCATATGGGTGGTTGATGTAAGCCGGGTCTGGGGGGTGAGTTTATGCCTTCGAGGGATTAGCGAGAGATGTGGAACAACTGTACTCCTTGCAAGTTTGCAGTTGTTGAGGTTTAGAGATCGGAAAATGAAAGATTTCAATTTCCACCATATCTAGGAGATCTCCGCTTCAAGGAATAGAAGGAAAGGAGTGAAATATCAACATTTGTTGATGATTCATGTGGCAGATGCACATTCTGTTAAAAAAATTATGGTTTTAATCTAAAAGGAAGGATTTAAGTATTGTGTTAAAGAGCTGATCAAACACATTTTGGTGTCGAACAAGCGGAAATTAGCGCAAACCACATCAGCTGTTGTTGCTGTCTTGGGCCCCTTGTTATGACGGGGTGGGGAAAATCAGCATTGATGATAATAATAATAAATCGCTTCACTCTCAAAGTGGATGAGAAAGAAAGAAAGAGAGAGAGAGAGAGAGAGAGAGAGAGAGAGAAGGGGGCAGGGGGTCACATACAAGGGATAGGGACGCAATGGGCCTCAGGTAAGTCTCGCCCTTCTTGGCAAATATGGCAAACATGTTAAGTTCTTATTGCTATACTCCAATGAGTAGGTTTTAACCCGTCGACTATATAATGATTCTTTAATTCCCTGCATCCATTTGCCTCTTGGTGAAAAACGTTGTCCGAAATCCACCACTGAGAGAGAAAAGAAAGTCAAAAAATCAAACCACATTATTAGCATCGAGAGGCCCACATTTCACCAAATTTACATGCTCACTTTTTTTTCTTCTCTTTGCTTGGTTAGAGAGGAGAGGGGGAATATTTAGATGACATATATTTAGAATATATATCTAAATAGGACATATGGATTTGATTTTTCTGGCTTAATAATGATTAAGGTCAAATCTATGAAAAGAAGCCAGCTAAGCACACTTGTCCTGCAAGACATCGTATTTTAGTCCAGACAAGACAAACATATTGCTGTGATAATCTTCCGTTTCTTATTTTTCAAAATTAACTTGTTTAAAAAAAAAAACTATATACAGTATTTGATAATTGTGTTAATTAGATTTTTAAAAAGTAAAAAGGAAAAAATTAGAGATTATAAAGAATCGGAGATACTTCTTATTACAGCAACAGCAACAACAACAACAACCACTACTACTACTACCGCTACTACTACTGCTACTAATACTACTACTACGACGACGACGACGACTACTACTACCACTCCCACTACTACTGCTACTACCACCGCTACTACCACTACTACTGCTACTACCACTACGACTACTACTACACTACTACGACGACTACTACCACTACCACTACTACTGCTACTACCACTACTACTGCTACGACGACTACTACTACTACTACTACCACTACTACTGCTACTACCACTACTACTACTGTATATATACATACATATGTATAGAGAGAGAGAGAGAGAAGGAGAGAGAGAGATTGTATTTTGAAGGAGGCGGGGGCATAAAAGGGGCAAGAAAGATCACAACAGTGCAAAGAGGGATGAAGTTTAGTACGAGGTTAATCTTAGGGAAGCAAGATATGAATCAGTACCGATACTAAATTTGGGTCTTCTCGATAATATTCTGTCGCCTGCAGTTTACATCTACACCGGGGACTAGGCCGTTCTCATCATTTTTACTTCGCTTTTATTATGCGCTAAAGTTTGTAGCCAAATGTACTGGTTTAAACGAATATCTAAGGTATCCTCAAAGTGCGATACGGGTAACATACATCCTAAAATGCAATCAGTCACGTAACTCTGAAGTTTTGTAAGTAATAACCTGAACTAAACAGGATGTTCATATCATTAAAACTATTTTAGTCTTCAACGTGTTAGAGCTCCAACGATTTTCTTACATAATAAATAAGTAAAGCAACATTTACCTTCAAGAATAGAAACACCCTCAAGTCAAGTAGTTTTTAAATGAAAGCTAAGACATAATAAAACAGATTAGCGAAAAATTAAACGAAATCGGACATGGATTAAGAAAGTTATGCCTACATGATATTTTTTCTCTTTTACACCACTACAGCTGTTGGTAATATAATTTGTGGACAACTCTCGATATGTTTTGTACACAGAATTTCACATTTCTTAATTTTCTTGAAGAACACATGTTTTCATTGTCCTTGTCCCAAATATGTTGTGGAGAAAACTGTCCTACAAAGTATATCTTGACTTTGACTTAGGAAAATGTGCAAATCATAAGCAAATGAAAATGTTAAATCACAAAACATTGAGAGTTATTCACAAAATGATGTCATTAATAGCTATGGTAGTGTCAAAAATGTCATAAAGAAAATTTCATATAGCCATAACTTTCTTATCCCGTCTCCGATTTCGTTCAAATTTTCGCTGATCTGTACTGATTCCGTCTTAGCTCTGGTTGAAAAAAATATTTCAATTTCGATTCAATTCAATTTCAATTTCAATGACTGGGAAGTTTTTGTGTCCTTTAACATCATGCTTAAATAACGATGATAAATTAAGTCTGTTCCAAAGTGAATCAAAACGAGCAAGGACATTCCAACACCTTGAGATGAGGCGATCAAAGAAACCGGGAAACTGACTCGTCTGGTACGGAACTTCTGCGGTAAGGTAAGTTGGAATTTTGCCGTCGGCGAAATAAACAGCTTTTCATTTCTCTTAAATTCTATTTTGTAAAAGGTGTGAAATATGATAATTTGAATTTCTTGACCTGAGAGCTATCAAGGAAAAAAATCGAGGCGATTGCCTTTTTTTCCGTTCATCCTTGACCAGTTTGCGCCTGTGCTTAATTCCAATGGCGTATTTCTGTATTTGTTCTGTTTTCTCTTATCAAGCCAGCAACCATATCAGTACAAATATGTTTAACAAATAACTGAAACAAAATATGTGAATTCATTCATCGTCTTGACTGTTTAAATCACGAGACGAAATTGAACTAGAATATTCATCTTCAAAAACGTTTCAGAATTTGTCATGATGATTTTTCCTTGAGAAAAATAACTCGCATAATTTGAGAAGCTTGCTTTTATTCTGTAACGTATATTTTAGACTCCTTAACTCATTTTTTCCTGTAACGCATTAATATTCCTTGTTTTATTATATCCATTCAAAGTGATACTAATGTATAACAGTGTCTGTGCATCTGGATCAACAAACCAAGCAAGCTGAATATGAATATAGCCAATCTTGACCCCTTCTCTAAAATACTAGGCCACTTCTTGATTTCAAGCGCAAAGTGCAAAAGCACATTAACGTTCTGTACACTCTTGGGAGCTGCGTTTCTGAAGTAAATTCATTATGATTGTACAAAACCATCATCATCAGAAACACAGAAACATTTTTTAAAAGTTAAAGTTATTCTACCATGAATTCATATTTCTATATGAATGATATATTCTAATGAAACTGAAGCTGAATATGAAGATTTCATTATGGGTTGTTATTTAACCTCCACACCTACATCCGTCAATCTGTGCCTGTGCATTATCAAGAAACTATTTGTGTCAACGTCTATTAACTTGCTGAGTCTCAATATTCACTAGGGGAGATGTAAAGTCATTCTTAATTGTCTCTTTGTTTTATGTTTGTTGCTTCAGGATTATATTTTGAAGAGCACTTTTGGCTACCATGTCAGTCAATGCAGTTTTCTTGCAAGGAAACCGGGTAAAGAATCTGTACTCGGTTTAATACGTGACTTGGCAATTACATTAGAATGTTTAAGGTAAAAGTAAGAATATACAACAACAACAACAGCAACAAAGATTTGATGATTATTTGTTAAGAATAATAATGAGAAAGTACATCATGACTCTGAATAAACCTTGATAAATCAGATACGGTAAAAAGAAGAAACTCTACTTATTTCACGACCTTTGATGTTAGATCTTAATATGACGTCAGGGTCTATTTGAGTGTAATGCATTCATACATCCACATTGAAAGAAAGAAAAAGAAAAAGAAAAACCTTAATGTCCAGTCAATGTGAGGTCAGTTTTAAATTGGTCGTGATTATTATCAAATCAGATGGATATGATATTCCTTCAAGACAAAGAGGAACCTGTAATAAGCAGGAATCTGTAATAATCAAGACATCTTGAAATCTCTGACGTAAGTCAAGCTAGATGGAATGTCCAAAAACTACAACCTGCTGCCAAGAGAAGAATTATGAAAGTAACCGAGCCAATTATTATTTCATCTTCAAGATTTCCCCTGCTAGTCTAGGTCATTATTACCATTATGTGCCAGCATTATACAGGTATCCATTTGAGAGAGAGAAAAGAGAAAGAAAGCAGAAAGAAAGCTAAACAAACAATCCTTAAATAGGTCATTGCCTAGTGATTCAGTAAATGTGGAATTCTCCATGAATAAATCACCTGTACCCTCACTGTACTCGAGAAAGATAATTTCATAATGTTTTTTTTTCACTGTAAATGATTGTCAATTGAGCAATCAAAGATGCCCAGTCTTCTCTATATTGTCTAGGTTAGGCTTAATTCCTGATAATCAATTATTGCATAAATAAATCGAATATTTTTGATTGTATGTCATAATTATGCCTAATTCTTTATGAAGTCATCAGTTATTACTTGCATAAGTGCTCTTATGACTGACATTTTATATTTTTGAATATTTCAAGCACTGTTATAATCCCCCAAATACAAATGATGACAGGAATCATGTTTTCTTTGTTATCGATGTCGGAAACAAATCAGCGTTTAATCAGATTACATAATTAGCGGTACTATACGAGTTGCTCTTCTGATGCAAAATACGCTTATGATTTAGGAAAGCAAAGGGCTCTTAAGTGGCCTCCCGACCGATGTGATCATGTCCGATAATAGAAAACCCGCAAGTAGTTGCGGATTTCAGTTTGATCAACGCATAATTATTTACGACCCCTGATGCGAAATAAGTACCATACCCTTATATCACCTGATTTCCATTCAATTTTAACCCATTATTCGAGTCTTTATTAAGCTCGATGCATTTCTACCAGGAGGGATACCATATTTGGTGAAGGCTTTTGAGATAGATCAGAGACCTTGACTTAGTCTTAATAGGTTCAATTTGACTCCCGTAGACGAACCTGCGGTGTCTTCATCGACTCACTTCCTTTGAGGTTCGAGTAAGGGATGAGCCGAGTTTGGATCCAGAATAAACCTTCTAGTCTACACAGTCGACATCAGATAAACTCAAAAAGGTCGGGATTGTCTTTCATAAAAATGATACTTTTGGTTGCATTTTCTCATATCAAGAACACAACATGAGAACCCCAAATTAGACCTTCCAGTCAAAATCGGTCAAGGCCCACCCCACCTCTCCAATTCACTTTGTATTCTGAATATATCCAGGTCACAGCATAGGGTAGATAATTCAGAGGCGCATTGCGTTACCTCTTTAAATAGAATGATAGGAAACCAAAGGAAACCAAAGGTATGTCCTTCCCCCTTGACCCCATAAAGAAAAATGGAATGGGGCTGTTTAGCCTCACCAAACGTCTCACCCTACTGTCTTAATTTAAAATTTGATCTCTGAGTAGCCACTGTTGGTGTTTTCTCGAAAAAAGCAACAACAAAACGAAAACAAATGAGAATATAAACCAAGTAATTGCAAAGGGGGGCATGAACGTCTTCAGGTGTTTTATGACTCAATTCATAATAACGATGATCATATCCCTCCTGTGTATAACTCTCTTTTATTTCCAACATCTTCTTCTGTCTCTCTGTCTCTCTTTCTCTAGCTCGGCAGGTGTGTGTACATGGCATTGACCGCATGCCTCCTAACCCGATGATACCCGTCCCTCGGGATGGTGGACAGGTAAAGGAAGAATCTAGGACGGCGTGATGACAGACAGACGGCTAAGAGCTTATTGTGATTCTTAATCAATAGCGGCTGAAATTTGTCCAAAGCGCCATTCACACTATTTAGTTTATAACATTTACTTCGCGATGTTACCCTGGAAAGTTCCATGGCTGAAATTTGTCCAAAGGCTCATTCAGACAAAGGTTAAAACATCGTTATATCACTTAGCGATGTTACGCTGGAAAGTTCCTTGATAACATCACGATATGTCAAAAGAGCTAAGTACTTTCCACCATAACTTCGTGAAGTTATTGACGATATGCATAGAATTGTATATCCATTGGAAGTAAGAGTCATATTAGGGATCGCATAGAGTTGAATCGACTCCAAAGTAGTGGTTAACCTGCTCTGTTGAGAGTGGGTTCAACTCCTCTGTACATTATACTCCCATGTAAAGCCGGCCCTTGTGCCACGGAAGGGACTACCCTACTTCTAAATGAAAACATGAAATCATGAATACATAGATAAATGAATAAATGAATGAATGAAGGAACGAATGGATGAATGAAAAAAAAAATGAAAGAATGAATGAAAAAATGAATACATACGCAAGTTGCATAGTAACTTCCATGCTTGGATCATGTGTAAATGAGCCTCTTATAAGCATGAGTGTAGCCTGGTGAGATAGATGGCTGAGATAACAGACAATGTCCTCTCCGACATCCGTCTTGAACCATCTTCTTTGCTCAACGAAAATGTCAGCGAAGAGATTTTTCTAAGAACGTTTCCTGTAAGGACCCTGTGGGTGGATCGGCTAATGATGGCTAAGAACTTCATCATTGTGATAATGCTTGTTTTCTAATCTGATTTTATCGCTTTCTCCTGGTATAGAAATTACATTGAATGAATTTTATTATGATTCATCTCCCTGCATGCATCATGGATCACAACATACACCAAAGGTCAGTTGGGGATCGGCTAAAGGTATAGAGCCGAATGGGCCATTGAAACATGACATGATGGGGGTAAGGACTGTAAAGGAGGACCTTTACTCCCTTTCAGCTAAAGCATCTGTCCCCCATGCCTTCTCCTATAGAAGCGAGTGCGTTGTCGAAAACTAAATTCTGAGTAATTACCTTGTGGTGAAAGAAAGATCCTAGTATGCAGGCTTCTTGAACGCCAATGCAGAATTATTTTCCTCTGTCAATTCCTTATCAAAGTGAAGCCGATGAAAATCTGTTGATAAAGAGTAACTTGGAATTTAAAAATATGTAGAGCCAGAGTGGATTTGTGTTGTAAACCTATGACGCTTTCAGGATATAGTAACAACAGAAAAAAAAGTATCGTTCAAATTACTATAGTAACTGAAGCCCACCAACAATTGGTCATTGACACAAGATGTTGGCCTGCATCATAGAACCTGGATTGGTTTCCATGGAGTGATCACTTGTTTGATACATACATGAGAACGAAAACTAAAAGTTAAAGTTCACTTCAGAGATCGCAAAGTATGATTTCTTCGATCCCATCTAAAGCTGTTTTGAAAAGCACATGTGAATCTAAATCGGCAAAAGTGCAAGTTTTATTGGCGGATATGAAATGAACATTGAGTGGCATCACATTATAACCGCACTCGAAAAGGCTAGCTTGCGATGCCATCCCAAACTTCTTTGCCCAAATTGGAACAAATTGACCGCAATATTGCAGTCAAACAGTATGATTATACTTTTTCCGCTGGAAAGAATGGGTTACTATTCAGGTTCCTTTACAATGCCTAAATACTATGTCAATATATATTTGTTCAAAGAATAAATGATGGAACTGCCAAATAGTTCAGAAAAGCAACGATCAGACCGAGGGGGGGGGGGGGGTGTTACCTTTATGACTACCGGAGGTTTAATTGTAAACCAATTTATTTCTGCAATTCAGATCTGTAAGATAACACTAGGCGAAGTTAAACAAGTTTTGGTATTCGTAGACTCTTCTGTTGGAAAGTTTGTCCGATCGCAATGAATCAGGTCTACGTCGCTCTAATGCCATCAATCAACTCAACAGCTTCCCTACCTATACCGAAAAAATAATAATTAAAATAAATCAAACCTCCCTAAAATGACCTACATTACGTGAGGGCAACGAAGAAGATTTAACAGGGGGTAAAGTGAGGGCAATTTAAAAACATTCAGTCAATGTCGAAAAGAGTTCATTTTCATCGGAAGCCGCGCTTAGTCTGTCCACGATAACTGGTATGCCGTTATCTCTGGCGACCATGGAAGTACCAAGTGGCTTATCAGCTGGAAGCGAAGCGACATTTTGGGATAGGGTGAAATGGAGTGATCCTGAAGAGACACTAGCAAGTGCTTTTCGTGGGCACCACTCTGCAACAGGTGCATTAACGTGCTAATTTGACTTCGGATGTGGTACAGAGTCTAATGGCTTCTTTCAATTTGTCTCAAACTTTGGCCTGTCATTCATAGCAAAAGTGTGACGGTGGCAAATGTAAAAGCTGTCTTACGCTAATATCTGGTTATCTGCGATGTGTTTTACGTATTTCTGCATGAGGCATCAATTTCCATCATAAATGTGATATTCCGGGCCTAAATTTCTCTTGCTTATCTTTAAAAACCCTTGTACCTATTTCTTTCTTCTCTCTGTCAGAGATCAAAGGCAAATGACCATATGCTGTTTCAGAGAGAATGCTGACAAAGCAGTTTAAATCAATTAGCAGTCCTTTCAACAATATGCGCGCTGTACACTCAAGTACTTCTATAATATAAGGCATAATGTTCCAAATATAATGGATAGTCATAGTCATTTTTTTTGTGTGTGTTTATCTTTTGTTAGCTTCTATTTACCAGAATATAACCACTGTGAGTTCTTTATTCAAATGCTAAAATTGGCCAGACAAGTAAAGAATTCACCAGAAAGTACAAGATAAAAGTTTTCAATCCTAAAGACAGAGAGAGATATAGATAGAGATGGGGTGGTAAAGAGTAATAGACATAATAGAAGGGCACTTGTATACCCCTAGATCTTAATACGTCGTATTCATTTTTCCTGGCCTTTCTATAAATCGTGAGGGCATTTTCGTTTTACCTTCGTGTCACCTATTTTTAGAGTTAATCTCATGTTCGAAATAATATGCATGCTTTCTTTGATTTTTAACGGCATGACACATTAACAAGTTTTGCATCATTGTAACACAATCAGACATGAATGACAGCAAATACTTCTGGAGAACAATGAAAGATTGTCCGTCATTAATTCATCTTTAATCCACGAAACAAAGAAACAATTGTCTATATTTATCTCTGTTAATCTAACTTACAATGATGCCAAATACCTGTTAGGCTACACTATTTTGAATAGATATTCCATTTCTATTGCCTTTTGAATTTTCTAGAAACTTTTGAGTAAATTCTGGATTTAAAATAGCCGTCTATATCACTTACGTTACAAGATTGTTGTCTGGTTAATCCGTAGCTGATACATAAAAGAAATCAAAAGTCACACGATGACGTCATTTTCCAAATGTTATATCTTATCTATTGCGGATCAATATATTTCCAGCTCCTAATCATTTAAGATTTAGGCGTTCACCGGAAAGCCGAATACTGCAGAATAATTGGCCAGCACCAGGGGTTCATCCACAGTGTCCAAAGTTATCCAGGTTATGTTGTTTTCCACTCTTTTGTCTAGGGGGAACTGGGGAGAGATAATTGGTTTTCTAACTTTGGCTTTATGGTAAATCGGATATTCCGTCCTCCTTGGCGACTTGCATCACGTATAGCGCTCCAGGACATGCTATAGCTATCTTCCTGATTCACAATTATTATACTAGTCTTTTAAGCCAGAGGGGCTGTATTACCACCTGTATTGTTGTCATTCACTGAACACATTGTATACAACAAAAGGGTCAGATGTTTCCAATGAGTTCGGTGCCGGTTTAGATGAAGTGATGCTTTTCTATTCTTCTTCAAAACAGTATCGTGACTTGCACATCGTTAATCTGACCTAGATATTGTAAAATGAAACGTTATATTAATATAATTAAAGCTACTTTCAAAACAAAACAGAGAAAAAAAAAGAAAAAAAAATCAATTGAAAACCATTGTTCGGAATCAATAACTGATAAAGTAGGCTAAGCGAGAAGAAATTGAAGAACTTGTTTAATCACTTTGTCGCATTTCTGGATTTGGCACGAAATCCCTGGAGGAATGTTAAAATAATGAGGAATGATAATGACTAATAAGTTCTATAAAGCCCTGCTGCTGTTTAAAGAGCAGGACCCGCGCATGTGCATTAATTCAATTTCTTCAATCCCTCATTATATCCCTTCATTCTTTTTTTCATGATTACACGAAAACAAGAGGTGCATCTATGGGAAAAACGGAAACATATTTTGGCATCATGATATCACAGATCTAAAGAGCAATCTATTAGTATTTTCAAACCTTTTTATCTCTTATCGCGCTGCTTAAATAATATAAGCCAGTGCACCTTTTCACATTTTGTCGACAATCGTCTGGAGGGGGTGCCTCTGGCGAGTCTGAGCGTCCCCAAGATGGATGGCCCATACTTCAGGGGAATAAGAGGAAGTACACAAATGGTGAAGTGTGAAAACGGATCTTATCTTAAGGCAAGAAATAACACCTCTGACTTCAAAAAGACTCCATAGCTAAAACAAAAGATAGAAACACGGAAACGAGGAACGAGAAACAGATTTCGTTCTGCTGGATGCAGGCGAGTGTATCGAGGGTTCATCTTCTATTGTTCGCACTGTTCGTAACATTCGGTGTCAAATTATCGCAGCCTCTTTTTGCCTCTGAGACCCAGCGGAGGATGCGGTGCATACCACTTTCATCTTCTTCATCTCGGCAGTGGAAACGATCATACACCCTTTATTCCCAACAGCTTGCCCAACCTGTCATGTGGATAAACCGGTCGTTATTAAATGTAATCGAAGAAATGTTACTAATCATTTCTCATACCAACAGGAAATACAAGTGTAAAAATTAAGCTCGGGGGTACCTCGATTTTCTTGGCTCTTTTCCAATCTTTGTATACTTTATGTCTGCAGGCGCTGACTTCATTCCTCAAGATATACCTTTGTCACCCAACTCTGACATACATTAATCATCATAGAGAAAACATTAAAAAAACAGAAGAAAAATAAATGATTTTGAGATCGAGAAAAGAATAGAGAAAAGGGGAGGGAGAGCTGAAGAAATGGAGAGAGATGGAGACAAGGAGAGAGAGAGAGAGAGAGAGAGAAAGAGACTTTGAGAGAGGGAAAGGAGAGAGAGAGAGAGAGAGAGAGAGAGAGAGAGAGGGAGAGATAGAGAGAGGAAGCGGTAGAGGTAGAACTGCTTTCTGACAGTGAACTAGAAAAAGTAACATTATTTTAATACTTCAACATCTTATGCTGATACACCACTAAAGTGGTAAATATGGTCGTAAATTTAATTTCTTTTTATAAAAGCACAATTTATTTCCCCTAAAAAAGAAGAGTACTACGTGGCATTGCTTTAACCACATGGACAAAGGAAATGAAAAAAATACAATCATTTTCTTTGGAAACTTTGCCAATCGTCTTCACGCCATGTTAAGTAATGAGTATATTTATCCTGAAATCTTGCTCTATCATCATGGTGGATTAACAGCTACACATTCATGTCTCTACCACTGTAACGGTCTGCGCATGGTCTGATACATCTACATGGCAATAATATTTGTAGGATTTCTGTAGCGCAGCCTTCCTATAACATAATAATTCACTTACAGTCGTTATCAAATTTCACAAATCTGGTCACAAATCCGGGGTATACATAATGGATTACTAATGGGGTTGCTCTATCCACTTGCTTCTGTGCTTCACCGTATATTCATCATATCAACCGGGCAACGTTTGGCAACGTGGCTGACTTACTCCTAGATTTCTCCGTTGGAGCGTTATTTCACTGACGTTATACTGCGTCAGTGACTGCCGCGACATTCGACGCACCATGTGGGAGTGACATTGCAATGAAAAATGAATGTCATTTAATGAATACTGAAACCATCGCGTTGATCTACTGGCGCACGCACAATTTCCACATCCAGGCTCTATTGGCGCAATAAGGATTAGCGCAATCAACATGACGCCTGTTCAACCAGCATAAATAAACCTCCAGATTCCTCTTGACAACCACCGTATCACTTTATTTCCATGTCGCTATAGGTCCATGGTCAATGATCCTTAAAGGCCTTTCGTTACGCGTCTCAAACTCTCAGACGATATATTTCACACTTGATTTGAGTGGAGCATTGATTTGAGTGTGAGATTATTTGGTGCATACTTATCAGTCAAGGTCAGGGTTACAACACTATCCCTTCCTGTCAAGATATATGGACATTGAATTCCACCCATGGGATTGCGTCTTTTACCCTTCAGAGAATATATACCTCATAGCATTGCTCTTTATGTTGGAAGGCAGATGGATTAAATTTGTCTTTTTTTTTTTTTTGCCTTTATTCTTTTCAGTGTTCCCCAAAGTAATTGGTCATTTTTCAGTCTACACACACTTAAACCTTTTGTGAAAATCCTAGATTCTAATTCTTTTCAGTTTGTAGCAGTATGATTCAAAATTGTGAAAACATACAAACATGTATGTGCACAATGAAAAAATGGGGTTTTATTTGCAGAACAATTTGTTGACAAACAACGACGTAATGAGAGCATATTTTGATAGACTGTCCTTCTAGTCGCATCGTCACTTAATTTCGCGGCTTGAAGAAGAGCGAAGGTGTAGATTTTTTTTCTTTAAAATTGCATGACGCAGGCTCTGATGTATTTCAGCGCCCAAATCGTTTGAAATACAATACCCTCAGGCCGGGCCATTCATTTAAGACGCATCCTCAAACAGGAAGAACAAAGAAAAAAAGAAATGTGGACACTCTGTCCCCACTGCCACGCAAACTTCATTAGCTGTTGTGCTCAACCCTTCATTGCATTCTTTCTCACATTTGTATTGCATCAAGTAAATGTGCATACCGAAGAACGAGAAGATAATAAAGGATTATTGTGGCGTGCTCACCCAACGGACTGACGCCTAGCTTTGCGGCAGGTTTCAGTACATGTTAAGTCACTGGAGGGAAACATTGATTGAAAAGACTCAAAGTCGTATCTGTCAAGGCGATGCAATGCGATGCATTTGATTTGTAATTGCTTTGCCATATTCAAATCAAAGCACTACAAAATAGGATAAATCATATATTTTTATGTACTGAGAACCCGCAAACACCCTTAAACTGAAAGAGATTCATTCAATGACAAACAACACCTCATAAAAAGGAAAATCTTACATGACAATTTATTTCAAACTCTTGCCATTATATTGGCTCCATAGATCTGTTTACTAATGTTATGCATAATTGTTGAACAAGTTTCCCTTGAGAACTAAGAAGCTTGTCAGAGGCTTGCCCGACATAGCAACAACTAATGCATGCAAACTGGATTTCATCTTTTCAGATGCCATTATGCATAACAGATGAGCTGAATAGTTGGTAACGAAGGGTTCGGGAGAGAAACGTGCATAAATTTGAATACAGTAAACAGGTAGATCTAGAGGGAAAAAGGGAGAGCTTATTCTAATCATGCTTTGGAAAAAGTACTGAATAATGGTCAAAGTCCTCGCCTATGTCATACAATATATATTATATTAATGTATTATATTATTTTCTTGAAAATCTGAAATCTGACTTGGCAGCTGAATGCAAAGTATGATGTCTATCGCATTGAACCTTTCTCATCACTCGATTATAATCGGCCCGGCTGTCATTAAATTTGTCAATATTGTGAAGCGACAAGTGCCTTGACATAGCCAATTGATCGCCTATAGACAATTTACATTCTTACCCGAGGGCAAGGGCGACAAGCGAGGCTGACAATCAAAGAAGAACCTTGCTCAAGAACATGTTATCATTTTATGTGATACAATCGTCATGATCATAGGGAAAATTGGACAAGGTAGGGTCCTTTTCTATGGCATGAGCTGTTAGCTGTCACCAAACTAATACCAAACAATATACATTATTAACTTAAATGTTAATTCAGCAAATAGTTTTATAGATATCCAGAAAAGTTATATTTGCAGTTTTATTTTATGTAATGGGAATCAGTCAACATGATAAAAACTGCAAACATGCAAGGAAATCAACATGGCTGATGGATCATTCTGATTCCCAGAAATTATTCAGATTATAAAAATGAGGCTTTCAACATGTTTTTTTACGCTCTCACATGACAGATTATCCAGTCTCTTATGTCTTAATCTCTATTTTAAACTGCTAGTGATTCATTTATGTGACTTAAAGAACATCGTATGATGCATGATCCAACAACAAGTATTTGCGTTGACTCCATCCAAAAGTTGTTAATATTTTCATCGTGTGAAAAGTTTAAAGTATATTTCTATATAATATAATCTCTCATGTGAATCAATATCCTTTATGAAAGATAAATAACCGAAAACATATGATTTTTTTTTGCATTGATGAATAATGACAAATCATCGCTTTCCCTCTCATTCTCTGCGTATTATGCATCATTGTATGCGAGAGCTTTGCAGTGCTGGTGAGAGGCCAAAGATTTGAAAGCGCGCGATTTCCTCCGACTGGATGGAGAGGGTTTTCCCGCGCTCACTTATTAACCTCAGCTACCGTCTGCAGTCACCGGCTGATCAATCGTGCACTTCTATCATGGCAGTACACTGGAGGGGTTGATGCCGGTTGGTTTGCTTTCTCAGCTTCTGGAAACCTGTTATTTGGTGAATGTGTCCTAGATGGACCAGATCTCTTTCTCTCTCTTGGAAGGTTCTATCAGACCTGCATTTCAGCGGTATTGCTGCTAACATGAAAGGGGATCAACTGTCATAGAACCTACTGGATTTTAACGCCATGACTTCTTAAAACGAGGAGATTTTTTCCTAAAGCAAACCCTTTAATTTAACAAAGCGGAACCTGTCTCAGCATCATCACTACCATCATCATGTTTCGTGGACTAGTGGAACATAATAGCAGATCTACAAATATGGAGAGAACAATTTCTTTCAGAACTTCCCAACTACTTATATGTTTTATATTAGCCCTAAACTTTGGTGAAGGTGTATCAATGAAGTACGTGGAACCTTATGGAGATAACGTTTGCTCGAGAGTCACAAGGTAGGTCCCTTCAAAGTTCTTCCCAATATTTTGTAATTTATTCAGCAGTTCAGTGTCATGTTATTCTTAGTAACTGAAGGTTGCTACCTATACAATATGATCAGATGGTCAAACGTTTTAGTTTTCTTTCATCTTCAGAGAAACAAATCTGTGTATGCCTCCTCTTAAACTCGACTGCACATTAAAGTTTCTGCAAAATTTCTGTCCTTTTTTTCGTGGCTTTTTTGTGTGGCTTTTTCGGAGCAGATGTCTATTTGCCATTAAAACATTATGTCACCATTCTATGACTGCAAAGACAGTTACTCTTTTGTGATTATATCCTAAGATTCGGGATTACCTTAGCTTAAAAAATAATTCATGCACGGTGGGTATGGCAGACAGCATTGTTCGATTAATATATCCAGAGAGGATGCACATCCCGACATGATACTCTGCTTGGGGTACAGCAGGAAAAAAGAGGAGAAGCGCAGGAAATGAATGTTATTAATAACTTGGTCTTCCCGCTCGAGGTATACACGAACCCCTGTGAAAAACACACTGGCATAATCATAGTCATAATCATAATCATAGTCCCTTGTGTAGGCCTATTTTCTGTAGAAAAAAAAAAGATGTTATGGAAGTACGCCGAAAGTAGGTCCAGCAGAATACAAAAAAAATCTGTTTGAACATAAAATTCACGTGAAGACCTTCTGGTCTCTAAAAAATAACTTGAAAAAGGGTAAACTGTCTCATTCTTCAGGGGTATGTACTCGATAAACTGCCAAATCCGCATGTTAAGTCCTCTATAACAAAAAAAGTGAGAAAATGTGCAGGAGATATTTTTTTGCTCTCAAATATTGACCTAATCGGAGAATGACATAATAAAAATTCTGAACATATAAACAAGGACGTTTTCTCATCTCATAATAATTGTTGTACAGAAACACTGTCGCCTTAGGTTATAGGAAAAGACAGTTCACGGCAAGCATAAACAGATAATGCAAAATACTGCCGTAAAATTGATAACCAAAATATATTGATCGGCCTATAGATAATTGCATTACACGGAAAAACTGTAACGTGACCAATCATGCCAATTACTGTGGTGTAGGAACCATAGCCGTATAGGGGGCAGGGGGCAGTTGCCACCCTATAAATTTTCAAAACCCCACTTTCTTCTATTTTTTCTTTACCTTTTTATTGAGAATTTCCCAAAATTCCACTCAAAATGTGCACCAGTTCGTTCAATTTCAATTTTTAAAAATGCAAAAGCTCCCACTCGGTCGCTTCAATCCCTCGCTTGCGTGTTCCCTCAAATATTGAATATATTCTTGCCCCCCCCCCCCCAGGAAAAAAATCCTGCGTAGGACTATGTAGGAACATCACTGAAGTAGTAGATTTTCTGTCAGACCATTTGATAATAACCCTCGGGAGTCAGCAATCAAACTTGAGCCATGAAGTGATGAATTATTATTATTGCATAACTTCCCTCCCATGTTTTGACGTGCCGTTGTAAATTAAAGTGTTAATGCAAACGTTTCAAAACAAACCTCCCTTCAAGCATGACCTTAAAACATATTTCTCTGAGGAAGACATTCATTTTTTTTCCAAAATGAATTACTGATTCCCTTGAACGCTGTGGCAACGTGGTGGATGTCGACTAATTGAAACAATTTAACAATTATGTTCAACTGCCATGGTATATTCACGTGTGGAACTACAAAGTGCAATAACGTGTTTGTTAGTTCTATGGGGCGTTAATAGATTTAAACATGACCGTCCGCTTGTAAAGTGATAACAAAATTAGCAGGTAGACACCATCCTTCAAGAGGTATACCGTCCTTCCAAGAGAGACACACAGGAGTTGTTATCACCATGAACATCCACACGATTTTAAGCAGAAGATGAAGGTGATAATTATTGCGGTGTGACTTCCTTTATATTTTTGACATTGTATATACGAAGGAATTCGAAATACATTGGTTGAAAAACAAACCCAAAGAGATATAAAGATCTTACAACTGTCATCTTTTTTCGTACAACGTGAACAATCCTGCTTGAACTCAACTAGCAGCTTGGCAGACAGAAGACGGTCATCGAAGAAGTCCATATTGGTTATTGGTTAGGCGGTGAAGTTTAGGCTTCTCTATATGAGGAATAAGTATTTGAACCGTCATCACAAAATTAGTAGAAGTAAATAAAATTTGAAAACATGTAGGAAATCTCAAAAATGTGGCTCATAATTTACAATTTCATTTATAAATCTATTTGTTACTTTATTTGTCTTTTTCACAGTGTTATGTTTATTGTTGTAAAATTTTTTTTTTTTTTAGCAACACAAGGATGAAGTGTACTTTTTAGAAAGCTATTACTGACGGCTTGATGTAATGTGACAAAGAATGGACCCAACGGAGTAAAAAAAGATAAAAGGGGGTTCACTAGTATGATTAATTTACCAGCATAAAAAGACTCATCCCAATAAGTATGAAAATAACATCTGTTATACTAATATCATCCCCAAACACGTCGCATTTAAGAAAATGATGAAACCATAGAGATATTTACGATATTACTTAGCTCTTTAAAAACACTTGAAAAACCCTCAACAGACCCTCTTGCTTTATAGTTCCCGAACCCAAGAAATTTTTAGCGGTAAAAAGAGTCTCTGAACCCCACTACATTCTTCGCAGCTTAAATCGTCGCCTATAACCCGGTTCTATTTCTGCCTTAAAGGAGGAAACGAAAATGATTGAAGGCATTTCTCACTCAGCAATCTTAAAATGTTTGAGAGTTTCCTTTTGGAAATTCCTCCGATAACAGATCTTTGCTGACTGATGATTAAAAGAAAGTAATGTCATTAACCCACGTGGAGGAAGTCCAGTCAATTCCTTCCAAATATTGACGAGCAACCGGAAATCAGCCCTGTATCTGTCTCAGAATGTCAGTTGGGAAGAGATGACACTTCATATTTCAGCGTTATCTCGACTAATTACTTCGAAATAGAGTTGATGCCGATTTAGTTCGAAGAAGTTCACGTCCGTCTGAACAGCTACTCTTCCTAATTTTGCTACTGGACTGATTTTGAGATTATGGACATGAACCCTGAAAGGATTCTTGACCTGACATTTCTTGCTCAAAGGAAAAGGAAACAAAGATCAATATAAACCGGGAGCTTCGTGCCTCACACGTTTCCCATCTAAAACAGAGAATGTTACGTAATTCAATTCATATTAATCAAATGCCAGCATTGTCACTCGACACCTATCCATAATTTGAAACCCTTGATACAGGTCTTGAAAAAAGAACTGGCAAAAATGATAATTTCTTATCGTCAATTAACAAAATAACTTCAGGTAAATTCGATCTCGCATCTTATTTTGACCAAATCACTTTACAATGATTAAGACCAACAAAAAGGAAAGGCATTGAAAGAAGACTTCCAAAAGAGGGTTATCGTTTTTTTTTATTTTATCTCCACTTTCGTAATATTTTAGAAATTCCCACAGAGATTCTTTCTAGATGTAGGTTTTTAAAGTAGGGCATACTGCAGAGGTGAGAATTCTCCAGATAACCCAGTATTCTCAAGAAAGTATTACCGCTCCTTGAAATACGATTGTGGTTTCATAAACGCGCCACCCTTTGTGGCCTGGTTTGTTCATGGGGACTGGGTATTTTTATCCGCACCCTGTAATAAAATGAAAGTGGATTATGATTTTAATGGGTGACAAATCGATAATATTAGCTCTCGAGCATGGCTTCAAAAGGGGCGCTGCCAGTCTGACTTGTGAAATTGCATTTGAAGAGTTGGAGCCAGCTAAATTAATACGAGGGAGGTGAAGTTTGTTGTTCTTTTGCGTTCAAGGATGTCAGCTCTATAAATTCTGTAGTAAATCGCTTGCTTATTAAACTATCTTTATCTGCAATAACATATAAAACACTCAGCATTTTAAGTGGCACAACTTGTGCAGAATGAGAATAAGAATGTAACTTTTCGAAACATTACCCAAACTCTTTTGTTTGATTATTATTAAGCTAAGATCTATACAAAATTTTTCCAAAATATGTACAAAACGAAGTTCACCGAGCGTCTGTTTTGCCACCTAAAAAAACTTAATAAAGCACGACTGAATTTATTTTTCCTTTAACATGTTTAACGTCTATTCCACTTTTTTCCTGCACATTTCACTTATACAATAAATCGAGCCAGAACTTCTGTATTTGGTCTCAATTCTAATAGAGAAAAAAAATGCATGAATGATCAATGATAGGAGCTTCTTGTTCTTGAACAACTTTGAATTCATTTCAAAGCTAAGAAAAAAATTCTAACCGTTTACAGAAGGTGACTTTTCTGTTCATTTGCTTGTTGTAAGAGGACCAGTACAGTTCTAAGATTCGCATTATTTTCTCCTTGATTTCCTTCATTTTTAGGCCACACTGTCATCCAAACAAGGTTTTTCCAACGGGTTTTTGCTGACCATGTGACCTGCAAAAGAAGATTATTTTAGGTCTCATATAATGTCGAGGCCTATGCATTTCTTTTCTATATTTTGAGGCCAAGAGGTTATCCAAACAGGTTTCATACACGAGGGACTAGGTAACCCAGATGAATCAGTCCTTTACTCTGAGTCACAAAGATTCCTTCAAAGATAGGTTCCTAAAACCGGGTGAATCACGAGTTACATAATACCCCATACAAGTGTAAGACGACTTAAATTAAGAAAGTGACTTTAACAGTGCCTTTCTTATAAGCTGATGTTTAAATGAGATTAGACCAACCTGATAAAACTCTTTTTAGTTCATTACTCGCGCTACAAAGTATCCAGGTTACTGATGAGAAAGTCAGAAGAAATTTAGGTGAGGTAATATTAAAGAAAGTAAATCACAGAAAGCGCCTTTCTAGGCCGCTTTTCCTGTGTTCTGTTTGAATATTAAACGCTCCTTTTTTTATTCTGCATTATCGTCCCTTCATTTGCTTTTCTGTTTGTTTATACGTCCACTTTGCCGGCGTAGCGGCAGATTTGGTTCCACGGCGGATTTTGTTCTTGGTGACAAAATCTGCCGACAGATATCGTTCCGAAGATTATGTTGATTGATCATTCAATAAGAAATTTAATAAAGTCCAAGGAAATTTCCGTTTTTCGATGTTCGCCAACTCCAAAGACGTCCTCTTGCGTGACGTCACACCATCCAGATACGATACTGGCCTAGCCAAACAGTAAAATACCCGCCCGTTGGCTCGGTACAAAATGTGCCGGCAGATTTTGTTACAGAACACAATCCGCCGGCAGATTTTGTCATCAAGAACCAAATCCGCCACTACACCGGCACTTGTTTTTTTTTTTTTTTTAATACACAATTCCGTGTAATTATATGTTCTTAGAACATCAATTTTTCTATGATTTGAATACTACATAAAACCGATTTATGATATCAACCTCCATTAGTCTTTACTATCCATTTCCCTTTATTTCAGAAACATTATTTAGGCTATAAAAAAAAAATAGTTCCAGATCAATAATCTACGTGCTTGAAATCAGAGTATCAAGCACATTATCGACCTGCGATCCAATTTTGGAAAAATTGTAATAGCACTTGACATGAAAACTGAAACATGTAAAATCTTAATGATCAAAGTTCTGAATAGTCATGGAAATACCAATATCGAAATGCCTGGCGATTGCGTGACCCTTGTCGAAGAAACATACAAATCCATTGCGAATCGTATTGTGACGTCATAGTAGTCTGCGAATGTTATTCCTTTAGTCCTTTAGTCAGAAATTCAATTCAATTCAATTCATTTCATTTATTTTTCCTCTTTCAAGAAAGGCTAAAATATTCCTATTATTATTTCGAACCCCAGGTAGGATAATTTTACTTCTTTCAAATGTCATATTTAATACAAAATGAGATTTCTACCAAAGTCGGGTATAGCAGTCATAGCAGTCGGTGGCGTTCAAGAACTCCCCTTGCTAGCGCTTTTTTTTCATATCATATTGCCTTTTCTAGTCGCATGCGAAATCGATATGTTCACCCAGTACTCTAGTATATAGAGGAAGGTTATACCTCTTGGGCATCAACAAACCCAAGTTTTCTGAAATACAAGACCATTCTCTGTCATCACAATACATCACGTGACACCTATCATTATGTCACAGAGCCGCCATTTGATTCCCTTAACATTCTGAAACGTTCATATTTTGAACCTTTTACTGGAAGAATGTGAACGTATTTGTTGCATGGAAGCTGTCAACACGATCGACTTATGAAATCAGCTGGGGATGGGTGTACAAGGGTATATAAAAGAAATAATGTCACATTTCGTTCGTAAGGCTTCCATTGCCCTCTTTGTCATCTGCTCAAAATATGTTTCTTAAAAAAGCCACCATATACATCGGAAATGTGTACACATTACCTTACTGTTTCAAAATCTTAATTAATCTTATAACCTTGTCTTATACTACATATTGTATCTTTCTGCATTTTCTCATTCTCATGTTTTATTAATCAAGTTTCCCCTTCATACGTTGCTGGTATATTTTATCTGTTAGATGTAGCACTCAGATCCAATACTGTGTGTACATTACCTTGATTAAGCGATTTTGGAACTGTTTCTTATCATTTCCTTTGCTACATATATAATGGATATTTTGTACGCTCGTTTTCAATCTGTGTGTGATGAAATCCATGCCAATTGGATAATCACAAAAGTAAAATATATAAAACTAATCTTATTCTTCCTAAAAGTATGTCTCAGTATAAACTTGTGTGAATGCTTCTAGGTTTCTCTTTTCATTGTCTCTTATTCGAAGCGACTGGTTATAGTTATACCCATATCAATATTTCTATACATTCATAAATATGTATCTTAATCAATCTAACATTTGCATCGACATTCATGATTCCGCCGGTAGAAGCATCTTCTTAGTACTGTACTGTAAAATAAAGACTCTGAAGTACTGAATTCAACTCACACAGGTCGCAGTACGACACGATGTTGCTGTTCACCTTTGGCATGTTTGGAAAGCAAAGCTGTATGGCCCTGAAGTACGCTTGACAACGGGTCAAGTGCGACGTGAATTTCGCATCCATGGTCCTGAATTTCACATCGCGGGTCGTGAACTTCGCGTCCCAGGTCATGAATTTCACGACCCGCGATGCGAAATTCAGGACCTCGTATGCGAAATTCAGGACCCGTGGCGCGAACTTTGCATCCCAGTCGTGAAATTCATGACCCGTGGCGCGAACTTTGCATCCAAGTCGTGAAATTCACGACCCGCGGCGCGAAATTCGTGACCTAGGATGCGAAGTTCACGACCCGCGATGCGAAATTCAGGACCTGGGATGCGAAATTCACGTCACACATGACCTGTTGTCGAGCGTACTTCAGGGCCACCATAAAGCTGATCATAAAGAGCGTAGAAAGAGCAACCCTGCACTGTAGCCTCTTTTTTCTTTTTTCTCTCCCCATTTAACAAGACCACACTGCTAGTTTCCTCCCTCATTAAAGGATTAGTTTACATCACTCAGCTTAACTTCTTTGTGACACTTTTTTGATCTAAGATGACACTAATTTTATCAAAAGAGGCCAGTCGATATAAAACGGTACTTTCACCAATATAAATATTCATAGAATGGCTGTTTCTTCGTCATCATGATCATGGTCAAAATCATGCTATCAAACAGCTGAAATTAAATGAGGAAAATGTGTTTTGAAGTTCGGGTGAGCTTGAATATAATAGGAAAATGGGGCCAGCAGCATTCGACTATACGTAGGCATTTCCATGACGACTTGTGTACTGACCCTATTTCATCATGATCGCGGTTAGTAATGATTTATCATGAACGGTAAAATTATGGCAATACCACGCAGTATACAGGGGAAATGATTGGGCTGCAGGTATAAAGGAAATAACTATTTTAAAAATTGTATTTGAATTGATTTCTTCAGGCAAATGAGAGCCAATTTCTTGTAAAGTGAAATCCTAGCTAATATGATGTTTGATATTTTGCTCACAATATGTATTGAATTTTAATATTAGAACCAAAATTACTTCCTTATCAAGGAAGAGATAAGAAAGCTATTACAGGGGAAGAATAACACTCTGTTAAGAAAAATAAACCTTATCACCACAAACACGCTTTTTTCTTTTGGCTTTTAATATACAGTTGACCGGTCTAAATGATGCAATTTGGGAGGTTGGACTTCTCCCCCTTCACATATTTTCTACGAAAACATCGGGAAACTAAAACATTTATAAAACTATCACGGAACATGCTATAATATGTTCCATCGGTTATACATGTATATTTAAACATCTGTTATATAGTACGTTGGGAGGAATATGTGCTTTTATTTCTACAATATGTTCATGATTTTGACCAAAGACAGAGTATGAATTCAAAATGCAAGGGGTATATTTATTGATAAATCGTTAGGGTAAAACTATAAACGTGGTGGGCCCTCCATTCAGCCACTATCATGATTGCCCTATATGGGGCGTGAAGATTGATAACGCTCGAGAAAAATAGTAATCTCACAACCTGAAACTTGAATTATAAAGTTAGCTTGAACAATATCAGAATATCAGAATCTCAGATGTATAAGAAATTGTACGGATTTTAAAAAATAATATGACAGGGTGCCACTAGAAATACGCTCAGATAGAATAGTGAAAGGAAGGGGTGTACGTGGTCAGTTGTTGAGAGGAAACAGTCAGTTTCCGGTCAGTTTCCGTTTCTCGTCATCACAAGAGCTCATTTTGCCAGACCCCGCTTTTGTGGACCGAAAACAACAACTGCAACATGGCTATTTAAAGCAAATAAATGCCTATCAATTACACTCAGACATGTCCTTATCATAAACAGTCATATTTTGAGGTATATTTTAGTCCGCTCGGACCGTGATAAAGCAAAAGTTTGTATCAGGTCAAAGAACAGCCCCGTCGCCACTCAAAGCCTTCGCTTCCCACGCCGTGTGACAGTGTAACGTGAAAATGATTACAGCAATAATGCACTAGCAACCTTGAAATACTTTGTATGGAATTAATAGTATTCTTTGCCAGTTCAAATAGATTTGATTGGTCTATTCTTGTAAATGTATCGAATGAATGTTCCTTTTCTAATGTAACATGGTGTTAGTTTAAAAAGTAGAAAAATCTTGTCATCTTCCACCTTCATGCACGTGCTGATGTAGGGTAATTGAAATGGCTTAGGATTCACAACTGTTCGAGCATAACCTTCAAGCAATTGGATTATACAAGTAGATGGATATATCCTTTCTCATCTGCTTATAAATGCTATAAGTTTATATCTTGCAAAGACAGTCATTTTGTATAGCACACTGAAATGTGATATTATATGGACACATTCTAAGAAACAGAAATTCAAGCAATCATGCTTCTAGAATCAGGTGTGCTAGATTAAACATAACAAAGTATACAATAGGTTTAATTTACACTGGTCATGAAGACCCTCTACTTGATGAATGATATAGATACAACGTGTGATCTAAATTATTTTTAACTAAAATTCTTTTCACGTGCCGGGTTTAAGTCTTTGACTGTGATGACCGGGAAACATGTGAAACATTACAGAAAACAAGTCCAGCCATGGACATGTGTAGATCCTGCTGAAATAATCCAGGACCATGGTGTCGAAAAAGGGGGTGACTTTGCAAGTTCCAGAGGAAACAGAAAACGTTCTTTGCATTAAATAGCATTAGTCCACAATTGAAACAATCACAGATGTCTGCTTCATCTCTCATTTTCACTTTGTGGACACCTTGATCTGAGAGTGGACCCCAGGCCATATCATTGAAATGGGTTAAGTTAATTTGATGTGAGATGGGATGTGCAGCTGACATGGGAAAGTCGCCTTTCTGGGGACTTTTTATGTGAAAAAATAAGAAAACATCTTAGTCATTGTTTTATCAGGCCTAATGATATAAAGGAACTACACTTTTCAACATAAAAAATGTACATCATGCAGAGTAATCGATATTTAACTATCTAAAAGAAGATATTGTCAACATGACTGCAAGAAAACATTTATTTTCCTTCTTTGCCTGTACATCGTGTTATAGATTCAAATCTGAACTGTCAGCAAAACTCCATTTTCCCCTGTTATCAAAGACCTCGTTCCGTTAAACTTCTGTCGACTTTGCAGGAAACCACTCTTCTTCCTTGTACTCTTCACCTTGAAAAGAATATTTCTGATTTGAGAAAAATGAAGCTCTTATGAGATTATTTGTATAAGAAATCATAAAGATGATGGAATAAAAAAGGGAAAACAGTAGGCTATTACACTTTGCTCGCCTTGTGGGTATATGTAATCGCCTTCGTAGGATCCCCAAGAGATACTTTTAGATTTAATGTTTTATAGCAATTCAAAAAGACAAAAGACTGTCTTTGGTAATCTGCGGTTTAATTTCATCTTGTGGTGCAGGCAAAATATTTTCATCGATCATCAAAGACATAAATGAACACGTGGGAATCATGTCTTGATAAAATAAAAATATAATTTTCATCAACATGTTTATAGCAGACATACTAGCTCGGAGAGACAGACGAGCAATAGCTGAGGGGAAAATTTCGCGTTTTGAGAGTGAGTCATTGGCTTGTCTCCTGTCCCAATCCTCTTCTCATCCGCTCTGTTCATCCTTCAGGTGTCCCAATGTTCACCGTCAAAACTCTATCGTATCCATAGATCCCCTCGGCGACACAGCGAACATCCCATTTTCCCTTGTCATGACTGGACGGCAAATCCTCGTGGGTGTCCCACAGGTCTCAAAACTGGGCCCTATTGTCTTCTGTGAGCTCGTCGGCCGAAAGGGTGTCCGATTATAAAACGTGTTTTGAATATATCAAATAAATCATACACCTCTTAATGGTGATAAGAAAAGTTACATCCGCGTATCCTCTTGTCCTCAAGGGAAGGTCGAGATTGAGGACGACATGTCTGGTTTCGTTCAGGAATCAAGGGGATTGCATGGAAGTTACGGAGGGAAGATCATATGAAGATGGTTATCAACTGTACTATATGAACCATGAAGGAGAAAACCTACTTTAACCTAACATGATAACCCAGTCAAGGGTTTTAGATTGCCGACATTATCATGATTATAGGAACACATTACAAGTTTTACATCAGGAGGGTCGACTTCTTTTAAGGCTAATGGGTATATGACAAGTTTACAGAATTATATGTTTCTACGATTTATACGTATTTTGCTTAAGTGCAAATTGCTCTCGGGGGTAAAAAAATATATTGAAATTCAAATTTCCTATCTAATACCTCTAGCTTGTGTATGTATCATGCACGTAATTTTCCCTATTTTTTAATGTAAGTCTTCGATTAACAGTAGACTTGCAGAAATAAGCTCTAAATACATTTTAGAAAAAAGTAACTGAATTCAACATTCACAACTGAATCTAATATTCCAATCACAAAAGACTTTTTCTGACATAATGTATTCAAGCAGTTAATGTCGATGAAATTTACAATAACTTTCCATTTCGATAAAATTTACATGACAGAAATACATTTTGTACACCAAATTTGTTTTCCTTGCACGCGATGAATATTGTCGGGTTCATTTACATTATTGCTAATAACCACCAGTCGGTGACTCAGCCACAATGTTCTCTAAAGTAATCACCAATTTTTGTCTTTCTGTTTAAGCAAAAGTGATGAAAATACATCGTGAAACTGTGCGATAGGATGAGTGATGATCGTTCACGCTGTAATGAATGTTCTCCTTACTGCATTAAATGCCTCTATTTGGTAGAAGATACCGTACCTGCGCGTGCAAACAGCATAAGGAGACAAGCCTAAGCATTAATGTGCTTCCTTTCTTTTAATCCTCCTCATTTCCGGAGAATTGTTGCTTCTCATCAGAAGAATTGTGTAGGAAATGACTTTCTCCTCTTCGACGAAAGCATACCAAAGATCCGACGTGGTTCAGTCTTTTCTTTCACTTATATTGCTCATTGCATCATTTTCCAACGAGTTTAATTAACGTATGATTTTTGTAACATTCATGTATCCCATTATCTCTCTATCTATCGTACACACACTCAAAACAGAAACACGCACGTATACGAACAAATCCATACTACACACACACAACGACCTACACACCCACACTCTCCCTCTCTCTTCCTCGTTATTTTCATCTTTCAGTTATATTTGTCACGGAATATTTTATGGAAATAAATCTCTCCTCTCACGTTTTTAAATCTCGTTCATCTTATCCCTTCTTTCTGCGGTTTTTAAAAAAATGTCTTTCTCCCTTCCCTCTCCCTCTATATTTCTCTTTCACCTCGCTACACATCCTCTCTTCTATTGCCAGTTCCCTGCTTTGATTAAAACATGATCGTTCTATGTATTATTCAATTTCTGAAACTTGATATGTTCCAGATATACAGTATAATTATGTTTGAAATGAATGAATTGATATTTATTACGGTAATATGAGTCCATATTTGAGGAACAAAGTTTTGATGCATTTTTCTTTCCCATTCAATTACGACATTCTAGAAAAAGCTTCCTTATCATTAGTGACAATAATTGAGAAATTTAGTTTTGATTGGATAACCTGATTGGATAATTAGATTTATGCTTATAAGATTATGAGGATTACTTACATTCAAACAATGTCATAGTGATTAAGAGGTAGTCAGGGATTATGCTGTATTTGAAAAAAATATATACTTTAATGCATATTTTTCTATTCAATTAGGATATTGTACAAAAGACTCGTTTATCCATTAGTGACAAAAATTGAAAAAAATATAGCTGAGATTGGAATTTCAGATTTATCAGTGTTTATGATTAATATACTGGGATATAAGACTTCCTTGCATTCAAAGAATATCTCATTAATTGTGAGGTTGTCTGGGACTGTGCTAATAATAGTGGAGTTATTTGCCAAATCTTCCAATACAATTTACTCAATTTCACGGCTTATCGTTATGGAAACTGCTTATGTATCATTATCCTGCTGCTTAAAAGCGGAGGTTGAGACAAAACGGAAAATAGTTTTTATAAAGATAATCTTTAAAAAGAAAATCCTTCATTTGAGGATGCGTGTAATTAAGATGATGATACGAAGTGAAAGAAGTAGAACACACATGTATATACAAGAGTCTTATCTCGATTGATAGTAGTCCCAAGTGGTAGCATATGCACTCTTACTGATGAATGAAGATAGAATCCACGGAGATCCTCATCAAAACCCTACCTTCAAGATTCTCACTTTCCAGAACTAAAACCGTCTCTCCCTGTATTACTGTTGTTCTCGATCCTCTTCAAACATGTCAAAAACCCTACCTTCAAGATTCCCAATTTCCAAAACTAAAACCAACTCTCGCTGTATTACTCTAGATTTTTCCTCGAAATATCCCAATTTGAAAAACTATTCTTTTGTATTTTCTTCTTCTTCTTCTCTCTTTTTTTTTCTTTGCTTTAAACAGTCTGATACTTGGTATAAGTCAAATATCATAAGCATTTGATTGGTGGAATGTCACGGCAATTTCAATCAATGCAATTGCCATTTTTTAAACTCTGGCTTACCATGCTTTCACTAACTTCCCTGATGACATTCTCTCTGAGTCCAATTTGTTACGATAATACGCCTTTTTTCTGATGTGTTTTCGTCCAGTCATTTCATTTCAGCATTTCTTAAGATAAATCAAGTTAAGTGAAATAAACCATACTTTCTTCATTTGTTGACATGGGCTTCCTCTCAGGCTTTATGAAATGGACAGAGGACACAATCTTTTAGCATGACTTTGATTTTGTAACTATTTTTGAGATCAAATTTACGTATAACGCTGTTCCAAATAAATATATTTGCCTACATACAACCACTGAATAATATTTCATGTAGATTGCATTGTGGATCTTGAACTGAATCAATGGAAGCTGAGGCAATACATTATTGCAAAATTACCAGAACCTCGCAATATCATAAAATTATGTTTCCACGTCAAATAAAAATGGATGCTGCATTATAGCACATTTTCGCTTCACATCAGTTAAGCATTCACGAAAGTTTATTAATAGAAATATAATAATTTACCAGTAATAATAAATCATAACCACCCTTTTCCACAGTGAGTCATTCATGCTGTTCTTTATTCGCACATTTCATCCCTTTAATCTTGACTGTTTTTCATTCTCGAAGCTAAATAGCTAACAATATCAGGGCAAAACAAATCTCGATCAAACGGGATTCATGTGTCATGTCATAGCTGACCCTTGTATTTGGGTGTATCCGCCGATTTAACATGAACTAGCACTCCCACTTTTCTTGCCCTCATTCCGACGTATCCTTTCACTGACCCAGATAAACCAGATAAACCATAGAAGTAACTGTCCAAGGATAACATAATCTGTGAGACGATGTTTTCCAGGCTGCTTACATGCTCCCGGCTGTTATTTCTAATTAAAAACTGCGAACATAACGGATAAGCCACATTTTCCCCACAATTAGGTAAAAAGGGACATTTATAGGTTAAAACGTGAATGTACAGAAGCCAATTCCAATATGCACGTAGGGTTACATTCCGTCCCGCGATTATGAAGGGATGCTGGTGATCATTGCTGTATTTGAGGAGATTTGATAATTTTATGGAATTTATCTCTCTGAAACTGCTCTTCGGGGATTAAGAGGCGTAATCCCTTGGTAGAGTTTTCCTGTTGAGAGCTGGGCCGCTGACTTTGGAGAGATTAACTCTGGCAGGATGTTTTAAGACCAGGGAATGTGATCTTCTTAGATTTGGGACGAGAGGGGGAAAAAAATGGATTCACAATTTTTTGCCAGTGACATCTACGATCCGTGGGTTACGTCTTGAATTTAAAGCCATGACTATACCTCTTGACCTTCATTTTGATCATGTACTAGAACTTCCAGAATCCAAGTGAGCTTTGCATGCTAGCGTGCAACTAAATGAAGAATTCACTGCTCAAAAAAGTTCGTAAATGTTGCAGAAACCGTGTTCAATATTCCATCACATTTTATGTTACCTGTTAGGCTGTGAACTAGTTATCAAACAATAATTGAGCAGCAGGAGGCCTTTTCATTAGCATTCGATAAATCTATGTAAATAATTGCAAAGTAGATTATCAATACCAGTCATTACGTGTGTGACGCTGTTAAAGAGACCTACGTATGTGAGCTTAACTTCAAAGTACACGTCTAAAATAAAGCAAACCAAAACAAAAACAAACAAAATCTATGAACAAAAAAAAAACTATAAACAGTACAAACGAGAAAGGAAAAATAATCCTACAAGAAAGAAAGAAAAAAAAAAGAAGAAAAAAAAAAGAGTGCGGTATGTACACATCTTACTGAGATGGGTTATATTAACATGTTACGTAATAACGTAATATTCAAAGATATATATTTGGAACAAACCCGAAATTATTA
Organism: Echinometra lucunter; assembly: GCA_029962745.1. Classification (NCBI taxonomy): domain Eukaryota; kingdom Metazoa; phylum Echinodermata; class Echinoidea; order Camarodonta; family Echinometridae; genus Echinometra; species Echinometra lucunter. The sequence goes on from CM057151.1 coordinate 26,197,612, forward strand.
TTAGATTAACCAGATAAATTAACATAACGGATAATGTTTTCATCGTGCAGAAAAGGGTGACAATTTGATTTTTATTCTACTTCAGTGAGCATGGTAAAGGCGTTGAAAATTCTTTCCGGTTTTATGTTAAAACGCATACCAAAATATCTTTCCACGTGTTAAAGACCAGGATAGGATAACCACGTGTAATAATTTATGTCATTAAAACATCACCTAACGGACACCAATAATCTTCCTCTTGTTCTGAAGAAGGTGGCACTTTTCATTGCAAATCTATCACGGGAGGTGTTGACAAATTATTCATTTAGAGACCAATCACAATAATGAAGGTGGTCGGATACACCTGTCGATAATATGTGAAACACGAAGACGAATTACAAGAGACAAAAATAGATCAAAGTGGCAAACTTTGCTAATTTACCCTAATTTATGACACCTACAGTAGTCCTTCAAGTTTGGATTCAGAGCTTAGAGGTAAAAAACCTCGAAAGTTATTTAGGGTTTACAATGTAATCTAATTATTGTCTTTCGCACGTAACTGAGGACAAGGAAAGAGTTCATCTTTTCTTTATAATGCTATATATTTTCTCTTGTGTTCGTTGCTGCTTTGTCTATTACTGCTTAATCAAGAAGACGAAATGATATTTTTGGGTAAGATTTTAAAAGTATGTTATTTTTAGGCCTTGAAGTTTGTTTCTTACAAACATATACTCCATATCCATGGAAAAAAGTTAATATCAACATTTTGTTATCTTTGAAAAATCTTCTTCTGGATTGGTTGTTATTTTTGTTTTTGGAAAACGAATTGTGTATATCTGTATAAGTTTCTTTTCCAGATCTACTCGCATAATGAATAAAGTTGAAATTCCATACTTAGATTCTGTAGTTACATTTGTGTCAGCCATATGCAATTTGTCGAGTGATGATAGGTTTGAGGGAAGGTAGGGACGAATTTTTAGTCGCAGTAACCCAAGTAACAGACGATAATAACACGGTTGCCTTATCTTAATTTATTCCATTCCTGCACGTAAACTTGAGCCCCAATGGGGCGCACATCCAAAGATCATTCAGGCCTTGATAACTTTGGTAACTTTGCATGTTATTGCAGATAATTATCATTATGTTCAAAATAAAACTGCACCAGAATAGGCAGATAGGATTATCATGATGTAAATCAGTTGATAGGTAAAGATACAAGTTTAGCACTAGTAGCACTGTAGTACTACTATTACCATTATCATCACTGCTAATTCGGCTACATACTGCTGCGTCATTGCACTAATATTGTAGTATTACTAATTATCCTATGAGCCAATTTTCAGTGCATATGCCGCGAAATTTATTTCTTAAATGGCAGGATACTCGTGCTTTGATTGTAATTGTCATTAGGGAAAATCAATAAATTACAAAAATGACAAAAATCAAAAAGTGCATAATATCCTTGTCACGATGATAAATTATTGTGACGCTAATTAGAATGACAGATTAAAAACGGAAAATATGGGTTATTTCTTGTCATAAGAGCCGATCAGGAAAGGAGGGAAGCGGGAAAATATGACTTCAAGAAGAAGGCGCCACATTGACCCCAAGTCCACTCACATCTGATTACACAAACGATGTCCTATTTTAGTTTGGTCAGCAGTCATGGCCAATAGACAGCCATGTCTGTGATACCGATGACCAGGCTATATGAGGACAGTCCAAAATGACATGTCAAAGAGGAAGGGATCCATCAGAAGAATAACACACAATTGGTTCCAATTAGGCTTGGAACCATGGTCCATTTCGACAAGAATTACGATGATGTCGATTTAATTTGATCAGTTGTTTGTCCTTGCTCTGCCCCGAGTTTGAAGAGGCGGAGGACCACTGAAGTTATTCATGATGTGCCCTGCATGGGAATCATCTATATTGACGAAGAACCTTATATCGTTGTATATAAACAATATTATGATTCATTCATTTTTTGGAAACAGGCAAACTATGTAAAAATGCCCGCCTCAAGAAAAGGCTGTAAGGGACAGAAAAGCCAATGGCTCGTTCCATCATTCTGTACATTTTTTCCATTTTCCTTGTAATTCGAAATTCTACAATTATTTAATCGTCTTAGTATGGTTATTTGCCGGCAAGTGGTAGTGAAACAGAACTTTCAAGTTTGACATGTCCGCCTGACAAAACTGAAGTTTTAGGTCGAAATTAATTCCTGATCTAATTCATTGACTGACTGCTCTGCGCTCGTATAACGCTTTATTTATACTTTTATATGGAGGTTTCGATGATCAAACCTATTTGCCCCGACTCTCTTTCCGCATTGAAAGATCACTGACCTCGACTATATACATATTCATATTCATTTCTTTCAAATAGTTCAATGTCCCATATTAAGTAAACCCGTGTATCACGGATATCAGTTTCCAGCCCTGAACGATCAAAGGAAAAATTTTCCGAGGACTGATATTGTCACTTAACACTACTCCACAGGCGAATGCAAAACACTGGCTTGCAAATAGAAACGTCCCTGGCACTTAGGACTTTATCATATCTGTTTGTATCTCTAAATGAAAGGACAGGGTTCTTTTCATCAAGAAATCAAATACTAGGCCATGACGAGCTCTTTACACTAGACAAGAAGGAACATACCTGTTGGGTGCTTGTTCTAGAGAGGGATTGTATAAATAGTGACGAAGTATTCTTCTTAAATGACAACTTCCATCCTCTCTTTCTCTCTGTCTGTATCTTTAAAGGCCTCTGTGAAACAATTTGTTATGACGGGAAGTTTGTTAAAAAGTAAAATAGGTGCCAATAGGCTCGGATAAACAGTGATTTTGAATATTAATCGTTTTGCAAATATAGAGATTTTACTTCTTCTTTTCCTTTAAAAATTTTCAGAATCAAACACCAAATACGTAAATAAAATGGGCCAGTATGTGTCAAATATTTTCCCTTCCTGTTCATTATATTTTGTATGATTTTTTAGGGCTCTTTATCAAAAGTTACTGAGCTAAACCACACAATATGGAGTCTATGTCTTACGGGTTAAAGAAAAGATCGAGTTCTGGGAAAAATGCACTGAATTCATGAGCCTTCTCGTTCCTTTATGTCAGTAATCATAGCCGAAAGGTTCCCTGAAAAGGATTACTCTTCGAATGCAGGCATGTGCGAATTATGACAAGAAACAAACTGAAGTGTTAGGCTAAACATTATTTTGTCTATAGTCTCATAAATATCCCGTTTTCTGTGTGCAGTGCACACGCTTTTGACCAAGCTGGAGTTGATTATTGTCATTGTGATGCTTCCAAAACCTCAGGGCGAACACCACATTATAAACTTTGCTGTAGTACTGTTAAAAAACCTTTTCCAATTTCTTGAAACAGTTTCTTTTACAAGGATGTGAAGACGAGATCACATTGAAGGAACTCAGTGATCAGCACGTCAATCAATGATTACGATGTAGGTTGGTAATTCGATTACACTGTTGACATCATTCAATGCCTATTAGAATAGGAAGGCGTGGCTTCCTCGTAATTGAACGATTCTCGCTCAACCTTAAACGTGTTTGCGCTCTGGGAAAAGCGAAATGCAGCCAGCAGAACGCCGGGGAGCAGCCAAAAAATAGCAGGGAAGGTCCCCTAATGCTGAGGTGCTTCGGGCGCTGCAAACAAATGTGATATATTTGGTTCGTGCTAATGCGTATGCAATATACCTCGATGTTTTAATTTTGTAATCTTTTTGAAATTAAGTTCAGCGCAAATACACTGATAAGCAAAATTCAAACCGAATATCCGGGGAGCAGCATGAGATGCTTTGGGAGAAAAGGAAATCAAACACCACAGAAAATGTGGATGTAATTAATAGTGCAGTATCGAGGTTATGGGGGAGATAATTTCTTTCCGTTCGAAAAACGCTTTCATATCCCAATTACCCACCACTTTACTCTACATAAATAAAGGAGTAGGTTAACGATCCCCTTGAAAATGTAGGCCCAAGATTAAGATGTAAGATAAGATAAGATAAGATTGATCTAGTTCACTCTTTAATATGTTTACTATCCATAAACAAGTATCTCAGGCAATGGCCATGGTGTATATGGGAGGTTGCTTCGATCAATAAATCCCTCTGATTTGTATATCGTACAGAGAATAAACACTTTTAGCGAACTCTTGTTAAAAGATTAGAAAATCAGAAATATATTAAATTGGTGAGTGATAAAATGCCCAACAACTGTAACTGAACTTGACGATTTTCACTTTCACCACGGTTATGTAAATATATTTTTCCCCAGTACAGAATCACTATTGAAACCAGACTTTGCTCTAAAGACTGGATAGGACAAAACTGATGCAGTCCTAGACGTGCAAATTAACTATATCATTCCATATTCTTGAATATCAATCGGCTCTTGAAATCTTGAGCAATGAAGATGCAATCCAAACGCATACCCAGATTGTGATTATTCATCACCATAAACAGATTGAGTCCACTTGTGTCCATAAGATAGTTGACCCAGGGACCTGTGTGACCACATATACATAATTAAAACAGACATTTGCCGGCTTTGTAACGAATCTTTCAAGATGTGAGATATATCTAGTGACAGGTGCCGGCAACCAAAATCTACCGATTACATGAGTAACGTCATTATATTGAAGAGGAGGGGGTGGGGAGGTTAAGACAAGGAGAAATGCTATATTTTCTGATTCATACCCTCCAATCAGTTGTGTGATCAATCTCAGAGTGGGGCTTTATGCACGAAGGAGCTGTACTTGATTACCGTCGGATCTCGGTAAATTCCATACTTATCAGCTATCTGATAAACGAAAGTGACTAATGTCACTTACTTTGATAGGACTGAATGATAAATAAGAGACAAAATTTCGAGCATTCCTATATAGCGCGTCAAAACATGACGTCATTTCTACAGGTTTAAAAATTCTCCCGTGGTTCATTCAACTTTTATTTTGATTTCATCTCCCGTTCTGATCTCTCTTCCTTTACTGATTGATGCCTACTTTTCTCACGGCAGAAAACGGCAGGATATATCCCAGCCCAGGTTTTTTTTTTTCGGGAGGGTTCTTTCAAAGGTTATCCTGTGGTTGTGTGAAATACGTGAACAAATCATTTCTTAATTCGTCTTGACACAAGGGATGAGGTTCCCAAGCAAGCTATTACCATATCAGTCTTTCTAATCTACCCAAAATCTTCTGCAAACCTGCTAAAAAATGTTACCTGAAAAGAAGCCAATAAACTAATTACGTTTGATAATTAGTGAAAAGGGCAAAGCAAAATATTCTTGGCACTTTTTAGATAACTTTATTTCTTTTCGTTATGGTAAATGAAATCATACATCTGATATTACATTAAAAGCATTTCATCAACTAGATTGATATCAGGTAATTTCATTGCCACTCGGAGAGCATTATGGCGTTTGTCAGTATTTCACAGATCTAAATGATATACGTAGAAAGAGTGTCAAAGAAGAGTTAATAATAAAGATTCTGACATGAATTATGGGACCCTTGTTTTCACCTGTTCATATTTTCATTGGCACCATACACCTAGGTGATCCTGAGGGAGGTTTGGATTAAAGCATCGGGTGATGCACCTGTTACTTGTCTCAATTAAAACAATCAACAGGTGTATTAATTGGCCTGATAGAGAGGTATCATACCAGACCACACATACTGGCAAAGTATCTCAACAGAAATGGATGGAGTGACCGCGATGGTGATGTTGGAAAGAAGAGTGGTCAATCTGAAGAAACCTATTCCTACAAAAAATGCTATATCTGAGAAAACATCTGATTTCATGTTCATGTTTTGGAAAGGAATATAAGCATGATAAGTGCTTAATTTGTTTGTTTGTTTGTATTTCCTCTTGCAAGCATGACCCGCTGCATGCAACGGAACTTTTATTTTAATTAACACGAAATAGGGTTTGCCAGAAAAGGAATCAGTTTATAATTCTGGGATACTGTTCGTCGTTGATTTACTTAATCAAATTCCTTATCTAGATTTCCTTCTGATTTAAGAATACTCATGGCTCTTTTCCACCCCACAATATCAAAGTAGTTGAGAGAGCACGCAGTTAGATAATTTCATTATGTATTTTGAAAACATGGGACGTCGAATATTCATATGACGTTCATAAATAACAAGTGTCATGTAAAACATGCCCATATCATGTTTTAATTATAATTAGACAAAATGCTTTGCCATAGCTGAATGTATGCACTGGTTTTCACATCAGCGTCTGACTCCTTTTAAACTCAATTATTGATTGATACAAGTTACTAAATCAATGAATGTCAAATCATTTTTGCAAGGAATGCTCGTATTAAAAATACTCCAAACATATTTGTTTGTTCTATTTCGTTGCAGCGTCACCAATGTTCAGAGAATACCAATGAGTGGTGTACAGACCAAGAAGTTTCGATACATGACAAAATGCAGTGTATTTGGTGTAGCGATGTGCAGTAGATACAGGTAGGTCTTTTGCATGCCAAACTATATCTGTTATCAGCATCTGCTTTTTGTATAGTAACTGAGTTAAGCATCATTTTTCAAAGTCTAGTTGAGTCATGAAAGACAGATTTTATAGCTTATCCAGTTGAGTTGTTAATGAATATCATGAAATATTATACTCATCTTTATTAGTTTATTACCATGATGTACATTCATGTTATATAAATTCTTATGGTATAAATCACTTTCATTTTAAAGGATCAGTTCATTTAAGATTGGCGATTAATTCTCCAATAAATTTTGGTACCTGACTTCGCATTGAAATTATTCCCTGCTCTCGCCCCTCTTTATTCTTTTATGTTTCCCGTTATCTCTTTGTCTATGCCATATAACATCGATTAATTCCCTTATTTTTCCTTTTCTTTTTCATTCCAAATTCCCCTTTGCCATTCGTCAACCCCCTGCCCCAACCCCCTTGACAGACTAGTATACGTGAATGCATTTCGGGAGTTGATAACCACTCAGTATGCTGTGCGACCTGGATGCTGTAAAGGCTATGTCCAAGATGGCACCATGTGCTTAGAGGCGCCGCCAACGACAAGTAAGTTCTCATCTAGTACCTTAGTTTCCGAGTTTTCGTTAAGGAACCAAAACACAACCAAGCCGAGGACCCATTGCGTGTATAGATAAGCATGGCTATGGTCGGAAGTCATTATTAAATCAAATCCCATGTAATCATTGTTTATGTATTATGGGTTGAATATTGCGATAAGTATCATCCTTAAACATGCTAAACTTCCTTTTGCTTTCTTATACATGTAAGTATACAAAATATAACTGATTGAATAAGAAACATCAAACCTCAGATTTTCTTAGTGGTCTAAAGTTGTTTTGTGATAGCAAACAGGATTGCAATAGCCGCATTATTCTATATTCGCTGATTTAAAATCATCATGACATCGCGAACCTATCAGACATGTGCTAAAATGAACATGGTAGTCCTATCAGACATAATGCTAAAAAGATGTGAAGCAACTCTACGATCTTTATCACGACTTGTGCAAGAATATAAGAATCTCAGCTTTTACGTCAACCTATTCATTTACCTCCTTCGGGAAAACATAACAACCTCAGAGCAACCTATTCGTCTACCACATGTGGGTACGACCAAATCAGTCATATGGGACTAAGCAGGAAGGTGGTATGATGATAGAATAGTTTAGGGTGAGAACACATCGTGTCTGTAGTCGGTAATGCCTCTGGTCCCATCTTAAGTCCACGGCTGATTCAGTTTCCTCTGACTCGTTTGTGAACTGTGAATGGTAGTTCCGCATCTCTCATCTCCCCTTTATCTTGCAGCGAAACAGGGAGAGGCATGAGCCTCTGTGCGAAAATAGAATATTGACCTTCGATCCTTCCATTCAAGGTGACTTGAGACTTGGAAGAAAATACATGAAATCATCATCAGAAGTAGTTGTAATACCCGATCCATGCGGGGATTCACGATAGTGGTCTAACAACATGAAATCCAATGTTTCCAAGGAAGTCAAATTGATGAAATTTAGCATAGCAGCAATGGTATTAACTTTAAATGATGGTCGGATGCTTCATTCGGGACCATGGGCATGATGAGAGAAACAAATGAAGGGAAGAGAAATAAAGAAATTACTGCTAGGGATATGGGAAGAAGGGTCATGTGATCATTTAACCATTTAACCACTAGTCATCAAATCTTTTAGATTACTGATAACTGATTTTTTTTTTTCTTACAAAATACATTCATCTATCCTTCATTTTGAATATATTAGAGTATTAATCAAGCCGAAGAAAAATTGATTGTGCATTGTTTGCAAACAATCGACAATCAAACCTCGATTGCAATGAACTTTCTAACCATGTTTGTACTAGTAACAAGTCAACAGTAAATACAAGACAAGGGGGTTTTATCATTGAAAATCTCTTGGCACTGCCCTCATGCGCGCCAGTTGTTTCATGATTCAAGCCCTTGTCATGAGGTAAATGAGGTTACTATGTGCTTAATGTTCATTATCTCACGTGGATATTTGAGAACCCTCCTCGTGAATCAAAATGCGGTATTTTTCACGCATGCAGGATCATGTAAGGTTTATTTTGATAAGGGCAAGCATCGATCTTTCATCGTCTAGTTAGGAAAACGTGACATCGACAACAGGTTTATCGTTGTTTACGACATAGAATAATTGGAGAGACCTAGTTAATCAGGGTTCATCCAAAGGTTTGCATGGATTATTGTTGATTCATCTACTTACTTTAGAATTTATCTTAAGTAAGCATTCATTAATCCAAAAGTGCAAAATAAAAATATAATACTTTTCAAAATATAAAAAAGAGAGGGTAACAATATTTTCATTTCAAATTTCTTTGTTAAGTAGGATCTATGAGAGAATCACAATGTCACACTTCAAAATTAGATACTCTTGTTGACATGGCGACGGATGTCATACTTGTTTCACTTTCATTTCCTTATTAGGCCCAAACATATTCCATCCCTTGAATAATGATTCAGTCCTCTGTTATAAAACTGTATTTCAATGAAGTCACGATCACATGCGGTTTCCTAGAGGTTCACAGGGTGCTGCTTTTGACGCGATGGTGTGTTCCTTCGACTGTAAGGATTTGGTGGGAAGATCAATACTATAAACATGATGAAAATAAACCCGGCAACCTTGCGGTCAATTTTCATGTCTTGTAGTGTGTCAGAGTCACACGCTAAATGACATTATTGACAAACCCTTGTATGAATTACAAGGGTGTGATAGTTTCATTCCAATAACTACTGCACATGTTGGCCTTTCCTTTCACCTCAAGGTCCCCCACAGACGTCCACAAGGAACCCTTCCACAATCAAAGCACAAACGGTGAGGGCGCCTTTCGGCGGAGTTGCTCACAGGGGATCCTCCGGTGGCTACCCTATCAAGGACGGATCCGGAGCCTCCAAGGACCAGTCTGGTCATCACGATGAGGTCCTCATTGATCAGGAAGGAGGGTACTTTGAGGTGAATCCTGATTACAAGGGACCGGCGGTGGATCGAGTGTTGCCTCTGATCGCGTCTGGTGTTGCAGGGGTCATTACACTTACCGCTGTGGTAGCCTTCGTACTGATAGTCATAAACAGGAGGAAGCGGAACAGAAACAAAATCCAACCGGGGTAAGATCTTATTCATAGATGTCCTTTGGGTTACTTATTTCATTAAAATGGGTGTCATGAATATGCTAAAGTCACGTGAAACATGTTTCGGGAAACATGAAAAACACATACAAATATCATAACTTTTTGACATGCTTCTTAAAGCGTGGTATGAAGTGGAAAGAAAGTATAAAAACACGTTTACATAGATAAACAAAGCATTAGGGTATCACGTGCCACAGCTCAAGACATATCAGACGCAGATGTCTCCAGGTTATGCATGCCGATACATATATAATTTATTTCTGTAAGTGATGGATAATTTTAGGAGTCTGTTTTCTTGAGAAATTGCCGATTTCTAAACCTTTCAAATTCTGGCATAGGCCAATAATCAAATAAAATTATTTTCAGATTATAACAAAATGATCAAAGCCGTTGGCAATAATGATTCATTTTATGAATAGCATAAATAAAACAGGTGTAAAATAGGAACAGATGACGAATGGAGCAGATGTTCTTGTTACTTCTTTTTTATATTTTTCTTTTAGAACTGAAAGTATTATTTAAGGTGGTAGTGACATTATTATTAATTATTTCAACGAAAGAATGATAATCATGCTATTCTTATGTTATGACGTATTCAGTGAGTTCCCCTCTGCAGAGGCGATCCATTTTTCTTTATTTTGTCACTTCTCATCAAAATGAGTCCTGCTGTTTGCTGAAAATATACACTTCCACAAAATTATACAAATAAATTCAATTTGAATACATTCGCAAATTGTATATGGACACATGACAACTGATAAGGCCTACGAGCCAGAAATCACGTGTGCACATGTATGCCGGTGAGCCTCTCCTCCACCTACCTCCAGGCTCCTTTTGTACTATACATCACCTACTTATATATAGTTATTCTTTATTGCATCAAACGTTGTTTAAAGTACATGAGCCCCTTAAGAATGATCGAGGCTAATCTATTTTGTCTGCAGTTAAAAACAAAAATGGCTGCACATGTACCGCATAACTATAGCACCTGCTTGCTAGGGTACGTGCATGTTTATAGGAGTATTATATTATTCTTCATAATACTCCAAACAAATTTCAAACAACGATCAAAACAGGGATGAAATGCTTTAAGGGGGGAAATGGATTAATATTATAGTTAGTCCCTTAAATAAGAACTGCTGAATTGTATCGAGACCCGCTTCAAAGCGAAATTAAGAAAAAGAAGATTAATTTTTCCCTAACACGCATGGCACGACCTTTTGAATTTCATGTACATGGGTTATGTCATTTGCTTTCTTTCCAATAATGTCTACAAGATTAATCACTTTATCCTTCAATGTTTCCTCAAAGTTTCTCCTATCTGTTTTCATGTGTTTGGTGTAGATTTCACGACTCGGTTCGATTCCGGACTAACAACCCACCGAAGGGCACGACTAAGCTGGAGATGAAACGAATGTCAACAGAGAAATCCTCGGCGCATGCCCTGGCTCTTGCAGCTACCAAGACGAATACAAAGACATCCAAGAAATTCAAAAGATTGTCTCGGAAAGGTAAATAAGTTATTTATTACAATATGCTTCCTGAAAGGCAACACTAATGAGACTCATTCGCCAATGTTTAAATGTTAGTTGCCAGACGAAAAGAACCGATCTCGTTGACAAAACGACGTAGGAAACCGACACATCAAAAGATGGCGCTCTTGGGTGAACTAAAACGTTGTCTAATGAAGCATAGGCTTACTACATGCACTAAAATCTAATAACCTAGTCATCAGTTTATAGTATTCAACTCCTCGAAATAGGCTTATCTGATAATATAACTATGGGGAAAGGGCTAAAATGCAGGACTGCACAGCCTTTGCAGCCCAAATGAAGTAAATGACAAGTGAAAAGGGGCACAATAAAAAGGCCACACCATTCAATAACAGAGAAGATCGCGAAAGCGTTATCTGAAAGCTTGATTTTGTGGTTCATTGCTAACATGCCAATCTACAGTCTGTTTTGATGATTACAAAATAATCATGTGTTTCATTCTTGTCTAGATGGCCCTTATGTGGAAATTTCAGACATTCCGGGGACACCATTTGCCAGAGTCACCTCGAAAACAGAAGAAACCATACGAGAAAGCCTTCAAAACAATCAAGCACACTCCGCAATCATCAACAACAGGAGGAGCTTAAACGAGTCTCTAAGAAAACCGAAAAGTCCCGTGAAGCGAGGTGGCTCCATGAAGTGTGTCCCTCAATACGCAGTGGTGAACAAGCTCAAGAAACCCGACAGCGACTGCGAAGAAGCTTTTGGACAACAGCAAGAAGCAGAAAAATAACAACGATCCCGAGGACAATCTCCACGGAGCGTACCATGCGTTTACTCTGGAACATCAAGACACGGGAGATTCGGCTCCACTTTACGCTGACCCTAACCAGAAGACGCAGAACAAGTCGAGTACATGGGCATGTCGGGTTAGTTCAAGTCTCACGGAGAGTCCTGTCAGGGCAGTAGGAACGCTCACACCAGGAAATGTCCTAGCACTGGTTAAGCAGAGCAACCTGAGGGAAACATCTAAACTCTTCACGAGCTGTAGCGGGGTCGGAAGCCGTCGGCTATCATCGGGATACAGTAACAAAGATGATGATTCGGAAAACTCGAGCGGGTACAGCTCGCTCCGACATAGCATCGAGGGGGAACCGGACAACATGTATGGGAAACTAAACCATGCCACCAGTGTGAAACCATCGAGTCCTGTTGACACCAAGAGTCAGAATTCCGCATTAGAAACATCAGATGATAACGACTACGATAAACTTAGACGTGGGCCCAAGTCTAGAACACCTGGATTGAAGTGGGCCACGTCAGGGCATTACGAGACATTAGATGTTGACGAAAGCTGATGTTGATGTTATTTGAACTTTCCAAAAAAAAAAAAAAAGACAACAAGAAAAAAGGGAGAAAAAATGTGGTGAGGGCAAAATCATCTGCCTCATGACAGCGGAAGAGGAAACAATGACACGGAGGTTTTTTTTTGTGTGAAATGAGAACACTACTTACCTGTGACAATGATTCGCTGCGATTATATACTTGGTATTCATGAACAATTGGTAATGAATATGTGTCATTCTCGAGTGGTGTATATTTATTGAAAATCGACACCGTATTTAGTCAGAAATCTGCAAAACTACAATATTTGGTTCCAATGACCATGATGGTGCAAAGTGGAGACTGACTTTGTTTCGATATTGGTTTGTAGATTAAACTTTACGACAAAATGACCTGGATTTTTCACAGGTTTGACTTAGGTACTGAAGCTTTATTTGCAGCTATTTGCAAATACTTTCTTCATGTCGTTTGGCTAGACGAACGCCTGCAGTGGTTTACCCAGAGATCAAAGAAATTTAGTGGGGAGGTGGAGACATGCGTTTGTATGTGTGTGTGGGGTGGGGTGTGGGTGTGTGTGAGAGGGGTGACGTGCGCAAACTCATTCCATGTGGGATACGCCACTGAGCGACCAACCTCTCAAATTATGCCAATGTGTCGATGTGATGTGGAATTCAACAATTAATTTATTAAAAGTTAACGTATAAGGTATGACAGTTCAAAAGAACTTACTCTACAAAAGGGATTTTTGTTCTCTTTTATCTCAAGATAAAATAGCTTTATTCTGAGATCAGTTTTCAATTACAAGCAATCACGTCGTTACAAAAAAAAAAAAAAAAAAACACGATCGGGGATTTATTTTCATAGTGTAAAAATTGAAATATAATATTGTAATTGATGCGTTTATAAGAGGCAAAATGAATGTATATAGAAAAATTATAATTTTTGTACTGTATTCATGTAAATATTGCTATAAGAATGTGTCTATAAAGTCCATTGTATTCAGTTTACATGGTTTTCATTTTCATAAAGGTTACAGCCTTTGAAGGAAATTATTTTTTTGCCTTAATGAGCTTTAAAATATATTTTTGTGGAAAAAAGCAGCATAAACTCTCAGTGAAAGGTTTTGACAAGAATACAGGAATATAATTTATGGTATAGTCGTCGAAAGTCCAACATACAGTAAATCCTTGAAAATAAACTGAAAGTAAATTTATCACAGAGATTAACATAATTCATTATGGTGATGATACCGTACCCTATAGAAATTGACTTGTTAATTGCAACCGGTGCTTTGGGTAAATATTCATCATATATTTGAATGTTTTGTTCATAAAAGACCTATAGTTTAGCATAGAATCATGTCCTGCCATATTCCTAGTCACATCAACCAATATCCTGATCACACACATAGCTGTACCGATGGCACGTACAGTATTGGTCACGACTTTTTTTCGAGCTCTACACCGATAGGGCAGCACCGCCGTGATGATGTAATATACTGATTGGGGAAAATAAGTTGGACTGAATCATTACGTAATAAAATGGTAATGCTCTGAAAGATTTGAAGAGTCGGATACATAAATCCATAAATCCTTATTTCAATTATTTTGGTAATTTTTTTTACCCAACTCTTTAGAGCGTAACATTTTTTATCCTCGGCTAATGGTAGCATCCTTATAGCAAGGCTGAAAAAGAAACATCTATCTCGAGCAAGCAATTTCTGGATATTTACTTGTTTTATGTACTCTGCACGATATCTCATTCGAGAAGAACGCCACATAGGTAATAAAAACAAAACAAAACAAAGCATAATGCCAAGAACAAATATGCTTTTAACATGTTTAAACTTTCTCCAAACATATAGGAGGTGTAATCCTGTTTCGATTAGAAACGAGACTGTTTTGGTACAATTTTAATTCTTAATTTAAGCCTTGTTGTTTATTAGTGTTTCGTCGATTCCTCACCGGGTTTGCTTGCTACATTAAGACATATCCTTCTAGTTTGGAAGATTGTATAAATGCAGTTTAAAGTACATTATTCGCTTTGAATGTTGTAATTATTTTATACGAAATAAACCTATTCATACATCTGAGATGGTTTTTGTTCCAATTTTTCCTCTTTTTCACGTTTGATCCATTACAAAAGAAAATAAGCCCAACCAAAACGGTGACAATAAGGAGTGTTGTCAGTGTCTGAAAATGCAGTTTGCAACACCGTTGGTCCAAACACAAACGAATAGCACATAAAATGTAAAGTCAGTTTAGCTCAATAGATATAGCCTCGAAACCTTAAAAGATATGTAAAATGGCATTACTTTGATGTTGGAATTGGGGTGGGACGAGATGCCCACCCCTCCCCCTCCCCCTCCCCCCCCCCCCCACATCACACACATAAAAGATTAAATTTGTGATAACTGCCAATGTTATAGCAATATCTTATGACATGGAAAGAAAGCACATGATAGCTCGGAGCTTGGACCAAAACGATGCAGATGGTCATATTACTAGTCATAGTATGAAATGGCAAAAAGATAATCACAATAATCCGCTTCTCGACTCACTCTGTGATAAAGTCCATTTACTGCAAACGATTAACGAAAAGTGAAAGTGATTCTACATGCAAATTCCATTGTTTTGAAGAGGAAGTGTTGTTAAACAATCATTCTGATGATATATTAGGATAATCATTTTTGGTACGATGCCATTAAGTGTTCCTAGACGATAATCATCCAATGAAACGTTTATTTCCACTCATTTAGGCCTATACTGTAGCTCTCTCTCTCTCTCTCTCTCTCTCTCTCCTCTCTCTCTCTCTCTCTCTCTCTCCCCCCCCCCCTTCTCTCTCTCTTCCCTCTCTCTTTGTGTCTTCTTCCGACCCTCAATTATTCTTTAAATCATGAATTCTTCTATTCCTTTCTTCTTGACTCTCTGTCTTTTCTATGTCACTTTCAGCACTCCATCTGTTCTCTTTGTCTGGTTTTCCCAGTTGTCTCTCACTGTCTTTTGTATGTCTTCCTCACCCAGTCGCGGTTGGTAGTTTCATTTCATTTGCATTTCATGCCAGCAATGACTGTGCAAGATCCCTAGCCCACCTATCCTCGAAATCACCTAGCAATTATTAAATCGGCATATGCACTTCATTTTCATTTCATACCTTTATACCCACTCATCAAAATCAGATACATTGAGTAAGCGATTGTTGGGAAAGAATATGCTCCGTTATTCTTTGTAAGCCTTGACTGAAACCTATGCAGGAAGCAGTTACCAGTCATCGATATGTGGGTGAAAGAAGGAAGTTAAACAGGATTTGATAGGCAATGAATAAACTAGGCCTATATCCTCACAAGATCCCTTTGACCAGATTTTTTTTTTCACAAAGTGCCCGTACTTTGTCCGCGCTGAACATATTGAATGTCAAACTTTCGCACCGTCAGGAAGCAATCGGCTCTTTCGATACCATCCCATCTCTTCTTGCAAGTGCCCTATTGGAAGTAGAACTTCATCGGATCTTCAAAACTCTATTGGATTACTATTATCATCATCTGTGTGGGGTGCACTACTTGGGTAAGTGTTTGTTGCTATATTATTAGAGAAAATAACTACTTTTCGTAACATCAAATACTAAAAGAGTCTCGACATTATCACTGCCTGATTATTTCGAACGGCAATCCGAAGTCAGATTGTCGTGGAATTGAAACGAGTGGAAATTGGAAAATCGGGCTGGTTGGTTATAGAAATTGAAACCGTCACATGCCTTAGTTTGACAATTTGTGAGAAAGGAGGAGGCATGACTTCACTTTGTCATGTGACTTTCTGAAGAGAGCTGTATCCTCATGTTTGTATAGAGCAACAAAAGTTTTTGAAATCCGATCAAGTTTGGTTGTCCGACAGGATAACCATATATTGGTGGTGGTCGGGGCTGTTAGGGCACATGACTTGCCCTTGATTTAAGCATTTTAAAGGTGACAATCTTTAAAAGTTCTTTGGGCATTCTGAGAAGTGCAATATAGCCGACGCAACTCTCATCGTCTTTTACCTTGTATTCATTTTTAAAACAATGATAAGATGATTTAGTATGATGTCAAGCAATTTTCAGAGGCTTGACTTTAAATGAACTTGGTCATTTATTGTAACATGACTGGTGTTTACAAGCATATACATGTAGTTTAATAATCTGTATATCGGTACACACACTGACGGATGCGAAACAAAGTTTGGCCTTTATCACATTGAACATATATACGACTGCATTTCGAAAGGATATCATTGTACTGATTAAACCCCAGTAAATACCGCAAGATGAGCAATTATCATATTACATGCACACTAAGAATAAAAGGTTCGATTTTGCACCCCAAATGTAACAATCGCTGACAATAGCAGCAACTTTTGGGGTGCAATCTTGCACCCTACATGAAAAAGGTGCAAGGATGCATTCTTTTGAAGCTTGTTTGCACCCAGAATGCCTATCTTCACCTTCAAAGGTGCAATTGTGCACTTTAAAGGGTGCAGAAATTTTTGCATCCAAAAGGGTGCAAATTTGCACATTCCCTGAAGGGCATAACTCTTACGGTTATAACTCATTGCACCCTTAATGGTGCATAATGCTTCTGTGGGTGCAAAATTGCACCTATAAAGGAGCTCCTAGTGTTGCGTTTGAAGGGTGCAAAATTAATTAATCCGGGTATAAAGGAATAAAGTGCACCCACTGCCTCGTCAACTGCTCGTGGCGCAGTGGTTAAAGCCACTGTCAGAACTCGATATATTACTAGTCATGCTAATCAGGGGTTCGAATCCCTGTGACGCTGCTAATTTTTTGTCGTTATGAAATTGATGACAATGGCGTTTAT
This sequence comes from Echinometra lucunter, assembly GCA_029962745.1. Taxonomy (NCBI): domain Eukaryota; kingdom Metazoa; phylum Echinodermata; class Echinoidea; order Camarodonta; family Echinometridae; genus Echinometra; species Echinometra lucunter. Next base: position 26,214,970 of record CM057151.1, read on the forward strand.
TCTGTTGAAAAAGTCGCTGATAGACGATCTTCATTGTCATCCTCACTTCAGAGTCGTCTCAAAAGTACTGCCCTCTCGCGTCGGGTGCACTAGTACTGACGAAAAAAAAATCGCGGCCCGCTCGGCCCCCCTGGATCCGCGCCTGGTGGTCATACGGTATTGGGGCATTTGTTTGGGACAGGGTAGTTCCCCGATACATCCTGACCATTCTGATGATTTTGTAGAAAGATAAAGATGTAAACGTAAAGAAATTCAAGGCTGTTACGACTACGTTAATGAGGGACTTAGACATGTTAAAGTTAGGTCTAGAGATTCTTTTTTTTTATATTTTTGTGTTTTATCAACGAATCAAAACAAAATTATTAAAACACAAAAATATTCCAAAAAAAAAAAGAAAAAGAAAAAGGTCTAGAGATTATTGGTATAGATATGGGGAACGAACCCCTCGTTCCTTTAGTATTTAAGTGAAATCAAATAAAAAGCGAAAGCGTAATTCGAAGTTGTGTAATGGGTGCTTATATAAGTTGTAATGGATGTGAAAAAAAAATGCGTGATTTTGCGTCATCTTTAGATGGGGACCCATTGTTTCACTTTCAAAGGTCGATTTCAATGGGTTAATGGGTCCCCATTAACCCATTGAAATCTACCCATTAAAAACCAATCGGTCCCTATTGGCAATAGGTCCCCATTAACCCATTGAAATCGACCCATGGTCTTTATTATAAAATCTCATGCATCGCAACCAGAGGTTGAATTGTACATGGCTTACAAAAATATGGTAAGTACATTACATGCATAATTACAGTTGGGAATTAACAATCAGACATAGGATAGGTTCAATAAACAAATTCAAATATATCAATCAGCAATTAGGAATTATTACTTAAGTTTAAGTTTTTAAAGTGTCACGAAAATCCATATTACTGGTATTAGTTATTGTATATTACTTTACTAACTTATTAATACATACATGTATTTATTTAGGTTAAAGATAGAGATAGAGATTGAATCTATAAATACATCGTAGTTAGAGGCAAATAAATAATTGAAGAGAAAAATGACAATGCAAAATGTAATTCAATTTGGGTGGTGGAGTTCAGTACAGATAAACAGTTCCAAGAATTAATAATTATTATATTCCTTGACTACATTAGAAAGTAAAAAGTTATGTTGGTTTTTTTCAATTACCTTTAAACACTTTTAAAAGTACACTGTAGTAGACTTATCAATGGGTTACATGACCTGACATGATTTGGTGTTGGTAATACATAAGTACTAATTGCTTTGTATTTAACTGAAAGAAAAATAAGGTGGGGGAAAAAAGAAAGAACAATTAACTTTGGTAAATGACCCAGATAATCATGGCCTGAACATAAATGAAATAAAAATTGTCTAACTTAATTGTAAATAGATAGTCTTCATTGACATAAACACAAACACAGGTACAGGTAAAAAAAAAATAGACGTAGCTGAAAACACAACACTAATACAATGGGTTTATTTCATCTGCAATATCTGTAAAGTACATGCATATAAACAAATGAAGTGATCAGTCTGTGCTACCTGACAGACTGTTATTAGATTTGGGCTATTGTCTACGGAACAGTCGGGAATGTTTCTCTATCGACTTATTCATTGAGCAAGCGGATGAGATAAGGTAGGGAGCTGTTTTGGAACCTCGTAGCATTTTGCTCAGTTGCTACGGCATGCTATGCCGCGCAAACCAGTAACAACTGCATGCAAAGTAGTAAAGATTATGTAAAGATTATGTAAAGATTAGGGAAATATATACACCAAATTTCCAAAGGCCTTTTTTGCCACTTCCCGTTCATCCGTTGTAAGTGTCCTCCTTTACAAAGCGGTGCCCCTTTTCGCCCCCCCCCCACTTTGAAAGATGCTTTGCCGCCCCTGGAGATATTGAAAAACATTTCCTCAAACCAAGGAAATGTACTTTAAATAGTAAGCTTAGGGAATTCCAATCCTGTAACTAATATATTTTTGTATGTCTGAAACTGCTCCTTTCATTCTCCTCTTTCCCTTTCTTTTAAAGCGCTTAGAGACATTTGTTTAGTGATAAGCGCTATATAAATATTGTAAATTATTATCATTATGATTATTATTAGTAGTATTATTAGAGCGTTACATGAAACTATCTACACGAATCATGATTGTGAATAGGTTTGGACTGGCTCCAAGCAATGCTCCTTTTGCAAGCAGGCAAATGGAAATAACACATATATCGTCACGCTATTTCATGAAAAGGAACGGATTCGGCTGCTATTGAGAATAGGTAATGCGCCTATAAAGTGGGAGGAATTTGTGTGTGTGGGATGGGGGACGTGAGAGGGTGTGTGTGCGCGGGTGTCTTTATTTGTATGTGTGACTGACCTTATGAGGTCTTTGTAATGGTATCCCAGTAGAGGGTGTGTGTATGAGGGTGAGGGGGGGGGGGGTGTTTGACTAACTTTATGAGGTACTTTTTATGGTACCCCATTAGTGTGTGTGTCTGTGTGTGTGGGGAAGGGGGGGGGGGGGTGTCTGATTGGCCTTATGAGGTCTTTGTAATGATATCCCATAAGAGGGTAGTGTGTGTGCGTATGAGTATGTGTGTGATTTGGGGCAATGTGGGGAAGTCATTTCAATGTAGGAAGATATACCTCCTCATGCAATGTCATAACAAAGAAATATGGAAATCAAGTTGAAGAAGAAAAAAGACAGATCGTAATACCCTGTGACTACGCTTTAAAGATAGGAAAGCTTTTGATTTTGGATGAAAGGAGGAGTCTTTGCGAACGGCTATGTGGACAAAAAATGGTAGTGCCATGAATAGTGTCTACTTCCTTTCCAAGGGAAATTGTTTCGTTATGTAGTTGGTCGTCTGTAGATTTCAAGCTTTTTCTAAGTCATGTGTTGCAGAGAAATGAGAGAGGGGCGCTCAGGAATTGGGGTTTGGAAGGGAGTTGTGTGCCTGAAAGGGGGGGGGGGAGGGCTTCTTTCTTTGTTCTTCCTTGAATGTTTATTTTTACTAGAACATATAGATTTACTTGTTAAGTTGTACGAGGCTTTTTTTATCGATATCACTAAAATTAAAAGCATAAGCAAACACACAAAAACTCTGATATTCAAGTTATCATTGATTTATAAATATGGATATGTCCTAATTGGTGTGGTCGTTAATTCTGATTGTGATGTCAGCTCTGATGGGACCACTTGTTGTTTAACAGATGCAGATTTGTTTTCTTTTCCTCCCCCAGGTTTTCAGAGACAGAGCAATGCACCGCTTCATATATTTCGTCATTCTTGGAATGGGATTATTCCATATATTTCCTTCATCATTCGCTGACGAGTCAATATGTGATGTAACAGTAAGGTGAGGCATTAATGTAAGCAAAGTTTTAGTCAAAGTTGGTGATTGTTTGATCTCGGGTTTTCTCGGGGAATCTGTATGCAGTCCAGGCAAAATCCATTGTTTTCTATAGGTTTCACTGAACCTTGTCCAGTATACCCCACCTGGTTTGTTAGACTACTTTTTATTTTGAAGTCGTAGAGAGTTGGAAAAAAAGTTGACGAAACAAGAAATGTGAACTGTAAAATTTTCAAAAATTCCACTTTTCATAAGCAGATTTCAAAGTAAATATTTTTTCGGACCTTATCTATATTGTATATAGCGATTCGCACAAGTTCCCGTTGTATTTTCTTATTATTTATTAATTTACTTATTCATTCATTCATTCATTCATTTTTTTTCATTCATTCACTTTACATGCTCCAAGAAAAAGGGTATAATTTTAAACTCCAAATGCAACTATAGCAGCTCCTTTTTGGTCGCAATCCTGCACCCTACATGAAATTACTCAAGTTGGAATAAAATTACACGCAATGCTCTAAACTTACTTTTGATGCATTGTAATTCATGTGATGAATATGTTCGAGGGTTCAGTGCAACAAAGGGTTGTCTGCATTTTCAAAAATTTTGATAAATCTTGAAATGAGGATTTGTTGCACTGACACACTGCAGTTTAAAGCAGATAGCCATATCCAGATATCTATTTTGAGTGATACCCAGCTGCAGCAAAGTTTGCTGCAGAAACCATTGGGTTCCTGGTCTCTACTGGATCATTTTGATTTTGAAATCTCATTTTGACCAAAAATGCAGATAGCCCTGTGTTGCACTAAACCCTCGTGTTAAAGGTTACATTATATATATTAGTTTTATTGTAGTACATGGAACGTGTTATAAATATACTATTTATCCAAGATCGTGTCATTTAATTAGTCACGTACAATGAATAAAAACATTGTGTATACCCATGTTTATCTTATTCACTTTCAATTATCTATCCTTATTGGTAACTGGATGCTATCAAAACATTCATATAGATACTTCAAGAGCAAGGATATTAAGTTTCTGTGTAATTGTCTCCCTTTTATTTCTTCAATTATGACCTTGTATATCAAATTAGATTCACAGAGAAGTATGTATGAATTGAAATTTCATACAAGCACCTTGGAATTGTTTCCCGTTTTCCTACGTTCTTCTTTGCTTAATATATTCTACCAATGCTAAGCTATGTATACGTGTACCACTAAAACCTCCGCTGTATATATATATATATATATATATATATATATATATATATATATATATATATGTATATATATATATGAGATCAATCGAGAGAACAATAGCGTAAGCATGAATCAAAGTTCCCCAGAGCTGGCCTACCATTTTAATTCATGCTACGCTTTTGTTCTCTCAATTGTCTCACATGTATTTATTTCCATGAGAGTTGCCAAAGCTGCTGTATATGTTACCTGATCACAAAATATTAATTATTCCAACATATACATGTATCCCAAAGCATTCGCTCGCATCCAGCTGAGGTGTGCGGCAGGTCATTGTTCGTTTGTTCATTCATTGTTCATTTGCCACCAACAAAGGAATTAATTAGTGAGGGTTGAAGATTTGCCAGTCTGTCGGTTAAGCGAATTTGGAGTCGCCGAAACCACTGGCCCGTCTCCGTGGTCTAGTGGTTAAGGCATTGGCGTTCATAGCCAAAGGCCCGGGTTCGATTCCCGGCGGAGACATTTTTTCAACCCTTGCAAAAATTTCCAAAATGGTAGGACAGCTCTGGGGAACTTTGATTCATGCTACGCTATTATTCTCTCCATTGTCTCACATGTATTTATTTCCAGGAGAGTTGCCAAAGCTGTTGTATATGTTATCTGATCACAAAATTATATATTTATATATATTCATGCCACGCTATTATTCTCTCAATTGATCTCACATATATATATATATATATATATATATATATATATATATATATATATAATTACCCATGTATCCATCACTCCCCTTTTGCCACAAGTATCCACTTTGTTTTTGCTTTATATTTGTCAGTTTGCATATTTCCTCCTTTTGAATGTGTGCTCTCTTCCTATAGTCAGCAGAAGACAGTGTCTGCGCGGGAGACAAGAACAAAAATAATTGCTACGTATGAGAGATGCTGGTTGTTCTTCCAATGCACAACCTACAGGTAAACTCTATTTATGGACAGGGCCAACATGGCCAAGGTTTTCGGTTATTTGATGTCCCATGCCTGACCAAGTATTGTCTAGTTGTGAACAAAAATTGACATCAAGTGTATCATTTTAATTTAGTATTGGGCTTCTATCTTAACACAACCATCACAATAGTTGGTCAGACGTATGGAACTAAATATTTGTTCTCATATATGTTTGTTCTCAAATATAAAGTTGTTCACATTTGTAAGGATGAACCACATTATACAAGCTTCGCTTTTTAGTGGTCCCCCTCATTTCCATATATGCTCTTTTGTACAAATTTCACAATCTTTACTCTATTTTGCTCTAACCATTATGCTATATCGTATATGTTCAACAATCTATTGGATTTCATTTGTATTTGTTTATTTTGCAAAGGAATGGAAACGGAATATAATTCTTGAAGTCTTGAAGTCTTGAAATAGCTTGCATATTTTGCATACATTTTACAATGATTTGAAACTTTTTGAAATTTTATATGTAAACAAAAATCAAATCACTATGCATGAACATTCAGATCTTCAGTATGAATGATGTTCCCTGTCAAACAGGGGACGCGCTGTACGACACGCTGCTCAGGCTATGAAATGCTATTATGTTTTAAGTTTTATTCATAAATGGAAATCTTGCTTTCTCAGTAACTACACTCCTTTGCAAGATATGATATAACTTTTAAAAAAATCTCGTAGAATAACCGTGAACCGTAGGCATGAGAAGAGTTACAGGATTTCAAATTCTCAACATGCTCAATAAGGGGGTACGCTTTGAAACTAAAGGACCAGGAGGGTGGGATGGAGACGATTCTCCTAAGTTTTATTCATAAATGGAAATCTTGCTTTCTCAGTAACTACACTCCTTTGCAAGATATGATATAACTTTTAAAAAAATCTCGTAGAATGACCGTGAACCGTAGGCATGAGAAGAGTTACAGGATTTCAAATTCTCAACATGCTCAATAAGGGGGTACGCTTTGAAACTAAAGGACCAGGAGGGTGGGATGGAGACGATTCTCCTTGGAAGGGCTCTATGTGATCGCCCCTCCCCAAAATGTCTGAATGATGATCTAAAAATGTAATAGTGCATATCATAACCAGACTATTGGGGTGTTGCAAGAAAGTTGCAATCGATGGCAAGTTGCAACTGATTGTCACTGGCCAATCAAAATCATTGTTGCATGCATGTCTTCTTAAAAGGGCAGACCCTGAGCCAATCAGAATGGTTGTTTAAAAATTAGCAATTATTTGCAATTGATTGCAAGTGTGATGAGGAGCCAAATGTAATGTTCAATATGTTCAAAGCTAGAACTTGCAGCATGTTTCATGCAACCTCTGAAAAAAAACATAAACATTTCAAGAGCTTGAAAAAAATGCAAAATCGTCATATTCGGGGAAGCAGGTGGGTTAGCGGTTATAATTCTCACATACCCCTCCTCGCTTAGATTTATCGAATGTCATGTGCATAACAGTCGCGATAGGGTCCAGAAATCGGCACCCTGCAATGAGTTGCTTTAAAATATCTAAACTATAAGAAGCTAAATTACTATGTTTATAGTGTAGTTCATAGACACAAGACGAGGAATAGCCGAAGGAAATGTAATCAGCCCAGCTGTGCTAATGATCTTAACTGCTTTGTTTCACATGGTAATTAATCGATAACGAGATTTTGAACTGAAACCACACAACAATGAATAAGAATACAATCCGCTATAGTGTTTGTTTATCAACGGTAGCTATTTTGGTTTTAAGATACTCTTAGACATGTTTTACAATGTTTTATATTGTATTTTGGTTCACAATACATGTACAGTATATGCTAAAGGATTAATACGATATATTTGATTTACATTTTCCTTCATGTAACGTGTGTATCAAATTTTCTGCACTGAGGAATTAAAAAGAAGAAAAAAGGAAAAAGGGCCTTCATCAATATTGAACTATCTCTTGAATAACCAAAATAACGCTCGTGTTAATAGGAACTCGTTCCTTGTTACAATGATAAGAGCAGCTAATGCTTGCGAACATAGCAAATTTTTGGTTTCGTCAGGGTTCGTAAAATGTTGTAAAATGTTGTAAAATCAAACAGTACAACGCTCAAAAATTACGAGCTCTCAATGTCTGTTATGCATAATGGGAAATTACGCTTGAAGGGCCTATCTCACTGAGCGGCGAATACTTGCGAGCGCTGCGAACAAGTTCCCAAATAGTTTTAATGGTCGCAAATTGTTTTTCTTGTCCCAAAGAAATTTTGAACAGATGCAGAATTTCTTTGCGAATGTATTTTTCTGCAAATCGTTGCAAGTTTTTGCAAAACAGTCGTAAGCCTTTGCAAACGGTTGTAAGACGTGCCGCTGTCATTCTTTTGATTCGCCAATGCTAGCGACTAGGTGAGTTATGGTTCCCCTGTAAAATCAACCAATTGAGACCATCTGCTATTCTTTCTTTTCTTCTTCCTTCTTTCTCTTCATCTTCTTTCTGCTTCTCCTGTTGCTACAGCAGCCAGGCAAAGACGCGTATGCTCATTTCGCCAACATTCGTCAAAAACTTGACAAATCAAAAATCGCAACGCTCGCAAGTATTCGCCGCTCAGTGAGATAGGCCCTTCAAGCGTAATTTCCCATTATGCATAACAGACAATGAGAGCTGGTAATTTTTGAGCGTTGTACTGTTTGATTTTAGCCCGGGTGGTGGTGGTGGGGGGGGGGGGGGGGTTGAGGCAGGATGTGAAGCAGGAGCCGTAAACGTCCGTAGCTCTTTGTCTTTGCCTACAAATCGGACCCAGATTCAAAAGTGATCACGTGTTTTGGATTTTGACGTTTAAGGGTCTGTTCCAGAATATTAATCTCTCCATATCTATTCTCAATCTATCTATGCCTCCATTAGGTCAATTATAGCGTACAGAAGAACCCAACGACAAGTGACTCAATATGTAATGTCAAGAGAGTGTTGTGAAGGCTACGCTCTGAACGAAAATCGCCAGTGCATTCGAATAAAAGGTACAAGGTTTTCCTTTTTTCATCACATTCATTCATTCATTGTTTCTTCCAGTATAGTAACCATTTATTTTGTTTATTTATTTACACAATATTTGAATAGAGTACAATAAGCTGGTATCACAAGTGCCCTATATGCATCAAAACGAACAATATAAATATATACGAAATGAAAACATAGTAATATACACATGTACATACATATGCAAAATAAGTAAAATAAAAAATATTCAAATTGAAAGAGACATAGTTACTATAAACAGATATATGAAAATATGGTAATCAATTCGACATAAGATAAGATTTACATGCTGGTTTGAACATAAAATGGGTAGAGAGCTTTTTTATGTTTGATGGAATGGAGTTGTAAGTAGTTATTGCGGAATTAATGAAGGAGTATTTAAAGGAGTTGGTTTTCCATTTTGGAATAATTAGGTTTTTGTTGGAGGCATACCGTGTATTGACATTGCGTACTTCGGATATATATTGGAACTTGTTCTTAAAGGAATCAGTAGATAAATCATTTAGGCTTTAAAAACAAAAATACATCTAAAATGTTTTACTCTTTGTTCATAAGAAAGCCAAACCAATTGCCTAAATAATTGTACAGAAGGGGTAAAATAATTAGCTTGAAAGATTATTCTGGCAGCACGTTTTTGAAGTTTGGTTATTTGGTTTGTCTGGGTTCAAAATCGGAGTCCTCGTACTTCACAGCAATAATCAAAGTGGCTTTGGATAATGCAATTATATATTATTTTGGCTGTGTCAGTGTCAATGAACTGTTTCACTTTTTTTTTCAGTAATGCCAGTGCAGTACATACCTTTTTAGAAACAATCAACATGGTTGTTCCACAGCAGTTCATCGTCTATAATGACTCTTAAACACTTTCTACTGTGGACCCTATTTATTTCAACACCATTAAAATTAATGGAAATAACTGAACCTGATTTTTCATAATTGTTTAGTCTCTGTTTGGTGCCCAATATCATCATGTATGTTTTGTCTACATTCAGCTGAATTTTATTAAAGTTTAACCATGTATGAACTGCATTGACATCTTCTTGCATTGCTAACTTCATATTTTCTAGATTAGATCCAGTTAAGAATAACGTTGTGTCGTATGCATACATCGTTACCTGACCATTTTTAATAACATTGGGTAAATCATTGATTTGGATGAGAAAGAGAAGCGGACATAAAATTGATCCTTGGGGTACGCCAAATGATATACATTCTTTCCCAGAGATTGACTGTTCATACCCAACATGTTGAAACCTCATATTTAGGTACGAGCTAAAACAATTCAGGGATTTACCTGAACATCCAATCGATTTGAGCTTAGTTAGCAGAACATTTGTATTAACACTGACAAAGGCACGTTGTAGGTCAAGAAATATAGCACAAACGAGCTGTCCATTATCTATCGCTTTAAAGCAGGTATGGGATTTATTCCGTCCCCTAAAAAAAAAAAAACTAGTCTTAGGGGGGACATAGGGTTTAGGGTTATGGGGACATTTTGATGTCATAGAACAAAAGAATGTCCTCCTAACAATGTGTTAGGAAGACATAATATATATCTTTAATACAGACCTGCAAAGATCACCGTGTACATAATCATACTCTTAAATGCATGAATATACTGTGACAGAATATGAGCTACGCTAAGTTGATAAGGCAGTAATCATTATTTTAAAAATAGGTCTACAATAATCCAATATGCCAATAATATCCCTATCTCTACAGCTCTAGGCCCTCAACTGATCCTCAGCAATGACACCTCTCCACTCCTTTTCTTTTCTCTCTCTCTGAATCCTTTTCTCTTACGTTTTGTCTCAGTTTTATCATGCTTATTCTGAAGAAAAACAAAAGAATTAGATACAGAAGAACATGAAAGGGATACAGATAAGGGGAGAGAAGAACAGACAGATGGGTAGACCTACAGAAAAAAAAAACATGCTGTATGGTTCTACGGTGATGTGGATCTTCAACTTTCCCTGCTCATTCCTTGCCTCACTTTTTTCCGTATGGCTTTATTTTTATGCAGATGAAACCACTTTCACGGCAACCGAGAAACCACCTCTAAACCAGTCATTACCATCAGGGGACAGTCTGCCGAATGGCACTTCATCAAACAGTTCGCGTCGAATTCCCAAGACCGCTTTACCAAGCACCACCGAAATGTGGTCCAGTGGCAGCCCTCCCCCGTCAATGACCGCTCCCGGCAACCGCACAGGTCGAGGAGACACTGACAGTTTGAACATGAAGCCGCCAAAAGTTCCGCGAGGGGCAGTAATTATGATCAGTATCATCCTTTTCTTCGTTACGGTGATCGTTCTGTCGATCGTACTGGGCTGCTCAGTGTACCGACGTCGCAGAGAGCAAAGAATTAAGAGGAAAACAGATAAGTAAGTATAAGTATTATTTGGGGGTAGCCAAGGATAATACATGAATCGAAATCTAGTTCACCACAATATAGATAAACCGCCAATTCAAAGGAATGGATGAATATTCTGGGGAAAGTGCAACCATGGTTTCCAATATAAAATCTAGTTAGGATTTAAGTTGTTTGGACTGTAAACAATTATTCATTTAATTGTCTTCCTTTTTCCTTCAGTATGCATATGGAGCCACTCCGTGACTTGCAGCTGCTATCGGAAACAAGTAAGTAATACAAGAACAAAACACTTTTAAATCTTCATTTCTATGGTGAAAGGCATACATGCGTATACAAAATGGAGATGGACTATCAACAATAGAATAAAAAAGCAACTGATAAAGAGGCAGCGTTTTCAGGTCTAGATTTCATACAGAAAATTGTAGTTGGAGCGGTGCCACATAATTATGAAATGGCTTGTGGGAATTACTGAATTAAAGATTAGTCTAACCCATAAACCGAGCTGCATATATTTATCAGTCATTTGGTGTTGATTACATTTAATATATAAATGTGATTGACGGATCATAGAACGATGAAGCTGGATTTCCTAACTATATGCTTTAACTACTTGTGAATTAAGGATAGGTGCATTTCAAGTCTCCTTTATTTAAGAAAAAAGAAAAGATGCATCGAGTAAGTATAAATTACAAAGTCTGATTATTAATCATTATTCTTTTTGTATCGTCTTCATATTTGCCTCCTAAAAGATTCCCACATTCAGCATTTCTCGCCACCCTCTGCGCCAAACGACGAATATGCCATTGTGGAGAAGAAGATGAGAGGCCCAGCACCAGTAGAAGACTCGCTGGAAAGCTATGAAAACACCTGCATCGGCGGAAGACCCCTAGGAAATGGTTCTGGTAGCGAAGGTACCACGAAGCCCGTCGGTAATAACGTGAGAAAAGACCAAATACAAGGGGGGACGAATCGTCTTACACACACTTATATGGAAGGATCCGTGTGTCTGGAGACAGACGAAAAGACGGGTACTCCGGTTTCCATGAATACGGCACCCGACAACTGTTACAACGAAATTGACGAAATTCCAACAGTCAAAGGTACTTCTGACGAGTGTTACACGGAAGTCACTGACATGCCAGCTAGTTCAGTCTGCCAAGAGGGCGGTGCACAGGAGTATGACTATTGTTACTCTAAATTTGATAACTCGTCACCCAGCGCCAATGGGTGCTATACAGAGGTTGATGATATGCCACCAAGTTGTGTTTCCAAAGAGGGCGTCCCACAGGAGGAGTATGAAGCAATCGGTGATGTACAACTTACCTACGATCATCTGGACCGAGGCACCACTCCGGGGAAATCCGCAGATCATGAGGCATCTATTAAAGAGAACGACTCATCAGGTGGAAAATATGGCGTCCTAGCACAGTCCAGCTCTGTGGATTCACCTGAAAGCTATGACACATTCCAACGGAGCATGTCGGAGACCGATCAGTCTGGCATAGATGGCTACGAACCACTTCTTGCTGTCCAATCGACGGGTTCGAAAACAGCCGAGATGGTAGACGCAGATGCGTACGATGGTCTAGATCGAGCGATGCCGAAAACACGAAGAAAGTGCAAAGATATCCTCCACAAACTACAGCAAAGCACCGACACGACAGCCTATGGACATCTTGGGTCTAGTTTCGAGAGCGACATAAGCGAAGAATGTGCAGAAAAGATTTCCGATGGAAACCCTACGGAGCCCATCTACTGCAATCAAGGTGTCTCTGTTACTGGCAGGGAATCGACGTACACAGATATGTCCGGAAGTCGGCCGAATTCTGTACTCACGAGATCAGGAAGCCAACAAGAAACAGTCCCAATGGAAACCTACACCGAGATGGGTCCAACCCATGTATCCAACAATTATTACAATGTAGATCTGTAAAACCATGAACAACCTTAATCATGGATTGGAAGAACACTACGGACCTTCAGATGTTCCAATGGACAGATCTTGATAATTGTGGTCAGACAATTATCCAAGGGACATTGTTTGCTTCCATTGTTGTTTGTCAAGGATTAAGATTTCGAAGGGCGTGATCGGGTTTTTAGTTAGATGTAGGGTTAGGTTTAATAGGAATAGTTGTTTTAAGTCAAGATAAAGACTACGCCTGGTGTATATGTAAGGACATGAATACCGTCGGATCGAGATAAACAACAACTGACCAAAACTTGTCAACCCTGGTGGTTGAGAGAACAATACGCTGAGCGTATTTTACGGTATGCATGGTATATTAACCAAAAGTAGTAACCAAAAAGTACTAATAACTTTGACCTCATTTACGGAAATAATTATATCCTTAACATTATTTGGTTTGAAAGATTCGCCTTTTTGTATATGACTTCGATGTAAATATTAATTTCTCATCTTGTTTTGATTATGGCCATATTGTTCCGTTTCTCATAACATAATGATCTAAATTAAAAGACAATTTGACTTGCGTTTCAAATACCTGTATCATGGTTCAAATCATTTAACCTGTGTTTTCTCACAGTGTATCAATATTTATGTTTAAGATTTCCATATTCATATTAACGCATATACGACCTCTCTCCTATCTTGTTCTTTGTGATACATTAGGAATGATGTTTTGGTGATTTTTATTTCTATTTTTTATATCATGTTTAATTACATTTGAAGATGAAGTATATCAAAATGTTGTACCTGATTATAGAATTATGCATTCGCCGAGTTTGTAAAAAAAGCAAAGCATAATGTATGGATATTTTTCTTGTAAATAACATATTTTTAAAATTTCATTACATACGTAAACGTATACTGAGAATGGGCAGAAATATACTGGAAATGTTTGTTGATTAAAAAAAAAGTATATAGATGGATTTTATGCTGTAAAGTATTCTAATTACATCGTTGCCTGCTGATATTCGTGTTAAAGTCGGTGGGCAAAGATGGCGCTATGATGTTACCAATACGTAACAAGGGCTCTGAGACATACAGAGTACGATCTAAAAATCAATCGATTCTCCATTAATTCATGGAGAATGAAACCCTGGGGAAATATCCATTTTGATGATAAGAGAGGATAGAGAGAAGCAATTTTTTTAAATGGAACTTTCTTTTTTTAATTGTTTCTCGATCCTCTCTTTTCATTAAAATTGATTTCCCCCACAGGGTTTCATTTTCCTTTAATGTTATCTTTGTTTTTAAGAGCCGAGAAGCCTAATATGTGTTTGTATCACAGGCAAATGATTCTCATTTCGTTTGTATGGATTTATCTTTAATAAAAATTTAAAACAAGAAATCACTCATTCCCCCATCATGCCTATAGTGATATCAGTTTGTGTTCCAGATAAAAACAAAATCGATTTTCATTGCTTTCAGTAGTTATAGTTTATATCATTATTTTTTCCCTTCTTCTCCTATTGAATGAAATACAGTTCCAGCATTGTCCAGTAAACATGATTTATTCAATTTCTTCAGTTATCTAGGATTGACGAAGTAATCGGAAATATATAACCCATCAGTAACATAAATGAAGAAATACAATCACATGCTTAAACATAAAGGACACAGTGGAACATCAAACATGCGGTATACTTCGATATCAAATGGGCAATAGCATCTCTAGGCGAGAGATGGTGTTGGTAATGGGGACGGATCCTGCCCAATGCCCCTTTAAGAATTCATGTTTTAGGGAGTTCCACCTTAAAAATAAGTTTGTTTGAATAGAGGGGGAAAAATGAGAAGAACGGGACAATGAAAGTTTGACCAAATTCTGATTAATTAAAAAAAAAAGTTACGAAATTTCGAAGGAGTGATCAATCAAACACAAATTGGCAACTCCGTGACGTAGCATGTAAGCTCACCTTCCATTTTCCCTGCGCAATACAATTCCATAAAAACTTGTGCTTTTTTTTTTTCATTGTTGATGACGGAACATATTTTTTTCCATACAGGGGTTGTCTAGAAACATTTTTGCAATAATTATTTAGGGTGCATGTATATGACTGAGAATTTACTTTGTGGGAAAAACATAATAAAACTACTTTAAAAAATCAACTCAAGTGCAATTTCGAAAGCCTCTTGTACTGCCCATACAAATCATGTTCGGATTACGTAATCATGGTAATGAGCCATTGTAAAGTCCGCACATTTCTAAAGGTGATAGACAGGGCTACTGAAGTTGCCTTAAGTTGATTTTTCTAAGGTAGTTATTATCGTGTTAAAAACGAAAATTTCTTATTTTGTAGTACTGAGCAAATGGGGGGGGGGGGGGGGAGTGAACTCGCATGTTACGTCAAGGAATTGTCAGTTTGTGTTTGATTGATCACAACTTCAAAAATCATAACTTTCTTAGTTTTACCCATAATTTGCTCAAACTTTCAATGTCACGTTCCCCTAAGTTTCTGCTTCTATTCAAACAAACTTAATTCTGACAATTCGCAAGAAATATTGTTTTAGCTCCCTTCCTCAATCTGTTAATCAAAATGCGACTTCCATTCCAGTAGCTGAATGGCATACGGTGTGATTCTTTTCCTTTTGGATCATGTACAGTATTAAATGTTTCCAGTTGATGCTTCCATCGTCAAGCCAATTGTGAGTATGAGCATTTTTTCATATCAGAACGATGCAAATGATTGAAATAGATGAAATGTGATTTGTAAAACCTACTGTACTTTGCCTAATATCCATTTAGCAAATGCAGCATGACGTGATACGGTGTTGTTGTTTTCGTTGGAAGTTTTTACACTACCACAGGGATAAACATTTAAAGATCTAAATTAACATTGATAAGTGAATATTTGAAAATATTTATCACTGTGATAGTTCGCATAAGCAAAAAACTTAGCGCACATTCTTTTGTTGCACACTTGCCTAAAAGAGCAGCGGCATAGTGACAAAATATACCTAAATTGTACACTTTGGCCGGAATTCACAACAGTGGTTTATTTTAGTACCAGGTTTAAACCCCCTCATGGTTTTTTTAGTCCATAGTTTAAACCTCCCCATGGTTTAAATCCATTTCTGATTCACAAACGATGTGCTATTTAGTCCATGGTTTAAACCAGGTTTAAACCAGGTTTAAACCTGGCCATGGTCTAAACACCGTACTAAATTTGATACATGGTTTAAACCTGGTTTAAACCATTGACTGAGCATGCGCAGTAGAGCAGTAGCTGTCTGCTACTGCATCTTGACATGACAGTAGCTGTCTGCTACTGTCAAGATGGCGGAGGCTGGCAGCAGTCAGCAGGGTACAGGATGAGAAAGGGGCAAAAATTGGCAGTTATGCGAGCGAAATGAACTTTTGCAGTTGATCAGCGATAGAAGGGAAATCCTACTTTGCACGAAGACAGATATTGATACAAATTTTGCAAAAAACAAATCATGGGAGGACGTACAGTTCCAGGGGAACTCCGAGGAAAATTTGGGAAAGTGGTCGATCGTTACAGCAGATGAAAGAGCGGTGGAAGAGGGTGGCATAAATGCTAAAAAGCAATATTCATGCTACTCCAAGAATTGGAAGTGGAAGTGGAAAAACAGGAGGAGGACCACCACCAACTGTTCCGCAGCGTTATACTCCTCGTACTAAAGGATTTATGCCCCAGTAGGCCGTGGGACGACCACTCGAAAACGGCTTATTAGTTTTCGAGTTTCGTTAACGTGGTCAGGGGTATTAAAAAGTAAAAATCAAAATTACCTTTAAAATGTGCCAAACAGAATCCCGATGTTCATTTTGACTAATCCTACTCAAAGACGAGAAATATAGCAACACTTTACAGCGAGTGAAGCCCTGGCCTGGCCTTTCGATACTTAGACCGCGTACCGATCTAGGATCTAACGTTAGCTAGGCTAGGCTATGCATGCGCTAGTGCTAGCCTAGCCTATACCTAGGCGCTATCAGGAGCACATAACTCGCGATCATCAGCGTGCGTACGGTCGATCGTACGTACGCTACGGCACTGGGAGCAGGGGGTCACAGCTTAACTTTTGATTTTTTTTTTTTAAGTGACCAAAGAAAAAGAAAGAGAGAAGAAAATAAAAGAGAAAGAAGAGTAGTTTGGGAAAGAGAGGGTTGGGTCAAGTAACTGTGTAATTATTTTCTTCCATTTGAAATGTCAATTTATTCCCTATGCACCACCCCCCCCAAAAAAAAAAAAACCCTGGCGCCACCCCTGATTTGTCATGTATCTCTGATATTTCATTTGAGAATGGGATCTTCTAATTTTGTGTATTTGCATTTTGTGATATATTTCTTGTGGGGCACTAATAAGGTTTTCAAATAGCTGTCATTGCCTAAAATTAGAAAATGAGAATTTTAATGTCTCTATTTCAAAAAAATATTCTGTACTTGATCTGTTCCAGAAAGTCACCCAACTCATCCATTTCAACAAGCAGCTTATCAAAGCTTGACCACATCATTTCAAGACACTTCCAGAAAGAACACATTTGCACATGCACAATCATACACCACAGAAACATGGCCGTACGCAGACATTTTTTCCGGGGGGGGGGGGATGCGTACAAATTTTCGAAGAAGCTCAAAAGCGAGAGAGCGAAGTGACCAAGTTGGTCATGAGAGCACTTTTGCATTTTTATAAGTGTAACTGAAAGATTTGGTGCACACTTTTTGTGGATTTTGTGAGAATTTTCAGTAAAAAAATGCAAATTTTCACAATTTCAGGGGGCGAATGCCAACCCCCCCCCCTGCCCCTCTCCCCCCGCTGCATACAACCATGCACAGGAACACATTTCTGTAAAATTTAGAATTTTCAACCAGACATCTTCAAACTATTAGGCAAGTACATACTACATTTTGCTTACACACCACCAGTTTTTTTTTCTTGCATCTGCTATATCTATAATGTAATGATGGCATTGTTAGAAGTAAATAAATCATTCATTCATATCATTCTAGCATTTGTTGTACATGTATTTCATCCATATTAAAACAAAACGTAACGAAATGCGATTAACAGTATATACATTACACGTTAGAATTGCCTCCCACTCCCTTAAAAAATAAGGAATAAAATAATAAGAAAAGGAAATAGAGATTTTGTTTTTAATTTGAAAAAACATTAAAAAACAAAATAAGAATGAAAAATCTCTTTTGGGTCTGTATCTGTTACAAATTTTTGGTTGATATTTTTCTGACCATGAAATTCCTTTTTCTGTATTTTTTTTTTTTTTTTGGATTTATTCACATATATCTAGTATTCAATCATTTTTACTAGCCAAAGCACACTCAATGATTTCTACAATGGATCACAATCACTTCATGAAAATTGAAAATATGAATCACTGATCTTTCACTTGCTAAACTAAGAAGAAAATTCATTATGCATGACAATGGTGTTGAATTTATCAACCGTCCAACTTTCTAAAATACATACTATGTATGACAATTGAATAGAAAATGTAACATGTATATCATCACTGAACTTGTACTACTAATTTCTTTATAAATAGGTGTATAACAGCATAATCTAAAGTAGAAAATGTCCTGTATATATATATATATATATATACCCCAATCTTTCACTTTTCACTTGCCAAACTTTAAAAAATGTGTTAAAAACAAAGGTAAAGCATTAAATGCAGCACACACTAGTATATTAACTTAATTGCATGTGTACATTCAAATATAAGAGAATAAAACACTGTCCTGCTTTGACATTATTATCATAATCATTCTCATTATTATTATTATTATCATTATCATTCTCATTATTATTACTATTACTATTATTACCATCATCATTATTCATTTGACTACACTAAAAACAAAAGCACAGGTACAGTACATCAATAGCAGCAGATAAATACATAATAAGAATGAAAGAACATGTAAAAAAGATTAGGGAGCAGCAAGTGGTTCAGGGTGCACAAAAGTGAAGTACAGCACTGTTGCCCAGAGGCATGTGCCCCCACACCTGCTACTCCCAAGATATACACGATAAAACTTTCATACATAAAATATAGTACATAATGATGAGAGTTATATCAATAAATAGTAGATAAATTCAGCTTACTCATTAAAAACTGATATAAAAAATTGAATTAAAAATGCTATGTACAAAATCTATCCCTAGAATATTTAGAAAAAGTTGTAATGTGAGTTGCATGCAATAAGCAAAGCTATTCTATAATCATAATCACATAGCCAATGCTGCAGATAGTAGAAATGCACTGCTCTCTTTTTTGTTGTTGTTGTTGTAATTATGTGTTTTATTTGCTTTCCAATTACACATGTTCACAATATTTACATGTTATTGGTAATAATTTGACAAAGATCCAGTATACTTTACCATGCCTTCAGTTTGGCTGCAGCCTTACAATAAAAAAAAATAATAATAATGATAATAATAATAAACACCGCTGATTGAGTGTTATATTGACTTTGCACAAGAATTATATGTAAAAATTGCCTGCAAATGAGGAAGAAGCTTCCAATCCCTCTACATTTCTTACATACATGACTATATTAACATATCTGTTAATATAGTCATACTAAAAGTTTTTGGTTCTCATTATCCTCTTCTCAACTACATCTCAACAAAGTACTTCATAACTACGCTGATATTGCCAGTCTGCTGGGTCCTCTTCCTCTTTGCTTTGCTTGCTGAACATCCTGTAACAATTGCATTGGCATGGTCTGGATCTGGAGGATCAATGTGTGAATACCTACAGGTTACATGGAAAACAATGAATGAAGCAGAGGGGAAAACAATAAATATGTGAATAAAAAGAAAAAGAAAAACAAACTCTTAATTCATTCTCCAAGCTGTTCTTACAACCTATTTTCATTTTGAAATAATCAAGTCTCATTGCAATTTCATTCCTAAATGTACCAATATCAACAGGAAAATGAAAAAAAAATCTATCTATCATGATGTCTGTCTCATTCAATCAGCTACAAAAGCAAAATGGGAAGTATAGTACACTGTATGCTTTATTTTGAATTCATGTTATCAAATAAATTGATAAGCTTCATGGTTATTTATCAGAACAGACTGTTATTTGTTTTCAATGAATGTGAGATTAAATTGTTTCAAATCCATGACTGGGACAACAGAATCAATCTAATTCATGCTGAACCAAACTAATCAAATTCACTACAGCATAATTTGTTTCTATCCACTATTGTGAATTACATGCACCAATAATGGATCAACAGTACTAATTATAAAAACTGGTCACAGGGATTATATTAATTTATCTTCAGTCATTCACTGAAATTACAGAACAGCAAATCATATAGAATTAATCTAATTTTCAATATTACTTTCTGCAGAAAAATTGGATACCACTAAAAATAATAAGCAAGCTACTTACACCATGCACAATTCATGTGCCCCTATTGAAATATCATATTTCTGTATGGTACATGTATAGGGTTGGAAGAGATGCTTCATGATAACATGCAGATGCTAGAATTATAATGATCTCACCTGCCTTTGACATCTTAGACTGACTTTCGCTCAAATAAAACAGGAATATTCCACTAACTCACATACACACCATCCAAGTTTGGCAATAATGGGTGCATGAAGACTATCTCATCATAATAATGATGGTACATGCTTACATAGCACCTAACACTTTCTTCATCTGAAGTCCCTAAGCCTTCTACAATAGTGTAGCACTATTACCGTGGCTCTAGCCAAGCAGCTGTTACACGCTCTGCATTTCAAGGAAATAAATTCCAACCAGGTACCCATTTACCTCACTTGGATGGAGTGCAGCACAATGTGGATGAATTTCTTAGTCACTTGCATACCATTCCTGGCTTAGTGAGGAACATTAGAGAAATCAGTAATGCATACACAATAAAATCAGTCGAACCTGTATATTGACGGAATATTTATTCTTCCTGTTTTAGGAAGTACTGGGCTTGTTCCCCACCAGGACTCCTGATGTAGACATGAGCACCTAAGACTTCAGGAAATCTGCAGTACTCGCAGAATTGCTGTTTGGTAGTTCAACTTCCTCTCTTGTAGTTGGAAAACTCAAATGCCCTTTTCCTTCTTGTGATAGCTTCGGAAACCTCTTTGATAACTCTGCAAAAACAGATGATTGTGATAATGATGCCTCGTCATCATGCATCCTCTGGAATGAGCCTGCAAATTGACATGAAATTGTATTAATAGAAATTTGGTTGGAAATTATTTCCTTATGAAAAAATATGAATCTTCAGCAGTGCGCGGCCAGAATTTATGCCTCCACCCTCGTCAGATCCGAAATGTATGGCACATTCACAATGATTTTTTCTTCACTTTCAGGTATCCCATGATATATCTTTGACCTTGATCTTTGACCTTGTGACCCCAAACCTATTCAGACCATTGTCATATGCATACATGAATCAAGTTCGAATTTGAACTTCAAAAGGGTTCTCGAGAAGGAACCATTTCCATCTATAGAATTAACTCTGATCTTGGAATAATGACGTTGAAATCCCAAAATCTAATCAGAGCATTTTTTCTCCCATATGCATACATGAGCCAAGTTTGAAGTTGATCTGTCAAGTGGCTGTTGACTTATCGCCACAAAGAATCATTTCTATGTACAAACTGACCTTTGACCTTGAGGCCTAAATTATTTCTCTATTTACAATAATGAAAAATAAATACATACATGCACTTCATTTCAGGTAAAAAATAAACACTCACCAGCACATAAAAACGTAGAGCTGTCATAACTTGCACCAGCACAGGAAGCGGATCATTCCGTTCTGTGTTCCTTCTCAAATCCCCTTCAAGCATGTTGATGAAGTAGAGTGCAGTCTCCTTCAAGAAGCAACGCCTCAGTCAAAAAGCTTCATCCTCATACAATTGAAAAAGATTTCGTCAGTCTATGAGATGTCGCTCAGGTCCGACAGGTCTCTGTATATAAATAGGAGTTAAAATTACATGAAATAATTATGTGATACTGAATGAAAACAGATAATCTACCAGTACCACAAGGCTTTTCATTATAAAACATATACCGGTATGCATTGTTCTGTTCCTTAAGAATAACATTCCAAAACTTTAACTGCAGCACTTCAAAACTGAAAGGACATTTCATTTTAAGGGAAATATAGTGAATCTCCATATTTGCCATTCTTAGCAGCAATGAAGTTATTCTCGTCAAGTTTATTCAAACTTGCATTTGTTGGCTATTGGGAGATAACAAGAAATAAAAATTGAGATGAGCAAGGGAACAACGTTAAAAAAAAGTGATTGCTGAATGCAGATACATACAGAGAGCCCCCCCCCCCCAAAAAAAAAAAAAAAAAAAATTGGCATAACAACAGTTTACCAGGCCTAATGCTGAGCAACAGTCAGCAAGTTGATCATCGAGGCTCCATACAGTCTCAAGCCATATCAGGTGGGTAGTGGCGAGGGGGGGGGGGGGGGGGGGGGCGGGGGCGATTGTCCCCCCAAACCCTACCATGAAGAAAAAAAAAGAATAAAATAGAAAGAAAAGGAAGAAAAATGCGAGCGCGAGAAAGGCAAGGTTTTAAAAAATGGAAAGAGAGGGTGCAGACAGGAAATAATGCCAAAGAGAGGTCAGACTTTTTACCCTACCCTGCACCCCCCAGCACACGTGGAGCACACGCGGTACATAATTTGCATGCTTCACATGCTAATCCTTACCATCCCCCCCCCCCCCTGAAATGAAATCCTAACCGCCCACTGATTAATTCCTGTAAAAATCACAGCAACAAATCATACTGACACTAATGCAGTGGTCAATAGGAATCTTGATCCTACCCTGTCCAAGACTTCACCTTTATTAACCTTTGTCTCGAAGTTCCATGGTCAAGATTCGCCCACCATTCCTATTCATTTTAAAAAGATTTGGTGAAGATTCACCATTTGGTGTAATCTATTGGTACGAGATTCACCTCATTCAGAAAATGTT
Source organism: Echinometra lucunter (assembly GCA_029962745.1). NCBI lineage: Eukaryota > Metazoa > Echinodermata > Echinoidea > Camarodonta > Echinometridae > Echinometra > Echinometra lucunter. The sequence continues at coordinate 26,237,849 of CM057151.1, forward strand.
TCGCTAAAGATTCACCATGCCCCACTAAAAATTACATTGCAGATTTATTGCGCCCGCCCACCCCCCCCCCCCCAATAAAATGCAGTAAAGATTCATCCAGCCTCAATTTTTGGTAAAGATTCGACGTTGAGTTGACGGCGAATGCTTGACGACCCTTGGACAGGGTAGGGTCAAGATTCTTATTGAACGCTGCATAAGAACATAGAAAAGACCCTAGACCTCACCTCTCTTTAACTCTGTCAATGCGGCGAAGAAACGCCATTTCAGAAGGTACATGTAGAGTCTTACACTTTGCTGAACTGCGTTTACTGCAAAAGTGGGTAGTTTGAGCCAAGTGTGCAAGAATACAACGTCGGCCGGATAGATCCAGATGAAGTTTGCTGGAAATGGCCTATCAGGAAGAATGAAATCATAATAATTATAAGATAAATTCATCCTATAGTAATATAGGCTACACCTATGTTCCAAGTCTATCAAAAAAAAAAAGAAAATGGAATTTACATAAATTTTCCGGTCCGTCAGTGCACTGACGGTCAATTACACCCTAACTGCTGGTACTACAGGCTTCTAAGTAATTATGTCTAGAGCGGACCCTACACAAACTAGAGGCCAAATAGCCTACAGATTATTTCGGTCCTGATTTAGTCTCCATGGCCAATCCCTCTTTCTGTTCACCTCTGCTTTTTGGAGATCAGCAAAGTCAAGCTCCATTTAAACCATATTCAGGTAATATAACATCACTTATTTATAATCGAATGTTTCAGCACTGAAATATTTAAAGAATAGTTTATGGGCCAATCTTGATAAAATTGGGGCTGTTTGAAAATATTTTAAACGGAAAGCACTTAGCTTACATCTATTTTGTAATTCAAAACACCAAATTTCGAACACAGGTTAAGTAAAACATTATCACAAGATGTATATGTGCAGACATCTCATTTTCTGCCCCTGAAGGCCGGGGCGGCCGCCCATCATAATATTTTTTGTATACATATAATACTTTTTTTAAAATGAAAGTTTTGGATTTGACCCATAGTTGGAAAGAGGATATTCGCAGCCATTCTCTCTTCTTTTTTTTTCTTTTGGTAATGGGCCCTTTTTGCTAATTTAAGGAAATAGTCTAAAGAAGCCTGGACTGGCTTCATCAATCGAAAGAGGTATCAAATGTCACAAAATGTGCAAAAGTTTTGACTGTGTATAAAGAAAAAGTGCCCCTATGTGACCATTTTTTAGGTGGCCCCCACGGCCCCCATGGGAAGAATTTGAGATTTCTCCTCCTCTGAATTTGTTTGTATTACATATATCTACATGTGTGCCAAATTTGCTTCCATTAACCAAAAATGCACAATAATATTGGTCGGCTATGCCGCCCCGCTATAATGCTAGGATATGTTCCCGGCGGCCACGGTAGCCCCGTTTGCCCAAAAAGTAAAGCGCCGTGGGATTTTGGCCATTTTTTCTCCTTATAGTCAAGGTTTGTTAGGTCTTGCTAAGTTTTCTCACGGTCTGCATGGTATTCGCGATGGGCCGTGGGGTACATTCCAGTATGTTCCCTCCCGGCCTTTCACGTTCTGATGGGGTCCCACAGGTCCCAAACGGGACAAAACGCGCAGCAACCGTGAAGGACCGTAAGATGCTCGGGAACACACATGCTTCTCGTCCCACTACGACCGTCTCCAAGTTTTTGTTGCGGCCTTTTTATATGTACTGTCACGTTTTTTTAAACGACATTTTAAAAATCTAGCCTGGCATCCACGGCAAACACGGACTGTCACGTTTGCCCATCCCATCCCTCCGCGTTGTCTCACGTCCATCCCCGTTTTGTTCACGGTGGCCAAAAACGTGATTGCCGTGGCCGCCGGGAACATAGTGTAAATCTAGCATAACAAAGCAATTGACACAATGGTGTGTCCAATCAGAACTGAACTTAGGGGAAACTCAAACATAAATATATACATGAACATGCCGCCCCCTATCGCTTGAACATGAAACCAAATAACAGTCCATATGATATATCGCGACCGCTGTCAAAAGAGTCATCACTTGTGACAGAAAAATAGAGAGATCAAGAGTGGTGCACATGCATATTGTTATTGTGTTAGATCTGTATACCCTGGAAGTTTAGCTGAGCTTCCAATCCTTGGATGAAACTACGATCTTCAGAACTGCATCAAAGATGCACCACCTGAAAGTGTACTGGGCAAGAAATTCAGTTAACATTTGCACTTGGATTCTCAAGAAATACTTTTGATTCATTTTGACATCTAACAAGTAAGTCGAATAATATCCCACTTTCCCACTGTTTCGATAGTTGCTAGTGCCAATTTATAATGCCTACGAAATATTCTACGCCGTGATGATGATGAACTTCTTTTATCGCAGTTCAGCAACGATGATCGATATTTGATTTCGAGTGTAGTAGGCCCCCTAAAACTTCACTGCTTAGTCTGATCTCTCCATCTCTCTCTGTCTGTCTGTCTGTCTGTCTGTCTCTTTCTCGTTGTCTCATTGTAACAAAACGTAGGCCTAGAAGAAACTATGCTATAGGTAATGAACGTCTGCCGTGCACAATGTCGTGGGGGTGGTCAGGAGGCCTGTGGCCCCCAAATATGTCTTAGTGAAAAGCGTAACTTCATGAAACCTAGTGGGATTGTACCCTTGAATCATGAATGACCACTGCCAGACATTGTAAATGATGAGTACGCCCGCCAGACCGGGAGCAAGAGGAGTTCATCTTAGCGAAAAAGTGCCCTTTTTATGTAAGAATCTTCAGGACTGAAGGAGGCAGAAGAACCCAGAAGAAAAAGAAGAAGACGCCCCCAAATGTCAAAACGCCCATTCCTTAGTGTACAATGATAAAATAACAAGTTTAATTCAATGGGCTAAATTAGCAAAAACAAAGTAACCTGTTGAAACCTGGTGGAAATCGTTAAACCCAACTCCGAAGCACCAACGAAATCGCTTTAAAATTATTTTGGGGGCGTTTGGCGGGCACAACTCAACACTGAAAATATCTGGCGGGGGTCATCCATGATACAGGGAGTCATGCTTTACAATTTCCATCCGGTGTCATGAGGGTTTACATACTTTCTTTTGCTAATCTAGTTCAAGTTGTCATCTTCTGCAAAGGGCGCCTGCCTGGAATGCTCCCGAGGGAGTGGAGAAGGTGCATACATTGTGTGCGGGCAGACCTGACCCTGATGGTCGGGGTAATGATATTTCTGTATTAAACGGTTAGACACATCGCCGAAATGTATTAGGCGCTATGAAAATCCAGAATGTAATCATTATTATCTTTTCGTTGCCATGATTGTGCACTAACGAAATGGGTGTTTTAACATTATTTGGGGCGATTTGCGGGCACAACTTACCACTGAAAATATCTGGCGGAGGTCATCCATGATACAGGGAGTCATGTGTTTCAATTTCCACCAGGTTTCATGGGGTTACTTTGTTTGACTAATCTAGTTCATTGTCTCAAAGTAATCATCTTCTCATTGTGCCCTAACTAAATGGGCGTTTGGGGATTTTTTTTTTTTTTTTTTTTTTTTGGGGGGGGCGTCTGTCGGGCACACACCAACACTAACAAAGTCTGGCGGAATTCATTCATGCATTGAGTCATAATTTACCATTTCCACCATGTTTCATGGCGTTACTGTGTTTTATTAATCTAGTTTATTGTTTTAAAGTTATCATCTTCTCATTGAGCACAAATAGTTTGAAATTATTTGGGGGCATCTGGTGGGCACACCCACCACTTAAATTGTCTGGCGGGATCATCCATGTATTTAGGGAGTCATGCTTTACAATTTCTACCATGTGTCATGGGCTTTGCTTCGTATTACTAATCTAGTTCATTGTCACAACGTTATTACTCTAACGGTGCATATGAATCCGCGCTTTGAGATTATTTTAGGGGTGTCTGGCGGGCTCATTCCACCACTGACAAAGTCTGGCGGGGGTCACTCAAATCATGCATGGATTCATAATTTACAGTTTTCATCAGGGTTCATGGGGTAACTTTGTTTCGCTAATCTAGTCCATTGTCTCAGAGCTATCATCTTATCAATGTGCACTATGAATGGGCGTTTTGACATTATTTTGGGGGCGTTTGATGGCCACCACTGAAAATGTCTGGTGTGGGTCATTTATGACACAGGGTGTCATGCTTACAATTTCAACCAGGTTATAACAGGTTATTTCGATTTTCTAATCCAGCCGATTGTCTTAAACTTATCATTTTCTCTTACTGTACACAAATGAAAGGACGTTTTGACATTTTGGGCGTTTTGCTAATCTAGCTCGTTGTCTCAAAGTTATCGCATTATCATAGTGCACTAATAAATGGATTTTAAAAAAATAATTTGGGGGGTGTCTTGCGGGCACAGCCCACCACTTAAAAGGTCTTGCAGTGGTCATTCATGATTCAGATTTCATGGAGTTATTTTTTCGCTAATCAAGCTCAATATTTGACCTATTTGGGGCCCCTCCTGACCGCCCCACCACATTGTGCACCGCAGACGTTCATTCCCTAAAGCACAGTTTTGTCCGTATATCATATACGGCCATGTACATGAAAAAACCCGGTACTTTTTAGCTAAGGTGAACTCCTCTGGCTCCCGGTTTAGAAGTACACACTAATGCTACATACATGTAGGCCTAAAGAGAGAGAGTCGCTCTTTTGGCAATTTTTGCTCAATATGGAAAAAACACATACTGGTGTATTTTCCCTCCTATTGTGCGAATGAAGTCATGAATTGCGTCATGAAGCATATCACTATTCTCGTAAATATATTTTTTAAAACCTAATGCTAAAAACGTGGATTCATTGTTGGTGTTTATAATGAAACAGAAAGATATTAATGCATATGCAAATTTTTGACAAAAAGTATGCAAATTTTGGCATATTTAAAAAAAAAAAATTCTCAAAAACTATGGCTCAATTTGTGCAAATAACGGTTCCATGTATATATTTATGTTTGTACGATGTCCAGGTCCAAAAATATTACAATCTCTTATTTTCATTTAAAAAATCCAAGATGGCGCCTGGCATCTAAAATGGCCGATTTTGAACCCCATGGGACAAGATTTGGCAACGGAAACATAGAAAATCATTAAATTGACACTTCAGGCATGATAAAAAAGTTGGTTTAAAAAATGTTCCTCGATGGTGCACGGGGACCCCTATTTCCGACTAGACTATACGTATAGGTGAGTTTATCAAACTTGAACCGCTGTTATTTTCAGTAAATTTTAATGATGTTATGTTAAACGATTCCAGTGATCAATTTGGATGTATTAGGTGGATCGGAAGTGAGAACCTTACGTTGAAATGTGTGAAGTTTCGCTTCATAGTTTGTTAAATACATTGTAGATACATAGTCATGTATGTTAGTGTGGATACGCTACCATGGTTACTTGTAGAGCTTGTATGTAAATGTTGTATCCGGAGCTGCGCTCTAATTTATGTGTTTTGGCCCGGGTCCTGAGTTCAGTGGAGTAGAGAAGTAAAGGGGGCATAGGGGTAATTCCACGGTAACTGACATTGCCAAAACAGAGTACTAGTGGTATTGTTTATATTGTAGTTTTGTGAATGACACTTGCTTCGGCTTTTAATTAATAGCATTGTTATGTGCCATGTAATGTCAATTAATGATTACATGTACTATAATATAGACCTCTGTGCTTTACTCAATATAGACCTGGCTCCTGTTCGCCGTCTATCCTTCCCGCCCGCTACTACATAAATTCAGTACTATCTATAATTGTAGTGTGGCATTGATTTTCTAAGCTGTTGTAAGATCTTGTTGCTATGATGTAGTTATTAGGAAATTTATTCATATCAAATTCCTTTGGACCACTCGATCACCAGGATGTTGGAAGAGGAATTATGGCATTCTTTATTTTAACAAGGAAAGAAAACAACTGTAGTGTAAGGTAGGATGTTGAATAACGCACACTAACCAATGATGCTTGATAATTATAAGCGGTTACGTTAACCAACTATCCCCAATGGGCTTTATGAAGTACATTGTAAATGAGTTATTTTGAATATTTATTTCAGCTATCTTAATCTAATCTTTTTCAGTAGCACTTGAACCATTTCTCAAGGCAGACATATGAGTGAATAATTTATAACATTAAAATACAGATCTCTCGCCATAGCTTCTATATACACCTGGCCCTGAGGGTAGTTGAAACTTCTCCATCCGTGTTGCACTACAGTGTTGTAAGGCATCTGCATGACTCTCATGAAATGATATTAGAGTTCAAAGAAAATCTTGAAAAGCATGCAGTCTTCGTGTATTTCCTGCCCCTTCTTTACTTTTACTCATTATCAGTTTTCATTTTCCAGATTAATCATGACAGTTTTAAACATTTTTGTTTGTATGTTTGTCTTCGGGGGGGGGGGGCAAATAAAGGCAGGTTAATTTTTACAGATAAATAATTACATCTGAAAGTGAAGGTATGCTGTTGCAAATATTATATATGTGCCAATGAAATTCTAGCTTTTTGTATTAATGTATCAATTATAATTTATAGTTCATTATTCTAGTGTAATGAATCTCTTCCTATAATTATTACATATCAGTAATTGTCTCAGGGATATTTTTATGCTGGTTTTGATTTATTTATTATAAATGCTTTGCTCATATATCTATTACTTGAAAGTTTACGGTGATACATGTATCATGATTAGCTTTCTTTCTGACATTCATTCGTCATCACACAGTTTCACTCTCTTTTTTACATAAAAGTGTCTGACTCTTTCTCTGTTGTAAATGTTTTCATACTTCCTGGTAGGTTTCTGAGTTGCATAGAACTTGTTTATGGGAAATGAAATGCAGTTAGCATACAAAAATATTGTTTTTTATGAATTTGTACTCTTGTTATATGAGCAAGAAACCAGAAATGTGGTATTTTGCTTAAGTTTAATAAAGGTAAGCCTTTTCTCTACCTGATGTTCATTTATTGCATTTTGTTTAATTTTGTTGTCCTTTTAATAAGCACTGTGCTTTGTTTTCTAGAACAAAGGTATATTGGAAAATGAAGAAAAATGTTCATTTATTGCATTGAAAAAATCTGTTGCCCTTTTTATAGGCACTGTGCTTTCTTTTCTAGAATACAGGTATATTGGAAAATGAAGAAAAATACGTTGCTATAATGTATGATGATTGATCTAAAAATTACTTTGTTTCTGCTGTTCACAGAGCATTGAGATCAATAATCATTACTGGTGTAGCTAGGATTTCATTTTCATTTTCTATTTTTCTTTTTGAGGAGGGGGGGGGGGGGGAATACATAAGCTACGGATGAAAAATAAAATTGTTAATGAACAGTATGTACTTCCTTCCCGAGGGACATTGCCTATGATGTCGTTGGTTGTCTGCAGATCGTCAAGCTTATTCTAAGTCACGAATTGCAGAGAGGCGCGCTCAGCCGGGGATTGGGGTGGCGATTTGGGTTGTGTGGCTTCTTTCTTTTAACCTTTCTAAATTACATTTTTTTCCTTACCTTATTCTCTTTAAAAAAAAAATCTTTCTTTCAGCAAAAAAAAAAAAAAAAAAAGAACATGATATACATGTATGTATATCACTTCTTTATTTTTATTCGTTGAACGTATACATTTTCATTGGTACGTATGTTGGTTCGTATACTTGTTGAGTTGTTCAAAAATTTTGATTATAATTTGTGTACAGACTAATGATTTCACTGAAATTAAAAGCATGAAGAAAGAGAATACTTCAAGCAAACAAATAAACAGACCAAAAAATATGATTTTCAAGTTGTCATTACGTTGTTGATATGTACATGTCCTAATATTGTGGTCGTTAATTGTAACTCTGATGTGCTGTCAGGTCTGGTGAGCCAACATGTTGTTTGAATTATGTTTACTTTTTCCTCCCTCCCCTATATAGGTTTTCAGAGACAGAGCAATGCACCTTTTCATATATTTCGTCATTCTTGGAATGGGATTATTTCATTTGTTTCCTTCATCTTCGGCTGACGAATCAATTTGTGATGTAATCGTAAGGTGAGGTATTAATGTAAGCAAAGTTTTAGTCAAAGTTGGGGATTGGTTGGTCTCGGGTTTTCTCGGGGAATCTGTATACAGTCCAGGAAAAATCCATCATTTTCTATAGGTTTCACTGAACCGTGTTCAGTATACTCTTACCTAGTTTGTTAGGTTACGAGTTTTTTTTTTTTTTTTTTTTTTTTTTTTAAGTCATGAAGAGTTGAAAAAGGTTGTCAGATAAGAAATGTGAACAGTAAAAAATGACAAATCCACTTTTCATATAATTAAGCAGTATTTGAAGTAAATATCCTTTCGGACCTTATCTATTTAGCCATTCGCACAAGTTCCCGCAGTATTTTCTTTTTATTTATTCTGATTCATCCATTCACTCATTCATTTATTTACTTACTCATTCATTCATCCATTTTTCATTCAGTCGATTAATTGAAATAAAAGAACCTGCAGCCCAGGAACTGAAAATTTTCAGTTTACTAACATAAGTCATAGAATTACATAAGTAGCTAACGGATAATTGAATACTGAATAACAATTAGATAATCTAATATAGTAACCCCCCCCCTCAAAAAAAAAAACCCAAAACAAAAACAAAAAACATACAAAAAAAAAAAACTGGCGAAGCAGGCAGAATAGGAACGTGCAACGTTCCAAATTAACATTAAATAAAAATACTATTCATGATCAAAAGAGTAAGCGTGAAGAGTAGAAAAGGGTGAGCAAAACATTAAAGAAAAGTCAGGTTAAAGTAGGAGATGAAAAGAGAAAGAAGGTTTAAGGAGGAAGAATAGAGGTGTGTAAACACGCATATCAACGTAGACCAACGACCCCCAGACACTTCACATCATTTCACGAGCAAACGCACTTACTAGTAATACACAGACACATCTCATACTCAAACCGAAATTGGGAAGGTAATAACATTAACCATTTCTTGTATATTGATAATTATTATCTATACGAGGCTTTTTCCGTGGCAATTATTTCCATATTTTCCGTTCTCTGATTTGGCAGCAGTCAATATCAAACCATATTTTCTCTCTTCCGGGTTTTCCCATTGACTTTGCGTGTTAATTGAGCAGCGGGCAATATTCACGAAATCCGGTTTGAACCGTTGTGAGAAGCAACGCAAGCCATGCAGTGCGCGAATACAAAAATACGCAACATGCAATGCGCGAATACATAGATGACATCATAAAAAAAGGTATAAGCCGTGTGTGATTAGAATTTATGCATACATGTCAAATGAGCAGTCGGAGGGATTTTTTTTTTAAATTGAATTTTACATTACTTTACTGTGGGTATAATGATAATAATATTGACTGCATTGAATGATATTCAACCTATATCCCCCTCTCTGAATCAAATATTGCCCGCGCCTTCGGCTTGGGCAATATTGGATTCAGATCAGGCAATATAGGTTGGTATCTCATTCTATGCCAGTCAATATTATATAATTATTATGTAGTCAATTTCTACCATGTCTACTTCATTCATATATTGCTGTCGTGTAAATGTTTAACGTGTCATAGTTTATGTTCTGTTTTGTTGATTTATTGTCATTTCGTATGTGCACTGTACTGTCGTCACTATTACTTATTATTGATTCCAGATGCTGATGAAGGGCAGGTGCCCGAAAGCTTGGTCCTAATTGGTATATATATATATATATATATATATATTGAAAGAAATTTGACAAATGCAAACAACTTTGGCAACTCCCTTGTAAATAATAAACACTGAAATAAATGAAAATGGAGAAAAATAATTGCGTAGCTCTCTCAGTGTTCCCCAGAGCTGTCATCCATTTTGAGTCCAGGGTTGAAAAAATGCATCCGCCCGGCCGGGAATCGAACCCGGGTCACTGGCCAATGCCTTAACCACTAGATCCGGGCTCGATTCCCTGCGGAGGCATTTTTCCAACCCTGGATTCAAAATGAATGACAGCTCTGGTGAATATTGAGAGAGCTATGCAATTATTATTCTTCCACTTTCATTTCTTTCAGTATATATATATATATATTAATAATTATGATCAGTCTCGGCGATGTACGTTTGTGGTTCTTCGTCATAATATGCGTGATCCAAAAAGGGGGGTTTACGAAGAGGGCCGTTGCAAGACTAAATATACCACCAATAATTAGGACCAAGCTTTCGGGCACCTGCCCTTCATCAGGATCTGGAATCAGTAATCATAATAACGATAGTACAGTACACATATGAAATGACCATAAATACATCACCAAAATAGAACATAAGTTATGAAACCATAAACATTTAGACGACAGAAATATATTTTTACAAAAGTAGGCACGGTGTATTGCAAGGTATGAACAAATGCAAACAACTTTGATATCCCTTTAAAAAATGAAAACATTGAATATTCTTTCAATATGTAGACAAAGAGAGACAGACACACAGAGAGAGAGAGAGCAGGAGAAGGAGATCGAGAGGGAAGAATATAGGAAAAAATGGGGAGGAGTAGAGAAGTGTAGAGATAGAGAGTAAGAGGTAGTAAAGAGAACTGAGAGGAAGGAGAGAGAAATGGAGATGAAAATGATTAAAATATTAGCCTTGATAAAAAATTCTATTTGGATGAAATCATGACTATATACGAAACTAATACCACGGATAATGCACTATAAAAGTTTTAGTACAACACGATTAACGTGACAATTGAAATTACTTAAGTTGCCATAAGATTAACCAGCGTTTTTCTAAAAAGTACTTTTGATGCATTGCATGTGATAAATATGTTCAAGATTCCGTTATGAATTATGTTTAACCGTAGTACATGCAGGATGCTGAAATGAGTTATGCTAGTTATCTTCATTTGCCATTAAATAGAAAATCGTTCGCACAAAATTTTGCTTTTACCGGTCCAAAACTGTTGAACCCCTTTTTTTTAAATGATACTAAACAATGTAGTTTCCTACAAATATTCCCAAAAAGACTTTAAAATCCTTCTTCTTAAAACTAGGTTTTGTATATTTTCCCTAATTCCTTAAAGTTAGGCATTATTTTGTGTAACTTTTTATTTTTTTATTTTTGGTGTATATTTTGTAAATATTATACATTTCATCATTGTGTTCTTTTTTTTAAATATTATGTTTGTATTACTGAATCAGTTGTTTTTGTTATTGCTTTATGCTTTTTTATTTCTCATAAAGATGATTCATGATAATTATTTCATACAAGGGCCCTTACCTTGGGCCCAACCCCCTACAAGCTTTTTAGTCGGCCCTCCTTCCCTTTCACATGTTTCAGTTTCATGTTATTAATGTATTGTATTGTGCTATTTGACCTATATGTTTATGTTAACATGTAAATATATAAACTGTATATAGCCTAGTTTAGTATAGTATACAAATATACAATGACACTCGAGGATCTTGCTCAAACTATTCGCATCGGAGGAACATCAAACGGTGCTATTCTCTCGAGGGCCATTGGCCCGAGAGAGTAGCACCATTTGATGTCCCTAATCGTTCCTCGGACACTTCTGTAATTATATGTACTCACATTTACTTCACACTCAAAGAAATAGATAGAATTTGTATAATAAACCTCAATATCAGTTCATAGAGAAGTAAGTATTCATGCAAGCACCTTGGATTTGTTTCCTGCTTTCCTTCGTTTTTTATTTTCTACTGACATAGAGCCATGTATACACGTATACCCCTAAAACCCCCGTTTGTGTACAATAATAACTAATAATGATAGGCATTTGTATGGCGCCGTCTATCTAGAAATATTCTATTCCGAGGCGCACAAGAAAAAAAAAGATAAGACGGTTTGGATGAGTGTCAAAGTGTCTAGTACCAGAATTGATAAGAGAGATATTTTTTTCAGCTGGATAATTATGTCTAATGCCATGTATCCATCACTCCCCTTTTGCCACAAATATCCACTTTGTTTTCGCTTTTTGTTTGCCGTTTGCATTTATCCTCCTTTTGAATGTGTGCTCACTTCCTATAGTCAGCAGAAGACAGTGTCTGCGCGGGAGACAAGAACACAAATAGTTGCTACGTATGAGAGATGCTGGTGGTTCTTAAAATGCACAACCTACAGGTAAACTCTGTATATGGGCAGGGCCAACATGACCAAGGTATTCAGTTATTCTATGTCCCATGCCTGACCAAGTATTGTCGATTTGTGAACAAAAATTGGCATCACATGTATGATTTAACTTCATGATTATATTCGTAGAGGTAAACCAGTTCTATCTTAAAACTAAAACAGTCATCAAAATTAGTAACATTTTAGACGTAGTTGGTAAGACGTATAGGATAAAATAGCCCGTTCTTATATTTTTGATACATTTTACATTGATTTGAAACTTTTTGAAGTTTGATATGTAAAAAAATCAAATCAATGTGCATGAACATTTAGACCTTCAGTATATATGAATCATGTCCACCGTCAAATAGCTTAACAGATGTTACCTTAACAGACGTGCGTTACGACACGCTGTTCAGGCTTTGAAATGCTATTCTGTTTTAAGTTTTATTCATAAACATATACATATTCAGCACATTTCTGGTAAGATATCACGTTCTATCACGTGAATCAGAAGAAATGAATATTTGATCAATACTAAAGCAGTTAAGACATCTATATTCCGCTTTAATATTCTCATATATTGACTACTGGTGTACAGCATGGGGTAATTGTTCCAGATTTGATCTAACTAGGTTTTTAGAAGTTGCAAAATAGATATGCCCGTTTAATTCTTTATGCAGACTATTCAGCTCCAGAATGTGCTTTATTAACTACCCTAAATTAGCAATCCGTCGAACAAAGAATTAAGTAACATAAATGTCTTCGAAAATGATTTTGCACCAAATTATTTGAAACCACTGTCTGTTATGCGATCTTATGCTATTCTACAATCAACCGGTTACAAATACTCCATCCCAAAACTGAATATAAGAAACAATCCTTCTCATTCTAAGCAAATTTTCTTTTCAATAAACTTCCACTGTATGTTCAAAATTCTAAGACTTTCTATAATTTCAAAAGACAATGTAAACATTCATGCAATATGCTTTGACTCTCAAAAAAGTACAACTATCTGGCTATCTACGATTCGTAATGCTTTTTTTAATGTATTCTATGTCTGATATTCTGACTGTGTTATAATTGAATTTCATTTTTGTTTCATATTTCGTTTGTATTCGCATGTATTGTATTGTATATATATTTTTTTTGTGGAGGGCTCCGTTGAAAAGCAGTTGTAAAATTGAATCGGACTACCTCCACTATTTTATGATGTATTAAATAAGACATGAATAAATAATATACATAAATAAATAATAGTATTGAAATCCTGCTCGCTCAGTATAACCACGTTCCCTTGCAAGATATGATTAAACTTCAAAAAATCTTGCAGACATGGTAGAACATCCGTGAACCGTAGACATGAGAAGAGCTACAGGAAAAAAAATTCGGTTACAGTTCGTTATTCCGAAGGTTCGTTAGTCCGAAAATGAAATTAGGTTCGTTAGTTCGTTAGTTATTTTCGAACTATCGAACCTTCGGAATAACGAACCTTATTTCACTTTCGGATTAAGGCCCCCTCACACCTAACCGAATTGCCTGAAATATGCCTTGCGATGGCTGGCGAAAGGCATTTTTAAAAAAATAGTTTTCAATGGTAACTGATAGTAAATCATATTTACCCTTCGTGTTTGGGTTCGTACACCTTCTGAACTAACAGCTGCGATTATTCGAATTCGCGCGGAAATTTTGAACATGTTTAAAATTTCCCGACGAATTGAAAAATCGTTGGTCATCTGTTTGAATTCGCATCTCTTATTTAGTCTGCGGTAATCGTTCGTTTATCGTTCGTGTTTTATTGTCGCGCATACTCCCTCATCGCGCTTTTGCCAAAGTGGACCGATCTCAAAAAAACCCTTAACGAAGCAACACGATGACAAACGCCCGATCTATTCCCTCGACTTCGTTTCTAATCGCACGCCATATCAAACCATTGCTCACTGTTCGTTCGTCTTATTGGGTTATATCAACCCTTTGCTCCCCTTCGGCTGCAATTTACTCAAAGAGGTGAACCGAAAAATCGATATCCTTCGCATGTCATATTTATCCTTAGCTTACCGTTCGTTGATAAAATTTCACAATAGTTACTGATCGCATGATTTGACGGAAATTTTATTTGAATTCGTTGAATTCGCGTGCATTTCGTGCATTTTTCCCATTCGTCACCCTTCGTCTGCCTACATTCGGTCAGGTGTGAGGGGGCCTTAATGGCCTTAATGGCCCCCTCACACCTGACCGAATGTAGGCAGACGAAGGGTGACGAATGGGAAAAATGCACGAAATGCACGCGAATTCAACGAATTCAAATAAAATTTCCGTCAAATCATGCGATCAGTAACTATTGTGAAATTTTATCAACGAACGGTAAGCGAAGGATATATATGACATGCGAAGGATATCGATTTTTCGGTTCACCTCTTTGAGTAAATTGCAGCCGAAGGCGAGCGAAGGGTTGATATAACCCAATAAGACGAACGAACAGTGAGCAATGGTTTGATATGGCGTGCGATTAGAAACGAAGACGAGGGAATAGATCGGGCGTTTGTCATCGTGTTGCTTCGTTAAGGGTTCTTTCGAGATCGGTCCTCTTTGGCCAAAGCCCGATGAGGGACTATGCGCGACAATAACACACGAACGATAGACGAACGATTACCGCAGACTAAATAAGAGATGCGAATTCAAACAGATGACCAACGATTTTTCAATTCGTCGGGAAATTTTAAACATGTTCAAAATTTCCGCGCTAATTTGAATAATCGCAGCTGTTAGTTCAGAAGGTGTACGAACCCAAACACGAAGGGTAAATATGATTTACTATCAGTTACCATTGAAAACGATTTTTTTTAAAAATGCCTTTCGCCAGCCATCGCAAGGCATATTTCAGGCAATTCGGTTAGGTGTGAGGGGGCCTTAACGAACCTTCGGAATAACGAACCTTATTTCATTTTTGGACTAACGAACCTTCGGAATAACGCCACAAATGTTCGGATTAACGAACCCTGTTTCATTTTCGGACTAACGAACATTTAAGTATACGCAGTTTGCGTGTTTCGGAATAACGAACCTTCGGAATAACGAACATCACCCCAAAATCCTCAAGAGGGGGTACGCTTTGAAACCAAAGGACCAGGAAGATGGAATGGAGAAGCTTCTCCTATAAGATCACCCCCTCGATCCCCCGAATGTCTGAATGATGATCTGACCCCGTGTAAAAGTAATCACCTGTTAATAGAAAACTGAAATGTAAAAGTGCATATCATAACCAGACTGTGTGATGAAGGGCCAAAATATTATGTTCAAAGCTAGAACTTTTCCATGCAACCTCTGAAAATGATAAATACAACATACTAAGAGTTTGTAAAAAAAAAAAAAGAGAGAAATCTTCATATTCGGGAAAGGAGGTAGCGTGAAGTGAAGCGGTTATAATCTCACGTATCCCTGCCCTCTTGCTAGCTAAGGTTCGTCAAATGGCGTGTGCCTGACAGTCGCGATATCAAGTTCCAGAAATCGGCACCCTGCAATGAACTTTATGTATATATCATTGCGTCGAGCAAATTGTTTTCAAATATCTAGACTATAAAAATCAAAATAGGTATCTTTCTAGTGTCATGCCGGCAATTTCATCGACACACGACCGTGACGACGTAGGCAGTAGCCGAAGGAAATATGATTAGCCCAGCTGTGATTTTTTAAAACTGTTTTGTTTCATTTTTCAGAAGTTTTCGAGCAATTCTAAGAATGTATATCATTCTTGCCTCAAACAATGACAAGGCTATAATTAGTAGGCCTAATGCATTATGGCAATCAATCGATGACGAGATAGTTTTGATGAGAACTGAAACCACACAGTTAAAAGAATACCTGAATACAATCCGCTAGCTAGTGTTTGATTGATTACGGTCAATAGTTTGGTTTTTATTTTATGACACTCCTAAACAAACATGTTACAAAATGCTATCCATTGTATTTTCGTTTTCATTACATGTATATGCTAAAGGATGAATATGATATCCTTGATTTACATTTGTTTGATGTATCTTGTGGGATGCATATTCTGCTCGGTAGAAATAAAAGGGAAGAAAAAAGGGGAAAGGCTTCATGTGCAAAAATATCACTAAAGATTAAAAAAAAAAAAGATTCTTGCTTGAAATAACGCCAGTCTTTTTTTTTTTACTAGTTCCGTGATTACAAACCGGGTGGCAATACAAAATTTCCAGTTATCCCTGACAGCCAGTCGGAGCCTGTTTGATTTGGCCGAGGGAAGGGGGGGGGGTGGGGGAGGCGCGTGGTGAAGCAGGAGTTATCTATGGTATGGCCGTAAACGTCCGTATAACTTTAGCTCTCTGTCTTCACCTAAACTGACTCTGATCGGACTCAGGTTCAATTTTGAGTCACGTGTTTCGGATGGTGACATTAAAAGATTTGTTCCAGACAAAAAAATAATCGTATCTGATTGATACACGTCTGTAAACATGGTAAAACCCCAGTTATACACCTTCTTGATCATCTTTTATAATCTGAAGAGTTCATGAGCGCTTTTTATGCTATTCTCCTGTACTCAATTCCTTTCACATTTCCCCACGTTATGTCCAGAATCATGTCGATAAATGTTAATTTACAGACCCCCCCCCTCCCCAAAAGTAGGGAGAACAATAGTCACACAAGAAATAGGATGAATATTGAATGATTTGGCCGGGGTGGGATGGGGTAAGGGTGGCTTTAGAGTAAGTCTTATCAGGTTTGTAGCCAGTTGAAACTTGTATTATTTGTAATGAAAAATGCAAAGTAATTATATAAGACAATTTCTAAATTGTCTTAAATTTCGTTTCGGAATGTTTTGATGAGTACCCTCTTTAACAGTCTTCTTGTCAAACGTAGTGAATACTTGTGATACTTAATATCATATGTCATTTATCATGAAGAATTAGAAAATCGGATTTATACTGATGACGGAAAAAAAGAGAGACAATTTATCATTGACAGCCCTTGATAAACAATTTAAAAACTATAAATACCGAGTTACCACTGAATATTAATCTCTCCATATTTATCTATTCTTAATCAATCGGTTCCTCCAACAGGTCAATTATAGCGTACAGAAGAACCCAACGACAAGTGACTCAATATGTAATATCAAGAGAATGTTGTAAAGGCTACGTTCTGGATAATAGGCGGCAGTGCATCCTAATCAAAGGTACAAGGTTTCCCTCGGCTTCTCTCATCACGTTCATCTTGTTCATGCATTGCTTCTTCAAGTAGTAGCCATTGCACAGCCATACCTCTTCCTTTTGGTAAAATTTGCTCCACGGGCTTTTTTTGGGGAAAAAAAAATCCCCATTTTTAGGGCTCGTCTGACAACCCATCCGACAAAAAAAAATTCATCAGTTTTTGTGTTTTTGGTAATGTACATGACATAGTCATAACAACTTCCTCCTGAAATAATTTGGTGCATATCAACCCGACTTTGGGGCCCTTTGGGGAGATTCTGGGGGCTATCCTTAGCGGCTGCGTTAAGGCTGACAAGCATTTAGTGAATGAGACTGATAGTAACTTTAAGGGGTCAAACGTCATAATGTGAAATGGGGTGGCTATTTCGGGACAGGCTCCCAGACTATAACCACTTCATCATGTGCGAACTAAGGGAGAAACAGAAGGATTATGGATTACGGCTAACTGTGATGAACGACATTTGAAAAGCAAGAGACAGATAGTTGTAAATATGATATAAAGTGTTATATATATATATATATATATATATATATATATATATATATGTATAAAATATAAACAGAACAAGAAAGTACCCCCCCCCCCCCAAAAAAAAAAAGTGCTGTAACATTATATCGAAGAGGTTTTGAGCAAAAATTGACATGGATGTTCCTACACTAATTTACCAACTTCTGTGTGAAAATAAGATTTATCCGTCAAGTCATGCATGAGTGAGCAGGCACTAAAGTGAATTTTTGCCTATTTTTATTGATGGTTATTGTTCATTCTATTGTGTGTTTTTTTTTTCATGAAAGTTGGCATATATCTTCCTGAAGTCACTAACTAACAGGATCTCACACCAAATTAAGTATCGAGTACGGCACAGAGCAGGGAAAAGCGCTAAACTTCCTTCATATTTGTTTTTTTTTCATAGTTTTCTCGTCTCTTTTGCTCACTGAAGCGTAAGAGATTGGGATTTCGATGAAAATCAAATCCGACGAACTTCCCAAGAAGACTTATGACGGTTACCCAAATTAAGCAATTCAGTTTTGGTCCAGAAGTAAAAAATAAGCTTTTCCGGTCCCATGTGCTCACTGAAGCGTGAACTTTCCATGAAAATGGCATGGGATCATTGATACATAAATTGGTCATATAAACATGCTAGACATGCTATCAATATGATTTTTAGTGCACAAAAATAAAGCAATAATTACTTGATAATTTCAACATGGTGATATTTTGTTTTTTTATCATGTGTTCATTCAACCGTGAATAAATAGGTATCAGTTGCAAAAGTTACAAACACCAGTCCAAAACACGAGTTCCTTTCCATTAGATCAAATTGACAGTGCGAAAGGTGTCATCAAAGTTGCAGTTTTTGCAAGTTTCACCTTGTGCTCACTCAAGCGTGAAATTTGGCCCTGGGGTCATTTGGTATGTTAGGAAGCACATGAAATTCATAGTGCATGCCTTCAAACGCTAAAAACTTGATATGTGTTCCGATGTCCTTGACTCAAAGTCATGATATGATGCTTGTGAACTTTAAAAAGTGTCATTTTTTCCTTTAGTACCTGCTCACTCATGCATGACTTGACGGGTCAATCTCATTTTCTCACAGTTGGTATTAGTGTAGGAACATTCATGCCAAGTCATTTTGCTCAAAACCTCTTCGTTAAAAAGTTACAGCATTTCGTTAAGAGGGGGGGGGGGGGGGGGTACTTTTTTGTTGTGTTTACATATATATGCAGCAATGGAAATGCACATCTGAAAAACCACC
This sequence comes from Echinometra lucunter, assembly GCA_029962745.1. Classification (NCBI taxonomy): domain Eukaryota; kingdom Metazoa; phylum Echinodermata; class Echinoidea; order Camarodonta; family Echinometridae; genus Echinometra; species Echinometra lucunter. The sequence continues at coordinate 26,256,925 of CM057151.1, forward strand.
TGAGGTCGGGACACTTGAGGCCGAGACACCTCAAGTCGACAAGGGGACTTTAAAAATTTTGGAGCAAAATAGAGCCCGTACTATACTGTATACGTGTCGGTGCGAGCGCGTACTATCGTACTTCGTGGCAACCTCAAGTCGACATGCACACCTGAAAAACAACCTGAGGTTGGGACACTTGAGGTCGAGACACCTCAAGTCGACAACCATCCTCCGATTTATTTACCAGCCCCCTTCCTGTTATCCACTGTACAAACTTTGAGTTGAAAAATGTTAAGGATTGAAACATAACGAGAAACGTAATTCGTCACTGGGGACGAATTAGGTGGTCTGTCACGTTCTTTTAGTGAAAGAATGTCTCGGGGGACGTCGACATTAAATGTCATAAAGAAGATAATAACGTCTGGGAAGAAGACTAACGTCATAGATATTGGATGATTTGATATCGCAGTATCACGAAAAGTTGATCAAAAGATGTATTAACACGTTAACGAATTAGATTTGCAATAGGGTTGTACATTAACTATTGTACACTGTATTGCAATAGACAAAACTGGCCAAATAACGCAGTTTATTGCATTGTTTGTGGTTTTATGTGTAAAAGTAGTCGAAGAAGATGGTAATAAGAAAGGACAAAACACAACAAACAAACAAAAATTGACACGTCCGTCGCCGGGAGTCGAACCGGGGCCCTTGAGGATGTGAGACATGTGCTTTACCGATAGAACAGAATATGGCCCATAGAGATAACACGTAGATGGAAATTGGGATTCTTATATCATATCTTCCAGTTAAAATTTCGATATGTTCCCGACATCTGATTAAAAAATAAATGGCATCCGATCGATAGAGAATTTTCTCAGCTACAACATACTCGAAGCTGGGCGAAAATCGATCAGAAATAACGGAGCTGTTGCTCAAAAAAGACGGGAATGTAGTATCAACAATTCGGAAAAGGTCATGTCCCATAGACAATACACGCAAAATGTGAGAAATTGACATGCCTCCATTTATCGTAAAATTAGAGCATGATGCCGTTCTCAAAATGGAAAATGAAGGCAATTTTTATAGTAGTAATAACAATGCATTATGAATATATGATCATGACAAGATATTTACAAAATGGCGCCTGGATGACGTCATGATGACCCGATGGCCTTGAAAAGCTAATATGTTCATGTCGTCGATAGGCCTGATGACTGACTAAAATTTCATTAAAACTGAATCAGCCAATTTTGAGAAATCACGCGGACAAAAATCATGGCGTTGGAATAAAAATAAAGAAAGTTCTGGCAAAATTAAGAGGTGATCTGTCATAGATGACAGACCACCTAATTAATATTAATGTTAACTATTCTAAAATAAAAATAAAGAGGTGTGATATGATACGGACGACAGCTAGAGAGGTTGAACAGATTATTTTTACAATAATGTTCAATAAAATGCAGGCCGGAATATCAGGCACCCAAACGTGCAGTACGGACTCTATTTTGCTAGAACATTTTCTAAGTCCCGTTGTCGACTTGAGGTGCCTCGACCTCAAATGTCCCGACCTCAGGTGGTTTTTCAGGTGTGCATGTCGACTTGAGGTTGCCATGAAGTACGATAGTCCCCGCCCGCATCGACACGTATACAGAAGTACGGGCTCTATTTTGCTTAAACATTTTCTAAGTCCCGTTGTCGACTTGAGGTGTCTCGACCTCAAGTGTCCCGACCTCAGGTGGTTTTTCAGGTGTGCATTTCCATTACTGCATATATATATATATATATATATATATATATATATATATACACACACACACATGTATATATATACTCAACAAAAAAAAAAGAAAAAAAGAAAAAAAGAAAGTAAACACTTTTCTAAGTTCAGATTTTTCACAGAAGACTTAAATAAAATTCAATAGACTATGTATCAATTTAAAGGGAATCTAATAATCTTTAAGCTGGTAGGTTAAGAGAAACTTTACGCCTGAGTGAACACACTCATTTTTCTCTTGCAGGGTACAAAAGTAAAAATTTGAAAAAATGGACAGTTTGCCATTCATGTGTAAATGCTCTTCCACATAATGATGGGAACAAAAGATCAAACTTACACAATGAGAGACTTGGCTGAAACTGCATAATTGAACCAACGCTCTCTATATCGGGGGGGGGGGGGGGGGAGAAAAAAGAAGCTTCTGCTGAGTTCAAGTTTGAATGACATCTGGAGTAGACGCAAGGGTGGCTAAACGGTGCCTCAACTTTGAATTTTTAAAAATCAATTTCTTAATGAGGAAATCTAATCATTTTTCAGCCTAGTAGGTCACAAAATGGAAATTTATGCATGAGTGAACAACTTCATTTATCTACTTCAAATTGTCAAACTAAAAGTTTTTTTTTAAATGTAACAATCTTTTCTTTTAAGTCAAAAAACGTGTAATCGACGGTCATTTTTCACTGGAATTTGCAAACAACATAAACAAAGCATGAACAAAGCCAAGTTTGCATAGTTGGTTGCACTTGAATAGGAAATCAATCTTTAAATCTAAAAAATGAACAATGGACCATGGAATAGCCAAATATGCATAGCATGAGGGACAATGCCTTTGGTACGCTAATGAATGAATTGATAATATATAATAATGAAAAAAAAAAATCAAATTTGGGGCATTTAAACATCCTTGTGGCTACTCCAGATGTTATTTAAATTTGTACTTAACAGAAGCCTCTTATCTCTTTTTTCTTTTGTTTTCTTGGGGGGGGGGCTGGAAAGAGATGTAAAGAGCGAAGACTCAATAATGCAATTTCAGTCAAGTCTCTAATTATGTAAATTTGATCTTTTATTCCCATCAATATGTGGAAAAGCATTTTCACGTGAATGGCAAACTGTCCATTTTTGCAATTTTTACTTTTGTACCCTGGAAGACAAAAACGAATGTGCTCACTCATGCGTAATTTTTCTCTTTGTGTTCACCCTACCAGCTTTAAAGATGATCAAATTCTCTTTAATTTGATATTTAATCTATTGATTTTTATTTAAGTCTTCTATGAAAAATCTGAACCTGGAAAAGTGTTTACTTTGTTCACTTTTTGTTGAGTGAGTTTTTGTTGAGTGTGTGTATATGCGTATATGTATATGCATATATATATATATATATATATATATATATATATATATATATATACCCATGTATATATATATATATACCCATATATATATGTATGGGTATATATATATATATATATATATATATATATATATATATATGTATATATGTGTGTGTGTGTATATATATATATATATATATATATATATATATATATATATATATATATATATATATATATATATATATATATATATATATATGCATATATATATATATATATATACATCTTTAATACAGACTCTGCACAGATCAAAATGTACATATACTATTAAACAATGTTAAATGCGTGATCTTTATTGTGACAGAGTATGAGTTACACTAAGTAAGACAGTAATTATCTGCTAAAATAGGTCTATAATTCAACATGCCAGCATACAAGATGTAGTATCCTTCTTTCTAGGCCCTCAACAGATCCTTAGCAATGACACCTCTCTCTTTCCTTTCTTTCTTTCTTTCTCTCTCTCTCTCTCTCTCTGTCTCTGTCCTTTCCTCTTACGTTTCGTCTCTATCCTTTTCTGGAAAAAAAAAATCAGAATTAGATACAGTAGAACAGTAGAAAGAGAAACAGAGTAGGAGAAGAACAGACAGATTGGTAAACCTACAGACATGACAGAAAAGAGCTGTATGGTTCTACGGTGATCATGGTGATGGTTATGTGGCCCTTCAACTTTCTTCACTCATTCCTTGCCTCACTCTTTTTTCCTTTGGCTTTATTTTTATGCACATGAAACTACTTTCATGACAGGGGAAAGTCTGCCAAATGGCACTTCATCAAATAGTTCGCGTCGAATTCCCGAGACCGCTTTACCAAGCACCACAGAAATATTGTCCAGTGGCAACCCTTCCCCGTCATTGATCGCTCCCAGAAACCGCACAGGTCGAGGAGACACTGACAGTTTTAATACGACGCCGCGAGGGGCAGTAATAATGATCAGTATCATCCTTTTCTTCGTAACGGTGATCGTTCTGTCGATCATCCTTGGCTGCGTAGTGTACCGACGTCGCAAAAAGCAAAGAAATAAGAGTCGAATAGATAAGTAAGTATAAGTACTATTTGGGGGTAGCTAAGTACTTTTGTCCCTGGTAACTCCGACTTAACATGTATTTGCCACTTTACTTTGCCCTCTTGTTCCATTTGTTGTTGTTGTTGTCTTTTTCAGTAGGACAGGATAATATATGAATCGAAATGGATTTTCACGATAATACAGATAAACCGAGGATTCATAGGAATGGATTAATCAAGGGAGTCAGTCAGAAAGGGGGGGGGGCGATACATATGGTTGGGGATGCAATAGGGTAGGTCCCTCCATTTTTTTTTTTTTTTTTAGTTGAGGACGTTTTTCATATCAGCAAATATTTGGTGTGTGTCCATGTCCCCCCCCCCAAAAAAAAAAAAAAAAAAAAAATTGTATGACCCTCACCAAAAATTAAACTGAGAGCCTTTTTTTTTTTTTTTTTTTTTTGTTTGTTGCTTTTCAGCAAATCTTTGGTGTATGTCACCCCAAATTTTATATCCCCCAAAATTTAAGATGAGGACTTTTTAGAGTGCCCCCAATAAAGAACGGATTAAATTCCCTGGGCATGCTAGAATGAATATGTTAGAGGCAGTGCAACCATGGATCACGATATTAAATTTAGTTAAGATTTAAGTTGAACATGTGAACTGACCAATTATTCATTTATTGTCTGTCTTTCTCCTTCAGTCTGCATATGGAGCCACTTCGTGACTTGGAACTGCTATCAGAAACAAGTAAGTAATATCAGAACAAAACACTTTTAAATGGTGATTTCTACAGACAAACATGAAGACGGCTTTATGTAAAATACGATACAACGGCAACTGATAAAGAGGCAACACATTCAAGACTAGATTTCATGCAGAAATACTGCAGTTGAAGCAGTTCAGCATATTGCTGTGTTGAACAAGATGCCTATTGTCATGACTGTGGGAATAGATTCCTCATTTGATTTTCACTACATGGGCATTTACTTTTCAGATGGAGTTTTATGAAAATAAAAAATGGCTAAATTAAAGATTGTGAAACCGTAAACAGATAAATCGAACTGCATTTTTTATTTATTTATTTTCCGCACATGGGCTGGATCACCCTCTTCAGGCAGCAGCTGTTCTTCTGAGGGGTCCAGTCACATGGTGTTGAATATATTTGATATAACTGATATATAACCGCGATTGCCGGTCAGATCATAGAATGATGAAACTGGATTTCCTAACTTTAAGCTTTAACTATTCAAGAAATATGAAACAATGGGTCCCCATTAACCCATTGAAATCGACCCATTAAACATCAAACATTAGGGGAGTACATGGAAAGTGAAACAATGGGTCCCCATTAATTTTAATGGGTTAATGGGGACCAACTGCCAGTAGGGAGCAATTGGTTTTTAATGGGTCGATTTCAATGTGTTAATGGGGACCCATTGTTTCACTTTCCATTTACTCCCAATTGGTATTCCATGGGGGCAATGGGGACCTATTTGTTTCAACGGGTCAGTTTGTATTTCAGTTGGTATTCAAATAGGTTCATTTCAAGAGTCCATTAATAACTAGAAAATAGGTGCATCTCAGTTTGAATTACAATATAAAGCCTGATCATTAAACTATTTTTCTTTTTTGTATCGCCTTCATATTTCCCCCCTTAAAGGTTCCCACGATCAGCATTTCTCGCCACCTACGCCAAACGACGAATATGCCATTATGGAGAAGAAGATTGGAGATCCAACACCAGCAGCAGACTCTCTGCAAAGCTCTGAAAACACCTGCATCGGCGGAAGATCTCGTGCAAACGATTCTGGTAGCGAAAGTACCACGAAGCCCCTCATTAATAACTTGGGAAAAGACCAAATACAAGGGGAGACGAATCGTCTTACACACACTCATATGGAAGGATCCGTGTGTCTGGAGACAGACGAAAAGACGGGTACTCCGGTTTCCATGAATAAGGTACTTGACAACTGTTACAACGAAATTCCAGTATGCAAAGGAACGTCTGACGAGTGTTACACGGAAGTCAATGACATACCAGCTAGTTCAGTCTGCCCAGAGGGCGGCGCACAGGAATATGACTATTGTTACTCTAAATTTGATAACTCGTCACCCAGCGCCAATGAGTGTTATGAAGAAGTTGATAATATGCCACCAAGTTGTGTTTCTAGAGAGGGCGTCCCACAGGAGGAGAATGAAGCAATCGGTGATGTACAACTTACCTACGACCATCTGGACCGAGGCTCCACGCCGGAGAGATCCGCATATCGTGAGACATCTTGTAAAGAGAGCGACTCAAGTGGAAAATATGGCGTCCTTGTACAGTCCAGCTCTGTGAATTCTCCAGGGAACTATGACACATTCCAAAGAAGTATGTCGGAGACTGATCAGTCAGGCATAGATGGCTACGAGCCACTTCTTGCTGTCCCATCGCCGGGTTCGAAGACACCCGAGATGGTAGACGCAGATGCATACGATGGTCTAGATCGAGCGATACCGAAAACACGAAGAAAAGGCACAGAAATTCTCCACAAACTGCAGCAAAGCACCGACACGACGGCCTATGGACATCTTTGGTCTAGTTTCGTGAGCGACATAAGCGAAGAATGTCCAGAAAAGATTTCCGAAGGAAAGCCCATCTACCCCAATCAAGGTGTCTGTGTTACTGGCAGGGAATCGACATACATAGATATGTCCAGAGGTCGGCCGAATTCAGTACTCATTAGATCTGGAAGCCAACAAGAGACAGTTCCAGTATACACCGAGATGGCTCCTGTTTATATATCCAACAATTATTGCAATGTAGATCTGCAACCATGAACAACCTCAATCATGGATTGGAAGAAGGACCTTCAGATGTTCCACTGGACAGATCTTGCTGATTATAGTCAGACAATGGTTTGCTTCTATCGTTTGTCAAGGATCAAGATTTCGATGGGCGTGATGGGGTTTTTAGTTAGATTTAGGGTTAGGTTTTAGGAATAGTTTCAAGTCAAGGAAAAGACTATGGCTGGTGTATGTGTAAAGACATGAATAACGTCAGATCGAGTGTTGAACAACAACTGACCAAATCTTGTCAATCCTGGTGGTTGAGAGAGCAATACGCTGAGCGTATTTAACCGTACGCAGTGGTATATTAACCAAAAAGTACTAATAACTCTGACCTCCTCTATACCGACATTATTTGGTTTGAAAGATTCGCCATTTTATATATGACTTAGATGGAAATATTAATTTCTCATCTTGTTTTGATTATGACCATATTGTTTCGTATCTCATAATATAATGATCTAAATTGAACGACAATTTGACTTACTTTTTACATATTATAGTTCAAATTATTCAAGCTGTATTTTCGCACAGTGTATCAATATTTATATTTAAGATTTCCATATTCATATTAACGCAGGTTAATCTCCTATCTTGTTCTTTATGATATATTAGAAATGATGTTTTGGTGATTTTTTTATTTTTATTTGTTGATATCATGTTTAATTACATTTGATGATGAAGTAAATCAAAATGTTGCACTTGTATATAGAATTAAGCATTCGCCAAGTTTGTGAAAAAAAATATGCACAATGTATGGATATTTTTCTTTGAAATAACCAATTCGTTAATTTCATTAGATACATAAACGTATACTGCGAAGGGCAGAAGTATGCTGGAAAAATTTGATAATACAAAACAGTATACAGATGAATTTTATGTTGTTGCCTACTGACATACATGTAAAGGTCAGTGGGCATATATGGCGCCAGGATGTCGTTACCATGGTTACGAAATATGTAACAACCGCCCTGTGACATACCGAGTACGATCTAAAAATCAATAGAATCTCCATTAATTCATATTTAGTTTAATCATTATGTTTAAGAGCCGAGAAGCCTTGTATATATATATATATATATATATATATATATATTATATATTTGTATCACAGGCAAATGATTCTCAAGTAATCTGTATGGACTTGACTTTAATAAAAATCTAAAACAACAAATCACTCCTTCCATACTAGTGATATTATTTTGCGTTCCAGATGAAGCGAACTCGGTTTTCATTGCACGCCATAGTCAGTCGTGATAGTTATATCATTTCTCTCCTTCTTTTCTTATTGAATGAAATATAATTTCATTAACCATGATTAGGATTGACGGTATATAAAATAAGAAAAATGCAATCACATGCTACTAAAATGAAGGACAGAGTGGAACATGAAACATGCGGTATACTTCGATATCAAATGGGCAGTAGCATCTCTAGGCGATGGTGGTAATTGGGACAACCCCTACCCAATCCCCCCTACAAGAATTCACGTTTTAGGGAATAGGAATTAAGGAATAAGTTTGTTTGGAAAGAAGCAGAAAAATGAGAGGAACAAGACAGTGAAAGTTTGACCAAATTCTGATAAAAATATATATATATTAAAGAAAAAGCCATTTCTTGTGAAAACTTGAAGCAAGATTCTTTTGAAAGATGTTGGTCAAACTTCATAAATCTTTTCGACCCATGTCGAAAAGATGTTTTTATTCGGCAATCGATACAGTTTTGCACCTTAAGCTCTGGTTCTCTACTAATATTGTAATAATGTTTTTGTACTGATTGTGATACATTATCATGATTATATTTCATCACAAGATTGCGTGTGATCAGTCATTGTTTCGTTATTGTTATACACTCAATAGCTGATTTTTTTTTTTTTTTTTGCACATTGTGAATGCAAATGTAAACAGAATTTTTATTCAGTAAAACGCCCTTTTGTGGGGGGGGGGGAAGAAATTTTTTTTAAAATGAGCATTTTTCATAAGAGAACGATGCAAATGATTGAAATAGATGAAATTTGATTTATAAAGCCTACTGTGCTTTGCCCAATATCCACTTAGAAAATGCAGCATGACGTGGTACGGTGTTGTTGTTTTCGCTGGAGGTTTTTACTCTACCACAGTGATAAATATTTAAAGGCCTAAATTAACATTCATTGATTAATGAATATTTGAAAATATCTATTAATGTGGTAGGTCGCATAAGCAAGAAAATTAGTGCACATTCTTTTATTGCACACTTGTCTGACAAAACAATTAACACAATGGTGTGTCTAATCAGAACTGAACATAGGGGAAACTCAAACATAAAATGTACATGAACATGCCGCCCCCTATCGCTTGAAAACGAAACCAAACAACAGTCCATATAACATATATCGCCCCGCTGTCAGAAGGGTCATCACTTGTGACAGAAAAACAGAGAGATCGAGAGTGGTGCACATACATTTTGTTATTGTGTTAGATCTGTATACCCTGGAAGTTTAGTTGTACTCCTCCAACCCCTGGATAAAACTACGATCTTCAGAACTGCATGAGAAATGTTCCACCTGAAGGTGTACTGGGCAAGAAACTCGGTAACATTTTGCATTTGATGGATTCTCAAGGCATACTCTTGATTCATTTTGGCATCTAACAGGTAAGTCGAATAGTATCCCATTTCGCCACTGTTATCATACTTTCTAGTACCAATTTTACATGCCTACGAAATACTCCATGTCGTGTTGATGATGAACTTCTTGTACATGTACCGCAGTTCAGCAACGATGATTGATATTTGATTAAGAGCGTATATAAGGCCCCTACTTCGTTTTCAAAGATTCATATCATTATTTGAATTTCATTGCTTAATTTGATCTCTCCATCTCTCTCTCTCTTTCTCTCTCTTTCCTTCCCACTGTCTCATCGTAACAAAACGTAGTCCTAGAAGACGCTTAAAAATTAATGCTAAAAATTTCACAATTTAGTGCTTCGACTTTCCTTTGGAACTTTCGAAGAGCATGATACCATGTAGACGTGCCGAAATGTTTCAGTGGGGATAGATCTACTTGAAATCCATATTTCCCTTTCATTTGGTCATGTATCATGTTTCTGGAATGAATATATCAGTTACTAAGCTCATATTTCTTGAGGATTCGAGCCATTTCATCCTCAACTTTTCTCATGTCTGCATGTCGTTGGAATTATGGCTACACTTGCCTACAGTACACCAAACAACTATTGACTCTGAAAAGAAAATTGTGATCAGGGATCTCTCCTATATAAATCCCAGTCCTTCATGTTGACAATTTTTCTTTTCACGCTTTCTCGTTTATTTTCGGCAGAAATTCAGTATAACCCAGGGGTAGAACCACTTCTTTCACCTCCGGTGGCCGACATATCACAAGGACCATTATGTCGTTTTGGCAACCCACTTTCCTGATTCTTCTTATCACGTGCGTGTCTGTTGTGTATCCTCTGACTGGGTCTAACGTCTGTACCAAACTCAGGTAAGGCCATCAGGTATATCACAGTATATAGCGATGTTTTGATTCAGAACAAGCATAATGTTTATTGCATCACTGAATTTATTTTCAAGATATAGGGGTGAGGGCGTTTCCTAAAATAATGCCTGTTAAGGGAGGGTATCATACCAACTTGGCAGAGGCAATTTTAGCTCACAAAAAGACAACGTTCCTTTTACTGTAAAAAAAAAAATTGTCAGCAAAACCTTTTATAGAATAAACAGGCACAATAAAAAAGGAAGAAAAGATAAATAATTTAGACCTGTTAGATAATAACAAACATTGTCAAGATGTCACTCATAATAGAAACATTTTCAGCAGATATAGGATTGGATGTTAAATGTCCCTCTAAATCAAAGTCACCCTTCCGTAGAGGAGGGGGTATGTAGAAGAAATATGACTGAGGTTTTTCAGTTTCTCTGTCCGTAGAACCATCTAGCTTGTGACGTATTTTAAGTGAGCCATGAATAACGGGAGGGGGGGGGGCAGACGCAGTCAAATTTATTTGTGTAAAAACGTGCAATCAGAACCCTCCTCACAAAATAAATGAATAGATAAATGAATGAATAAATAAATAAATTAATAAATAAATTAATTAATTTATTAATTAATAAAAGAATAGAATAAATACATAAATTAATCAAGTGATTAATTGATTAATTAATCAATTGATTAGAAAAAATGAAGAGGGTAGCTTCTGCCGGTTATCCCTTTTCCCGCCTTAGTTTGGACTTCGAACTGCATGAATATCTGCTGAAAAGAAAAAGTAAGAGCGAAAGAGACATTGCGTAGGAATTTAGGGGATATGGTAGAGGAGGGTAACCTCGTTTAGAGGAGGGGGGGGGGGTAATTGTTTTTTAGATAAAGCACGAAAAGCCGAAAACGGTGTGATTTTGACCAGCGGATAGAGCTTGTTTCTGGTGTGTTAGGAAAATCCGTGGTCACGCATGTAAAGTAACGAAACACCCCCCCCCCCCCACACCCATGGGAAACTTTCATGAAGAAACCCTAAATTATTCTCATTTTTCGAGGGAATGCAACTCGTGGTATAGAATCTTTTAAATGGTCTCACACGTGATCAAGTAAGAGTTTGGTATCATGGAATGCGTGAGAATGACGAAAAAGAAAAAAAAAGTGGAAGTCGGAGAGACAGCTGTGTGGGATTGTGCACTGGCTTCATGTTACATACAAGTCAAAACAATGAAAGGTTAGAATATGAATCTCAGTATGACCCCGTGTGTTCATTGCTAAAGAAGACCCAGTCTTGACCTTTTAACGCGATCAGGGTGCATCGAAACTCCTAGGGAAGATTTGTAAATTGTGAACCTCCTTTTTGGTTGTTTTCGTCGTGTTCAGAGGGTTTGCAAGACTTATTTACTGTCTGTGCAACGAAAACGAATTCATGACTCTACATGTTGTACACTCTAAAAAAAAAGTTTACCCAATATTGGGTAAAAAGGGAGCATGTATGTTTTTTGGGTAAAATGATACCAAATACTGTGTAAATTGAACCCAATGTTGCGTTGAAATTTACCCATAAAAAATACTTTTTGCCTAATATGGGACAAAATCTTACCCAACAAACATACATGTTTCCTTTTTACCCAATATTGGGTAACATTTTACTCAACCTTTTTTAGAGTGTATATACTTACTTAGAGAACTTATAAATATACATCAAAAACTTTAACAAATTTTAAAAAGCACATTACACAAAATGTTCTTGACATTCACTGTGTGGTTAACGATATAAGGCAAATAATTTATATCGCTCCCTGAAACAAATAAACGGTAGATATGTTATTCCATTTGAATGTTAGCCAATTACATTTGTCCTGGCATCATCTCTGACATGTCTGAGTGGAGAATGACTTGTGAAATAAATATTCCCTTGATTGTAAAGCATAATAAATTTCCTCGTCCGTTACTGCCCCCTGAGTAAAAAAAAAAAAAAAATGCCAAAAGCAGGTGAAAAGAAAACAGGAAATTACCTGGCTTGATGTATCTTTTCTATATCCATTATGGATGCGTCATAGAATAATTATTATTTTCTGAAATAAAAAGTGAAAAGTTTTCATGTTAATTGGTAAACATGCAGTTCAAAGGAGTAGTGGTAGGCCGAACAGTATTCTTTTAGAATATGTTGATATGGAGATCTGATGGTTCAATAATAGGGAATTTTCCTGTTGGAAACCAAGTCGATGCACATCACCCCTGAGTGCCTTTTTGAAGCATCAACTCTCAGTTTAGAAGTCCCTCGGATAGGACTTAGGAGAGTGGGTTGACTAGTATACACTTGCTTTCTTAGTAGCAAGGAAAAAAGTGACGAATAAATAAATAAATAAAGCAATCATTCAATCAGTCAGTCAGTCAGCGAATCAATCAATCAATCAATCAATCAATCAGTCAATCAGTAAATCCAGGAATTTGCGCGAATTCATACGTTTGGAACCCCCTCCATTATTTTCCTCCCTGCATTCACCCCTTCCCCCTAAAAAAGGGGGCAGGCACAAAAAGCCATAAACCCATAAACAGATAGAAAAGATATCTTAACTAAAACGTCTAAAAATGCTAAATAACAAGAGCCTTCAGCCGTCGATATTGAATGGTATAAACTTTTTTAGTGTGAAGTCGATGTTTTCAACGTGCTAATCGGAAACGACCATCCTTCCGCGAGGCTCTACCGCTGACCTATCAGTTTAATGCTGGTGGTTGAATTAAAGGGGGTGTTATTTCTGGTTGAATAGTTCCTATGATTACCAGTAAACTTTATTACAAAGTGCATAATTACATAATGATACATTTTATCACGACAAATTGTAATCATGTGAACACTAAGCGAAATTTAAGCTTCAATTCAACCAAAGAGTTATTGGAACTATACATACATATTAACACGCTCAAATTCATTTTTGCATGCACAGAAGGAATCAAAAGCATTCTGTGGAGTCTGTTAGCTTATTATTGAAGTACTAAAAACACAACATTATCCTCCTATAGGCAGAAAACACTTTTTTTTCAAAATGACACCTTTTAGCAGGACCGGTGCCAGGGTATTTTGAGAGAGGCAAGATGACGCGTTAATGGCGTTATAGTTTGAGTATTTTATCTGGATTTAACATTGGCCCACATGTGAGTTTAGTTTCGTTTTAAATGAACAATAGGGCTATTATACAGTTGCATGCCAGAGACCCTGCCTTTTCTTCCCCATACTCTTTGTCTTATTCTTTTTCGATCATTTGAAAAATGGTAGGGGCGGCCTACCCCATGCAGCATCGCCCCTGCCTTTTGGAGCTTAAATACCCCTTTTTTCTTAGTATACAAATCTCTTATATCAATATCTTAAATTTGGGCATCGTTGATAGTCTTATATGCAGCACATGAATATCCGTTTAACCAAACCATATCATGCTCTTAAAAGGCTATGCATCCACAGGATATATTAAAATCTTTCCACTCACTCACCTACTCTGAGTCATTCTATTATTGTATTCAAATCATGATGTGGTATCTCTGTTGTAAAAGATACATTGTTTTTTAATGCAAGAATAAGAACATCTCTTCCTTCTGAGACATGGAAGCAATCGGGGATTAAAGCTTGGGGAAAAAAAAATATTTGAAATATGATCTACTCAAAATAATGGTAGAATCTTTTGAAACAATGGAAGGAAATTTGGAAGATGGGCATCCTTTCAATATCAGCGAAACAATCGGATGGATGCTACATCAAGAAAAAAAGTCAAACTCGTATCAAAATATCGGTAATGATCCTGAAAGTGTAGCCGCAAACCACTTGTTGGTTAAAATTTGCTGATTTTGTCATTTTTCCTGTTTTTAAACCCTCGCTTCCCCCCCCCCCCCAAACCGTGATCTGTGTGGAAACCAACCTTGAGATTAATTTCAGCTAATTACGGTTTGATTTAATCACCTATAACAAACAATGCTACTTTCCTGCACTTTGATAGTGCTCTTCTTTGAAAGTTTGCATAATTTTTCCTATAACGAACAATGCTACTTTCCTGCACTTAAAATGTGCTTTTCTTTGAAAGTCTGCACATTTTTTTTTAATGATTTCATTTTCATTCTCATTCATTTCAACAATAACAGCAATGAAATTTTACAAAGACTTTCACATTACAAAATGAAATCACTATGGGCATGGGAAATAATAAATTGAACACAAGCTATGTTTAAATTACAATATTATTTTTATTTGAGGGATCCACACACTACAAGCATTGCTTTTTAGTGGATCCCTCCATTTCCATAACAACTTGTACTGTATATTCGTTTGTAGATTGACTTTGTTTTATATTTCAAATTATAAACTGTGCGAAAAATGAAATATACCTATGTATGTTTGATTTTTTTCAAAATTTGTTATTTGTTGTTGTTATTTTGGGAAATGAAATATAAACTCTTGAACTGTTGAACAACATAGATGCAAATCAGAGCAGCTCCACTATTCATTGGTTCGTATGTCGAGCATCTTAAGAATATTTCGATAATCAAAAATTCAAAATAGTGAAGAAAATGTGTATGCACGTGAATGACCACAATGTACCACTAGTCCACTACGGTTTTGATAGACATGATACAGATCAGTTAAAACCCCCGAATTTCCTCTTGTTGCTAAGTAAGTGATCCTCAACTAATCTGCTTTTCCGTGTATGATACAAAAAGTGAAACATGAAATTCTAACCCGTCAAACAACTTAATATGTGTTTTATTGAACTGCTTTAAATTAATATAGATCGATGATTAAATTTTTGATAAAACTGTAACGAGCAGATATGATCTATTACAATAAAAGCAAACATTTGCCTCCCTTTGTTTAACAGTTGAAATTATGTTATCAGAAGTAATTAACTATTTCCGTGTATTATTGAACTACCTCCTTTGTTTCGTTAGTATACAAACAAGGAGATGTTTGTGCTTGTTTTTGTACCTGAATTAAGACTGAATTGAATGCAATTTCAAATCAAATAATAAAAGGGCCTTAATTCCACTTTCTCAAAATCGAATATCAATTGATAAAGAGATATCAGAGATCGTTTTCATCGTCAAGGAACTTCATTGCCGGTATATTTTTTCAGGGCTTTACATAAATGTTTTCTTTAACCAGGCTAATAAGATATTACAGGCCAATAAAACCATATTTTTAAAAACTGAAGCCTTATTCTAAAAGTCACGTCAATTCTAACTGTTGATTTGTTTTAAATGCAGCCTTGTTCCATCCTCAACTGTTCATTCTACATCTGATCTTGAGCTGATCTGCGAGGAACTAGGCTTTACAGCTGTAGCATGTCAGGCTGCTAGGTGGGTATAATATACTTTCTCATACTATAAATCATATTCCTGGTAATGAAAATTCACGAATAGAATGCGATTTAATAGACCCATGTGTTATATATGATTTACCATTTAAGGCCGTATGCAGGATTTTTTCCGGAGGGGGGGGGGGGGCAAGAATATGTTAAATATTTGAGGAAACACGCAAGCGAGGGAGCGGGAGCTTTTGCAGTTTTGGAATTAAAATTGAACGATCTGCTACACTTTGGTAGAATTTTTGGAAATTTTCAATCAAAAAAGTAAGAAAAAAGAAAGAGAAAGAATATAGGGTTTTAAAAATTTCGGGGGGGGGGGGGGGGCAACTGCCCCCCCTGCCCCCCTATGTGCGTAAGGCCATGTTTGCATTTAAGGAATTACTGTTAGATTGAGGGGGAGAAAGAAGCGGACACGGAGATTTTTTTTAATCTCGCCTCGATTAAACTTTGCCCACCTAATTGTTAGATGCCTATATGCAAGCCAAGTTTTCAAATCAAACTGGGCCATTCACTCTAGCATATGTTTCAAAAGATTCGATTTCAGTATACTAGAAAAAGAAACAAGCAAATTGATAGTATAAACTTTTTCGAAAGAAAAAATACACTTGGTTATTTATAATGTCTGTTAGACTTAGTTTTAATGAGGAAGCGACGAATTTGTATAATTATAGAGCCTTTGCAAGTCCACATACATGAAAAATTGTATTTAACAAAAATTGCTTATGAGTATCTATATCATTTCATGCCATCACGTTCATGTATATACGTTTCTCTCAATTTTTTTTTAAATCTCTGATTTTATGTTGAAGGGAAGGGAGAATAAATTTTAGCGAACTGTACTTGACGATTCGTACCAATTCGTGCTGTGATGGTTGGATTCAACAGGGTGATACGTGCTCTCGTAAGTGCAATATCATACCCCGCATGAAGTTACGGAAATACAATAAAGGAAAATTTGAGAACACAGAACTCTGAAATAGAACTGGAGGACATAGAATCACATTATAAATACCAGTGATAATTCAAATTTGCCAAGTAAAGTATATATGAAAGCTCTCTGATTTAAAATGGAGTTCATTCGAGTGTACAGCTTTATGTAATTTTCATTCATATCTTCTTCCATTAATCCTCAATATATCGATATCTTTATTTTCTTTTAATTGTCCAATATGGAAATTGTGTTTTCTTTAACATTTTGATAGACCTGCAACGCTACAGTCCTTTATGTCCAAACCCCTTGTATTTTTCTCAACCCACCCCCTCTTCCTTCCTGTCTCCTTTTCCTCTCCTTAACGACTCTTTAGGATTACTTATCCGATTGTTTGGGAGTTACATTTCCATTCCAGCACTCTCCTTGCTTGCTTATGTATTCACATTTTTATTTTCATGTTTATTTCTCTTTCCCCATATTTTCACCCTTTTTTCGTATCCTTGTTTTCATATTATTATGATTGTTGTTATTATCATTATTATTATCATTATTATTATTATCATTATTATTATTATTATTGTTGTTGTTATTGTTATTGTTGTTATTATTATTATTATTATTATCATTATTATTGTTATTATTATTATTATCATCATCATTATTATTATTATTGTTATTATTATTTTCATATTGTTATTGCTGTTATTATAATTGTTATTATTGCTGTGCTTTTTTAATGTATTACATGTATTATGCTTACTTTGTTGCTTGTTTGTCACTTTGCCAGTGGAGGATGAACTTCTATATTTTGATTCAGACAATAAACCATCTTGAATCTTGAATCTTGAATCTTGATTTTTAAAAAAATCTCAAACATGTCCATCTTTTCTCCCTATGCTTTACTCCAGCTTGTCCTCCAGGGAGGTATGGTCTTAATTGCTCACTATCCTGCCAGTGTCTTAATGATGGTACATGCCATCACGTGACCGGAGAGTGTGAATGCACACAGGGTTGGACAGGGAATCGTTGTGAAGAAAGGTATGCGATATGATTTTACATAATTTGCAACGAAATATTTCAGTTATCAATGTTTTCATAATCATTATAAAACTTCCTCAACTTTGTTTCTATTTTGCATTGTAGAAACAAAATTTGGATAATTATCAGCATGATGTAAATGTGGTATTTACAGGATGTGACAGAAGCATTATAATGATTACATTTCTTACCTCGCATCAGTGTTCTGTTTTTGTTTTGTTGTGTTTTTGTTTTTAAATGTTTTTTTGTAAAGGTATATTTGCTGAGGGAAGTAGGCAACATTCTGGCATTATATGACTAAGCAAATACATGTATTTGACATCCTTACTATTTTCAATAATACGTTACGGATCAGTTGGGATATTAGAATATAGACAGACTATACAATAAATATAATCTTTCATTCATAATCCTTCAAAGAAATTACAGTTTTTCCTTTTCTAAAATTTTCTTTGCAGCTTTGTAAAATATTTTTTAAAATCCAGGGAACGCTGTAGCAATTCCTGATTTTTTTTTTCGAGAACCCAAAGGGCTGGGTTCTGAGACAGGAGATTACAAGTGACGCAAACATTATCATCTCATACAATTTGAAGAAGCTAATAAACCATCTCATAGCCACTGAAATTCTGGTAACAAATTGTACACAACCTTTTTACCTGCAGGTGTACCACTGCTAAATACAGCCACAACTGTTCCCTTTCGTGCCTCGCTACGTGTCAAAACGGTAGTGTGTGCCATCCTTCCAATGGCCATTGTTTGTGTGATTACGGCTGGGAAGGTGAAGCTTGTGATATCAGGTGTGTGGGACAGAGATGTTACATGGAAAGCGATTCTTGCAGTAACGGCGCCACTTATGACCCCATAGGTAAGCTTCATAAACCTTGTTAATGCTGCTTCATCCTAGTTTTTTGTGGCTTGACTACGCGGTAGGCCGAGGTTCTGAAGCCAGAATGTCATAAAAACGGATACAAACAGCATTTTTGGCAAATCTTGCAGAAATTGATATCCCCATAATTGCTATGCTTTCATGAATTATGAAAGGGCGGGTACGTGTGCACGCGCGTGTGTGCCTGAGGGTATGTTTTCTGTTTAGTGTTACTTGCATGAACCACTTGAATGAAACATGCATGAAACTCACCAGACAGTATATAAAGGTAATCTATGAAGTTGGGGTCGGTAATAGCGCCCCCCCCCCTCGAAAAATGAGAAATAACGTGTATAGGGTAATTCAATCGTACATATGGCGTCAATGAAACATTGCAAGACAATTTCTATCACTTTGCTTGCACTCGTCTCCAAAACTGTCTATAGGACACTGTCTGTGTGCACCAGGATGGCAAGGTCGATACTGCACCGAGCCCTGTACAACCAACGGACACGGTGCATTCTGTGACGAGGTGTGTCAATGTGACAATGATGGTCTCTGCAACTGGGAGGATGGTTCTTGTCTCTGTCAGCCTGGTTACACTGGGATGTTCTGTGAAATCCCGTGTGAGGAAGGGTTCTACGGGCAGGACTGTGATCTCAGATGCAACTGTCCGACGGGTGGTGGATGTGACGCCATGAGCGGTGATTGTCTGTCTTGTCCTGCCGGGTACACTGGTCCAAGGTAAAAGCAAACTTCAAAGTGAAGCTGGTTTTTGTTCCATATTTAACAAAACATTGAAATATACTAAGTGTCAGGGTAATTACTAAAAAAAAACCCACATGTTGGCATGATCTAGGAAAAGATCTAAGAAACACGTAGAATCCAGTGAAGTATATCTTTTTAAAGCTGAAAACATGAGATATTCTTCAAAATCGGAAAGTTGGCTGAGAAAGAAGTTTGCCATGGTGCACATTTTCCCTCCTCTACTCATTTAACAAACGTGAGAAAACAAACAGAAGGACCCCAAAGAAGAAGAAATTTTAGATGTCTGTTTAAACTGGCCAATTAGCATTATTAGAAATCCCTTACTATCTCTGCATTATGCGTTCTCCAAACCCAGATGCACTGATTCTTGTCCGTCAAACTACTGGGGGTCATCATGTAACCAGCAATGCAACTGCCCTGACCAGTCAATGTGTGATCCATACACAGGAGAATGTCCAGGTAAGAATTATGAAGGGAAAAAATTCCATTAACCCGTATTATTTTCAGCACAAGTACTCATTGATTTTCATGGTTTTGGAGAAAGTTTAAACCTATGAAGAGCATTACAGAGGATCCTATAGCCCTATTGGAAAGGCATCTAGTGGTCTCTCTCTTGATGCTGATTCTGATAATAGCTGTCACAGAAAGAAAATGGAGATAAAAATCCCTTTAATGCCCTACGTACCTTGACTATTATTATATGGCAAGAAGATAAAGGAGAACGAGGAGCATCCCCATGTGACGTAAGAAATATCATTTTGTACAATTACTGTTCTACTTGTGTCTCTGTCCATAGGTCAGGTGGCTTTGGAACCTCCGACAACGGGTGTTCACACAACCAGTCCAATATCCTCAACGACGATATCTAAATCATACGCCATACCCAGCGATAAAGGTTCGCCACCCATGTCATCATTCCTTGTACCTCTCATCGTCTGTGTTCTTCTTGTTCTCGTCGTCAGTCTCTTGGTCGTGGTCGCATTAAAATATAGGTTGGTCCAATGAATGGTCCTGGGGACATGACCATATTTCATCTTTGCACTTAGTCTTTGATGTTGCTCGGAGAAATAGTTCACAACATCTTACATTCATAATCTCGAGGCTAAAAAAACCGAGGTATATTCAAATTTGAGATTTCGTTAAATTAATCATGACATATAGACAACTAGTATATATTTTAGGCGTATGACGCCGGGGGATTGGGGCAGGGGGGGGGGGGGTACGTCTATTTTGAAATGTAGTTTATTTCGAGCAAAAATGATATATTTACTACTGTATAATGTAAAAAAATTGTAAACGGAAATTTGATTTTCAAACAATATTCAGTCAAGAATTTTCAGCCTCCTCTTTGAGAAATCGTGCCCTATGCTTCTGTAACATTTTACAACTTATAACGACAATAATCGTTGTTTGTATGTCATTTTTTTCTTCCCCTCTACGTCCTACATTGTGTTTCCATTACAGATAACTTTAATAAGGTATCCTTATTTATTTTCGCAGGTGTCGTCGAAAATCGAGTGTTCGAGCTGAGGGAGTCGTGAAGCTTACCCGTAAGTTGACTAGGTTTGCAATACCAGGGGCAGAACCAGTTAATGTTTAAAAAAAAAAAGAATTCAGAAGAAGACTAAATGAGAAAGACATGACCCCCCCCCCCCCCCAAATTGAAGATCAATGATAATGTTAAAATTGAATATGACTGGAGTATATCATTCTACTGGTCATTTTGTACGGGTTTTACAAACGCAGAATTTTCTCTGAATAGTATTGATCGTTGATACAGCATGAGTTTAATTTTTAAGGACCCCTGTCCCTGTTTCATAAAACTATCAGTTATCAGTAACAACTGCCACATTTATATGACAAATTCGCTCTCAGCTTATCAGATGCAAGGATATTAGTAGCTCATAACCATGATAACAGTTAAACTTGTTATTGGTATCAAGTATAAAAACGGAGAGCCCTGGTGCAGTTGGAGAACTGTAAGATGAATTTGACTTTTCTCATTCTGGTGTCTTACAGATCAATACGCAGAATGCAACGGAGGAAAGGAAGAAAGCGAGTACGCCGAAATAGTCGACATCAACGGTGGATATGAGGTGCCCATGCTGGACGAACTAGAGAAGCCCTGCTCCTCCTCATCATCACCGACCAAAAGAAAACAGAAATGTGAAGTCAATTATTACCAAACTCCCCCTGTACGGGCGCCATCTAACGGTGCAACAGCACCATGTCCAGTAATTACGAACAAAGTTGATAATGATGGATATCTACACCTGAACGGAAGTAAGTCGCCGCCCCCGGAATACCAAACTATCATTACTAAAAGTAAATGGAATCTCGATTGAAGACAGAAACACTAGTCTACTTCGTAAAGGAAAAACTGCCATATGCTCAAGAGAGCTGCCACAGACTTTACTTGTTTTGACTTATATCACTCTTGTAAACGAAGACTGTCAGATTATTGAAAATGCACAGCTAAGACTCGAAAGTAATTTATAGCAGTACTGGCAAAAAAATGAATGTATTGGTCGCTGAAATAGGTTTGCATGAAATGTACTTATCTGTCAGTACTCGCGATGTTAAACGGCAGGTCATTTCATACGCTCAGAGGAAACATGTATAGGCCAATAGGATAATGAAAGATATGCGTGAATATCCAAGTGATCACACTTTACCTACCAAAAAAGGGTTTAGTGTGAACATTATGATATAAACGTAAAGAAAGAATGCTTAATGATGTTAATGTTGAGAAAGAAAAAAAAAAACAACAACAACAACAAAATGTGCCATGAGGGTAATAATGTATCCAACCAACTTTGGGCATTTCTGAGGGCATTACTATTCATCCAATCAGAGTGACATTCTGCCCGTTTTAAATTAATTGAATTAATTATTCTTCATTTTTACCCTAACTGGAACATATGCTTCCCACAGTGAATAAAAATATTGCCCAAAGTTGTGTGGATATATAATAAAATTATCCTCGTATTTGATGAAATTGTACACAATATTTTTTTTTAGCACACATAGACGTCATTGGTAACAACATGCCTATAGCACATTAATTTATTTGATGTACGATAAAAGAGCAATGTACATAAAATGCCTTACTCAAGAGCATAAGTGCCGTTCCGGGGATCGAACCCCGCATCTCCAGTCAAGCGCCTTAAACCACTGAGCCACGGCACCTCCACAGTGAATGATTAAAAGAGAATATTAGTCGGAGTCCCGTCGTCAAATTTGCTCCCTATGATCATGATGATGTCGATCGAGACTAGGCTCATATTTCTGGTGTAATCACGTATTGAGTTTCGCACGATAAAAACCTCACTCTTTTGTTGTAGCCCACATTTGCAAGTGGCACCCAATCTGCACAAAAGTTTTACTTTAGATTACTTAAAGCCACAGAAAAACACTCGTGAAGTTTTAGATCCCAGTACATTCCCGTTTAGGATTGAGAAGGAAATATTAAACACAAATTTTCTTTTAGTTTCTTTGTTTTGTAAAGGCGTCTTCATGACGCTTTAAGAGTAAAACCGTTCATTTTCACTTATTATTTGGAATACTGTTGTAAATTTGATAACATGATAGTTTTACATAAATATCTGTCAATAAATATCTGTCATTTAAAATTGAAATTGACTTATTTCTCTTCAAATTCTAAAACAATGTTTTGCAAATGTGGTCTACTACCTTTAAAACTATGAAGATCATCATTATAACATAAAACCTACTTAGTGGTGAAACAAAATATTATTTGTGTTTTATTTTCAGTAGCAAGAAACAAAATCATGTGCCTTTAACTTGCTGAAATATGATTATCGTGTTAGCATTTGCTTTGCTCTTGTATATGCACTAGTTGTAGAAAAGTTTAAAATACAATCATTCTGCTGGGGATCACCATAATCAATAGATAAATAGAAAATAAAACCAAGGAGTTACCAGTAACTCCTTGATAATTATTGTCAAATGGAAGTTGATGGACCATAAAAGGAAGTGGCTTGAATAGTGCTTCCCAAATATTGCATAGTTTTGTCTTAGGAATGAAAGGAAACTCTAACCCTCAAGTTAAGTATTTTTCTAATTCAAAGCCAAGACCGAATAAAACAGATCAGCGAAAATTTGAAAGGAATGGGACACGGCATAGGAATAAGAAAGTGGTGATAAATTTTTGTGGACAACCCTCAGTACGTTTTGTATACAGAATTTCACATTTTCATTTTGTATTTTCTTGAAATCGACATGTTTTCATTGTCCTTATCCCAAATATGTCGTTGAGAAAACACTCATCCACATTATATATCTTGAGTTTGGCTTAAGAAAATTTACAGATCTTATGCAAAATGAAAATGTTTAATTCTTTTGGGATTTGTTCACAAAATTATGTCATCAGTAGTTATGGTCATGATGGTATATCACATAGAAGATTTCCTATAGCCATAACTTTCTTATTCCGTGTCCGATTTCGTTCAAATCAGCTGATCTGTTTTATTCCGTCTTTGCTTTGATTTCAAAACTATTCGACTTGTGAACAGGTGAATTTCGGTTTTCTTTCATAACTGAAGGAATGTCGGACAAGTTGAAAATTACGTTGTATATTGTCTTGAGATCTGTGTAACTGCCAGTGTGTACATTTTTGTCATTCTGTTGTTGCCATTTTTCAGTTTATAGGATTCATCAAACGTATTGTCATTTTTGTCGTTCTGTTAATCTCACATGAATTTGTTGCCAGTGAAGAATATCTGACTAAAGTTACCTGTAATAAGGCCAGTTATGTAATATGATAATCGACGAATAAACATGTAAAATATGAAAGGAAAGTATTATCCTAGCACTTTTTTGAAATAAAAAAAAAGGCCTTTCAAACTGCTACAAAGATATTAATGGAATACATTCATGTAAATCTAATTTAGCAAAAATGTCGTCTGAAGGAACTTAGGATTCAGTTCGAAATGTTTGAAGAAGAAAAGTGGATATGATTAAAGAGAAGTGAGAAGAGAAGTAGAGAAAGAAAACGTGAAATAGGAAAAAAAGAAAAGAAATGGTAAAGAGGGGACGCCAGAGGGATAGGGAAGATAGATGCATGGAGAGAGTGAGGAATGGGGGAGAGAGAGGGGAAGAGAACGAGGGAGAGAGGGCCAGAGGCTGAGAGAGGGGGAGAGAAAAGGAAGGAGAGGGAGGGAGAGAGAGATAGTCAGATAGACAGAGACATGCAGACAGAAAGACCGAGACATGAGAGAGGGGAGAGAACAGAGAAACTATGCGAACCCCCCCCCCCCCCTTAATAAAGAATAACTCTGATATTTGCAGTGTCTGTTCAGTACTCGTAACTTCCATCAATGTAAATGCAGGTTACAAGAACAATTAACATTCATTAGATTTAAAAACAAAAAATTATAAAAGACATCATGGCAATTGATTGGGAAATAATCCCCAATGATAATCATGCTGATCAATGCCTGACTGATATACTCGTTGGGGCATGCATGTATAATTCCTTAACCTTGGTGTCCCAAACAGGGGCTCCGCTACAGGGGGAGGAGCAGGGGGCGGTTGCCCTATCATTTTTCAAGTATTAAAAACAGAAGGAGAAGAAGAAGAAGAAGAAGAAGAGGGAGGAGGAGGAGGAGAAGGAAAAGAAAAAGAAGAAAGAAGAGTATGGCATGTATGAGGGAAGAGAGTGTAGGGTCATGCAATATATTATATCCATATTTTGCTCATTTTAAACGTTAATAAACTCACCTGTGGGCCAAGGTTGAAAACCACACACAGACACAGACACCCGCACACACACACACACACACACACACACACACACACACACACCAAAAAAAAAAAAAAAAAACAAAAACAAAAACAACCAAGTGAACTAAGAACTATCCCCCCTATGAAAATACCCTAGCGCCGCCCCTGGTGCCCAATATAGAATGTTTTAGTTTTGATAGTTAATGTATCTTGACAACATGTAAAATATTTTTGAAGGTGACAATCTCTCATACTAAAGCAAAAAAAAAAAAAAGAAAAAAAAAGATCATTATCGTCAACGTCAACAAAAGTTCTGGCGTGCTTATATTTCCCCACGTCATGTTCCGCTCACCGCTGAGACAAAAAACATAACAATGTGTTGCATTGTGAGCCCGAGACAGCAAACATGATATTCGCAGGGTTGGGTGACATTAAAATTCCATTAATCCGAAAACCATACTCTGAATTTACAAGTTCAAGTCTTCCTTATCCGAGAAGGAAGGACTTCACGGCTATAAGATCAGAGTACTAAGTTGCATAAACAAATGACAAGCTTGTTGTTTTCAAATTTTGCATCGCCACCTTAACAACGTACGACTGGAAAAGCAAACTGTGTTTGTATAGACATGAAATCGCTGCTTCTGGGGAACCATGTCATTGTTTTTGAACTTCAGACAAGCTTTCTGTTTTTGTAATTAAATTCATGTGCGCGTAACGAGATGAAGAAGTGTCCTCTTCCAACCATTATGTGCCCATGAGTAATGGAAAAATGCCCCCCCCCCCGCGCCCTCTATTACGTTTGGTACATGATCTATTCTTCGGCCCATGATTTTAAACTTTTTTTGAACGATAACATTGGCACCACTACATACAGCTGATTTCTCTTTTTAATGATTCAAGAACCACTGTTCGTGGTGATGAAGTATGCCCTGTCCAGAACGTCTTGTTTTAAAGAGAGGTATTTTCCCTATATCAAAATTTGAAAGGTCAAAGGTGTATTTTATTGCAAGAGTGTATTCTTCTATCATTTTCATAAAATCATGATATTAATGCAATATATGTCCATCATATGACTACAATTGCTACTGTTTTCAACCTCGCATTTCCTAAAATATATATTTTTTTAAAACTGCCCTCACTCCCAATTCTACTAAGAAGTTTCTGGCGCCCATTTCACTCCATGTAGTTACGTTCATAATACGATGCCGTATAAAAAAAACATGGTGTGTATTGATTTTAGAGCATTTGCTGATGCATGGACGTCAATCGGGGGGGGGGGGCAGAGGGACACATCCCCGAATTTGTTCAGGGTGGGAGACACAACAGGGTATGTTCCTTTTTTTTTTGGAATAAAGGAGACACCTGAAAAGAGCAATAGGGTATGTCCCCCAAATGAAAAAAAAAATGCTGAGGACCTTTTTTTTAAGCTTGTCACCATTTGGGGGGTTAAAAAGAGACATCTGGAAAGGCAGTAAGGTATGTCCCCCCCCCCCCCCCCTGCCAAAAATAGGAAGAAAAAGAAGAGACACCCGAAAGAGCTGAGGAGCCCCCTTTTTGTTGTTGCTGTCGGGAAATTTTGTGGGTACAAAGGGATGTCTGAAAAAAACTGAGGATCTTATTTTTTTTTTTACTTGTTAGCGAATATCCACTCCAGTGTCCTCGCCCCCCCCCGAAAAATTGAAATATAAAACAGAATGATACCCCTGGTTGATGGTCATCGCGTTTGTACATGAAACAAAGGAATCTGATACTCTTCATCAAAACACAAGAAGGATAATGAAGCATTAGAGATAATCAAATTATGGTATTTTAATAATGCACCTATAGAATACCCTTGCTCCCAAAGACCTTTCTTCCCCCACTCATCCCCTTCATTTTCATTTTAAAAAAATCATATTGCCCCTCTCCATCTAATGGAATAGGGAACTTAAGAGAAAAACTGAGAATAATCATATTTTCATACTCGTATCAAACAGTAGGGAGTTGGGTGGGTAATCAAACTTTTAAAAGTATGAGCAATTTCAAAAAAGTGAAATTATTCACTCATGACCTTATTAGACAGTGACTTGTAAAATTATATTTGGATAACAAAATACGCAATGAGTGGGAGGATATTTCCTTTGTCATTTTTTTTTCTGGGCCATCACATCCGATGCGCCTGTTATCTCAGACAGTTCAAACTGGTTGGTATGACAGATGTGAGGGCTAGGAGAAGAAGATAAATAGGAGCTGGTATCTGTTACCAGCAACAAAGCTTCAAGGAAAGCATCAGTTATCTGGTATACTACTGGTATACGACCCTGACAGAGACAGTGGCTAGCATTTGCAAACCGAAGAAGGTACGTTATCATGGTTATCTACTTCTGATTTTTCTTTCAGTTTTTAAAACAATTCCGACCAGGCATTTGCCAGGGAGAGATTGAGTCCGTACCTTGTAGCTATTATATTTTGCTTTACAAAGTTTCCAGTTATTAAGTTCTTTCATATTATAATCGAAATTCTAAAATGTGAAGAACTGGGTACGTTTTTCGAAACGTTATTAGTCTAAGTTTGCGGACATCCCATTAAAGCACATGTTAATTCTAAAACACGTGCCTCTATGGGTTGTCCAAGAACTTAAACTTATGACGGTTTCGAGAAACAGCCGCTATGTTAGGAATTACTGTATTTAAAGTCATTTTATTTATGCATTTAATGCTTTACAAAAATGTTATCTGGAAATTCTCTTTTTATACTGTCTCCCTCCCACCCCTCTTCTATCTTCCATTATAGCTGATTAGGCCTACCTATTGTTGGTTAGATTCATGAACCTGAAATGAATTCAAATCGAATCATAATTGTTCTTGTTTCAGATTATCAACTCTCAACAAACTCATTCAAAATGAAATCCAGTGTCACCGTCATCGTAGCTGTGTTTCTCCTGATCGCGGCATCCACAATCAGGGCCGTTCCAGGAGGAAAGCCCCGACCTGGTCATAACCATGGACCTGGGCACAATCATGGACCAGGACATGATCACGGACCTGGCAGTCACGACCACGGACCCGGCCGGCATGATCACGCGCACGACCACGGACCAGGGCACGATCATTCGAGACCTGGGCCAGGGCATGGTCATGATCATGGTCGTCCGGGTCACCCAACTGATGCCAATGAAGTAGCTACTCTTGAGCCAGGAAGGTGCACCAAAATTATCAGGTAGGCTCATGTGCATGTGCAGTAATGTATGTTCAGTTTAAGAGCAAAATAAAATCATTCAAAACATAAGAAAATAACTTATAATACCAAAATCGTTCCCACGTGTATTTCAATGTATTCATTAAACATAACCATATCCATATTTCGACTGAAAATTAATCATTCAAACCAGTGGCGTAATGAGCCATTTTTTTGGGGGGGACAACAAAAATGGTCGTAAACAGAATGAAGGCAGCCCCCCCCCCCCCCCAAAAAAAACAAAACAAAACAAAACAAAACAAAAAAAAAAAACAGTGAGTCAAATGATGTTAAAAATTACTTGAAGTAGAAATGATAGTCGCAGAAGTAAAAGGAGCAGTAATTGTAGTTTTAAATACAGTAACAGTAAAGTAGGAATAGAAGACGATAACACAGATCTCTATGGTACTGCCTTTTCTCCATTTATTTTTCAACTTCTAATGTTATCCAGTTAGTGGTTGCACTGTGGGACTACATGATCATGATAACTTTGGTTACATATCTGCTAGAGTTGATAGTTATAGATAGCATTGTGATTATTTGAATTACAGTGCTACTGTGACGGCAATGCAATCGTACCAAACGCAGAGAAGGGTAGCAACCAAGACAAGATGTGGATGGCTTCATTTGGCCCATTGCAGGAAGTACAGGTAATACTGACATTATACTCCGAATTATTCTTCCTATTTTTATCGTAAAATATTCTTGGAGGAGTATATTTGATTGGTTTATTGGCTTATTGGTTGAAAAATCATCTAAACAAGTTAGTAGTTGTATAGAATGCAGTATGAATTCAAGATACCATTGATTTCTAAAAAATGTTATTGAAATCACTTGAAATATTAGGAAAATTAATCGATAGATTATCACTATATAAAAGGGAAAAAAATGTCTTTCACTCTCTCGCTCGTTCCCCCACCGCCCCCCCCCCCCCCTCTGTTTCTCTGTCTCTGTCTGTTTCTCTCTTTCTCTCTGTGAAAACCCAAGCCATCTTTCTTCCACTTCTATATTTCTCAATCTCA
Organism: Echinometra lucunter; assembly: GCA_029962745.1. Classification (NCBI taxonomy): domain Eukaryota; kingdom Metazoa; phylum Echinodermata; class Echinoidea; order Camarodonta; family Echinometridae; genus Echinometra; species Echinometra lucunter. The sequence goes on from CM057151.1 coordinate 26,286,320, forward strand.
CCTTCCTGATCATGTGTATCATTACTCTTCAGCCAAAACAACACTCACAATGCTTATTATCTTTCATTAAGACTCATCATGTGATATGATATTTGCGTTTCAATCTCATGTCTTATAGAATGACTCCTCACGTGGCGTACAGACAGGTGACCAAGCTTGTTTACGTCAATGTTCGAAAGTGTTGTATCGGCTTCATGGAAGTGAACGGTGTTTGCGAGCCCCAAGGTGAGACAGACATTTTGTTCATCATCGGACGATGCCTGGCTAATGTTTCAATTGTTTACAATCAATGAATGATTAAGAATTATTCATGTACTTTATACTATGTGCAAAAAAATCAAACCGAGTGATGGGAAATAGCATAGTTATAAAATATCCCTTCATCTTTCAGCCTTGAACCGTTTAAAAGGGGAAAATGTTCCTAACATTCTATTCTATTTCATGTCGTTTAGCAAGATATGGATCCGCGCTTTGCTTTCAAAGCAGGAGGGTAGTCAGGTGATAGACATGATAGAGGGTAGAGCCGAAATTTCTGAATTTTCTTGAACCGCCTTTGGCCAAACTTAAAGCCAATATAACAGCCGTACTTCGCTTGCGCTGCAACCGGATGCATAATGCATATGCAAATGAAGGTGATGTATCATCCAGGTATCATCACTATCACAAAAAATCTGTCGTGCAGTGTAAACCCGCAATGAGAAAATCACAATTTGAATTAACTATCGTGAAATATATAACTCTATAAACTTACTGCGGTTTTTTCTTTCTTTCCTTCTTTTCTGTTTGAAAGGAGGCAGAACCTTACCTCCAACCACCGTCATCACCGCACCACGAGATCCCACCACACCCAGAGACGATAAGATGCCCGACGACGAGATGATGATGGTCGATGATTCCATGCAGAAGTTTGTCTTCTTTATCATTGTCCTCACTGCTATCCTCATCATAGGAGTCGCCATCGGAGGCGTGGTCGTACACCTGTGCGGAGGACGAAAGGAGGTCATGAGAAGGTAAGTTGTATTTACACATTTGTTTGTTCATTGACTAGAATATGAAAATTGATGGGGATGGAGGGACGTCGAACCATTACTGCGAAAAGAATTCCGAACAACTATACCAACTAAAGTTTCAAAGTCTCCATCGAAGAGATTTGGACAGAAAATAATGCCGAACAAGATAGCAGACCAGCCAAACATCAAAAAGTGCACAAATTCAACTCCGTGCATCCATGCTTTTAATCATTAATTTTGTGTGAGTGGATGTCACACACGTGTTTTTTTTGTTTTTTTTTTTTTTTTTACTAGAGATGGCATTTTTTACCCAAAATTTGATCAAATGTAAAAAAAAAAAAAAATTAAAAAATCATGATTTTTTTTTAAAATTTTCTGACAAAGATCCCCATATGGTGAAATTGAACGAAAGCTGACTGCAGAAAATCTTGTTCATTAGAAAACGCACAGGGGTATGACTAATTTATACGTTTCACATTTAAAATATCCTTTGAAAATATTGTTTTATGTGAAGAACAGCTTTCTAATTCTTGTACAACATTCAGGGCTGTCATCATGAAAACATATATATTTTCTCTCTAGAATATCAACGAGAAGATTTAACAGAAAGACGAGAAAAGAAACGACTAAGGATCAGAATGGTAAGTTGGAATTATCGTCATGATAGTCTTTTGTCGGTTACAGTTCGTTATTCCGAAGGTTCGTTATTCCGAAGTTTCGATAGTCCGAAAATGAAATAAGGTTCATTAGTTCGTTAGTTATTTCCAGATTAAATTAACCCTTTTTCATTTCGGACTAACGAACATATAGGTATACGCAATTTGCGTGTTTCAGAATAACGAACCTTCGGAAAAACGAACCTTCGGAATAACGAACATCACCCCTCTTGTCATTATGTGAACGTGAAATGCAGTATCTGCAACTTTAACAACAGTCGCAATGAGGACATAACTTGAAATGATTATTTTTTAGTCTATCCTTTGCCGTGCACCTTTCATAATTATTTTGCTAGAAAATATTCATTTTAGTAGGTGACTTTGAAATGTTTCATTTCTTTGTAAGTGACAAATGCTTGTTGAAATAAGAACAATGTGAAATAAATCAATAAACAAAGCTAAAAAGACACGCAAGCCTTGACAATACTATTTCTTCCATCGACTTTCAGGGAAAGCAAGCACCAAAACACCCAAGGATGATCCACCGCCTCGCTATGAGAGCTTCAACAAACCAGCCACATCTAAAGTTGGAGTGGCCTACCACCATTACCACCACCACCACCACCAAAAAGGACATGCCCTTGACCACCCCCATGGCCACACGCATGATCACGCCCATAAAGGATCCCATCCCACCGCACCGCCATACGATGACGAGTATGCCAATGTCGGTACCGACATGGATGTTCGACCCAAGGCCCCTCTGCCAGGGAATGGCGTCCAGGCAAAGAGCTGCGATAATCAAGCCGGGTATATCGAGATATACGAATCCGAGCCTCCAACGGTCAAGACTGGACGTCACTGAGGACAGTTCAAATTGTTTGACTAATGTAAATAGACTCTCAGAAAGAAACTTTCTGCTCCGAGGAAATGGAATAATGTGTCTAACCATGGACATCTTACGTCAACATATAGTAGTTTTGATGGACCAGTAAATGTGAAGTACATTCGCACAAAATCATACAAAACAATGTACTGAAACTATTGTGAATCCTAAAGAGATATGATTTTACGTTGTATAATGAAATGTGTTATGTTATATTTTGTATGAAATTATACATGTTTATTAGACTCTTATGATATCTTTTCTCCGATAATTCTGAATAAATTACTAGAACTTATTCCAAAATGAAGAGTCCTTGTTATGCCGTTATGGCTAAACCATCTTTCCACGGTAGCATGATCTGAGTGCTGAATGGTATTGAAAAAAAAATATTGTTTTTAACGAATAATTGCCTGACAAAATGGTCGGGAAATTATTAATTGATTGATTGTTAGTTGATTGATTGATTGATTGAATTATTGATAGATTGATTGGCTGATTAATTGAGTGTTATATTGGATTTTTGATTGATTGATTGTTTGTTGGTTGGTTGGTTTATTGATTGCTTGGTTTATTGATTGCTTGCTTGCTTGATTGATTGTTATGATGGTTTATTAAATGATTGATTGATTGGTTGGTTGATTGATTGTTGGTTGGTTGGTTGGTTGGTTGGTTGGTTGACCGATTGATTGATTGATTGATTGATTGATTGATTGATTGATTGATCTACTGACTAGTAGATTAGTTGATTGATTGAATGATTGTTAGGTTGGTTTATTGAATGATTGGTTGAATGGTTGATTGCCTGATTGATTGTTATGTTGGATTATTAATTGGTTGATTGGTTGATTGACTGATTGTAATGTTGGTTTATTGATCGATTGTTAGGTTGTTTTACTAATTGATTAGTTGATTGATCGATTGATTAATTGTTAGGTTAATAGACAGATGAATACATATACAGATAGAATGATTGATTGATTGATACTGAGTGATTGATAGGTTAATTCATTGTTAAAGTGATTAACTCATTGAGTAAGTGAGTGAGAGTTAGTAATCGAATAATAATGTGAATGAATCATTGATTAAGAGAGGATTTGATTAGCCTTAGAATCGAATAAAGCGAGCTCGTTGTGCGAGTGTTGAACGAATAAAAGAATGGATGCATAAAGATCTGATTATCTTATTAGTTGTTTAGCTGGATAAGTCATCGTTTTGTCATTCTATTGATTGATTGATTAACTGGTTGATTAAGTGATGAGTAAATGCGCAATTATTGATTCGTTGATTAGATGGTTAGCTGCATGGTTAAGTGACTGTATTACAAATCTATTGATCAATATTGATTAACATCAATGAATATGTATGATTCGTTGATTAGATGGTTAGCTGCATGGTTAAGTGACTGAATTACAAATCTATTGATCAAGATTGATTAACACCAATGAATATGTTTTACTACTTAATTTTTGGACAACGAACCTGTGCGACTTCCGCTAAATTCCTTCCTACGCAGTCACAATGATTTGTTATAATATATATATATATATATATATATATATATATATATATATATATATATATATTGATAAATAAATCTATTTCTTCTCCGTCAAGCTGTATTGTCATCTGCATTCAGCGTCACTAGATCGACTATCACAACGCATTTGAATTATGTCCAGTACAGTATAGTTAAGAAATTCAATTTCTTGACAATCACTAATGGTACGCCTATAAAACAATGACTCACAAACCTTTCAAGCAATCGACAAACTGAATGCTTAATTGACACTAGGCCAGTAATTTTGTTGTCCTATAAACATAGACGTATAAAAAAGGGGACAAATTTTTATTTTCACACATTGATCAAGAAAGGTAGTGTGGACAGACTACGGGTCTTTTCGACGTCACAAAGTCACTAGCAAAGCTTTCATTTTCCATCGAATAAACCATGCAAGCTGATAAGGAATATAAAGCTAACCTTAAAATTGTACATGCATTTGTACATTGTACATTAAGGTTTCTCTCATGCATCCAATCATTTTTTTTTTAATTACCAGATAAAATCAACGTGAATTTATGAGGAAGTAAGTATACTTACTTTTTTCCCCCTTTCTATTTTTTTTTTTTTGTTTTTGTATGTTTGTTTTGCTATTTTGTTGTCATTACTCTCTCATAAGTAAAGTATTATGTTTTCAGGGTCAGCTAATCACAAGGTCTGTTCCTTTCTTGCTGTCCCTCTCATACTAAATCCAATGTACTTTGTCTTTCTCGTTTCTTATGTATTCTATTTTGTAATATGTATATTTATTGTTGTTTACATGTATTTTATGGATTTTTATGAGCGAAAAAATTGAATTGAATATTATTGATTCACGATTTGAATAAAGCGAGAGCGAGAGTATAGTAATCTAAGAATAAGGGAACTACTATTGAAACAAATGTAAAGCTGGCATAACAACTTTTTCACTCGTTTTATGAACCCAAAATGACGGATTTTTTTTTTTTTTTTTTTTTTTTTTTTTTTGGGGGGGGGTTGCTGAAAGTATTTAATCTTGAACTCTGCACTGGTAAAAAACAAAACGAAACAAAACAAAAAACAAAATCTGTCAGTGCTGGGTAACACGAAGATACATTTGAGAAAACATCCTTCTATGCAAAGATCTTCTTTACAACACCTCTTCCCCCTCCTTTTCACATGACCGTTTTCCGTTTTTCTTTCTTTGAGTAAGAAACTTTTTAATTGAAAAAAAAACGAAAAAAAAAAACACGTAAAAACATCTGTACGAAGAAACAAGTATGTCGATTTCGCCGGTCCGATTGAGGCTTTGATGAGCATAGACTGTTCCAATCTGATCTAGTTAGAGACATTTGTGAATCTTTTAGGTGATCTCTGATATCTCTTCCCTTCTCTACTTACTGAAAAGTTAAAATGAAAAATCATTTTGATCATTTTATTTTTCTTGATCTTTAATTCATTTGTTCACTTATCAATTTGATACAATTACTGAAAGTATTATATGCAAAATTGTGACGAAGACAGAATGTTATATCATACCTCATTTTTCTTGATAATGTTCATAGACAGAAAACTGAAGAAAAAAATTACCGCATATCAAGGTATTAGCGAAGTCATTCTGATAACATCAAAGTTTGAAAAGAATAGACCTGAACGGTAAGTGTTTGTTCAGGGATAAAATAGGAAATGTTACCTATACAGCCTAAGGATGTCCGTTCGAGTTTTTAAGCTACGAAACTGATCCGTGTAACGGATCCTTAAAAACAATATCCACACGATTTGACGTCTTTCCATATCTGGTCAACAGAATCCTTAATCCAGGTCAAGAGACTCCTAAATATTAAGATATTGCTACGTCACAGTTTTATAAAGTGCATCTTGAAATATGAACCTTGAAGAAAGTGCGTATATGAAGGGAAACGACAACCGCTTGATGGATGGATTAATGGCATAATAAAAGTAAGGTCAAGAAAAATTAATCAACGAAACTATTTGTTTTGTCAAACACGATTTCAAATTAGATTATTGACAAAAACTATGAAAGAATAAGTACGTTATTCAGAAAAAAATGAGAGCATTTGCGATTACCTTAAAGGTAGTAGCCCACATTTGCAAGTGGCACACAATCTGCACAAAAGTTTTACTTTAGATTGCTTTGAGCCACAGAAAAACACTCGTAAAGTTTTAGATCCAGTACATTCCCGTTTAGGATTGAGGAGGAAATATTAAACACAAATTTTCTTTTATTTTCCTTGTTTTGTAAAGGCGTCTTCCAAGTTCCTGGGCTGACGCTTTAAGAGTAAAACCATTCACCTTTTCACTTATTCTTTGGAATATTGTTGCAAATTTGATAACATGATAGTTTTACATAAATATCTGTCATTTAAGATTGAAATTGGCTTATATCTCCTCAAATTCTGGAACGTTGTTGTGCAAATGCGGTCTACTACCTTTAAAGAAATCATCCTCAAGCCTGATTCAGTTTGATTGAGAAAAAGATTGTGACTAAACCCAAGGGCGGACTTGCCAAAGGGATTTGGAGGAGTTTGGGGTGTTTTTCCCGCGGGCGGCCGGTCAGTATTTTTGGTTTAAAAGGGCCGGTCTTACGCAAAGATCTCTGAAACTGTATCAGCTTTTCAAAAAGTTGATTTATTTATACGGAGTAACCATTTGTTACGGTATGAGTGTCATATTTAATTTCAAAATGCCCAGTTTTTGGTGTGAGCCTAGTTGAAATTCCGTTACATGAAGTTCGCATGAGTTTCTTTAGTCCCTCATCCAAGAAAGGGATGCCTTTTCCATACTGAAATGTTGATAATATATGGTGGCCCTGAAGTACGCTCGACAACAGGTCATGTGCGCCGTGAATTTCGAGGCCAAGTCGTGATATTCGCGAAGTTGACGACTTTGGACGCGAACTTTGGGACATGGCCGCGAAGTTGACTACTTTGGACGCAAATCTTTGCCACTTAAACGCGAACTTTGCGACTTTTCACGGCAACATGACCTGTCGACGAGCGTACTTCGGGGCCATCATGATATTAACATTACTTAAATTCATGCTGTATCATAGAACAATATTTTCTGTTGGTGGTTTGCAAGCTTTTATCCTCGCCTGAGCTTCAGCAACCGTTATTAGCGCACCCTGCCTTACAGGGAATAAGTGCTGCTAGGTATCATTCACCGAATGGGTCGAGAGAGACAACCCTGACAACTGCAGATGAAATGCTTTGTCGAAAGACAGTGGACAGGAAACTGAACCCCCAGTCTCTTCATTTAAAAAAAATGGGGGGGGGGGGGGGCTCTAAACATTCCTTTGATGTTTTCATGACGCTTTCTGAAAGTATGACTCGAAATAAATGCTCCAGCTAGAGGACGAGGGATGGGTGGGGGCGTTTGTGTGAAGTCTTTCAAAGAACAACTGAGAAAAAGCAGACATGACAATATTAGCATGATTATAGGCAGGGAAATAAGAAATTTTCCCTAGTATCATGATTATGAATACATGTCTTTTCCCTTAATTTGTAGATGACTTGCATCTCAAAATTACTGAGATGAATACATTGCGTCAACAAAGTATAAAAATATCTCAAAGTTTGTCAAAAATCCAGACAATAACTGGTTGTCACGGTGATGCAGTAATCCCACTCAACCAAAACAATGATGAGTTTACACGATCAATATGAATCGATTATTTTGTTGTTATTCTATACTTGATAGCAATAATAAGGCTAAAACAAGGTATAGCATGAAAACAATTCGAGCGGGTGGAAGTTCCGATTCAGGCGTTTTGGTAGCCGTGTCATGTCCGGTTTGGCAGAACACTTTCACTGGCCGGAGTCTGATAGGTTAATGTCAGCCAGAGAAGGGATTAAATAGAGTGCGATCCCGTAGTGGTTTCAGGAGTCGATCAGAAAGCGAACATCAGATCATAGTTTCTGGGTTTGGGTCTTGGAGTATTGAACCTCTCACAACCTCATTCCTGTGGACCTGGCATTTAAAAGCATCTACCTGCATCTTAAACAGCACAGTGATTGTCTTCTTATTCTTTCTAGTCTTCAAATTCTAATAGTCAGAGTCGCATATAGGTAAGACCGAAAAGCAGAAGAGTTTGAAAATATAGTACACACGTCGAGTAGATTAGATCATTCATTTGCGGGTTGTAATACTTGCTCATAATTATTTGTTGGCACTTCTTTTTTTTTTCATAACTGTAGATTCAAATCCATTCGTGTAGCGGGTAAACGTAATAGCTCGGAAATCTACTTTTGCCAGAATAAAGAAGAAGAAAGACGGCAAAAACAACGAAACAAAATGAGTTTATACTTTACTACATTTTGATGAATACGTTACAAGTGGAGAAAATTTCAAGTATGAGATTCTATATACTTTACATCATTATGAAGTAATAGGTCTATGTTCAAGGATGGTATCACTCTATAGTTTTCAATTCATCGTCCCATGATTTGACTTTGATTGTTCATAATAATTGAGGAGGCGGAAGGGTAAAATTTATGTCACCAGTCGTCAGTTTTAGGCTCTAATAAAAGGGCATTGATGGAAAAGGGGTTATCAAGCATTGTTCAAGTAAATAAATTTTACAGTTAGTAAATTTGTTTATCTCTCCCTTTCATCCAGAGCAACTCCTGTAACATCATGAAGCTTTCATCAGTCTTTTTCCTCGTTCTCGCATTCGTAATCCTCGTCGCTTCCACCGATGCTACGGGAAAGAAGGGGAAACACGGTAAACATAAAGGAGGACCAGGAGGAAGATCACGACCTCACCACGACCACCACCACGACCACCGCCACGGTCACGGACATGACCACCATTCGCATGGTCACGGTCACGGGTATGATCACCACCACAGTACAGGATCCCATGGACATCAAAGTGAACATCAGTACGATGTCGGATATCGTCATCGACGTGACATCATCAACGGTACGGAGGAAAACGATGCGATGACCACTCTAGAACCAGGAAGGTGCACTAAGCTTGTCAGGTAAATCGTATAAGGATTCTTATGTACGACATTTATTAATTCATGGTTTAATGCTAGCATAAAGGACGACGTTGAAGATTCTGAAAAGTTTATTCTACGGTGTGAATTGTGAATTCGGTGATTCCGTATACTCCAAATGTTGAATTTGCAGTGTAGAATGTGCGGTGTAATTCACAATTTCTACAGATCATACGCTGTAGATTTCATAGTAAGAATTGATGCAGTAATATTTTTTTTCCAAACCCATTTTATTACAGTGTTACAGTTACATTCGCTCAGTCTTTCCAGAAGTCAAGGAAAGTGCCGAAAATCGTCAGATGTGGATGGCTCCACCTTGCCAAATGCAAAGTCTACAAGTAAGCATTATTTTACGCACACAAACATGACAGAGATATTTTCTATATTTTATATCCACTTAACTCATGTTCCTGGTAAAGATTACTGTTCATGCAGTCATTTAATGCAGAAGCTGGAGTTTTGAATCTCAAGAAAGATTACTTTTTTCAAATGACTATGGAATCACATTCATCCTTTATAAACAGGAAGAATTGACATTGTACTTGAGTTTTACGACCACAATCAGCAACGAGTAAATGAATCATTGCTAAACTAGCATACCTGCGGTTTTATGACCCACTTGAAAAAGTTCACCTCGCTTTTTGTTTTTTAAAAGGATATTTGTATCCAATAGAAAGGCAATAATGAAAAATTGATATTAATGATTGAGTTTTAAATTCAGTGTACTGCATCACCTATTACATTAGCACCATCTCTTGCTTAAAGAAAAAAAATTCTAACAAACAAAATATTTGTGATTTATCGTCATATTTCGACAACCTGTATTACCTAAGTTTGCAAAGATTAATGATAAAATAAACGTCAGAAAAATTTAGTCCCACAGGAACATATGATATAGTCTGCTAATCAAAAATATATCCAAGAGAGTAATTACATTGTAAAGTGTTATGAGCAACATGCTGGAATGGCAAAAAAATCAAACTTTATCTTTCAACCTTTCTCATTAATGAGGCACCAGATTTAGTCGTCAGTGTCATGCATGCCATAAGGATTAGTCCACCCAGTCCTAGTAAGAATTGTATAAATTTGAGGAAATGGGAAGTTAAGAATCATTTGAACTAAGCTGAACAGAAATCTAAAGTTCTAATTCGTTCTCTTATTGATATGTCTCAATTTCAGACTTGAATACGAGACTGCATATCGACAGGCCACTAGAGTCCAGTATGCTATCGTAAGAAAATGTTGTCCAGGATTCATGGAGATTAACGGGCGATGCGAACCAATAGGTGAGTAAAACAATCGATTCTTGATTTTATATTGTTCATGTTTTGTAATTTATAGTCACACTTAATACATCGTTTGACAAAATTTGGTGCATTATCTGCTGGGTGAAATCGGGTGAAATCGACAAATACTTATGGGTCTGTTTCGTGGACTCGGCCATTGTTTGGCTGCCAGCCTTTGCCGTCAAGTAACTTTAAGCAGTCAGATTATCATGACTATATTATGTATCCAATATTGCCACAGAAGATATGAAGATATACTGCTAGAAAAAGTACTCCGATAAGAGCCATTGTGAGTTTCAAATTTTCGATCTTTATATAAGAGCCATTGTGAGTTTCAAATTTTCGATCTTTATATAAGAGCCATTGTGAGTTTCAAATTTTCGATCTTGATTTTAGATGATATCTAAAATAAAGATGGAAAATTTGAAACTCACAATGGCTCTTATCGGAGTACTTTTTCTAGCAGTATATCATGTATATGTTTCTGATGAGATGAATACCTTGGACAGGTTCTTATCCTAATTTCATTGTAATGTTTTGCAATGAATATAGTCTGGGGAATGCTAGAAGTGTTATCATATTAGACGTAATGAATATTAATCAGTCCAGTCGACAAGGAATGAAAGAATATCGCTATTTTGTTGACTCTTACTCTGTGTTATCTACTCTTTTCTTGGATAATGAGATTCTAAGAAACAATTATCATAACCCTTCACTGTACACAGGTGATAGGACAACCCCTCCTCCAACGACACCGCCAACCACTCCAACCCAAACCACGACAGTCATGATGACCACGACCGATGTCCCCGACGACTACAAGATGATGATTGAGGATAAGATTCAGAAAATCGTTTCAGCCGTCATCGTCATCTGTCTAATCCTGTTTACTGGGTGTTGTATTGGAGCCTGCCTGGTATACATCTGCAAATGTTGCCATGGGAAAAAGTGAGTTTATAAAGATATTGAACAGCATGTAGATGTATTCTGGTATGGGATACAGTTTTTTTTCTGTTTATAGGATACTGGTGCGTTTAAACAAATAATGTTTCATTTTGTTTCCTACAGTAGATTTTTTATGATGAAAGTAAAGGTTGTATTCAAGTTTCAAAAGCCTTGCCATTTGACTCCACAGAAAATAGCGTAATCACACTATGATCCTAAAAAGTGCATCTTACTTCATTTCCACCGAATGATGGCGTAGTTTACGATTTGAAAAATAGGTGCCGTGACTGCCGTGCAATTAATAACTACACAATTACGCGTGACATAATATATTTCTTTCGTGTGTTTGTTAAATTCTAAGCAGAGATATCCATTATAAGCTCATCTCATGTAATATCTTTTCATAAGATAATCGTTTTAGATTTGTGAGTCTAGTGTGTGCAAACAGACTTATACATCATAAAAGTCTTGTTTCGACGTGACATGTGATCTAGCGCTAAACTTGTATGAAATAAAAGTAATCATTCTCAGCCGTATTAAGTAAGGCGAGACAGAATACTAGGAAAAATATGATAACAGTTTGGATTGCCTGTGCCATAAACTGAATGAAAAACAACAATGCTCTTTGAACATGTTGAAGATATTCGATATTTTTCAAATCTCAAACGGAAATCCATCTTAAAATCTTTCCGTCATGTCATCTGCTCCAACATTTATTATTGAGTGAATTAGCATTATCGGGAATTTTAGATTGGAAATGAATAGCACTTTGGTCATGTCATGTTGGTAAGATGATAAAACCGTTCATAATACCATTCATAAAATATTTTTTCAATTTGTACACAAGACATATGTCGGTCTTCGGACCGTTTGTCCATGTTTTTGATAGTTTTAACTGAATAATAAAGTCAAGATTCCCATTTCAAATAAAAGTTTCAATGATTCTTTTGGTCAAATGACTGGTAAGCTAATTTTGCAGTTTGATAATCTTGATCAACCTGTTGTTGCTTATCAATTTTCCTTTCTCATTTTTGTCTGCTTTACAGAGGGAGCTATGTGTAGTCATCTTCTAGAAGCGGGCTAGCCCCCTCTCACCGCTTCATGATCCTGTTTTCAAGGCACACATCCAGTTACATGATCTCTGTGAACGTTCACTGCTGATGAGCTCTTTCAACATTTATTTCTTCCAACATAAATAAGAAGACATCCGAAATAAAAACCTTTTCCGTGGTACAAACATTTAAACAAATAACTACATGTTTGAATATTTTTGTGGTTAATCGATACCCCGTTTGCACAAATATATCAGCTCCCTAATCGTACTTTATTCTTAACTTGAGGTACACACTTTCCCCCATCCACCGAACTACGTATCACTTTCCCCAAGTATTAAAGTGCATCACTTTGCATAATTTCTGAAATAGCAATCAGGCAGGTCTTGATTGCAATGTATATAGTGTATATAAATTGGTTAAAATTGAGGTGCGTTAGCTGACACGTATTATTTTAATTTTTGTTGAATATTGTATCCTCAAAATGGTAAACCAAAATAATGATGCCAAATCATGTTTATAATGATCACTAATTATATAACAGTGAGGCCACATCTTGTGTATCCCTTCTTTGTTTGTTTGTTTGTTTGTTTGTTTTTTGCAGTAACTGAATTAATATTTTGAGTCATCGAATTTATGAAAATGTTATTTTTGGTTTCCATTCAATGTAAACTACAAAGATTTTTAAAAAACATTTATATACAATAAAGTGCAAATATTTTTCAGTGAAAACAACGTGTATCGTTTAATCAGTGATGTGTACAACATAAAAGCGATTATTCGAACAGTAGATGATTATGAGCATTGGCGTACTGATGGGGCGGGGGGGGGGGGCTTGGGGCAGTTTGACCCCAAACAAAATTCAAACGTGGTTTATTCCTCATTCGATACCAGTGATTTCCAAATGTTGCTGAAATGACATGATTTTCCTAGTCTTTTTCGTCACTTTTTTTCTGTAACTCCCCCCTCCCTCCCAAAAAGTTTTTCCTCATTACGCCACGATCATGAGAAGGGTAAGCTTGTATAGCTGATGAGTGATGAAGGCTGATTCCCCAAACCGTAGTTTTCATCTTAAAATAAACTTTTTGACTGCGAACCGCGGAAGGATATCAGGGTGAGTAAACGAACATGAACCGCATTTCACATTGAGACACAGGAAGATCACTCCCAGAACACACAGCTCACAAAATGTCGGATGAGGGTCAGAAGGGCATAAACTCTATCTAAAAGTATATGATTTAACGCCCTTCATGCTCTTAGCAGACGATACATGACTAAACATTGTGCTTTTAAACGTTATCCTCGCCATGGCCTCCATGCTATTTCTAACTTAACATTCAAAAGTTTTTGACTTTTGAGAAATGTCAGACAATATTGTATTTTGATGGAAAAAAAGGTAATTGTGTAGATAGTTATCAGATTTTTTTTCTTTCTATTTCTGGGATGTAAAGATTTATTTCTGCTTCAGTGTTCAAATATAGTCCATTTGTTCTCAGTTGAAGCAACTAAGGCAGGTGCATCTCTGAAAGATCTTGGCTGAAAATTTTTGACGAAGCAACGAAAGAAGTAAATGATTCCATAAAATAATATGTAAATGAAGAAGGAAAATGTTATGTACTCAAGTTTCTTTTTATGTGCTTACAAGTGCAAAGAAAGATATCCCAAATATATCATTTGCCAACAACACTAATAAATTGTGCACCGGAACTTTTAATTTTGATTTAATTCTTTCGATTTTGCTGAATATGTCTTCAAGCAATTTTCACGAAATAAATTTGCTTTTCTCCAAGATTTTCTTTTTTATTTTGTTGAACAGGACTGATACATGGGTTGTAATAATAACACAGCAAAATTCTGTTAGTAAAAGATATTTACATGGCAATTTGATTAGAACTATGAAAGCTTCTCTTTGTCTGCGGAATCATCTTTGTTTATAAGTTCACGTTGATGATTACCCTGTTTAGAGATTAAATCTGGATAATCAAGCTTCTCGTCAGCCGGTAAGGGGATTTGTATTGACATGATGGAGATGAACTTGGGGGAGGGGAAACTTTTTCATGACTGTATGACTGATTGCTCTGATAAAGGGGCTGATACTTATTGCAATAAACAGTGACATCTGAAACTAAATTTTCAAGTTTGGAATACAACAGAACATCCTATTACATCCATTATTACCACACAAGTGTGGCATCTGAAACTAAGACTGGAATACAACAAAATACGTTGTTTATCACTACACTCTCTTCAGTAACAAATTATCATAACGACAAAGAGAATTGTTTGAAACTGCAGTCGATGAACTAGGTGCACATATTTTTAATTAATGCTACAGATTTTCTCCAGACGGAATACAATTTGAATCAACCTTTTCTCAGGAGTCAAGTCATAATGAATCCTCTAATCGGGGAAATGTGACTGCTCTAATCATCAGCGCAGGGAAATGTAGAGATTTAGGAATTGTCTAATGAAACAAAGAATGCTAAGAAAATGTCACACTCACTGATTGGTTTCAGCGGTGACGAGCTATACATTCGTCATATCAGGGATCGTGGTACAGACGGATCCGCGACGGCTATCAACCGGGGAAAGAAGAAAAAAAAAACTTTGAAAATATGTTTAAGGCTAAAATTTTCACGTTTCGAGTAAAAACAGAAACAAAGCAAAAACAAAGCAAAAACAAAACAAGATAAAAAGCCCCTCCCCCCCCCCCGGTTCAGGGATGGCCGACAGAATACCGCAAATTATGTTCCTCAGGGGTAATGGGTGAATCTAAAATGTTATCGTACTCCTACGCCCCTTCTGATGAAAACCTCATATTGGGTAGCTCGAGATTCGCGAATTCACAGTTCCAGGATAAAGAGGAAATATTTTTTGCATCTATATCCCTTCCACTGAAAGACATTTTTTAAAGTAAGAGTGAACTATATGGAGAATTCCAAAATCGTGTCCAGTCCATGTTGGGGGGAAAATGCCCTTGCTTCCTCCTTTCCGACAATCTTGGATTTCCCCCTGTATAGCTTTTCTAAACGGTTTTCTCGCATAATATTTAGAATTTACTCTCCTCTACTTTATATTCTGATGATTTTCGTATTGCCTTTACATGCACAACCCTTTTCGAAATTGAGCAAAGCTTGCTGGCATCCTATACACACAGTTTTCATACACTGATGGGAATCAATTGAAGCTTTGAGTCATCATCGGGTTTTAGTCGGCAACAGGTCATTCGCTGCTCGACATCATTTTGATTCGGATTCTGCGTCCATGATCTCCAGCAATAACTTCAATTTTTCAAGTTTTTACCCTACGTTGTACTCGGATTGTACTCAGGAATCTGGGCTGAAGAGGGAAGCGTTTCAACATTTAATGCTTCCTTTAGCATGTTAAGTCATATCAGTTTGTCTCCTCCTTTAGGGGAAAGACAACGGTATACCTTGCATTTGACAATCATCATCCCTCTCTGTACCTCCATGTATTGCTGCACTTGCTTGTTTGTGTCGGATGTCAAGCTTGAACTCTAATGCCTGTCGGCGTTCTTAACAAGTTTGTTGGCAAACTTGGCAGTCGTCATCGACACATGATCGAGACAAACCTCGCAAACAATCGCATTTCGGGTATAGGAGATCTGTGTTGCATCAAACAGGGCTGTTTAAATGAGAAGAAAAAGGAATATTGAACTGCCAAGAAAGTCAGGTTGCTACACGATCTATGAAGAGAAGAAATAACATTTATTGAATCGGTGAACACAGGGATACATGACTTTGAAGAACTGCATGTATTAAGAAGGCGATATTGGATATTACTCATGTAGGTGCCTACAAACCCCAGACAAACAGAGTAAGTAACCAATCTTGAGGTACAATAAAGTTCTCTTTCCGTTTTCCAAGCAGGTCCCTGGCCGGTCTACAAGGTCATTCCGCTTTCTCAAGGTGAACTCTTCATATTTCGGACTGTTTGCTTCTTTATAAATTTTACGTTTCGCGTTCTTATGTTTCGTTCTCTAGGCCAAGCCCAACAGTTATCCAAAGGAAGCATCGTCTGATCGCAGATATTTGGAATGACTTTCCTTTGTGCCGTGCCAAATTATTTTAAACGTTATATCGAAATTAAGGATATTTTTCTTTTCCTTTTCTCTTATATCCCTTGCCTCACATCAAGCTTAAACCTTGGTATGCTTTCGGCATCACTACGCTCTCTTCTGTATTTTTAAAGATACAGTTTCTCCTATATTTCTATTTTTACTTTCATTCTCACAGTTTCCCTATGCCATTACTTCCCTGTCTTTTTTTTTGGGGGGGGGGGGTCTGTTTTTCCTCTTGGAATATGAACGTTCTACCTTGTCTACTGGCATATGCTCATGGTAATCTTCTCCTGACATTGTTTAATATCCGTATGAATCTCGCTTCAATACCCATGATACCTTTGAGGAAAATTCGGCGCCATCCTGTCGGGTAACGAATCTTCTCATCATTATCATGTTCTCAATAACAACAGGGAAGGAAAATCATACTTCTGATCATTTAGCTTTAAAGTGATATTCGTGACATGCTACACGTATCAAATGTTCTTTGTATCGTGGGGCACTTCCCGATCATTAAACCATTTACTCCATCGTAAAATCCATGTCTTAGCATGGTCTTGGCAGGTGGAAGTAACAATTTCATCGTACGTGAGGTAGCGTATACGTGTCTGCAGGTCTCATGTAAAAGAGTTGTATAGATGCAGACGAAATACACTTTTAACCCATTCATGACAGGAATTATTTAAAGCCTAATTTGATCAGCTTTTATTCTTCAAATTGGCAACACCAACAGTTTTATTTTATTGCTACATTTTATTTATAAAACATCATGTATCAGAAATGAATATAAATTGACAGAAATTATGATGATAAGACAAAAAGTTGCCAATTTGCAGGGGAAGACGGTGATTTTAAACTTTCTATCACATTGCGAATTTAAGGACGTTAATGCTTATTTTCCTTTAAAAATTTTTCAGCATCAAACAATGAATATTGATGCAACCAAAATTTTGCTCTTTCTGCTCAAGTATTTGGTATGATTTTTAGAGCTTTGCATCAAAAGTTATTGGGCCAAACCACAAAATGTGGACCTCTGTCACGAATGGGTTAAAGGAGGTTACTCAAAATTTAGAGTAAGAGAAATGTTCTTAGAGGAAGTGCATGATTTTCGAGATTCATATAGAATTGTCGAAGATAGTCTACTTCTCCAATGATATTTTTTGCATCATTTATAAAAGTTATCGCAGAATAGCGACTGTAAAATTTCCTGAGCTGAGGTGTTATTGTTAGGTATGTTGCAGGTCCATGCCAAATGTAGCGATGTTTGTACTTAGTTTATAGTCGCTTTTCTCACTGTATGCAGTCACTGTATAAAGTGCGTTATGTAAAAATTAGATATAAAGCTTAGGATAACATTATTACCACAGCATAATACGGAAAAGAATGTGCTCAGTGCTCATTAGACCACACGGCCAACTGCAAGTCAAGAGCAATTTCGATTTTTTTCGACAATACTGCATCTGGCAACACTCCTAGACGATTGCCAGTATCAAAAGGACAATAAACACGTACAAACCAAAGAGGCAAATGTTAAAGAACATGAAGGCTTTTGGCAGGTAGCAATGTAAACTGTGGGAAATGATCAATCAGAAAGAAAGAATGTCGAATGTAATAAACTGCTCTTATAAGTCATTACAATCGCGCGTTACTGATAAACAAATGGCTGTAGGTTAAAATGTTAAAAGCTAGAGTCGATTGCCATATAGAGATTCATATTATTTTTCTTTGATATCATTTCTGGCATCGTCCAGTTATTATATCATAAAAGACAGATAAGATGGAATTAAAGCTATATGGAAGATTCTTGTTTTGCTTCATAATGAACGAGTTTCCCCAGTGTCCAACCCACGGTATATTACTGGTTCTAATTTAGTATTTAGGTCAACCTAATCAAAGCTTAATCCTGGGAGTTATTATTTACTCTGACTTAAAATACGTTACAGCTGTTGATCATGTTCATCTTCCCTTCATTAAAGTTTACTTCAGTTTACTTAGATTTTTTTCTACTAGATTTTCTCGTGGATTAATGAATGGATTACTTTCCTGTTGCCCCTCGCCTCTATTTTTGGGATTCGTCAAGCCAAAGGCGTTCATCTACATTTCTTTAAATTACATTCTGCTAATGTTTATTGATGAAAGCCAAAACAACCGAACAAATCAAAGTGAGTATTGCTCTACGAATGTTGAGTTAATTTTAGATGGAGACATGTGCCGAATGAACAAATGAACATATACCATTTACCGGTGGAAATTGGCACTACCGACTTCCATTTATCCCTTTATCAGAATTATCTATTACTCAAGAACAAAAGAAAAACAATCATCGATGAAAAAAGCACACGGTATTAATGTAACAGTTTTTCCACATTTCCTAACGTCTAATAAAATTGCAAATTGTTCGTCGGTTTTTCTTTCAAGCTGGACACTTCTGACTTATCCTTTTTTCTTCTTCTTCTTTTTTTTTTTTTGTGTGTGCATTAGTCACTTCACATACGAGGAAACAAGTGAGGCTAAATCTATATTTGAAACAGATCATGTTGTGGAGTGCTTGCATGCTTGGTGGCATCCTAGTTCTAGGTTCTCTCCGTCAAGACCAAAATTAGCCAGGACGATATCAGTTCAGGAAACAAGACAACCTGAGCACTAATTGATACGATCTGTCGATAGCTCAAAATAAAATTAAAGGCATTTGCATCGGAGGAGCAAGATTACTTGTTTGTAAGTGGCGTAACCAGGTGTACCTACAACTGTTGTCATGTTGTATCAGATTTTTCCCAGTAGTTTCTTTAAGAGCAGTATCTTATTCATGATTCATGTTGTTTTTTTAACAGTTACTATGTAGCGATATTCAATTTTGTGAAGCAATGTGGTCATGTCAATCAACGTTGCCACAACTAGAAAAATATATTACTCCTTTGTCATTCGATGTCGTTCGATATAAGCATGCCCTAGACAATGCAAACCACATACGAAAAAAAACCAACTTTTTTTATACCGTTGTCATGGGAGCAAGGAAACACGCTACGGAAAAGAATAGTTTTGTGGACCACAGCTGTGGGTGCGTTATAAATAATAGTGAAGAAACTGTTTTAAAACCATTTCATTCATTTAGGAATGTTATGGATTTATTTCATTAAATCGTTGTTTTCTTTGTGTTTCTATTTTCCATTCCCTCTATAAAGTCGAATGCTCCATACATAGAGAAATACAGTGTGTATAAAAAGTACCCAACTTTGGAAGGTAATTCTTATTGCAAAAACTCACAATGGCTATGCACTTGAAAGCCATTGCATAGTCTGATAGTGAGGAATAACCTGTTTGTTGTTTAATGATACAATATGCATAATTTTCTGTAGCGGATGACTGATCACCGGACTTTAAAAAAAAACGTGAAAACATGCTGGTGCCAAGTTTGGGCTGATGCAACGAATGTGGTCAAGCTATACGTGCATGATTGTGTACTCCTAGTCTAAGATCCTATTAAAAGTTGCATTCGGTCTTATGTTTCGATGGTTTATTGTTTGGATGATTCACCTTATCTGAGCTTTCAGGGACCTTGCTTTACTTTCACAGCATATTCTTTGTTCCATTTTACAGTTTCACAGCTTCTAAAAAATTGCTGTTTCTTAGTTGCACCATTTCACTTGTGCAAAGTGCATCCTGAAATAGCAAAATGACTCAAAGGGTTGGAAATCTAAAAAAAAAGTTAAGGTCATCTTGGTAATACAGGGAAGGACGTGGATTGATCATTACCATTGTAACAGATATCAGAAATTCCATGAAAAGACTGCATCACAAATAACCATTGTCTATTTTGAATGACTCAGTAAACATACCTTCCTTTTAAAAAAGGGTGCTGATGAATTACATGTAATTGGAAGTATTTTCTGCATGGAATAACTGCCAGTGATCCGTCATTCACCCCACCATTATCTGATTATAAGGGGTCCCCCTAATGCCCAATTGACCAACGCCCGAGGATGCTGCCTACGTGTAGGTACAAGATACAGTACATCTACAAGGGGCATAGGGGCAGGTATCCCCATTGAACCCCCTTCCCCTCCAAAGGGGGAGGGAGGGAGGGAGGAATGTGGGTCAAGCTTTAAACGTGCATGTGTACAAGTCCCATTAACATGCAGAATGGTAATAGTCGGAGGGGGGGGGGGGGCAAAGGCATCATCAAAAGAAGAGGACTGAAGACCCGTTCCCATCTCCAGCATGCACCCCTTTTACTGAAGGCCTTGTTTCCTTGCATTGGATTCATCTATTTATGACTCCTCCCTCCACCCTTACAACAGGCTATTCCCATGCTACGCTTTCGAATGCAGGTATAAACCTTCCGAATAGAACGGTCAATGGCCGTATGCTAAGAAATAAGAGAAGTCGAGCACACTTGGTGTAGCCGTTTTCCGAGCCCGTTAATTTACTTTATGTACAACAAATTCTGAACATGACTGGCATCATCAGAGGATGTATTTGCTTGACTGATCAATTTTGACAACTTGATATTGTGTCTTTGTCCCATAATTCTTTGTATTACACCTTTAAAAGAGCATTTTCCATGTGATTTGATTGTTAAACCGATTCTAGATGACTAGAAACCCAGAGAGTGTAACAAACAAACAAACTCAAGATGTCTAGTAGGCGATAAGGACCCTATACCTCAAGACTCTATCAAGGAAATATCTCCAAAAGTTCATACACCGGGCAGGTGATAGCTAGCCAGAATCATGATTGATACAAAAGACTATTGTATTCTTCAAGCAAAGGCTATAGGTTTGTGAACAATCATTTAGTCATGGAAAAGAAAAGAGAATTCTTGCCTGTTTTGCGGCGAAACAACTGGGTGAAACTTGACAAGACAATGAAGAACGGTGTGGTGGCCACTTGCCAATTCAGAGCCGAACTCTTGGGATGGGGTTGGGGGAACTCCCTTTGGGTTAGTCACAATGGAGGGTGTAGGTATGTAGTCAGAAATATTGTGTGGAAGATAGACATGACAGAGGGTTTGTTGGTCGAGTATATAACAGTCGATATATCATATTTTTGATAGCTAGTTTTCATTGAGAATTAGGTAATACACGGTTGTGTAGGTGTGACACAGTAGCAGGGGAGACGTCAGAGTATCTTGAGAGGGGGCAAGATGACAAATAGGTGAGTTTGTTTACGTTTTAAATGAAAAAAATAGGGGTATTATATAGTTGCATGACCCAGCCCTCTCTTCCCCATACTCTTCTTTCTTCTAGCTTCTTCCTCTTTTTTTTTTTTTTGTTTTTTTTTTGTTGTTGATCACTTGAAAAATCATATGGGGCGGTCAACCTCATCTTATTCATCCCTGTACTATTCTCACACATTAATTTTGTCACAATTCATGCACGATTTTAAAATTTACATTGATATGATTAACTAGTTATATCTTTTAAATTTCCCCAATTAGACCAAGAATATTTTTTGTCATACTGACTAAAGTCACCCCCTTCCTGCCAAAAAAGGGGAAAGAGAAAGGGGGAAAAGGGAAAGAAAAAAGAAAGAAAGAAAGAAAGAAAGAAAGAAAGAAGAAGAAGAAGAAGAAGAAGAAGAAGAAGAAGAAGAAGAAGAAGAAGAAGAAGAAGAAGAAGATAAACCAATTGGATCCGTAACCAACCAATGTGGAGAGCCTCTCGACAGAATTCTTAAATGCTTTTAGGTTATCCCCAGGCATTGGCTGGTGCTAAACCTTTATACTGTGGTTCTGTTATCTTTGTGATGTTCTTGATATTCATGTCTTTGTATCTTGCCTGGAAATAAAATAAACAAATAAATGAATAAAGCGTACTAGTATATATCATATCTGTGTAGCACATTGCAATGTAGCATAGTGCTGATTCATAGCCACATCTATCCTCTCCCGACTGTTTTAGCCATTCTTATCCCCAGAACACGAAAAAAAAATGCAAAAGGCACCATGCCAAGATGACAAGGATGAATTACTCAAGTCAACCTATAGTAATTCTTACCTTTGTAGAAACAATGCTACGGAAATATGGAGCCTATCATATTCCCCATGAGTAGTCCATACCTGGATATTGTTGTCACAATTGTAACTGAAACCTCCAATTTCACAAAAGTGTATCATAGCTCCAATATCACACGAAGCACATTAAAGGTCTAATATCTACTTTAAATGCTTGATAATACCAAAATAATAGTTTCAAACACACATCCTGATAACATTTTTACATGAATGTTTTGTAAAGGGAGTATCAAAGAGTTTAAAAAGCAAGTATTGCTGCGTAATAATTGTGCCCATTTTAAAACCTAAATAAATTTATGCCTTTGTCAGATGGGCCTTCTGAATACAGTAGGGGTATCATAGTCTAGTGGTTTGAATAACTAATTGGGGAAACTAAAGGTCGTTGGTTCGAGACCCAACATGGCATGGAATTCCTCAGGAAAGGCAACAATCTACTAATGCCATTCTCGACCCATGGGGTAAAATGTTCTAAGCACTACGGAATCAGGGAATGCTCTTCCACCTCCCCCGTGTAATCATGGTCATGATATCCAACGGACCTTGGAAGCGCATGTTAGAGCATATACATTGGACACTGCTTTTTATACCTGTACTAGCTGGAATATAATTATCTTCATTATCTGGCGGCTGTGTTGGATTGAACGCTATTTGTACCCTCGATAGGACGGTTAGGATCAATGGTCTGTTTCCATTTCAAACAATGCGAGCTGGATCATGTGCATTGGAAGCATACGCAAGTGCAGTAAAATACAGTTTTGAAGAATGGCAATTTTTTAACAAACTAGTTTATTGTCGTCATAACATGGTTTGCTAAATTTATCGAAGGCATGTTTTTTTTTTTTCAGTGAACACTTGTACCAAAATGTCTTCCTAATGTAGCTGGTCTTTATGAGAGCCGAATGCATACATCGAGGGATATGTACCCATAAACTAATTACCGCTTTATTCTGATGATGAAAATAGGGCTACTACATTATAATGATTCCATGTGTGCTCCTTCCTCGACTCAGTTATTCTAATCTCATATAATACCACAAATAACCTAGATTCCTCTGCAAGTCGACATGATCCGGGAATTTCTTCTCTAAATATAGCACATCCGGGGGTACACGGTCAGCGGCACAGCGTCATAGGGCCAGGTGGTGGGGCAACGATTTTTAAGAGGGGCGGATGATAGGAAAAGCAACCATTTCTTGACCACGATACAACGCAGATTACACTAGGCAGATTACAGTGCGGCATATTTTATTATCATTTTAATAGAATTATCCCAAACAGTCAGTCAGTTATGTTCAATCGCATTTACTCACTCTGCTTAACAACATGGGTCTTTTAAAAAATGATAGGCATTTATGGATAAATGAATCCAATTTTGGACAAGTAAAAGGATTTTGTAACGTACTCCCACTTTTTTTTTTCGATCTGTTTAACCGTCTTAACGACATGGCCCTTAAAAATATAATGATAGGCCTACATGCATGGACAATCAAATTTACCTTTAAAGTAGTGATTTAGATGTGTAACATTTTTGTATACCTTTTTTTTTTAATTATAAGTGTTTTTCGTCAAGGGCTTGACTTCTCTTTTCCTGGTCACCTTACCTAGATACATCCATGCATCCGAGCGTCATTGCATTCCAGATGAGGAAATTAATTTTAGGGCATCTTTAGGGGAACTGGTTATCCAATAATCGATTTCTTTTTTGTGGCATATTCAAGGTTTATGGAACTAATCTTGTAGGCAGTAAAAACTTGAAAGAGCTAAAACTCGGTTTAATAAAGTTCAACAGAAGGTCAATACAAATTTGTGAACTTGGAGACGAAATTTGATAACGCTAAAAGAATACAAAGAGAAAAGTTGTTTTGCAAAAATAAAATACCTGTTAGCGTCATATAATACATCCTCCTCCTTTATATATTCCCCAATCCATTCGAGACAGAGAGATCCTGATCAAAGTTGGGGCTGACACATAGGAGCCAATTGATTTTCATTAAAAAAAGAAGTTCTCGAGTGAGTCTGTAACCATGGGTAACGCCATCTTGCATCGACCCCAAAGAATAAAAAGATTATCATTGGTGGTTATTATGCAGGTTCCGGATCTCAACGATTTCGAGATATATAGCAGCAATACTATGACAAGTAGGTCGTTTTTGTGACTCATAAATTATGTGATCAAGGATTCCAAACTTTGAACCCCCAAACGCATGCGCTATATTGTTACTCATAATAATGATAACAGTCTAGTCTGGGGCATTCAACAGTGTAGCATCGGAAAGAGATGACCACAGCAGATATATTATTTTGAATTCTGCCATGGTGAATAGTAACTGCTGAAAAAGGTGCGTTATGTCACGTTATTTACACTACTACAGGGGCGTCGAATCCCCCCCCCCCATTTTATAGATCAAGGCATTTGCCAATATAGCTCCCGCCCCCAGTCGATAGCTTGATGACCCTCTGTAGTCTCTACATTGTGGAAGTCGTTTTATTTTCTTAATTTACTTTTGCATTGACAGAACACAATATCGCTGTAGGAAGTCAGCACACCCATTAGCTCTGAAACTCAAAATTTATACAAACTCCTTCAAACTCCGTTAATGTTTTGCGGAACACGTATGAGATTGAGTAAATTGCAATGTTTTACGATGATGCAATATTGGATTTAATGTGATTAAATAACCTAGAAAAGAGGTAATAACATCGGGGTTATTTTTGCAGTGGAACGTAATCAAAGGGAATGGTGACGTTTTCATCCCCTGAAATTATCTTAATACCTTAATGGACCTAATGTCTAAATCATCAATGCCAGGTTTGGTGATTAATTTTTTTTTCTTATAATTTTGGGCTGCATGTCCTACTATAAATAGGTATACTACACAAGATTAGCATTTTAATGTTTAGAAAAGGCATGATTGCTTGTCACATTGTTGAATGCACATTTGGTTCTCAGAAATGTCACTTTCAAAAAGGCAAATTTTCTTTTTTAACTTCCTTAATTTCCTTTAATGTCATTTCACACCATTTGCACTATCTTTAATCGAATGCGCATGCATGTTCTGCAGTTCTGTATCCAATTATAGTTTCTGCATCTCTTGATACATTCATATCACTCATCAGCATGTTCAGGTCTATTCCAATTCCCGAGGGTACAAAGATGATACTGATAACAACATGAATCTGAAACTTCTCTAAATTTAGAAAGGTGAATCACGAATTCCCAACTTATCTCTCTCTCTCTCTCTCTCTCTCTCTCTCTTTCTCTTCCATGCCCTATTCTTCACCTCCCCCTTCTCTTTGAATCTTCACCCCTCTGTGCACGAATAACACATTTTCGTCCTCCCTGCCCCCTTCTCTGCGCCCTTCTGACCCTTCCAGTCTCCTTGCTTTAAGTTGTACCCCCTCTGATCTGCCATGACACTTTCACATCCTTCCCCCTTTCTCCAGTCTTATGCCTCTTCGTCAATGCTCTCCATGTAACACTTGTATATCCTCCATCCCCTCTCCATCCCCTTATTAGGCCATATGAAAAGCATAGTTTTCACCAAGTTACTTTATTTCATTTAAATTATTCAAATAGCAGGATGATGGAATACACCTGTGTATTAGAATGTATTGATTATTGAATAATAATTTGGCAATAGGAGTGTACAATCAAATGTTTTCATAGCTAGCAAATGCTAGATTTTTATTGCCATGATTGTCAGACTCTGAAAGCTGCTTAAAGTCACTATCAGACTAATGATGAGTAAACAATAATTGCTTCATTCGATGACATACATTCACTTGTTTTGACATTTTGAGGAGTTATTAGGGATGTGTTAACAGATGGAAGCATGGTTAACTGGAAACGCGGTTTCTATTTCTTGGCTCTGTTAGCTCACGATTTAGGATTTATCCAAAAGGTTGGATCATGAGATAATCCCGGAGATTGGGAGTAATCGAGGTCATCTTCCATGGCAACGGAAAATAGAAGAGTATTATCCTTAGAACACGAGATTTGCTCAGTACACTTTAATGGTTGGTAAACGTGGCCTATGCAGATAGCCGCACATCATTCATTCTACACAAAAGACAAAACTCTTTTCTTTTAGGCGATAATTTAGATTAATTCTCACGAATAATACTGTGAAATGTTTATTGACAGGTTTCTAAGGCAGTCAGATATCTTTATTGATATGATATTTTCTGATTTTGAGGCATATCTTTATGGTACACTTCGTTGGAGAGTAATATAATCGTTTTCTCGATCATGTCGATTGCATCATAGAGGTGCCGTGGTCGAGTAGTTTTAAGGCGCTTGACTGGAGAGGCGAGAGTCGAGGGTTCGATCCCCGGCGCAGCATGCACTTATGACCCTGAGGAAGGCATTTAAAAAAAATCTACATCGTATCGTATATTAAATAAATGGACATCTATAGGCATCTGAATACCAACGTGTGCCAGTGTTAAACAAAATCACATTGCAATTACCTTCCATTCAACATATTAATTAACATTTTGCCCTGCGTATCCAAAATATTGGAACGGGTTGTCCAAAGGCAAGTACTGGAGTATCTACATAAGAACAATATTCTGTCATCCGCCCAATCTGGTTTCAGGCCACGCCACTCAACCACTACTACTCTCTTAAAAGTAACGGATGACTGGCTTCATGCAATTGATAAGAAAGAATATACGGGGGCTGTATTTGTCGATTTAAGGAAAACCTTCGACACGGTGAATTGTGATATTCTTATTAAGAAGTTGAATGGCATGCATTGCATGGGGATTTCTGGCACTCCATGTTGATGGTTTAAAAGCTACATAGCAGATAGAGTTTGTTGGACACTTATCAATTCAGGGGAGCGTTTCATGAAAGGACTTGTCGGATGTTTTATCCGACAAAGTCTGTTTTATCCGACAGTTGCCATAGTAATGATGCTTCTCAGCCAATCAAAATGAAGGAAAGATGTCAGATCTGACAACTTGTCAGACAACAAATGTTGATGAAACGCTCCCCAGAACTCTCTTCCGAATCAGCTATTGGATGTGGAGTACCTCAAGGTTCCATACTAGGGCCACTGCTCTTCATCATTTATATAAATGATTAGTAAATTGTATCAGAACCTGTCATGTTCAGTTGTATGCTGACGATACTGTGCTATATTTTTCACATCCCTCTGAACATGAAATCGAACTAGCTTTGAACTCTCAGAAAATATGTATTACTGGATGTGCCAAAACAAATTAGGTTACTATATGAAATATTCCATTCTATTCTATCTCTTATTGAATAACGTATCATCTAAGAGACTCCATTCCACTGAGCAGAAACAGATCAATTTGTAAATGAGCAGACCACATTTCTTGTAGCTTTTACTCTAAATAGCACGATTTGAACGATTTTATAGTATTTCATATTCATGTATATTATGTGGTGGTCCTTCTACTTATTTTACGTAATGTAGGCCTAAGTACTATGCAGCACACTTTTTTCTTCTTCTTCTTCGTCTTCTTCTTCTTCTTCTTCTTCTCTTCTATTTCTTCTTCTTCTTCTTCTTCTTCTTCTTCCTTTCTACTTCTTCTTTCTTCGTTATTTCTTGCAGCCTGCTCTCCCTCTCCATACTCTTTACCTCTCTCTCTCCCGCTTGCATGGCTTGGTTTGTGTTTCTTTTGCTCCTTCGGTCTGTGTAGGTTGTGGCGCCCCGTTTGAGCATTTATTTTCTACATGTATGTACTTTGTTTAGTGTGGTGATGTAACAGGGTGAGGTGTGTGTTTGTGCGTGCAAGTGCATAATGTGGTGTCATGTGTGGGTGTGTTGAGGGGGTGTTGAGGTGTGTTGTCAAGTGCTGATCATGTTGATGTTAGGGTGTTTTCTGGGGCATTGGGCAAGTCGTAAGTGCCAAACGGTGCGCCATAGACTGCACGGGCCCTCCAGTCTGTGAGGGGTAGGGGATTCGGGGAGCCATTAGAGGAAAAACCTCTCTCCTCTCTCTCTCTCTCTCATCTCCTTTCTCTACTTTTCCCCCTTTTTCTTCCTTATTTCTTTCGACATCTTGACTCGTTTCTGTCTCTGGTTTTCTTCTCCCCTCTCCCTACTCCATACTTCCCTTTCTTTCCCTACTTTCCTTTCTTTCTCTACTTCTGCAAGCTGCATTGAAATAGGTCTATATGTAATTTTTTTGAATAATGTAATTTCTGATGTAATTTCTTTGAATACGTAAATTTTGCTTATTTTTTATTTCATGTGAGGTTTGTAGTTTTTACTTTTACTTGTATAATGATAAGCTTATGATGTATTTTTATGCAATTTTATGCATCCAATTTGTCAAAACAATTTTCTCATTTTTAATAATGGCGACAATAAATACTTATCAACTAGCAACTATCAACTAAGTGTCAACTGTATGCTCATCGGAAACAACTACTTGATATCCAAGCAGTATGTCCTCCAAGTTTCACTGAATAACATTCCAAAGAACAAGTTCATCAGGTTATATACCATGGCGTTTTAGTTGATATTATTTGAACTGGAATTTACATATAGATAATATGTTAAAGAAAATTGGTCAAAAACGGTAGGCTTTCTGAGAAGACTAAGGCGATTCCTTAGTGAATCGATACTGAAATCAATATATAATTCACTTTTTACAGTGCAACTTTTAAGAAATACATCGATCGCCTCCAAAAATTACAAAATAGTATAGTAAGTATTATACTTGAAATTAAACCTGAATCTCATGTCTCTGTTCTACAGAAATGCATAAAGCCCTTAATTGGCAACTCTTGGGAAAAAAAGAAGAAATGTTCATCATTCCCTTGTCCTCATGTATAAAATTATGAATAATTTACCCCCCAATATCTAAGAAATGAGTTGATAACCCATTCCTAACCTTCCCGCATTGGAATTAAAATAAAACTACCCAAACCAAGAACAAATTACCCCAAAAAATCATTCAAATATATAAACGTAAAAGCCTACAACGCACTTCCTCCTCATATCAAGTCATCCCCTAGTATTAATATATTCAAATCTAAGATTGCAGAACTGTAGCACATGGTCCCTCTCTCCCCTCCCTACGCCCCTTATAGGATTTTCCATTTTTGTTTGCTTATTTTGTTCCTTTGGGGTTTTTTTTCACTATCTTGTTATGTTGTATGTTTTCTTGTCGATAATCCGATTTATTGATTTGCTCTTATGTTTGTTTTACTTTGTTTATGTTATGTCTTTATTTATGTATTTGTTCCGGACCCCACGGAAGGCCAGCTTTCCCATGTTGGTTTAGCTGAATGTGGGCAATCCCCCGTATATTTTGTTTTTTAAATGCTTTTTATACGGAAATAAATACCACTACTACTACTACTACTACTACTACTACTACTACTACTACTACTACTACTACTACTACTATGGGCATGCAGGGAGTTAGTATTTATCTAAATCATGTAAATGAAGAGAAACTGTCACACCACGCAGGGCACACCAACTTATCTCTGCAATTCATAACGGTTATGACCAATGCTGCAAACGGTTATTTCAGTAGATAGATTGACATTATTTTAATCACAGGCTGACAGGGAAGACCCTATTACGCATCATTTAGTTATCATAAAGTTCCACATCCCTTCGAAAGCCACTCTAACTTCCGAGTGATCTGACCCCCTAAGACAGGATATTTCAAAAAGATGAGTAGTCCATGGTAAGGCCATTGATTTAGGATTTGTTATGAGTGATCCCAAATGACAGAGTATAGTGCATCAAACTTTGGGGTAATCATTAAATATAGAATTTGTATAATCAAATTTTACGAAAGATGGAAGTGTGACTTTGGATTAATTAAATTCCATTTTCAAAATGATAATCATTATGTAAATACAATAAAATCTCCGTTCGCCATGCAGGACCAATGATTTGACGTTCGAGTTTACAAAAAAAAATATTTTCCTGTTTGATATACCTGTATTTTATGTCTTGCTATTTCCCTAGACTAGAGTAAGTATACTCTATAATAATATAATTATTATCATAAATGCTTCATGGAATGCATCAGAACTCGTCAACAACTGTATCAAGTATCTTCGTTTTTCAATCGCCGCGCGCAATGAATCTTGGACTATAACCATGATAACTCTAAAGAATTTCCAGCCGTATTTGGCCCAGAAAAGATGGTAGCGACTTTCAATCGCATGGTAGAGCACCCGCTATAGTCTTTCTCGTGTTAATCCACCCATATCCTCACCAACTCGTGAAAATGAGGTCTACTCCAGCCGGGGATTAATAGATACCATATGACATACCTAGGAACAGGGTACGGGATCCTACGGGATAAGCATTATTAGTTAGAACGTGTAAGGGATTAACACTCCGATGCCTTGATGAGAACCATATCACAAACTC
This sequence comes from Echinometra lucunter, assembly GCA_029962745.1. Taxonomy (NCBI): domain Eukaryota; kingdom Metazoa; phylum Echinodermata; class Echinoidea; order Camarodonta; family Echinometridae; genus Echinometra; species Echinometra lucunter. Next base: position 26,317,167 of record CM057151.1, read on the forward strand.
ATTACTACCTGAACAGGATACCATCAAGGTGTTCAGATTAGACTGTTATATCGGGATATCATGATATGAACTCATTAGAAGACTGAACACATGCAGGATTGAAGACTCATAATGTATTGAGCAGCCTTTTTGTTTCTCCGAGAACTGAGAGGTGCATCTAAGTTCATGCGATGACTGTTACCTGAAGCTATTGTATTTGGTTATGACCTGTCTACGCACTTTGAGGTTTATGATTTTAATCTGCGAATCATCATAATCTTCGTCTTGTTTCATTAACAGGAACTTTAAAATGGATCCCTGAAACAGATTTCAAAGGCTACGGGGAGTCGTGGACAGAGACATCATGGAGTTCCACCTAATCGTATGTTGGTGTTTTATGCTCGTCATATCGGGATTAATGACGTCACATGCGCTGTCTCATGGCCCTGGACGCTGCTGGAATACCATCAGGTAAAGACAGATTTTTGTCTTCTGGGTTCTAATTTTGTTCAATCTAGTTGAAGATATTTTTTTTTTTTTTGCCAATGACATATCAGATGATTTCTGTACGTGCTTAAGCGCAGCAGTGCTGTGTCGTAAAGAAAGTCTTGAATTCAGGGAAAGGTGAAAAAATAATGTTATAAGCTTTCTCATTCTTTTCATGTCAGTTAGGAAGAATATTTATAATAAAATGCTCCCTGTAAAGGATTGCCCTTGAAATTCCCTCATATTCGATATAAGACAAGAAAGAGCTGAAATTGTGGGGACCCGAACATTCATGCCAGATATTTGTGTGGTCCATATTATACTCATTTTTGCTGGCATGGTTGGCAGTGCAAATGTCTATCGGGGATAATGAGGCAATTTCTTATACATTCGATAATCCCTAAATCTCAAACTAGACACCTGTGTTCATGTGAAAACTAATCTAACTTTCCCAATTGCTTTGGGTATTTTTCCCTATAGTAATCGCATGACCAGAACTCCAGTTTATCTTTAAACAATCGCTTAAACTTAATGAAGTACGGCTAGCTGACCTGAATAATGATCAACCAGAAAGATGAAATTCAGAAAAGTCCTACCCATGCACAGAATGATATTAGTCTGTCAAGAAAAAAAATAGATTTGATAAAAATAGATACATTGAAACAGTAAAAAAGGGTATATATATTCACGTAATGTATTGTTTTGCTTGTATAAAAGTTGTAACTCTTCCGCTGTTGAAATATTGATATAGTTCCCGAAAGAGAAATAAAAATAGTATCAAAATCGGAAGTCAGTATACAGCTGTTGAATGAAGATAAGAAAACAGGTAGTGTTTGGGGTAGGGTAACACACTTCAATAATTTTCATATTGTTTGATATGCGCAGCACGGTTTCCTGAGAAAACTGGAAATCTAGATATGTTTTATATAGCTGTATAGGTATACATGAATTACATGTATACCTATACAGCTAAGAATCCCAACTCCAGAAAATTTCAGCATGCTCAAGTGGTCAGTATACAGGACAGGTGGAATTTTTTTAAATGCAAGATGTTTTTTTTTTTTCTGTTCTAGAAAGTCAAACTCCAGTTTATATTTCAGAAATGTATTTTTTTTAAAGCAAGTCCCTGCACAGTTATGGAACGCGTAGTTCAGAAAACACAGGTTTAATTGTACCTAAAATCAAAACACAGATAGGGAGACAGAGTTTTTCATAGTTACGAAGGTGCTGTACTCTGGAGCAGTTTACCACATTATATTAGAAGTGATTACCTCATCAAGGTCTTAGGTTTTCTCTTTTGCTTTGGCCCCGTATGCCTTCTAATCCTTGAGTATGCCCACTGTAATATCACCAAAAGTGTACTATGTAATTATTTTGTTTGTTCAAGTATTGTTTATATATCAGTCTGTTTGTATCTTATGTAATTTTGTTGTAGGGCCTCCACGGAAAACAGTGCTTAATCACTGATGGAGCCACATTACTGAAATAAGACAAATTAAATGAATAAATAAATGAATAAAAGAATAAACAAATAAATAAATAATTAATTAAACAAACAAATAAATAAATAAATAAATAAATAAATAAGTTACCTGAATAATAGAAAAAATGAACTTTGCAACAGTGACTGTCAATAAAGACTTGGACTTTCATGCATTTGCAATGATTCCGTAAGCCCGAATGGTTCAGATTTTACCCCTCACTAATTATTGTCTCGGACGCTTGATATTTATATTATTTTGTTTGCTATCCATCGATTAGCCTATTCTCCTTGTAGTTTCTAATAAATAATCTACTAATATGATTCGATGCCAACAAGATAGGGCACTGATATATTTTTTCCACAAATGTTTAGTCATAAGAATAACATTCACAAGGTTTCAGGTACAGTAATCAATCTGAACGGTTCAACCAGGGAGTTGTCAACTGGAGGTCCTGTAGATTGGTTGAATATAGCTTACCAGCCATATCAGCACACCGTGCTGGGTAGGGCTATATGCCATTAACAGTCTCTGAGTTTGGCCCATACAGCATATACACAAATTTGACGGAAGCAGAGGTATTAATCAGGTTAATCCATTTAATCAAGTTTCTAGATTATGCTTTGAAGAATAATTTCGTTTTGCATGATTCCTTCCTGAATCGGTTAAGGCCATCTTCTAGTTCTTAAACTACAAGTTAGGAAGGTCATCTGTCATGTACTTAATTTTATCCGGCCTGATAAATGATTTGCATGTTTATTTGTTTGTTTGTTTATTCATTTGTTTGTTTGGTTTTGTTTTTATTAATGTACAGTGCCTTGATCACCGTCCGTGAGACGTACACGGAATCGATGACCAAACGGACATCGACATGCTGTGACTGGTTCTGCTCCTCAAAATGTTCTTCATACAGGTAAGCGTAACCATGGAAACCATTATGATACAAACTTCAAGCTGATTATTTGTATCGAGGAACTATTCCTGCTCTCAACTCATCCCTGATTTTGATGACTTTGGGCTGAGGTTTCCCCGTGGGAAAGAAGAAGAAGAAGAAGAAGAAGAAGAAGAAGAAGAAGAAGAAGAAGAAGAAGAAGAAGAAGAAGAAGAAGAAGAAGAAGAAGAAGAAGAAGAAGAAGAAGAAGGAGGAGGAGGAGGAGGAGGAGGATGAGGAGGAGGGGGAAAAGACAGAGAGACAGAAAGAGAGAGCGAGAGAGAGAGAGAGAGAGATTGGGGATGGGGGAAGTGCAAAATCCCCCCCCCCCCGACTGCATTTGTAAACAGGTTTGTGACAAAGAACAGACCATTATGACTGACCCCATTCTTGGTAAGACAGGAATTATGTGTATCTTAAGAACACGATAGAATATCCGTGACTTAATTCGATTATGTCATATCAGCTCACAAATTGTAATTTTTCAACTCTGTTGAAAAACTCTGTATCGTAACAGTTTCCTGAGTAAAAAAACATAGACAGTTATTCTAATTAGTTTTAATTGGTTTGATTGGTTTGGTTTGATTGTTCTTTAATGAGCTGTGGAATTCTGCCAAGGGTCAAGAAATAGGTGAAGTTATTTATATTTTCTGTCCGTCAATGACTGCAACAAAGAATGCCAATTATCTCTTACACGATTCATAACTAGATAACTAAACGATTTAAGATGTCAGACTACGAGTAAATAATAGGTGTTCACAACATGATAACCGGGATGATTGTTATGCTGAATAATAGTAACATTATGAATTGCATTGAAGTATTCACGTGATGCGCTTAAAATGGAAGAAATGTCCTTATAATTATCATTATTATTATTATCATTATTATTATTATTATTATTAGTAGTAGTAGTAGTAGTAGTAGTAGTAGTAGTAGTAGTAGTAGTAGTAGTAGAAGTAGTAGCAGTAGTAGTAGTAGTAGTAGTAGTAGTAGTAGTATCATCATTATTATTATTATCATCAATGTTTATACTACTACTTCTACTACTACTGCTGCTGCTACTATATTAGTACAAGTCGTATACTACTTGTAGTATTATTAATATCATCATTATCATTGTTATCATTATCATTATCATTGTTATTATTATTATTATCATCATCATCATAATTACTACATATTGTTTTTAAAAATATAGCCTGCATTTCATGTATTATGCAGGAGAAAATCATGGCCATTCCCCATATTGGGTAGGGCCTGTATATTTTGCTTTAGGAAATCAAAGCTGTTGTACAACGGAATTCATGGGACTTGTCTATATATATTTGATATTTGGTTCTTACAACATTACTCTGAACATAAACATTTTTAACGTGAATGTACCTAATGATGCCAAGTGTTGGGAAGAACATGAAATGGCAGAATAGTAACAAACGGAAAGGTTGATGTATTTCGGTGGTTAATTATGTGGGCACAGGAAAGGGGCTTCTTAAGAACGTACTGTACATGTACAAATTAACTTGTTCCTGTATTTGATAAATGCATGCAAACTTAGAACTTATCAACATCAGGACTTATTTCGGCCTTTTCTTTGTTGCCATAAGAATATCATTTAGTTGCAAAAGATCATTTTATGAGATTTGCTCTCCCCCCCCCCCCCATCTCTCTCTCTCTCTCTCTCTCTCTCTCTCTCTCTCTCTCTCTCTCTCTCTATCTCTCTATCTCTACTGCTAGAGTGATGTATCGCACTGCATATCGCAACGCCCTACGGACCATGTACAAGATAGATCTAGGATGTTGTCCAGGCTGGAGACCTCAGGAGGGGCACTGTGTTCCCGCTTCCATACCAGGTAAATGCCTGATTGTTTTACCAGGGAAATGTTACAAAGATCAGTACCATCGCCTTCTCAACTGGTTTACAGTCCTTTTTAGGACTTCACCCAATCTCAAGATACTCTCAACTCTCTCCTACCCTATCTCGCCCCTCCATTTCTCCTCCCCCTCAACTAACTCACAGTCCTTTTCAGGACTTGCACATGGTGAACCGTAAACCTCATCTACGTTATCAGTACCACCATGCAATCCTCCTTCTTCAAAGTTTAAAGTAAGAGGAGGGGAGGGGCTGATTCTTGAATCCGTTCCTCCCAGCATACCCAAAGAGCCTATCTACTGGACCATGGGATACGAGGTAAAAGGGAAGTAGTTGCGAGTGTCCATAATAAGCCGATTGGGACGAAGGTGTTTAAACCAGGCCATGGTTTAAAATAGTCATGTTACCTTAAGGGTTCTATTACCTTGGTAGACCTAAGGGAAGAGAACCAGGATCGATGGGGCGTTGAACCCATAGGACATAACACAGTGGGTCGGAAGACCGATGTGACATAAGACCAATGTAATGGAAGAGTAGGGCCGATGGGCCGTAGGCATGGTAGGACTAATGTGACATGAGACATGTAAGATGATAGACATTCTTTGAGATGCTGCTAGCACTCCAACCTCCTGACCTATATCTTTGGTCTTTGCTGCATCAGTATTTGCAAAATGAAAAAACTGAATCATAATTTCAATATGCATTTTTACATGGTCTACATCTTGAAACGCTTGGCCAATGCAAAGTGCGTCCTGAGATCGACTTAATCTCATTTTCCCCAAATAACAGGTGAATTGTTACACCTGCCATCCATTATTTCCTGAGGTATATTAACCTTCTTTGTCACTCTATTCAGTTCGAGTTTTGTTCCTAAATGACTCATAACACGGAATTATAGATAGGGGCATTATTTAGGGGAGACAGAAAATACATGGTGTCACCAGCCTTGAGAAAATCACTGATTCACCGGTAACGATTACTCGCAGATGACGTAATGCATCAGTACATTTCATCAAGAATAGGAAATGTCTGAAATTTGAAATTAAACAGTTTGACGATATTCCTCGAGGTCAGCCCCACCCCCCCCCCCCCCGAGATTTCGGCCGCCAAAAAGTCCAATCTCTGCGAAATGTTGTGGACAGCTCAAAAAGTATTACATTACCATACATGTAGGGGATGGTTAGTGAAATGTCAGTGATGCATTATAATGTTAAGTATACAGATAGACTACATATATTTTACAAAATGGCAATTATTGTCCTACCCACATTATATTGCATTCTCTCAACGCCCACTTGATTTGATTGTTATAAAAGAGAGATCACTCCTATTTCTTATACATGCAATGAATTAACAAGTACTGTAATTATTCTAACTGAAATCAGTTCTAAGATTTAACGTTTTCTTTCTACTGTTAGATGGTCCAGCTGAGGCAACGCTGGTCCCTTTCCAGCCTGGTGGACCACAAGGTGAACCAAGGGTCTCAGGAGCTCATCAGGCTGACACCTCACCAGATACTGTCGACCCAGGTGAAGACATGATCTTGAACTGTTGAAGGTGTCCTTAATGTGATTGAGGAATCACCAAACCCATTAAAATAAGAATGAAGTATCAGCATCCGTATGAGCGATACTTTTTCATGGTCAGGATGGTCGAGAAACTTAATCAGATAGGTTTTCAGGGTTATCCGCCATACATTCTTTCAAAAGAATAAGAGCCCTGAAAAAGGGTTGATGAGCATGCTCCTCTAAAGAGTTTTTTGGTTCTCGACGTTTCGACCAGCGTGCTCCGTTCGTCTTCTATCTTGAAGGATTCTTTCATTTGTTAATGTGATTAGAAAATCACCAAACCCATTTATACTGTTTGCACTAAGTACCCTTTGCGGGGGAGGGGGTGCACACAGTCCTCTGGCCTAATTTTTAGGAACTTTCTATACAATACTCTTCAAAATTCCTCTACAATGCACCACTGTTCATCTCTTCATACGATTATTTGTTTATTGTTATGTTGTCTTCGATTCATGAAATTGACCGACGTTACTGACTTCAGACGTCATCAGCAATGATTAGTGAACCCCCACCATACTTATCGAATTACTTAAACCATTTGTATCAAGTAGTCAATGAATGGCATATACTCAACCCAGTAACCCCACAATTCCCATGTTGCTACTCATCATATCACATTAGGTTAGAGATGCTCAACAATCACTGTAGGCTTGCCAAGACATTGCTCGACCTTTAAGATCCGCCGTTCGTGTGGAGTCAGCCTGTAAGCAAAAGTGTCGTGCACAACCATTCAAGGGCAAAATTCCAATATTGTATGCCCACTCATAGAATGATTGCGTGTGAACCGTTGCAGTGTCAGGGAAAACACCCAGAAATGTTGTATCCCATCTCATGATACTCATGATACTTGAGGCAAGATTTTACATGTTGGGAGAGGGCCGTTCTTTCGTAATGCACTGACGTAACAAAAACAAGGTTTGAGCACACATCGACAACTTAATGTTCAGAATGTATTCCAACAAATGCACTGCCCCAAACAACAACCACACAACAACAACAACAATAACAACAGCAAAAACAATAATAACAAATGGCTTGGGTAGGTCTATAGATCCCTCCCCCCCCCCCCGATTTGGAAGACCATAATATCATATCTGTATTAATGCGCTCAACCTATACATAATTATTTAGACTTAAACCTGATTCTTCCTGCATATGGTGACTTTCCTTTGACACCATTATAGCATATTGCTTTGACAAATCTACTGTTAATCTCGGAGAAATAGTGAGATTATCCTCTTGATTGCAAGAAGGTAGCTGGGATTATGGCTAAAGCCGACCGCACACTATCGGTCTGCGATCCGATTTTGGAAGAAAATCGTTATAGCACTTGATATGAATATTCAAGCATGTAAACAGAGTAATGTCTTAATGATCTGGGAAAGGACCCATGGGTTGGTACCTCAGAAACCAAACCGATCAACGTGGAGCGGAGGTAACCGAGTTTAGGATCAGTTGATTTTGAATGTCTTAAGAAATTTGCTAAACATCAGTCTTAATTAGTACATTATCGCCTCATTTTGACTCTGTAATTTTTAGACAAAGGACCAGCATGACCAGCGAGCTGGTGCCTCAGGAACCAAACCAGTCATGGTCAACCATGAGCAGAGATAATCTAGTCGAGACTCTGAAAGACATGTCTCAAGAAATGTACTAAACATCACCCAAAATGAAAGAGGTATCGTCGTTTCCGACAGTGCAATTGCACCTGGTAATGGCATAAATCACACCTCGGCCAAGGCAGCGGTAAGGGCCAACAGGCCGTTACCTTAAGAACCACTGGACCATGAGCTACGGTTACCTGATGCAGGCTCATCACTGCATTAAAGGGAAAGTCCACCCTAGAAGTTTCACTATTTAAATAAAAGGAGATAAATTTGAACAGCATTTAAAAAAAGAAATGAACAAAATCGGTCAAAGAATAAGGAAATTACACTCATTTACATTTTCTAGTAAATTACACTTGGCTCTGCAAATTGGCAACACTGATGACATCATATATGAGCAGGTCTCATTCACTTTGTACATAAAATTTCACATTTTCTCAATTTTCTTGGAAGTTTAACATTTTCTAACCCCCATGGTCAATGTATGTTCAGAAGAATTGCATTTTACATAACATACTTTGACTATGAGGTGAGAAAATGTGTAACTTCCAAGAAAATTGAGAGAAAATGTGAAATTTCATGTACAAAGTGAATGGAGACCTGCTCGCATATGATGTCATCAGTGTTGCCAATTTGCAGAGCCGAGAGCAATTTACTAGAAAATGTAAATGAGTGTAATTTCCTTATTCTTTGACCGATTTTGCTCATTTCTTTTTTTAAATGCTGTTAAAATTTATGTCCTTTTATTGAAAGAGTGAAACTTCTAGGGTGGACTTACCCTTTAATGTCTGCGGCATTGTCTTATTGTTTGCATTCTACTTTCAGGATCATCTGATAGCGCAAAGCCTCACCTCGGCCAAGACAAGGACCAGCAGGCTGGTACCTCAGGAACCAAACCAATGAACCGTAAGCCGAGGTTACCGAGTCGAGGCTCAGAAGGAGACGTCTACGTCATCAAGAAATCTCGTTCTGATGCTTGGGCGACCTCACATCCAGTTGAGATGTCGGCTATCGTGGGCATGCTGGGTGTCGTGGTCGTCGTCATACTCGTCGGTTGGACCATGTATAAAAAGAGGTAAACCGCTATTCTGAGCCAAAATGTGGCAAGAGATCTTTAAATCATCCTCCGTCGATAAATAAAGCTTTGGGTTTGGGTGGCGTCTTGGTTTTTTTATTTCCCCGTTCACAATGGATGTATTTAGAATATACATTCATGAATTTTAAAAAAATGAATAAAAAGATAACCTCGTAATTCAAATAAATAATTATTTAGGGCATTAATTTTGTGGCGTGTTCACATTGACAGTTAGATATCTCATTGACTGCCTTGTGGGCCAGGCGTCTAGCGCCATCTCATGGCATGATTGTATTAAGTCTTTCAGGAGTTCAGGCATGATGTATAATGCAGCTTTTGACTCCCGGGTCAATCATATCGCGCAATAATTCCAAAATTAAAAATTAAATTCTTCAGTGTAAATCGTAGGTCCTATTTTACATTTACCAGATAAAGAAATGCCGGGTTGAATGTTCAGCATGGTTTTTCTTTCATTAATGACATGCTTACGACCTTCTTGACATTTTTAATATGAACAACAATCATCGTTATTTAGCGCCATCTGTCCACAAGTATCAATCATTGTTTCATATGACGTAGGAAAATTGGGAACAAGCAAGAAGGGAATATACATTAAAATCGTGCAAAATACAAGAGGAGCATCTGGCTTAGCCTGTGCCAAGCAAATGTGAGAACTCATCATCTTCAATAGTCGTCAGGGGAATTATGCCATAATGTTTCAATAGCATAAAAACAACGTATCATTTCATCATAATACGCCCTCTATGTGAAGTGAATATTGGATGCCCTCAGAGCTTAAGTTCAAGTTTCCTGCTCGTGTTTACTATGTGACTCACTATGTATCCATTGGACATTTCTTAATGATTTCCATCTGGTTTGGTGATCCATTATTTCGGTCAGATAAACATGCATGCAGTCAAAACAGGTGAGAGGAGCTCTAACGATGTGAGAATTTGAGTTTAAACACCCCAATATTCCTGCAGGTCCCTATTCATTATCGCTGGTTTTAGTAGGTTGTTTGGATCAGTATTTTAATGATGTAATTTTGCGGTGTACCTCGAATTAGATTCAGTGGCATAAATTTAAAAAAAAAAAAAACTTTCATGAGTATGATGAGGGTGAGTATCAAGAAAATCCTAAGTGGGAAACGGCCGCCGTATTTTGCCATGTTGCGCCATTTGGTTGTTGTTTATTCGCAGAATCTATTATTCAGTAAACTCATACACCAATTGCTGTTTCTCTATTCCCTCTTTGCTCTTAGGCTGACGAGGAATCACATAGCACTGGTACAGCTTCATAAGGGTACGTGCCTTTTGTATTACTCGGATTATGCAGTCAGGAGGGTTGGCATAATTTTATATTTTGAATCTGGGAAATTATAGATTAAAGATTTGTCATTGACTTTATGTGGATCGTAAATTGCTTGTCATATTTTGTTCAAATAACAACAATGATAATAATAACGATATGAATTCATAACGCGCTCATATCAGATACTTTTGAGCAAGGCGAGAATACACAGTGAACCAAATTTGCAAAGTGCAGTTTTGTTGCCGTTTGTAGCCGTTTTGTAGCTGTTTTCATGGTTTTGTAGCCGTTTTCAAAAGGACTACAAGACGGCTATAAAAGAGCGGGAAAACGGCTACAAAACGGCTAATCTGCTTATTCTGCTCACTGTGATAATAATTATGCAGGTTAGTCCAACAGATAATGTAAAGGTTATAGGAGTAAAATCGTAGGTAGATAAATAGATACATTGTCAGTTATGTCATGAATTGTTCTGTGGAATATGAATTTTCTCAGAGAAGAATGCAGTGATTTCCAAAGAATGGGTGCACCCTATAGGCTGGAAAGACGCAGTGGCTCAAGGTTTAGAAAAGAGGGCTTTAATGGTCTCGATTTCCTACGAAGGCTTAAAAGTGCCACCGAGATGACGAGATAATTCAGGCCGAGAAGACGAGAAGACGAGTTAAAACACGAGGTGGCGAGTTCTTGGAACTCGGCAAGTCGACTTGTTTGGGACGAGAAGACGAGATGACGAGTTATCGGAACTTGAGTTCGAGAATCTCGTTATCTCGTCTTCTTGTCCTTTACAAGTCGACTTGCCGAGTTCCAATAACTCGTCACCTCGTCTTCTCGTCCTAAAGAACTTTACTTGCCGAGTTTTAAGAACTTGTCATCTCGTCTCTTAATTCGTCGTCTCATCTTCCTGGCGTAAATTATCTCATCATCTTCCGTAGGTTCCTAATATAAAGCTATAAAATAGATGCTTTATTAACATGATTAAAGACAATTAACAATCCCTTTCTAAAGTACTATGTACATGAATAAACTGAAACTTTATTTCACTTGTGCACTTTATCTAAATATATTTCTCTAAATACTGTTTTCTTCTATAATCGTATTACAGCGGAAGATAGGTCAGTAGCCTGCGAGGCGGGCACTTTTCAGTACGAAGTCCTTCCCGAGACAGATGCTGCGAATCAAACGGCTTCTACCCCTTCAAAGGGAGCTACGCCCGAGGAACACATATACCAAAATTTCCCCCTATTTAAATCGAGAGGATTTCGTTACAAGAACATGCAAGCCCAAGCAAGCCAAGGAGATGAGGAGCACAGAGGTAGTGTCTATGAAATAAATCTACCAGAGGGAGAAAGTAATCCAAGATATACTATGCTGAATATAGGGGATAGGCAGTCATCGTCATCTTACACTCCGCTGCAAATTGAAAAGGAAAGCGCTCCATCTACGTCGAAAGAAGAAACATGATATTCATGATAATCAAACCGAATACGTGTAGACGTACAAAAAACAAAATGAAACGAAGCAACATCAAATATTACTGACATTAAATTATTTTGTTTGGAAAATGAAGAGGCCTGCAACTCCGAGAGTTGCAAAAGAACAGTGGTGACTGGTGGCAACGATGGTTGGAAAGATATCATGAAATTAAGTATATTCCATGATCACAGTATAGAAATGGACGAGGAAGGAGGAGGAGGAGGAGGAGGAGGAGGAGAAGAGAGAAGTAGTAGAAGGATTGCAAAAACGGAGATGATGAGGGTAAGACATGAAGGGAGAAAGAGTGACATGAGAGGGTTAATCGTAGGTAAAATTGCTGAAGGGGACAAATCGTCAAAGAATGGCCGTTGAAGCACAGCAACAATAAAACGATTAAAAGATGAAAATATGATTAATAACCAAAGTTGATGTATTCAATACTAGTAACATCTCAAAGAATAATGCATTTTAAATGTTTCAACAAGAAGTTGTTGAGGGTAGATAATTCGAATTTTGGGGGATATTCGTCACAAAAGTGTTGACACGAGAAATCTCACAGCAAGACTCTAGACTCTACACCATTAATATCGACAAAATGTATATTTTTGACATGTTTTTATTGATAAGAAAACGACCCTTATCTTATTTGTGATGACTTCTGAACAAAAGAATCAATAAATTTTAAGCTTACACGATTATTTTATCCTGGTCAGCTGGGAAAGTTAAGCTATTGGCATGTAGTTGACTGGTTGAATCGAATAGTGTCAGACCCAGGCTTTTTCTGCATTATTTTCTATCCCTAAATCCAGAAGCTTTGATAATTACGTTGTATTAACTTCATTTTTCTCCATGTTCCTTTAATCATGCGCTTAGGCTATGGTCACAAAGCCAAAAATCAGCCTGCTCGGCGACCGGGCGGCAAATTTTTAGTCAATTTCACCCGGGCACCGAGCAGTGGCCGCCAGTACACTGCTGTTATTTTGGGCATCGCTCGGCCGCCGCTAAAGATTTAGCGCTGAGTTAAAATTTCGGCGGCGCCTCCTGACTTTTCACTCGCCGCCCAAAATACGCTCGGTGCCCTAGCGGTCATTGCCCGGAGACCGACCTAATCGAGCGGTCGCCGTCGAGCGATTTAGGCTAAAAATCGAAGACGCTAGATGAAAAGCCTGCCGAGCGGTTGCCGCCTGTGTATCGCTAGGAGATCGGTCGGTCACCGGTCGGCTAGTTCATAATAGATCGGCATCCGGGCGACGCCTATTGATTTGTGGATCTCGAAGTCGTTGTCGTTGAGGTGGAATCAACGGCATCGTAGACCTCGTTGACCTGTCAGATGCGAGGCATAGGCGCTTTTGTTGATAGCCAAGGGGTAATCACATAATACCCAGGTTGTTCGTGAGAAATTCCCGGCGAAGACCGGTGGGCCGCCGCCGATGCATCTACAGGACACCAGCAGAATCCCCGCCGATCACCGACAGGTCGCCTGGCGATTTCTTAAAAATCGGCCGGTGGCAGGTGGGAGATCTTGCGGGAATCGGTGGATAATCATTCGGTCACTGCACGGACGCCGCGCGGCGAAAATCCCCCGATTTCGCCAAGTTTTTACCAAAATCGACCGGCGACTGACAGGAAATCGACAGGACATCGCCCGAGCATCGTTGGGACTTTACAATCCTCTCGAACTTCTCCGAAAATCGTTGGGCAATGCCTAAATTCCGGCGGCGCCCGAGCAGGCTGCAAATCGGTCGGTCGCCGTTGGCTTTTGTGACCTTAGCCTTACATGGCAGCTCGCTTTATTCACAAGCAACATCCTACTTTCTTCCGATATCCTCCTGATGTATTTACTGTGTTTTGATTTTTTTTTTTTGAGTCATTCTCTTGGTTGTGTATAAAAGATGGTAACTTATTTCATTTATCATGAATTTTGTAGCTGTCGAGCTATTAAATTGTGAAATGTGTGTGAGCTTCAAAAGTGCATGGGGAAACTATAACTGTCATCACCAGGGACTTGCAATAACGCATCTATTACGCAATTTATGTGGAAAAAATGGTCAGGAACTTGTTCATTTCATTACGTGGTTTAATTTTGGGAAAGGCAAAAAAGATGAGTTATTATTTTGTCAAAGCTATATTGTCAGCTTATTTGTCAGTTTAATTGAGAGCACAAGTTGCATTTTGAAAATAAATTGCATTGAATATTTTTTTTCTGTATTTCTCGTCTTTCTCGTCTGATCTCTTGTCATGATAATAAATTATTCACTGAAAGCAATGCAAGAGAGAGAGAGAGAGGGGGGAGCGAGAAAAAATACTGGTGTTTCAAATTTGAAGAAGAAAATTAAGGATTCAAATAAGCCTCATGATGCATGGGTTAATAATGGTAAGAACGGGCTTTTTAAAACTGGAATGCTATTCAGCTAATGAAGAGACTGTATCTAGTTGAATTGAACTGTCTTGCCTGACTGTTGCTTTTTTAGTCATTGAGCGAGGAAGTAAGTAGGCCTATGAGACCTTTCTTCCCAACGGTTGACAATTGGAGTAATGCCAACAATGTGCTTCAAGTCGATAAGGTTCAGTGCACTTCATTATGTATTTATCAAGTACATTTAGTTAGACTTGAGATAATGATGGTACATAAAATTGAGTAACTGGGACTAGGTGTTACGCAAAAACGAAAAGTGTGGTCAAAACCTGAATTTTTAGATGTACGCTTACCTCTGTATCATAGTCCGAATTCAAGCTCCGGTTGAGTTTACTGATGAGTTGATCCATGTCCAATGAGAAATTTTGTAGCACATAGTTCATTACAAACATACGACAAACATGAAAATCCAGCAGAATTTAATCAGAAAAATCATCATTACACGCCAGCATACAACTACAAGTAAGTCAATCTATTGGACTTCAAATGACAGTTAAAATAAGATAAGTAGACTCTAGAGGCGGACGAGGAACGAAATTTGGTTGGAGAATTTAGAGGTCCATAAAAGAATTTGGTTTCCCAGATTTTCCCATTCATCACGATGATGAAAATTATCGCTATTGTACCATACGATGTGCCGCGTTTATAGACGTAATCCTTGTTCTCCCCCCCCCCCCCCCCCATAAACTGTTCAAAATTTAAATTTGAGAGGGAGTAAAGCGAGCGAGAAAAAAAGACACTTTTGGGCAAGACATGCTTTAAGAGAGATGTCTGGAGTGTATAAAATCAGGAACAAGCAATTTAAACATATTAAAGTTTTAAACATGTTTTTAAATGTTACCCACTTTCCTTTACATCGATTCGATTTATTTTGTTTATTTTTTTAAAAAAAATCTTCCTTGTTTTTGTTTAGATAATGCTTTTTTTAAATGACCAGCCCATTTTATTGTTAACCGGCCCCGTTCCTGTGAGACCGGCCCTTTTTAACCAAAATATTGACCGGCCCTCGGGGATAACTCCCCAAACTTCCCAAACTCCCTAAAGTCTCCTTGGCAGTTAAGCCCACCCCTGTACATCCCAGTAAGTTAAACATTTAACCCAGAAAATAGATGACTCGATGAATAATCAAATAACCATTAAAGTGACCCTCTTCAATAGTTTTTATCATCATTAGAGAGTTCAGACAAATTAGATCAATTCAGTGCGAGTTAGCTATAATTTATCAGAATTCGATTTAGATATCAGAAGAAGAGTTTCGGTTTCCCATATTTGAGAAAAATGAAAGCGCCTTTCTTTCTCCTTTTTTATTTATTTATTTATTTTATTTATTTTTCTTTAA
Organism: Echinometra lucunter; assembly: GCA_029962745.1. NCBI lineage: Eukaryota > Metazoa > Echinodermata > Echinoidea > Camarodonta > Echinometridae > Echinometra > Echinometra lucunter. The sequence continues at coordinate 26,332,703 of CM057151.1, forward strand.
TTTTTCTTGTATTTATTTATTTATTTATTTATCATTTATTTTATTTATTTGTTTATTTTTTTTTGGGGGGGGGACTCCTGATTTTCTGAGTCCCTTCAAGTGGGGACATCGCTAACAGAGCCCTTTATTACAGAGTTAGGCCAACTCGGTTTCAGTGGGTTACAACATGGCGCTATTTCTTTGGTATTGTGCTTGCCTAACAAAGCAATATGCGCCATGTTGTGCCCTACTGGAGCCGAGTTGAGCCGAGTTGGCCAAACTCTGTCATAAAGGGCTCTGATCGCTAAATAAGAGGAACGCCATCTTTTGATAATTGTCGAAGATTGATGCTAAACTTCGGGATATCTTTGTGCCAGGAAAGTGCCCCCTTCTGAGTGTGCCCCTGATGTTGAAATTGTTCCATGATCCCTGGCCGATTGCATGGCAAACAGTTCACTATTGCACAATGGATGTATGACAGGTGAAACAAAGCTGTCGTTATTCAGAGAAAAGACTGAGTGAGAACATAAGTAATAATAAAGTAAGGGACGCGGTATTCCCCATTTCCAAAGAGAGTTAAATTATCCAAATGGATACTGCCTTTACGTTCCATGTAACACGGACCCATTCTTGTGCCTTATGTGACGGATGGTGGAAAGAGGCAATGCAACGAGTACAGAACTGGAGGTGTGCCAGTGAATGTGCCCATGTGCATGATGTGCCAAGGGGGTTCATTGTTTCAAGAGAAATTTAAACGTTTTATTTTCCTTGCATACTCATATCGAAATATGAAACATAACAGCGGCTGGAGGTGCTTAGCTAGATTTTCTGGGGTTCTTTTAAAATTCATTTTTAAAAGAAATATATTTAGGGGCTAATGGTAGAAAAGCTAAAAGTGAGAGCATTTTTCTTTTTTCTTTCTTTCTTTCTTTCTTTCTTTCTTCTTTCTTTCTTTCTGTTTTAAAAAAAATATCAACATGGTCCAAAATTAACCATGGAAAATGGTTCAGCGACGCCACCGGCTGACTGCAATTGCAGATCTCTTAAGGACTTTGAGAATAAGCACGGCAGTAGACATTGTAAAGGCTTACACTAGGAGAGAAGGGTTCATGGGTATGAGTATATTCCAATCTTCTGGACCCATCACGCTGATTAATGCATGGACTTAAAGTAGACTTTGGTGGCGTCCACCTTCGAAATTCTCTAATTGTTCCACTGTGCGTATGGTTGGATGTTCTCTAGACGTGTACTCTCCTTGATGACCAACATCGCCTCCTAGTTTCGAAAAATCAACTTAAGGCAACTTCAACAGCCCGGTCTATCTCCTTTAGAAATGTGCGGTCATTACAATGGCTTATTACGTAATCCGAATATGATTTGTATGGGAAGTACAAAAGGCTTTAGAAATTGCACTTGAGTTAATTTTTCGAAAGTAGTTTTTATCGTGTGAAAAAGAGAGACCAATATTTTTACCATCTGTTTGTTAAAGGGATGGGAGCCGGGTTAAGAGGAAAAAGATTTAGAGAGATCCAACACTTTCCTGGATGCAATGAGATAGATATTTTCGATGAGGGAACTAGAGACATAAGAGGAAGTGGGGAAGAAAAGGGGAAAGAGAGGAAATTCAGAGAGAAGACAAATGAAAATAGCAGACTAATACAGAGAGAAAGGGGTGCGATAGAGAGTGAGAGAGGAAGGAGAGTGTGGGTGTGTGTATCTAATATCAAATTATGTTATAAAGCGAAATGAAGATTTGCATTTATGATATTGATTTGTTTGGAATGATATTTCTAATAAAAAGAAATATGGAAAAACAAAAGCAAAAGTGTGTGTGTGTGTGTGTGTGTGTGTGTGTGTGAGAGAGAGAGAGAGAGAGAGACAGACAGACAGACAGACAGACAGAGACAGAGACAGAACGCCAAAGAGAGGGAGAAGCAGAGAAGAGATGAGGCATGTGGAGATACAAACAAAATGAAGGAAGTGGAAAAGAGAGATGGATAGTGATTGGGGCTAGAAAATTTACAGAGATGATCAGGCAGAGAATTATGGAGGAAAGATATAGGAAAAAGTATAGAGAAGCTCAAGACAGAGGCTGGAGTTAAAGAAGATTGCATCTGAGCGATCCACATTGGTGAAAAGGCATTGGCGTCAATCGAGGAAAGTTAGACAAGGGGACATATCCCCCCCCAAAAAAAAAAAATAATAAAAATAGGGGTGGGGGACATAATAGGTATGTCCCCTCAAATTTTGAAAAAAAGACACCCGAAAAGTCAATAAGGTACGTCCCCCCCCCCCCCCACCAATTTTAGAAACAGAGACACCTGCAATAAATCTGCCTTCAAATTTTGGGATATGTTTCCCCCTCCCCCTCCTTAGATTTAAAGATTTTTTCATATTTTATATATTTTTTTTTTTTGCTTGTCAGCAAATTATTGGTGTATGCCCCATCCCCGAAATATGAAACGGATTAACGCCCATGTGAAAAGGGGCATTGAAAAGTAGAAAAATATCTGAATAGAACAGATGATGGGGAAAGGGAATGAGAAGGGATAAGAAAAGGAAGTAAGAGACGGGAAAGAAGGGAAAAGTAATCATGGTCATGTTCTGCTTTGTCATAGTTCTTTAGCTTGCTAGTCGACCACAATATTCGTAGGGTAGTTATGAAAATGAGGAAGGGGGTATAGTAGGGGGAGGGTATAGGCATTGCCTTTCCCACCTTGTTGTGGGAAAATGTGACTGATTTCTTTTCTTCAAATCTCGTCAACCAATGTAGGTTTTATCTTCTTAATTTTCAGTTTTTATTTTGCTTTTGGAAAATTACTTTGTACGAAACCCTTGTCTGGTATTTGAAAAGAAAAGTACAAAATAATGTGAGAATTTATAATTCTCAAATGTGAGAATTTTTCCCTGATTTTCTTTTTGATCGTTGCTGTGAGTATTCGGCAAACTTGTTGGTATTTTTTGTTTGCCATTGCTGTTTTTATGTCACGTTAACTTCCTTTGTAATGGTCATGCCTCCAGTCTTTAATTAACCCATTATCATCTTTTAAACAACAAATTAACAGGTTTCTGTATCATTAAACGCGTGACTACAAAAAAATTAGGAGTCATTTGCTTCTTATTAGAACTTTAGTAATGCCTCCTCGCCGAACTCGAAAGGAAAGAAAATATTTGGGATCTGACGAATTGTTTTCTCCAATACTAATGTTGGTCCTTAATCAACACCAATCACTGCTCAAGTATGATTCCATGAAGAATGATTACCCTGAGCGATATAGATGTCTCCCTCATTAATTAGAAGTCAATTGAGCAGCTGTTAAACTTGAGAGAAATGCGATACCAGATATGCAAGGCATCTCATCGTCGACGCTAGAAGTGTCGGGTTGAAACGATCGCGTCGTAATACTGAATATTATCTTTGAACTACATCTCGTCGACAAGATACATAAGATGATTCCGTGGCAGGAGCGGCGCTACAGGGGGCGGCTGCCACTATCATTTTTGGAGTGATCGAAGAAGAAGAAGAAGAAGAAGAAGAAGAAGAAGAAGAAGAAGAAGAAGAAGAAGAAGAAGAAGAAGAAGAAGAAGAAGAAGAAGAAGAAGAAGAAAAAGAAAGAAAGAAAGAAAGAAAGAAAGAAAAAGAGCATGGGGAAGGGAGGGCAGGGTCATGCAAATAGATCATAGCCTTATTCATTCATTTGAAACGTAAATAAAGTCATCTGTGGGCCTGCGTCATCTTGATCCCCTATTAATATACCCTGGTGCCGCCCCTATCATGCCTATACCGCGGTACTCCGTGGGTTCAAATCCCAGCCCGGCACTAACGTCTTTTGGCAAGACATTAATCCATGTTTGCCACTCTCACCCTTGCAGGTGCTAATTGGGTACCCGGTGTAGGATGTGCAGTTATAGTGACTGAATAAGAATTGTGCGCGCCAGTAAAATGACGAACTGTAGTATTATTATTCCTTTTGAAATTATCACCATGCTTATTTTGGTTATTAATAACACAGGTTGCCTAATCTTTCTTTTGTTCGAACTGAAATTAAAGAGTTAAATAGAAGCAGATATGTGTTCGAGAAATGAAAAAGAAAAAAAAAATTATCTAACAATCTTTCCAAAAGTTCTTAACATATAAACTGTAAATATTTTCAGTGCGAATTATCAAGTATTATCCTAACCCCTTGAATTAACTGATTAAGCTATTTAGCTTAAATGTTAAGGGAATCTTTGAAGAATATTTTTTTTAATATGGAGGAACAAAATAAGAATGTTCGTTTTGTTGACCTATACAAGAAGAATATCCCTAAGACCAGTGCATCATTATTTTGACATGATTTGGCACATGCACCCAAAGCCTCATGCAAGATGGTACCCGACACCCTCAAGAGCAGAGGGGCAAAATGATTTTGAGGTTTCGTTTCTGTTTCCCTGAAGATGACAAAGAAAGTGTAACCATTCAAGGAACATCCCCTTCACATATGCTCTAGACATTATGGGCAGTCATCCTCATATTACTCATGACTTATTTTTACACCACGCTACCCACCCTCTAATTCTCCATGCAGCTAGCCGGATGCGAGGGGGGAGGATCATCATGGCCGTGTGTCTGCCGAGACAAAGGGAAATTGTTAGGTGTCGTGGAACAGACTCAACCTTCCTCCTGTTAATGTAGTTTAATGTAGCGCTCAGTATAAACAAAGATAAGACACGAAAACATATAGGCCTATGATACCCCCCCCCCCCCGATCTGCCCCCCCCCCCCCAGAAAGTCATACAGCGCAAGCACACTACCACTGAGAGTTACTGCACTACCAACACCTGACCCAAAATTAGGAGATGAGAAATACATTTTACTGCTGAATTAACCCTCTCAATTCGAAATGCAAATGTACATAATTATTAAGCCAAATAATGCAACAAAAACACACTTGCTTTGAGGCCAAACAAGCAATTCAACTTGAATTAGAAACAGGGCCTCCTAATCGCGTTCCCCACGTTGATTTTATTTTGGAGGAAGAATTATCAGTGTAAATATTTGATTTATGTAGTTAGTCTCGCTTGATAAGTGGAGAACAAAATGCTGCATTGTTTTTAGATCCAATATTGGTGAATGATGACACGAAATGTTCATATCAAACAAACGTCATCTACATTATAAGGTTGCGAAACCTTATACACACAAAATACCTACATTATACATCATTGCTTATAGATATATTTGAAATATTTACCGTAATATACACCTGTACTAGTAAGTGATTTTCTGCACATTGGCTTCTAAGCAGCATTTTTTTCTGTCCTGTCCTCTTCTAGACTGCAGGAGGGCGCACTGTAAAATGCCTTGCTTATTAATCAGATTTATTTTTTTTTTCAAATGTACAAAGCTAAAAGGAAGGTGATTGTAAATGGATGTCACATAAAGCAGGATAAGGAAATACATATCGTTAAGTTTCGAGAGGGATTATAGCCATCTACAAAAATATTTTCCACAATTCACTCATATGGAATAAATCGAATTTAGACGAGTTGGTAGTTTTATTGACGTAGAGAGTAGATAGAAAAACAAACAAATCCTATGGCGAACATATGCTGGAATCGTCATACCATGTATATAGAAAGAATACTTCTTGTCCAGTATCTCCAACGGGTCAGTTTACTTTTATCTTCCTTTCCAAACTAATTCCTTAAACTATGTATTGCTATGATAGTTTTGTTTCCTTTTCCTTGAACCTGTTGCAATAGATGGGGCCTGTTGCATAAAACTTACTATAATAGTAACTTTACTATTACAGCAACTTACTGGAATTTGATTGGCTGTTGAGCAACATGACATCATCAACAGCCAATCAAAATCCAGTAAGTTACTATAATAGTAAAGTTACTATTATAGTAAGTTTTATGCAACGGGCCCGATCTTACCCTTCTTAATATGAGTGTACTAGTGGTATATTGCTGTTCTTAATGTTTCAGCATCTTTCTTCTTCCTTCTCTTCCTATTGTTATTTTTCTTCTCCTACCCTTGGTTCTAGTTTTCTCTTTATTTTGTTTCAATGTAAATCGTATACAGGACTTGATGAACGGGAATATGGCTTGAATTAAGAATAAAGTTCAGTTCATTCAGTTTTTGTGGGGAAAAAATGTATGTAAGCAAGTGGGATAGGTAGATCAGTAGTCCAAGAGAAATGATTTGTGTGAGATTTTGGAATCATCAGATTTGATCAAAATTTTACTCACTTTTCCCCAACGGCACTTGTAATGAACACAGAAATAAGCATATGGGACCACTGACAAAAGGTGGTATAAAGTAATATTTGGCTCAAACACTTCTCGTCTTATTTTGAATATGAGGGCAATGGAAGAGCTATATCATTTGCGGGGAACGTTTCTACTGTTCTTCCGCACAAACTCGCATAGGCCTAAACAAAATAATGAGTAAGCTCACAAATTATTTTAAACTTTTTACCCCACGGCACTCAAGATTCACTTTAATGTCTATGGTTCAAGGAACACATTTGTTCTATACATATCATGTATTGATATATAAGGTGGAGACAATGGTACTCATTTTCAATTTGCCATTTCCTCTTGATGCCGACGAGAGAACGACCCATTTATACGACTGTGCCAATATTCATGTAGATTCCATTCGAACGAATGATCTGTCATTTTGTTTTTTCTTTTGTCCTTCAGGTACTTTTGTTTCATTATTTCATGTCCATGATGTCAGTATCATTTACAGAGTCAACATCATTATTTGATTTTGTGGTTATTTACAGAATGTGTGATATATAGTTTGGTTGTACTGTGCTTTTGATCATTATTCAAGTCCCACTTGTATATGATTCACTTATTTCTGTTTGTATAGCTACGACTGTTCTTGAACAATACCATGATACAACGTATACCTAGAAATTAGGAGTTTTCAACAAGCACCCTGGATTGAAAGTGCACATAGTTTTGTACTGAGCAGGGGCGTCGCTAGAGGGGGGGTGTGGGGGGGTGTGACACCCCCCCCCCCATTAAAAATTCTTGTCGGCAAATTCGCGATCGCTGTCGGCAAAAGAGAGAGAGAGAGAGAGAGAGAGAAAGGAGAGGGAAGAGGAAGGAGGGAAAAAGAAAAAAGAAAGATGAGTAAGGTGCCCAAATAGAGTCATATTCGGCTTATTTGCTTGTGCATTTTGACGACGAAATAACACTGGTAACACGAAAGAGAGCTTATTTTTCCTCGCTCGCTGCGCTCGCTCGTATTATATTAAGATACAGGATGTTTTCGGAAAGCAAACACATTTGCCAAGTGAAATAAACAAATATATAATTTAGATATTTTTGGACCCATCATGTATTTTGTTGAAGAATTATCACCTCTATACCATAAAAAAGAGTAAATATATTTTTCCTCGCTCGCTGCGCTCTCCCGTATAAAATTTAGATACAGGATGGTCTTTGAAAGCAAATAGATTAGGTAGGAGAGGTGACCAAATATATCACAATAGGTATCTTAAAGGCCCATCGTGTATTTTGATGAAGAACTTTCACTTCTACCATGAAAAGGAGTATTTTTCCTCGCTCGCTACGCTCGCTTGTACAATATTCAGATACAAGATGGATTTGGGAAAGCAAACGAATTCGGCAAGCGAGGCCCGTCATGTACTTTGATGAAGAGTTATCACCTACCATAAAAAGAGTATATATATTTTTCCTCGCTCGCTGCGCTCGCTCGTATGATATTTAGATACAGGATGGTCTTTGAAAGCAAATAAATTAGGTAAGAGAGGTGACCAAATATATGATCTAGATATCTTTAAGCCCATCATGTAGTTTGATGAAGAACTATCACTTCTACGAAAGAGAGTGTATATTTTTCCTCGCTCGCTGCGCTCGCTCGTATTATATTTAGATAGAGAATGTTTTCGGAAAGCTAACACATTCAGCAAGTGAGGTGAACAAATATAATTTAGAAGGAAAATATAATAGAGGCACGCAATTGAACATGCCTCGTGGGCTTTATACAGTTGAATTTGTCGACGTTGGTCGTCGGCAATCGGAGGCATAATTAATAAAAGTCTAGCGACGCCCCTGGTACTGAGTAATTGGAATAGATATATACGATCGTACATAACGTTGTACCCTCACTGACCCAAAGTTTTGCGACATACATGTACGCACAAAATGAAAAATATACAGTGGACCACTTTTAATAGGGTTATATTGAAGATTTAACATGTTATGATCTTTGTTCATTAACAAAAATGGCATTATAAGGACAGGCCTATATGATTAGTCACAAAGGCAACAGTTCTAGTTACGCTGCAATACAAAGAATTACTAGTATTGCCAGTGAGGGTACTTTGTCGCCGTGCAGGTAGAAACTTTCAACCAGTGAGCACCCGCGCGTGAAGCAAGTTCATCATCAACTAGCCAATCAGAACTTCCTGTGCTGTTGCTATTTCAACCCACTCACAGCAAAGTCCATCCGCACTGTCTGGTACTTCGTCGATAACAACTTCACGGGAAAGTCTGGCGTGGGCATGCTAGCTTGTGCAGGTTCCTCTCTCGCTGCTGTACGTCGTGTGGAGGTCATTTTCCCCATGATTGCATACCACCGAAGTAAACGCACAAACAAACAGAGGCATTCTTTGTTTGGATTTTACTCGCTGCCAGAATAGTTGTGGACCTAACCAGCAGCACTTTCGGTATATGGGCTGGTCAAAAGACTGCTCTAGAGTTGGACTCCATCCATAATAGCCGAAGATGGTCTTGAGCGAGCATAAATGACCAAAGTATCATCAGTTCTGGCTGTTTTACAGAGCTTAGAGCCATCTATTATTGCCATACGTTTCTGAGGGTTATTTTCCTGTGAATTGTATTAGGAGAAGTTGCCATGGAGCTATTATATTCAGTGAATACTCTCCTTGTTCTCTTAGTGTGCCTTTGGTGTAGGGTGTCAGCTATTGGTGTTCTCTCATCGACAGGAATCAATGTCTGCCAGTATACGTGAGTATATGGATTAGGAATAATCGAATATCTTACAATTATACTGCATGGAAATCTTATTTTTCAATTTTTTTCGTGTACCAATGAACAATCCCATTATGGTTTGTTTACCCTTTTGTTGCTTTTTCGTAAATTAGTAAACATCCACTCAAGGTCTTTTTGTTTTGTTTTGTTTTGGACTTTTCTCTGTTTGCTTGTTTTTATTTGGTTAGCCTTTATCTGTAAACATCCGTGTAAGGTGTAAGGTGTAAGGTCCTTTCATCATCTAAAAAATCTAATCTTTCTTTCAATTTAGAATTAGCGTCACGCGGGAAAATTTAAGTAAAAAGCTGAATGTAAAAAGAGGCTAATGCCTTATATTTATAAGAATTCTTAAAAGGCTCGAGCTAACTAACATAAGATGCTTCATTAGTGATTTTGAAATAATATTTACATAATATTTGAGTACAACGATTTCTCTAAGCTGTTGTTTGGACAAGGAGTTTGTACCAGTCTGGCTGATACGCCGCAATTTTCGGTTCTCACCACCAAGTCACTGAACATCCAGAAAATTAATATCGAAATGAATGTCACATACGGTACAAGAAATATATTAATGTACTTCACATGCAGGCCAAGGAGTTTTCAAGTATATACATAAACAATATATTCCGTCGTAATTAGTGTGCAAACGAATTTTTCTGATACAAACAAATCAGTGAAATCTATTGAATGTCAGTATCTGACTTAACCTTTTGCAGGCTTGCACGTGTGTTTGTGTGTATTGATGCCAATTACAATGTATGAATAAAATCATTATTTTGACACAGATAAAGTTTGATGATTATAAAGACAGGAGAAGATTATTCATATCTCACTTCCTGCACATGACCGCCATGCCACCCACTACAAGATTAGAAACGGCCTCAAATCTGTTTTCATATAATCGCCATTAATTTATAATGGTCTTAACGGCATTTCCACTCTAAACATGCTCGCTTTTGCGTGGAATGATATTATCAGATGATTGCGATCATTGATAGCAAGAAAGATAGAAATGAGCATTCAGCAAAAGTACTGACGTAGAATAAACTCGGATGAAGAATTTGACAGAGTTTGAACTCTGTTATGTTAAAACTTTCAAATACACTACATTCAAACAAACACTAAACCGCAAACAAAATAAAACAAACACAAAACAAAACAGAGTAGATGAAATAAACATGAAGAAAATACTAAAACGCTAATGACTATCAAAATGAACTTCACAACAACAACAACAACAACAAAATATTAAAGATACCAACATCGTTTATACAGGTCATTTGATTTGTTTTTATTTTCATCTGCATTTATGTAGGTACAACATTTTTCAGAAACATGACTAAAAATAAAATAAAAGGAAATATGTATATAGCATTTGTTGTTTTAAAAAGTTGATAACCTGTGAAATTATCATATTTCATAATTTTTTATTAAACATTAAGAAGTTATTTGCGGAAGGACTGGACTGCCGAGGTAATCAGTTTGCTTGAAAATGTGGCAGTCCCAAACAAATTTTGTGAAACAGATGAACACGTTTATCAAGGAGAATTGATATGTTACTGAAAATATATAAATTCAATAGGATAATGTAAATGATGTTGATGATGAAGATGATGATGAAAATGATGATGATGATGATGATGATGATGATGATGATGATGAAAATGATGATGATGATGATCATGATAATGTAAATGATGTTGATGATGAAGATGATGATGAAAATGATGATGATGATGATGATGATGATGATGTTGATGATGATAATGACTGAGATGAAAGGAAGAAGGACATTTAAGACTTTAAAGTTGACACAGAAATTTTACCTTGAATATTCTGATAATAATCGTTTTAAATGTGGCTTGAAATGAGCGGAGAGAGCAACCTGATTTGATAAATTCTAGGAGAGAATTCCATAGGTCTGGACCATGGTGGTTGACTAGATGAAAATTCAGTCGAGGAATTACGGGTAAGGTATAAGAATGGATGGTGTTCTTTAGTGTAAAAGTGTTGAAATGAAAGGGGATCATATAGATACTGCAACATGAGCGGTAAACTTTGCAGGAAATTTATGTCGAAATACTGCTAGGGTTTTCAGTTTGTGAAATACTGAACTTGTGTGAGATAAATTATGGTTACAGGCTGCTAGCCAATGAGTTAGCACACAACCTTATAGTCTTTATGAAGTTGAATTGTTGACAGATGTCTTCTGGCTTGAAGCGCATCCAGAATAATTTGTCTTTGTCATGGCAACTAATCAACCTGACCACAGATATTTAATGGCATATATACGACACTTGCAGAAACATCGTCGTGCTTCTGATATCATTGCTATGGCCTAACTATGGGTTAGCTTTAACCCCTTCAGTCCACTCTGCATCTGTCTTTCTGAAGTTTGTCTCCTGTAGCCGTACATCGTATTCTCCAACCTCGTGCATAATTTTATCGTGCATAATTTTGTCGTCATTTAGCTTTAAAGAAAAGCTTGAGTTCTAGGAAAGATGAGAAATTATTTGTAAACTATCTAATAATTCACATATTGGTCGGAAGAATATCATAGTGGGAATGTACCCTGAAAAAAATCCTCTGCAAATGGGCTCATATTGAAAATATGACGAGAAACGACTCGAGTGTTCGGCGCGAACAGCAGAATACCCAATCTGTGTGCAGTGCATGTGTGTTTCAGCAAGACTGATGTGGTTTGTTAACATTGCGGTGATTTTGAATTCCGAGGGTATATACACAAACTTTTATTTATTAATAAATCAGCCTTTTCTAATTGCCTTGAAAAAGTTTCTGCACATTGTAATGACATGACCAGTGTTCAAGTTCATCTCTTAAAAATGAAAGAACAAACTTCCCATGCATCTCGTCTTCTTCTTAGTATAACTAGCATCTTCCCATTTTAAAACGATGATAATTATATTTCCTTATTATCGCAATAAACATGGAGTGTTAATCAGTATGATGGGTTTGGTCTAGAAGTGCTTTTCTTAGGGCATCAATTTGGTATATAATCGATAAAAGTAAACCAAAGGTTGGACGATATCTGTAGTCCCGGACAAATCTATCTATACCTACTCTTACTTCTTTCCTCTAGGAATAATTGCTCCCCCCCCCCTTCTTCTTCTCTTGTACAATTTTTGAGATTTATCAATGCAATTATCTATGCCGAGGGTTCGAAAACCTCTGTTTGGACAGGGACCTATATCGTTTCGCTAGTACATCCATGGTTTAGACATGCATTATGGAATGTTTGTACCAGATGATAAATAACATCGGTAACAGTTTCTGAAAAGGAAAAAAAAAACACTCTCATGTGATTTCCTGTAAAGTGCATGGAGATTCATTTGCCGCGCAGTCAAACTTAAAAGAGTTTGTTTGCTGCCATGTGGTATTCAAATCTAAAGAAAATAGTCTGGACTCTGAACCTATTTCCAAATTGAGAGGATTTGAAATAATTTCTATATGTCATCGAATACTATAGCAGTGACTAGTGGGAGAAACAGAAATAGTACAAATTCAGCCATAGGATATTTCGGATATCTGCCTGGTTAGCAAGTTAGCAGAGGGCATTAGACAGGAAATGGACTATTTCCCGCACCTTTGCCTCCTTCACAGTCTATTTGTAGGTGACCCATTGTAGATGAATTCACCTGTGTTCGAGGTTCTATCTGTAAAAAAAAAAAAATAAATAAATAATTAACTGAAAAAAAAATATCCATCTCTGGTGTTATGAAACCTATTTTTCTTGGTATTTTCCTCCATTTTTTTTTTCATTTTTATTTTATAAAAGTCCTGCAACTATTGAAAGGAGACAGGGGAAAACTAACGCAGGCATAAATCGTCTGTTGTGCTAAGTTCTTCCATTATAACGATAAATCTTAGTTTAATACTGCCCTACTTTGACAAAAGGAAGCAAGTGACAAAAGTGACATTTCCTGTAAAAGAGCAAAATGTATCTTCCATTTACACTGATGTCAATGGAAGACTGTGATGTCTTTTCTAACATATCTCTTAGCAGGATGAGTGTTCATGCATAAAATTTGGCCCAGATGAAGAGAACACTATGTACAATATGAAAATATTAAAAAACTCAAATTTGGTTGATATGTCACTTGCTTCCTTTTGTCAAAGTAGGGCAGATTAGTGCTTTGTACTTTCTCCACTTTTAGTAAAACTATATAATAATTTCTTACAAGATATCATTAAGGATATTCATGAATAATAGTAATTTTTGACAGCTTTTTACATTGGTCAGTGAATTATGCTGTATTTATTTAATAAGGGGTATATACTTGTAACAATAATTATTTCGATCTTGAGCTGTCTGCCCTTTTCCAGTTTCGTAAGTACCAATATACGAAATGAGAGATGATTTGAGTCTTTACAAAGTCAATGGTCAGATGGAATCGCTAAAATGTCTTCACTGGAGTTTGTCCAATCATCAAGGAGTTGCCATGTCTAGCTGCTGATCGGATAGGCGATAGGTATGGGCAGCAAGGTATGGGCAGCAAGGACTGGCCAGCAAGGACATCGTATGTCTGTACAAATACACTGTAAAAAGTCTAAACACTTTTATAAACGCTTTTCTGTAGCACTTTATAAACATTTAAACACGTTTAAATGGAAATCATAAACACTACTAATTAGAAGTAATCATTATCGCCTGTATGATATTAAAAGTCCCTGTTTAGTTTTGGAACACTTCGTAAACACTTAGACACGTTTATCCTATATGTTTAATTGGGAATCTTGAACACTTCATAAACACTTAAACACGTTGAGATGTGTGTTTAGATGTTTATAGACGATAAGTTTATAAACACATGATTCCATATTAAACGTGTCTAAACGTGTCAAAGTGTTCCAAAATATTCATATTAAACGTGTTTTAGTGTGTATGTAAACATGTTTGAGTGTTTATGAAGAGTTCAAAAAATAAACGTGGATACAGGCGATAATGATAACTTCTAATTAGAAGTGTTTATGATTTCCATTTAAACGTGTTTAAGTGTTTATAAAGTGTTACAGAAAAGCGTTTATAAAAGTGTTTAGACTTTTTACAGTGTAGACACGAAGATACTTGGATTTGTTTTATCTGAGGAGAACCGAGAAGGTTTCTGACAATGACAGCGTGAAAACAGTGATCAGATGTTAGAAGAGATTGCGAAATGTCTGGCCCGAGTGATGATGCAAACCACAGCCATGTTATAGCCTCTATATAGTTTGGACTTGAAATTACATCTAGAAAATATTAACCATCAAGGCACACCGTAAATCTCGGTTGATATTTGGGTCCATTTTGTCGCTATTCTGCATTCTCAGTCTTTTATTTATATGTATGCCGTGTAAATATGAAAATTATTTATTTATTTGTTCATTTATTTATTTATCCATTTATTTATTTTATTCATTTATTTATTATTTATTTGTTTTAGATAATTTTACTGCATCTTTAACTGACTTTCTCTTTTTTCCGTGCATCTTATAAGCCTTTTCAGTAACTGTTAATGGTTCAAAATATTTAGGCCTGTATACAGTTTCTTGTTTATTTCACCCCGACCCTTCATCTCAAACCACTGTAGATGAACTCAAGGTTATAGCCCCATCTTTTCTTTCTGTCATTGACTTTATCAATTCTGAAACTTTTACTTTTTATCAGTTACATTTCCAAAGAATGCAGGAATAATGTGGTCCTCTTTTCTTTTGTCTTGCGTAATCTAGAAAGTTGTCCTTTCCGTGTCCAAGATATCAGAATAAAGGCTTTCAATCGAAAGTCTGAAACAGGTTGTTCAAATTAGTCATCAGCTTTTGTTTGCAAATATACAGTTCTTGTATAGTGCATATCACATTATGATATAACGTCACTATGCGCTTCCAAAGGACTTGGATATTACATGTATTACCCCAGCTTTAGCCCGGCAATCATGACGTCTGATTATATAATTGTATCTGAATACCCTGACCTTGCATCACTAATGAAACACAACTGTCGAAATGAATTAGTTCCTCATTAACAGACAAGTTCCACATGGCATGTACTGCCTCTACCCATATCACGCCTGCGTAATATGTATTGTACACAATTTTGACCATCGTTTCTCCTTAAATTCTCTTCATAATTTTCTTTTCTGTTTCGTTCCCCTTTTTGTCCTATTTTGAAAGGGAAATATAACAAATGAATGATGAAAGATTGAAAATGGTAAATTTAGAATGTATTTAGTGTTTATATTATACATGCACATTCGCTATTTTTCTGCGAGACCTATACGGCAAGGAAGCTATGTTTAACTAAATACACCGAAATGGAGAGAGAGAGAGAGAGAGAGAGAGAGAGAGAGAGAGAGAGAGAGAGAGAGAGAGAGAGAGACGCAGTTCAGTTCAGCATTTCAGTTGCCTGTTGCTTGCATTTGGAAAAAAGGAGTAGGTTGTACAAAATCCACTTGCATTTTTTACTTGTCACACAGAGTGTCTCTCACTGCTCATCTTAGAACGAAGCCGTAACCAACATAGTCCCAACAGACATGATAAAGGAAGGGGCAATCTACGAGGGTGAAGGAAGGGCAGATTGACAAGCACATAAATAGATCCTAAACCTAGTGGCTTTTAAACCATGATATGTCACGTTTTGGTTTCATGGGGAACCTCTTTAGTTGAAGAAATAAAAGAAAAAGAAGAAAGATTCATGGAGAAATGACAAAGAGTTAAACAGGTGAGGGAGAATATGCGGTATTGGTCTATTCCGCAGTCCTCGAAAATAGAGAATGACTAGGTTAAAAATGACAGGTGTATGTTGCCTTTCAATGCTAATTCTTTGTCCCATTTTTTTTTTCAATTCTGTTGACTCGCTTGAAGTCAATGAATCATTAATGATGATAAAAAAGTGATCCAGAATATAAATAATAAAAAAAATATCATGATTGTAAAAGACGTAGTTTTAAATACATTAAAAAATAATAAACAGTACCTGCTTAGCAATTTATGGTTGTTAAAACCCGCAAATTGTGTACGCATATTATATGCATGTAGTTTAACATTTTGGACAATGTAATCTAAACAGATGTATACCAAGTTTGTGATAATGAACAACACCTATTTTTAGTAGTAAGTTACGTTCATCGACATATTCTAATTTTTCAAACGAAACGACCACTTCAGATGCCCGGGAAGTCATTCTAAATAAAAGAGATCTAGGAGGTACTCATTTAGATATAATTACTACAACAGGAATAATCCTGTGGCATAGATCAATACTTAACTCATTAATTTGCCCCCAAATCGCGAAGAACCCATCCATCGCGTGTCAACTGGTTACTTCTATTTATAATGTGACTTACAAACTCTGCCAGGAATTCTGACATAATATCATCAATTATGGTTCATTTTGATACAGATCTCAAAGACAATGTAGAGATGACAGGGTGCTCACAAGCCTAGGAGAGTAACGCAGGAAATTTATCATTCCTTGCGATTTTAAAATTCACTGCCCTATCAGAGTGTAGAAAATTGGTCTAGAAAAGAAAGGAACTCAATATTTGCAACTTTCCTTGTTTGATATTCCTTGTGACCTCCAATGGTTTAGGTGAATATACTGGGCTGAACTTCATAGAGGCCCCTAAGAATTTTTTTAAAGATGTGACATAATAACAGGAAGGTTATGTATGAATAATTACGTAACCGTAAAGATTGAAACTGTCCGTTGTTTGACCTATGTAGATCGTGAGTTTGACATTTTTCTACAAATGATGTTAAAATGCATTAATTTGCTTAGAGCCATATAACATAGACACTGAGACATACCGGAGAGAGATTTGATTTGCATATGTACAACCTACAGGCCTGGGGACTAAAATCATTCATCAAAAATAATCCGTTATACGAATTAGGCCTGTAGGAGAGGTTATTTGACAATATCCCAAACTTTGGTCTTTAAGATAACACAGATTTCAAGATTATGGAACTCGAGGGATATAGAGAGAATGGGGGATGTACACAGTTCACAATATGGTAAAACAGGGATATCGGAGTTTATATTAAAAACCCATCTGCCTGGTAAAAAAGTTTCCCTGGGTGTTCCTCGGCTGCTTTGTAAGTTCAAATACAGGTTCATTAAAGTCAACTGTGTATGCATGGGGAGAAACTACCAGTTATGACGCTGTCCATCAAGAGTGGTTGCCGCCGTGTCGAAGAAGATTTTCAAATACTCCTTTCTTCCAGGTTTTATTGGATTTGCGTTCTGAATGAGTGCAAAATGAAAACACATATTTACACTTGTTCTCATGGGATGTTAAATCTGGCCTTTGAAATGACGGGGATTGGCCGACCCAATGAAACTGCACAATTTCCAGATTTCTGAAGGTACTGAGGACGCAAGTGTATTTCCTTCCCTGGTTTTCTTGTTAAGAGATGCATTTGTACGCTGCACTACAGAGAAAGTAATGTAATTGGAACATACGTGAGTTATCAATGCATTCTACATTTTTATCTCAGAGTTTCAGTCTGGTGGTGCACTCAAATGATTACAATTGATAATATTTTTATTTGTGATATTTATTTTCAAATAAAAATTATTGATACGATTTAGTGTAAACATGAACACCCTGATTACCCCTGCTTTGTAATATTAGTTCATCAACAGTCAAACACACCCTGTTAAGATTAAGCACATGCATTCTCTCTTTCTCAAATCAACAGATTTGATTGTGATCAACGATAGTTTCAGATTTATTGTTCTTCGTAGGCAATAGAAAAGAAACAGATGTAACACAGTAGCACCGCCTGGAGAAAGGAAGAGAAAAAAAACCGGTAGCCTGATATTTCATTCCGCTAAGATTTGAGTAACCCGGCACATATTTGAGCCTACTCATGTCCGTGCTAGACCTTGTTATCCCCCGAGTGAGGAGGTAGCCCCTAGATCAGGAAGATTATTCCTCTCATTCGTCATCAACTGGGCGGGGGTACAGAAACCTGACTCCATAATAAACACCCTTCAGCTTTACCACTGAACTTGACGGTTTAAAATGGATCCATGCATGTTAGAATAGGAGAGAAAAAAGATTTCCATGAACAGAACTGAAAGACTTGTTTGTAACTGCTGCTTCTGTTGAGGATTATCCAATCAGATCTCTGATAGGAGTAGCTGAATATAATTGATAAGTTTTGGTGCACATGACCTTCCGAATAGTGGAACACAACGTTATTACGATTCTGAGGCCCCCATTTTTTTCTTTTCAAGCTTTAAAACAAGCCCTCTTTTTAATCATGCTATTTTTTTCTAAGCACGTGTACACTTTGGTATCAATAGCATTTTTATTTATTTGATGTACGATAAAAAGAGCAATGTAGATAAAATGCCTTGCTCAAGGGCATAAGTGCCGTACCGCGGGGATCGAACCCCCGACTTTCGCGTCTCCAGTCAAGCGCCTTAGATCACTCGACCACGGCACCTCTACAAATGTTAATGTTTATAAAACGTTACAGTGGTGATGAAAGTGTCCACTATCACACCACACTCAGTGGTATACAATGGTATAGATTTTGCTGCAATTTTAACAATGTTGTGTGATAAAGCTAAGGCGAATCCAAATTTAATTTTGTTCTGCAATTTTATCCCTCGGGAGAAATTTTAAAGTTACCAGATGTCTGTGTAAGTGAATAATAATTCTTTGAAGTAAAACAAAATAGTGATCACCGTCGTATAAAGTTAGACTTCGGAAAAAAACCCACCTCCAGTACATGTCTAAGAAGTAGGACATGTATGATGGACCTGCATGATCTTACTAAGTTATGAATGGCAATAGCTGTAGAGATAGTCGCCTACCATAGATACGTACACACCGTACCTATATGTAAAATGACCCATTTGAAATCACTACACTGATTACAGGATTACGGGGGGATAATTTCCGTTATAAAGATCGACGTAAATAAACGTCTTGGGAGGGGAGGGGTCGACTGTGTCAACGGAAATGCAAACTTCCTACTCGATATCTTGATCACACAAACCATGGAGATAACTCGGACCATCTTTGATCACCAGCGGGGGATGGGTGAACAGAATCACAGGCTGGAACTCCTTGGGTTACAATGGCCCGTCATAGTACAAACCCTTTTATACTTTCTCAAGTTTCTGTCAACACTTTGGCTTTAATCTTACTTGTTTCTTTCTAAAAAGGTGCCTAATTAACGTGACTCAGCTATTACTAAAATATCCATAGGAAGTTAGGAACATGTGGGCACATTTTCATAGGAGAACTGACGCCTTTCGCCAGGTTTCTGATTATTTTACCATGTACTGTACCGGATATACGACACACAAAATTTCGTGCACGTTTCGGTAACTTGCTGCCTGAACATTGGTATCTTCAAAAATGTCAGTAAGCCTGTTTATGTAAAAGCCTGTCACAACATGCATGCCAAGCCCTTTTCATGATAAAACACTAATGTTGAATCATGTGTTACATTTCAGCCACTTAAAAAGAATTAATAGATTTGTTGTTTGTTTTTTTTGTGCTCCTGAAGGCCCGGTCAGTAACCGCAGACGATGGTTTGATCAGCCCTCTTTGCTTTCCATACAGTACAACTGACTACACCTGTGTTCTACGGTGGGCACGGTGGGGCTTTCTCCATGACTACTATGATGACACCCGTATTCATATGTATTTATTTCTTTCCTATATACTTGGTGTGTATTTGCTTTAAACGTGTTAAATGCCTTCACTCATTTCATTAATCCCTACCTCCTGTTTAGATGTGGTGAGTTAACCACTGTCGCCATGCAGTCCATAGTCCAAAATACATTACCTTCCTATCCGATAATTTGACATTGCCGATAGTTCAGATATATCTCTCTCCTATAACTTAGGGTTTTCCCCATGTTCTCCTTGATCTCAAAATGGGAGCGGTATACCTTTCTCGGTAAAATGTTGAATGAAAATTGCATATCCTTTGTTCTTTGGCAATAAAAATATCCCTTCATTTTATGCTACGTCATTGACTCAATCTAACCTTCCACGGCGATTTAGTTTCATGTGGTGATTTTCATTTATTCTAGCGACATGTAAATCGTTCTAATTGTGGAGAAGATGGGGGGGGGGGCGCTTCACCGACAAATTGATGAAATCGTCTCATTAAATTCACAGCCTTGTGTCAACTGATGGGCCTATATAAACGCTTATCATAATAGCGAGATGTCGTTCTATGACATGTATGAGATATATGGGGTCAAAGTGAACCGCTGTAGAAGAGTGTAAGTTTATTTTGGAACATATTGAAAGTAATTGCCTGTAACTAATGGCTGATTGCCTCGTCTGGTGTCCAATATCATATTTCATACTCTTTATTTTCGATCTGATGATTATTTTCATATCAAGATTATCATTTTTATCTACCCGACTTGAGTGATTTCACCTCTCATTCATTCTTAAAGCTGATGATTTATTGTACAATCTTGTCTACATGACAGCCCTTTGTGAGTCATGAGCACATTGAGAAAATATGGCAACACAATGAGAAAATGGGCTTGTAATTTTTTCAACTTGATTTACTTTTGCCATGCTGCTTTAAAAGAGAACAAAGCCATATGTGCTTGAACAAATTCCTTTCCATTGTCCATTTTTGTGTTCTATTTTGTTTATGGTTTACAAAGAAGCCCATTTTACTTTGAATTAGGATTTGTCATGCCGGGGCTATTATATCTTACCTTCAGAATCATTCATTTTTCCTCCATCTATATCATCATTTGTCAAAATATTTTTATTCTTTTCAAAACTATTTCTGCGATTTGTGACAGTTACTTTTCAATCTTTTCTGATTACATGCAGCAAGGGCATTTCGTTTGCTTTCATTATGTTAAATGGCCTTTTTCTTCATGCAGTGGGTTTTCACTACTTTCAACATGTCCAAAATACTTTAAAAGTATGTGCTAAATACTGGAATGTAATATCCAGCTGGATTCGATTTTATGTATTGAAAATGAAACGTATACAAGAATGTGCAATGAGATATAGTTCACGAAAAGGTGTAGGCCTATATTTCTCTTATCTCATGATCGAATATTGAATATGCATAAGATTCCATTAAACAAGGTACTTGGAACAGAAGCTCCCTGATTAATATAAGGTTATTTAATAATGCATACAGTCATATCCAAATTGTTAAAGGTGTAATTCATAATCAAATAAGAGCTTATTTCAGTTGCTTTCGGACCATTTTGTGTATTTCATAATGCTGCAGTCAACAATTATATGAGTAAATATTGCTTCTGCCATAGCGCAATCTGATCACCTATTGTTATGACAACTGTTATTTACTCTAATGCCATGGTTCAGGTACTGTCAATGACTGTAATAGATACAAATTTGCCTAGGTTGAATATAACATCAATTTGTAATGAATATTTTGCTTAAGTGGAAATCGACACCAAAATTCAGACACGTTAACAAGTATTTTGTCAAACAGGATCATTCTAAAACAAGAATATGTCCTTTTAATTTTTGAGAAGGCTAGGTGACTTTTATGCCAGAGCATTTTCATCTTTGATCACGGAAAAAAAATAACTTTCAGAATATTATATGCAGTATTTTCCATACACTCTTGTTTTGCCACTAAAGGCATAGCATGATAGCATATAGTAGGTGTACCTCATTTTTCAACCATAGAAGCACAGTATAACATTTTGCCTGTCGATTTTTTTTTTACATTTGAGGAGGGGAGGGGGGGGGGGGTGAGTGGGATGGCAAACGTCAATACGCTATAGGCCCATTGCCTGAAAATTTCGTGTACATGTACAGCATCAGAAATTGTCAGTCTACAATTTTTTTTATCGGTTATAATGTACTAGATCATGATTTTAATTTAGCATGATCCTCTTGGGGATATTTTAAGGAAATATTTCCTAATCCCTGAAAGGAACTTTTGACCTTGGGATTAAAGGATAATTAAAGGATCAGTCCGTTTTGTGCCACCGATGCCAAGGGAAAGATCCACGGATATTGCATTTGAGTTGACATTGACAGACGAAATATAGGATATCCTAAATCAAGAAGAGAGAGAGAGGAAGAGAGAGAGAGAGCGAGAGTGAGTAATTCACTGCATTTTTGCAGACTGACCTGAAAAAAATATTAGGTGAGTTAAGTATTTGCAGTGAAATTGAATTATCATCCCATGCATATGTCACAAACATTTTCAAAGAAATGTAAATATAACATTGATTGACAATGAGGTGTGGACCTTTGGAAAGAAACACGAGGGAAAATGAGGTGCTGTTTTTCCCCGTACTATTTTCGCTCGCGTGGAGAATTATAAGGTAACGTTTACCATGTTTACTGTCAAATACACGGTTACAGTTCGTTATTCCGAAGGTTCGTTATTCCGAAGGTTCGTTTATTCCGAAGGTTTGTTATTTCGAAGGTTCGTTTATTCCGAAGGTTCGTTATTCCGAAGGTTCGTTAGTCCAAAGGTTTGTTGTTTCAAAGGTTCGTTAGTCCGAAAATGAAATAAGGTTCGTTGGTTCGTTAGTTATTTTCGGACTAACGAACATTATTTCATTTTCGGACTCTTGAACCTTCGGAATAACGCCACACATATTCGGATTATTTTCATTTTCGGATTAACGAAGATCTAGGTATACGCAATTTGCATGTTTCGGAATACCGAACCTTCGGAAAAACGAACCTTAGAAAAAAACGAACCTTCGGAATAACGAACATCACCCAAATAGACAGTGCTCACAAAAACAAAATTTCTTGGTCTTTTAAAAATCGTTTTAGATGGTGAATGTTTGGCTTTGAAACATGATACATGTTAGAGCACTGTGTATAAAGTGCTAATATTTATGTAGGATTATAGTTGAATTTGTTAATTACTTTCTGAAGGCTATTTTGAAATGTTTATACACGCGATCATGCCACAGGAGCGTTATCTTTATCAATCAATATACACATCAAACATGTCAAGGATATATTTTGCGTTAGAGGTAGATTGTTGATAACTGAGCTAACAACTATTCTGCCCCATTTTGGAGGTCACCAGGTGTATCAAAATAAAATTTGAACACTTGGGCATGTTGGCTCAATTGATAGAGCGTCCGCCTCATGAACGGGTCGTGGGTTCGATCCCTGGCCGAGTCATATACCAAAGGCTTACAAATATGGGACCTTCTGCCTTCTAGCCAGGCGCTCGGCATTTAAGAATGGAGAAGTCTAGGGTAATAATAACATATTATGTTATGCAGGGCCCGCTGGAAGATCAGCTGATAAAGCTGAAGAGGCTACCCTGGGGAAAATAAGGGTTATTATTATTATTATTATTAGTGTTATTGTTATTATTATTATTATTGTTATTATTATTATTATTATTATTTTCTTAAGATTTAAGTTGAAGATTGATTTGACCTCTAAAAGAACAAATGTTTTCCATTTTGCCACTGTAAAAGTTGCTGAAAGAATTCATAATAAAAGTAGTGGCTGCAGAGTTGCCCGTAATTTACTGTATGTAAATTCCGCAAATGGTACAGTAAAATACTGTATCATACACAGTTAAATACTCTATTTTATTGCTGTTTACAGTTTTACTGCAGAATAAACAGAACAAGACTGTAAAAAATACAGTAAAATACTGGCAACTCTGCTGCCAGTAATTTACTGTAAATTCTAGAGTAATTTTTATACAGTTTATCCTTTGCATGTAGTGTCACTATTTTACTTAGCGGGCTATAGCAATTTTATGATTTTGCCCCCCCCCCCCCACCCTCCCCCTTCCCACTCGTTTGGATTACTATAGCTGATTAAAAATGGAAATTCGCTGCTTTCGCTTTTTTTTGCGTGTAATGTAGTGAACTGATTAGATTAAAAATGCCTCTAACATGTCTAAGGTAAAGGCTTCGTGGATAAACTACAATGATTTTGACGACAAGTCTTATTAATATACACTTCAAAGTGGAGTTAAAGACATCCAAAACCCTGGGGAAATATCAATTTTAATGAAAACAGAGAAAAGGGAGGGGCAATTTTTTTTTAAGTTCCATCAAATTTTGTTACGAAATGAGAAAGTTATGACAGACTGAAAAGTTTCAGCTTACTTTCTAAGGTGATCCTCAAACTGGCAATGTTGCTTCAAAATGGCAGGACAACTCTCAATGTGTTTTGTACACAAAATTTCATATTTTCTCCATTATCTCTAAAGATGCTGCTTGTATCTTTGCGAACTCAACATAATGTTGTGTCAAATACAGGTTCCCATGATATGTTTTAAGCTAAGAAGGAGACAAGCTGCACCTTGAGAGATAATGGGGAAAATATGAAATTTTGTGTACAAAAGATGTGGAGAGTTGACCTTCTAGACCTGCCATTTTGGAGCAACATTGCCAACTTTGAGGATCGCCATAGAAAGTAAATTAAGACTTTTCATAATTTCATAAGTTTCTCATTTCGTAACCGATTTTGATGGAACTTTTTAAAAATTGCTTCTCTCTATCCTCTCTTTTTCATTAACATTGATTTTCCCAAGGTTTTCATTCTCATTTAACATGTTTAACTGATATATTAAAGTTCGATTGAAGTTTGACTTAAAATAAGTAGTATTGATTGTATCACCAGTTTATGTTTATTGAATGTTAGGCTAAGAATACAGTTAAGCTTCTGACAGTAAATGTAAATGCGTCTCACATTCGAAGGCAGATGGCAGACGAGTCGTATATTAATTCTTTTTATTTTGTTACACAGAGATGAGATTTCAAATGCTTTCACCAAAAGAGCATAACAAGAAGTTATTTAAGAAAAGAAAGGTATGATTTCATATTTTCATTCCCATGCCTCCGAATCTGTGTCACGTCAAGTCGAAACGTCAAGGAATAAAGTCAAACAAATTTACCAGAAAACTGCTTACTTCAGTAAACTATTCATATCTGGGCATGCTATAAACATGGGTTTAAGTATATTCATGTTTCATTTCAAACCAGTTGGCATGCGATCATCTCTGTAAAGTGAAATAAATCCTACTCTCTATCCGCCTGGCGGTCATTTTCTTTGCCACACGCTGGATAGGGTATCACCGACAAGCCGCATAACTTACCTCCATTCATGGCCGTTACCCCGGTGTGGTAAATTTCTTTTTTGAAGATATTTCAAAAAGGTGGTATTTTTTGTTGTTTCAGATAGACCTACTGTTTAGATATTTGTAATTTGGACAAGGATTACTGACACCACAAGTGTTTATTGTAGCATTTCTTGAGATCACTGGAGATGGGGAAAGTTAGTATATTACAAGGATGGAAATAATTATGTTGGCCTAATGAAAATTGTGGAGAATTGGTAAAAGTCCATGTTGTCAGGTCCTCAATGTTCCGCATGATATATTTGAGCAACAGCTTATATACCGCTTAACACAGCAGCAATGATGTCATCTCTTGATTTTTTTCCCCCTGTCTTTCATGTTTGATAATTATCATAACAGGATAAGCCAACGAAACAGTAGAAAGTTTGATAACTCTGCGCAATGTTTACACAGTGTCTGTGTATATGTTACAAAAATGTTAAATGGTGCGAAAACATGATTCTTACAATGAGACGTTTAGGAAATGTAGGGATTCATGATTTCGGAATGTTAGTATGATAATTATCCATGATTATGGTGACCTGCTGCCGCTACACCTTATACAGGGTTATTTTTTATTTATTATTATTATTTTTTTTATAGTTTATCTTCGCTTTCACTGGAGATACTGATAAAAACCATAAACCCATGAGTCATCAAAATTTAAAGAAGAAAGGGGGACGAAGGTTTCCACGAACAAAGGAAAGAAAAAGGGAGCAGGAAGAGACAAGGAAGAAAATTACACTGAAGAAGAAGAAGAAAAGGGAGACTTGCATGTCATTTATCATGACTAACCTGACTGAAGTGAAGTCAAGCTCTTAGTGCATTTGGCATTAACATTTAACCCGCGCACTTTCGTTGACAAAATGAGCTGACCACGTGACCCTGCTTGAGGCGTAGATCTCGGCTACCGCATCTGATTGATCGCATCAACATTCTACATCATCATCCATGACCGTGGACTTCTTCAGACTAGCTTTCTCTTTCTTCTTCCTACGAATTATCTCTCATCGGGCATGTACCTCGAATCCTAAATGAAAATGAGTTCTCCAAATGTGGCCAAACAGCGAGGCTCTTTGTTGGTTGTCAGAGCAAGGAGTTTGGTTGTCTATCGAAACACCGACTATTGCTTTTCACATTTGGAGAGACTTCCGTTATTCAGGAAGGGAGAGCCCCTACTCCTCTACTCCCCTCCCCCCGCGACCCTCCGTTTTCTAGCCTGTTTAGTAACCCCCCCCCCCCCCCCCCCCCCCCCCCCCCCCCCCCCCCCCCATCCCGTCTGCCTGCCTGTCTGTAATCTCTTTTCCTCCCCGCCCCCGCTTTTGCGCCCCGGCGCAATTGTCTACATAGTAAAAAAAAAAAAAAAAAAAAAAAAAAAAAACCTTTATCAGATTCAATGATGACCGTTTTTTTTTTAAATCCCCGTAAGCCAATACAAGTCATATTCCTATAAGTAAAGCAATGGAACTTTGTTGAGCTTGCATTATCAGTAATTGATAATTGGATTTGATTTACCCAGGGTAGACTCATCCGTGTTACTACTGCCCTTCCTGCGGGCCCTGCCAATACCAGGTATACCATTCAGTACACCTGGGTCGAGAGGGACACATGTGAGCCAAAACACCTTGTCCAAGGATTTAAGCACCGGGCGAGGATCGAACCCAGGACCTCTCGTACGAGAGGCAAGAGCCTTCACCACTATGCCACAATGCTCCCACACACTAATTTCAATTCCCCGCCGCATCCACCCCCCCCCCCCTCCCCGAAAAGAAAAGCCACTGACATTATAATACTCAGGTTGCCCGCCACCCACTGTAATCTGTGTAAGGCTTTCATAATTTTCGCAGGGTACGCCATTCATCATATTCATTTTCTGCCAAATCTGTGAAACTCAGCTGTCAGATTGTCTTATGGTTGGTAGCGCGTCGGCGGTCAAGTGCTGCGAAATACATCAGCGTTTCCACCCTTTGGCGGAAAGGGTTGTGAAAGTCAGGTGTTACTGATAAGCTGCCGAAAAACATGAAAGAAAGGTTAGAAAAATAGGAAAGACAAAGAAATGTTACAGTCATGCTCATGTATTAAATTTATTTCAAAGTGTAGGTGTTGTCAATCTTCTTTGCATTGTTTGAGGAACGGAAAAGAAATCTGACTGAAATGTTTGAACAGACTTAAAAGTATTTGGTTATGCTCGCTGGTTTTATGGGATTACGAAATGCAGTGATCTGGTCTTGCTTTGATGGAAATAATCATCAATAATTTATCACATCCAACATGTCCAAAGCTTCTCTGACAGGCACAACGACCTCTGTTAAACGTTTAGAAAGTTTGATGAATGTTTCCCTTCTTCTTAAATTTTATCCAATAAACTGACGATTAAATATAATTACATTATATGAAAATATACAACCTTGACATTAATTTTTATGACAAAAATTTAATGTATTACGCTCAAAAACTTTCTTTCTATCAATATTATTGATAAAAGTGATAGACGGTGAATATTAGGGGAAATACTTGTTTTGAACGAACGGAAGCAATGACTCTTCGGTGGAGGAAACTATAATGAGAACAGGAAGTATTCCTGGCTCTATGTTACCTGTGGCTTAGTGGATTTATTAACATTGCTTGATCAATGATACACTTGTTTATCCTCAAACCAGGTTGACAACTCATATATAGTTATATACTATATAGAATGATATCAATATGACAGTGGTAAATCACCAAGTCACGGATGAGCCGATTCTTGTTTGGCAATGGAACAACACTCTCTTTGTGGTGTCAAAAAGAATGCGACATCTTTGTCTGCGCGCAGTGTTTTGTTTACAATATTTCAAGGGAATTTTAGATTAATGTTTACGGCCCGATGAACTTATATTGTTTTCTTTCAGTTATTAGCTTATTCATTTTTTGTTGCACAGATTAGATACGTTTTGGTTGGTAAATAAGATCATTCGGTCTAATTGCAATATTTCCTGTTCTCACACCTTCGCACATTCTCTGGAACACAATTTTTATGAACTTTTAAACTATGGAGTTACGTGTCAATATTAGGACTGACTGTGTTATAATCACATGGGAAGTATAGAAGATATACTCTTTATACCTTGGTTTAAGACACGCATAAATATACAGAAAAGTAATGACATGTATAATATGTTCATGTGTAACCGACAAAGCACCACAGCACAGACAGCTTTCTACCTCGTATAATGCATGGTGGGTATTCCAAGGTGCTGGGGTAACTTTTGTGACATACCAGAACAAAAGCCAAATAAAACCAAAAAAAAAACCACTTGTATCAATAAGCTAGGCAAATATCTGCCAACAGTAACTTCAGGACAAATTAAAAAAAAAAAAAAAAGTGTAACACCATTGTTGACTTTTCAAGCATCATGGTGTATTGTAGTTTCAGACCTGAGAGTATATTGCCAATTATAATGATATAAATGTAGTTTCTACGTAACGGTGGTTAAAAAAAAGCAAAACATAACAAAACAAAACAAAAAACACCAAACAAATGATAATTTGAGTTGCAACAAAGTAAAAAAAAAAATCCAAGTCAAACATGAATTACTATGGTAGAATACCAACATCACATGGACATATCAAAACTTAGCCACATCTGAATTGATCTTCATTGTGAAATGAAACGGTTGATATCTCTCCATGGACACCCTGTTAAATGATACCCTAAATAATCCGCTAGTAGGCCTATATGATGTATGAATATTTTGATATTTGAAATATTAATATATTCATATTTCAATACTCAGAAATATTTTTATATTCAGTAATATTTAATCAATCATTCCTGAATATTTTAATATTCATTATGATAGTTTGATATAATATAATATTAAGAATGGTTACAAGTATGTTCGTTGTGCTTCTATAGACTTGCTAGGGGTAGTGAAATGAAAATAACATTAAGTCTAGAGTACTACAAATCTGCGCAAACAGTGGCCAGATGAAACACATGTGTATTTAACCCATGTAAACCTCAGACAATGACCTAGTGACAACGGTTTTTCCCCGGTGAATTCCCCTTCTTAATAAATTTTTTTTTATTTAAAAGAAAAGCGCAACAAAATATACAAATTTGCAACATAATAAGTGGTCGTAACCAACATGACCAAGCACATGAACCTATTTGGGTTCAAGGAAAATTTGTAATTATACAGAATATCATGAGACACAGAAAACAAGAGACAATATGCATAATATATCCTGTTGATAGAATCGGAAAATTAGTGAATAAAATGTCATGGTTTTATAAGATCTGACTTTGTAAAGTGCGGTTATTGGTGATTTATTTATTCTGGTATATGGGGTACGGCTTTCTTCCTTATTTTGTTTCTTGTTGAATATGAGCTGGGTAACATTCTTAGACAGAAATTCAGGTAAAAGTATTTTCAAATATCATAGTTATGTAGGACACGGGAGTGGGAAGATGATTTACACCGCTAAGTCTGGAATGCTGACTTTCAGAAACCACAATGGTCACGATGGTTTCCGTCCTATTAAAATCGATTTGCAATTTTGCTCTTTACACGCTGCAGCCAAATGATATCCTTTCTTTATTTCTTTACCACTCATCCTCCAGCACCCCATTTTTGGTACACTGCAAAAACGGTGGTGTTAAATTGGTTTTAAATCAACACCACTGGTGTTTATATAGGACAACACCACCATCAGAGTTGTCTTATATAAACACCAGTGGTGTTAATTTAACACCAATTTAACACCACCGTTTTTGCAGTGTACCACTGGTGTTTATATAGGACAACATCACCATCAGAGTTGTCCTATATAAACACCAGTAGTGTTAATTTAACACCAATTTAACACCACCGTTTTTGCAGTGTATCTTCATGCCCCTCTTTATGTCTCTTAAGACTAAAATCAGTTTCTAGAAATTTCTCTATTTCTCTACATTTCCCCTTGCTCTTTCTCTCCAACCCTTCCTCCTCCTCCTCCTCCCTCTCTCTCTCTCTCCCATTTTCTCTCCCTCTCTCTTCTGTCTTTGTTTTGCTCTTTTACTCTCTTCTAAAAAAAGAGTGAACGAATGCAAGCTGTTAGGGGTGAATTTAAGAAAAGAGTGGATTTAAAGTGAATTAAGAGTGAATTAAGAGTGAATTAAGAGTAAAAATTGAAATATTCACTACTTTAGGGGTGACCTCAGTGATCACTCTGGGATTTTGAGTGATCACGGAGGTCACCCCTTAAAGAGTGAATAAAGAGTGAATATCACAATTTTTACTCTTGATTCATTCTTAATTCACTGTAAATTCACTCTTTTCTTAAATTTACCCCTAACAGAATGAATGCGTTCACTCTTTTTTTTTTTTTTTTTTTTTTTTAAGAGAGTACTTTTTAATCCTTTCTCCTTGTTCTTTCTATTTCTTAGAGTATTTGTCATCTGCTTGGAATATCGAGGACAACGAATGATTGTATACGTCCCCCAAAATGCGGTTATTTATCAAATATCCCGCTTTTGTTCGGAAAATTGCTCGGCGTTATCGGAACACAAGAAACGTTTTGTGCAACATAACAAAAGAGTAACACCGTCAACTGACTACTGTCCCACGAGCGATTACCGAAAATATTCAACCCGATAAGGTCAAGCAATTGTCTGACCACACCAAAAAGTCCCTGTAAAAACTATGGAACGAAAAACTCCAATGTTAACAAAGCTATGGAGAACATTCTCCTTCAGTTAATCATCATTAGTCATCATAACTATTGGTCAAAGTGGAATGGACAAAATTGTAAATAGAAACACTGCGGCATACCTTTAACGTTGCATCAACCTATTAACAAGAACCCTTAAGTAATCAGTCTTCATGAATTACTCAAACGGGCAAGAAAATTAGAACTGTGAACTCTTTCAAGCAATATTATTATTTCAAAGTCGGATACCGATCCCTTAAGATAAAGTCTACATTGGCACAGGCATGGTAATCCTAACTGATCTTAAAATTTCGTCTAACCGATTTTAGGCTTGTATCCTTCATGGTTTGAAAATACATTTCCTGCTATTGACCGACTTGCCTTGTCCGAATAGCTTGCCCTTGGTCTGTTGTTTCGGATATGAAATCCAGCCAGAGTTAGGGGCAGGAAAGCAAATTTATTCGGATTTTACCAAAATACATTCATAAAGTAGGCCTCTGAAAAATTTTGACAGAGGAAAGAACCACTTAGCCGGGAGAGATGTCCGATAAATATAGCAGGTCCGACATGTCCGAGGCTGGGTTTGGTCTTTGCTGGTACTGAATCATCCGATTAAATTCTATCAAAGTGTGTATCATTATCCACTTATAACAATAGAATGACGTTGAAGTTTGTCAAGGAAATTATATCCCACACCTCACCTTTATATGGATTGGGATGAAGGCCGGATTAAACTAGAAAGAAGCATGAATTATTATCCAGGTTTTTTTTAATTCTCGCCGTTAAACTTGACATTTCCTCTGAAATAATTTATTACCTTTGATAATGATGAGTAGGAAAATAATAAGGAAATGTAGATGCGATCACATTGTCACATTTTAAATGTAGAATGAATATCGAAAGTAGTTAAATTCACTGTACAAATATATTGTTTAACGGAAGCAAAGGAATAAAGGTGATTTAGATAATAATCCTGAATACACTAAAAATCATTTCACCTGCCACTTGATCATTATTACTCCACTTTCATGTTCAGAGAGAGGGAGAGAGAGGTTTAGAAAAAGAGAAGGTGAGAGAGAGAAAAAAAAAACAAAGGCAGAGAGAGAGAGAGAGAGAGGGAGAGACGGAAAGAAAAATCCAAGAAAACTTAAAAATGCTTATGATTCATTTAATATGATTCATCTACTGCAATTTAAAAATAAACCCGACTAGACCTTCTCTTTTCTTAACCACTAGCTTAGTCCTTCATGAAACTAAGAAAAAGAGACGACAAATATCCTAAACACTTGGGGATGATACGCTTTTATTTTTCATTAAATAAATTCAAAGAAACCTACAAAACCTTTAATCTGCTTAACTAAAGTCAAATTGAAGTTGGAATGAAACTATTGCAGTTTAATTCAGTGTAGCGAAAACCTGCAGGAAGAACAAAATGAATTTGCTATCGTTTCGCATGCGAGTTCATGGTTAAATTTAAATAAACTTCCAGTAAAATGAACACCGCAATCAGACTGACTGAATTGATCTGGTAAAAAAGTTCTGCCTACCCGAATTGTGTCTGTTGTGTGGTTTCCTTTACACTTGTTTGTGTGATGATAACTGAACTCATGACATACATGATTCAAACAACAGGCTTCCTTCATTCAGATCCATGACTCAAAAAACAACCTCGAAAAATTTTATTCGGATTCATATAGCTATCTAAATGTCATAGTTCACTAAGGTGTTACCGTATATTAGTAATCGTTACGATCAGGGCTTAAAGTGATACTGCAATGAAACTTGCAGTACCAATTAAACAGAACAATAATCATTCTGATAACCCTGTTATTTCTTCACCTGTTCACTAAATAGTTTAAGCTATTGCAAGTCAATATGTAATTTAGTTTATATGTTTAATATAATTATGAGGAAGAAGGAATGACTGAAGCCATATGAATTGATGGACGACTTAAATCAGCATCGCAGATCTTTTGCGTTTATACCATACGATTAATTCCAGAAAAATTACATTGTTTCTTTTCTTAGAGATTTATACTAAAGTCTATGTTTCTTTTCGTATGTATTCTTATTTGTCAATTGTTTGTTTAAATTTACTTCGCTCTTTCTCAGTTTATACCACAGTTATTCATCACAATAAATCTTGATGTACAAGACATTAAACCAACACTGACCAATGAATAAACAAATGAATAACAACAGCAGCAACGAAATCACAAAGGCTGTAGGCTGCGCATATTAGAAGAAAAAATGAAGAACATTAAGGGCATGTGGAGTAAGATGTATAAAAACGCAGTTATTGTATTTCAGAAAACCTTTTACATGTCTTTTTATTTTTACAATGCAGACAAGAAAGTTCAACAGGACAGAGTGAGGTCGTTTTAGACTGCTGCCCGGGATGGAACCAAAGAGGTGACGAATGCCCAGAACGTAAGTCAGTTTCCAAAGATCTTAAACTTATGGCAATACTTGTGATTATATGTATCCTACACATTTTAAATGGAAGCACCCCAACACACTTAGAATGAAAGGTCAATTTTGCACCCTATATTCAACAATGGCAGCACCTTTTGGGGTGCAATCTTGCACACTACATGAAAAAAGGTGGAAAGATGCACCCTTTTGTACTTGTTTGCACCCGGGAAATGCCCGTCTTTAAGGTGCAACTGTGCACCTTTAAGGGTGCACTTTTTTTTTGCATTCAAAAGGGTGCAAATATGCACCTTCCCTAAAGGGTACAACCCTATGTAGCTTACTGCATAATGCTTCTTTGGGTGCAAAGGTGTAAGAGCTCCCATTGTTGCAGTTGAAGGGTGCAAAATTGAACCTTCTATTCTTAGTGTGTACCTTTGAGGTCGTTTCTTCTTTAACTTTCTCTCCTGTAATAAGTTCACTTAACCCATTCATGACCGAGGTCCACATTTTGTGGTTTGGCCTAATATCTTTTGACGCAAAGCCCTAAAAATCATACCAAATACACGAGCAGAAAGAGCAAAAAATTCTACACAAACTGTGCCCATTTTGGTTGCGTCAATATTCATTGTTTGATGCTGACAATTTTTTAAAGGAAAATAAGCATTAAAATCCTTAAATTGGCAATCTGATAGAAAGTTTAAAATCACAGTTTTCCCCTGCAAATTGGCAACTTTTTGACTTTGCATCATAATTTCTGTCAATTTATATTCATTTCAGATACATGACGTTTTATAAGAAAAATGTAGCAATAAAATCAAAATGTTGGTGTTGCCAATTTGAAGAATTAAAGCTGATCAAATTAGGCTTTAAATAATTCCTGTCACGAATGGGTTAAATATCACGCTACCCCCATTCCTCAAAGCACACTCTATATGATGACTAATTCCAAGTTACATCCATCCTTTCTCCTATAAGTATAACTCTTTCCGCAATGCTGTTTCCCAAGCGAGAGGATGACATTGGCCATGCATCTTCCGAGGAAAGTCATTGGTTTCTTGCATTCCCTTTGGATTATCCTCACACTCTTCTATAAGTAGTCTACACTATCCACCCAACCATTCGTCATATGTATTTACTGAGAAACAATTAACGATGGAGTGTCTTTCCTGATAGAAGAAGTCATAACAGAAGCACGCAGAACTAATCGATTATTGATGTTGATTAATGATGTCGATTGCAGATTGTACTTCCGTTACTCCCTTGCTCACTGGGCATACTTTAGGCAAGTGAAAACCCATATGAAGTTCAGAGTTACATTGTAAACTACATTGTCAATTAGTTGTGACAAACTTAATAGTCATTGTTTAGGCTATATATAGTTTGATATACAACATAGACATACTCATGATCATGACATCAAATCGTGATTTAAATCCTTTTCCACCATAGTTCTCTACAGTCTCTTCATGAATCTGCACAACAATAATAGTCTTTATATTCGAGTAAAAAAAGACTTACATAATTTATATCGAATTTTCTATGATAGTCTGCAATCAGTGAATATGTATACATCCACGAGTTGTTTACGTGTTTATATTTTGTCCGGATTATAATGGCGGGGGTAGTTCGATAGGGTATTGCGATCATTATCTGACATTGCAGACTGGTTAGCTCATTGAAAAGCCCTTATCTGCATTCTTGACATAACGGGTTTCACACTGGAGCACGACTTTCCTTTTCGTTTAACGCCTTTATCAGAGGAAAGCTTTTAGGGCATTGCTTGACCATTTAAATGATCTAAAGATAGTTTAAAACATTTAATAATCTAGAAAAGTATTTGTTAGAAATCCAGGGGCATTTTTCGCTGCAATCTGGCAAGTAAGAACAACTTAATTTATCATGATATGAAAGGTCACCCGGCATCCAGTACGATGTTGTCCGAGTGATCTTACACCTAAAAGGAAAGTCGCTGATAAGAAACATGTTGCTAAACACGACACAGTATTCCCTTCAGTCATCCCCACCGAATGCCCAGATAAGATTAGGAAAAAGTTCTTCAAGGAGGCGAGAATGTGGCCGTGATGTGTTAAGTGTTGGCCTTACATCTTAATTAGCATGGCGTGTAAGTCCGAAGATTCGCCTAGTCTTATCACACCACGTGATCACTCTTAGGTCATGTGTAGGTACGTACGTGTTGATGTCCTCGCTCATTCGACGCCATATATCAACATCTGAAGAAAAAATGTGTAGAACTATATACATGATTCGTATTAAATAAACCTCCAAAATTTTACTTGGCATTCCAGGGGTTAACGGTTAAGGACTTTGCAAAAAAATATAGGATAGGCTAAAATAAGACTGCCGGAATCGAATAGCCATTCGATTCAATCAACATGCTCATTCATGGGCGTGCTTATGTCGACTAATTTACTCACTACTAAATGTTAACTGAGAGGATATTGGAACCCGCAATAGGTTTTCATAGAAGTGATATTTGACACTTGTATTTTAGAAATAGTATAGTGACGTGGAACCCCTAACATACCGTGCATACGGAGCAATTCTTTTTGGTAATCGGTGCAATTTGAAAAAGAAGACTTTTCAAGGTTCTGGCCTATAAATGCGCATCATTTTTGGAGCCTGCGCATAAAAGTTCGCAAGTTCTAAATCGCAGATATTGAAGACGTGAAGCTTGAACGCTTAATGATCAGTGATAACGAAATTTGAAAAGTATACCACCTACTGATTGTTATATTTACCCTAGTGCATAAAATGAAAACAATTATTTGTCAAACCAAGGAGGTTTATACCTCCTCTGTCAAACTGAACTATTCCTATAAGTAAACAATGTATCATATGACATTGTTATTGTATCATTAATCACGTGAGAGTGTGCAAGTATTTCATGCGACATAACATTAGCAATCATAGGCTCCCCCCTTACGTTCTGGGGTCGTTGGTTGTTTGATAGCTTTGTCCCACCCCCCCCCCCCCCAACTCTAATAATAATAATAATAATAATAATAATAATAATAATAATAATAATAACTCTTATTTACCCAGGGTAGCCACTTCAGCTATCAGCTGATCTTCCAGCGGGCCCTGCATAACATAATATGTTATCATTACCCTTCTCCATTGTTATATGCCGAGCGCTTGGCTAGAAGGCAGAGGGTCCCATTTTAGTAAGTCTTTGGTATGACTCGGCCGGGGATCGAACCCACGATCTCCCGTTCATGAGGCGGACGCTCTATCAATTGAGCCAACACTCTCTCTCCCTTCCTCCCTCTCCCTCAAAGGTTATTATAATTATTTATTCCTAACACGGTGGTCAAAATATTCTGACAGGAAGTTTTCTATATCTTTACGTCAATCATTATCCTGATACGTAAGCTTCTATATTGGAAATAGCATTTCCGTCAAAGTGTCTTTCACATGTTTACTCACAAATTCAGCTGATGTTACTTTGTGGTTTGTAATAAATGGCCATTATGGTTTTATGTTATATTTTGGCATTATTGTTTGGTGTGTAGGCAAATACCTTCAAAAGATCTCATTTCTCATGATACGAAGTGATGTCAACAATAAATCTTTTGACGAAAACCTGAGCCTCTTATCTGGAAGCAAGCACTTTTTGAATAGCAGATGCTTCCGAATTTCTTAAAATAGATAGGAGAAATGGTAGATCAGGGGTTCCCCAACCGGGAAGTCACGGGTTCGAACTTCGAAACCAAGTCGATGCTTGTAAGGGAGTAATTCTCATCACCAGAATACTTTAATGGTACTTCAAGTCATGGGCCCGCTGCAACTGCACAAGCATAAAATTGATATCTTAACAGTCAAATAAAATGAATAATCAATCAATCGAACCTTTTTTCCAATATTTTTCTCCAGTGATACTGATGTGAAATTTGAGTCCTAAGCAAATGCTATGCAGAGTTGAACATTGCATCCCGTAGGATGGCTTCGGGATGGATTAGGAGAGGTCTGAGTGTGAGGATAGTATGAGGCTGTCGCTCACTGATACCATCAATGAGCATGTTTGTATGGAAGAAGTAATTAATCGGTACTTCCCCTGCATTCGATGGGATTCCCTATCTTTAAAATACTTTGCTTCTCGTCGAAAACATGCCGGTGTCTGGTTTCTGTTAGAGGATCATCAACTTTGTCAAGCACTCATTAACCCAGTCGGGGCTAATCTCTTCGTCTGTTCCAGCAAGTGCAAGGCGAGGATGGCGCCAAGTGCATGGGAAAGGGGTGCTTCCATCTACACCCTTCCAGGCGAAGTTCCTATGCACCGCTCCCCCTCTCCCGGTCAGTATTTCGGAAGGTTATGTCAAACGTCTAATAAAAATCCATAAAGCAATCCGGAAAATGGAGGGGGGCTGGGATCATAGTTTCATCACGACAGATCCTGAGTACAATAATTTCCAATATTATAAAACACCAGCATTTTGCTTTCTTATCAATAAAAATGGTTAAAGCTGCTAATTCATAATTATTCCTACTAATTCATATAGTTTTTCATAAATAAATTGTAAATGAAAATATAGGAGTAGATTTAATTCATGAATGCTTTCTTACTTATGTGAATGGCCTTTATCTCTCAAAGACTGTTGTGTATCACAGGAATAATAGAAGATCAGTTTGCCTGTATGAAATATCCTTAATTATTATGTTTAAAAAAGTAAATGAATTTAAAAATAAATGAAAGACGATCGTCTAACTCTGTTCTCATCAAGACTTGCCTGTAACATGATTGTAATTCTCGGTTTTAATAGCCGAGACGACAGTCTGCACGAAGTAATAGTTTTGTGCAGGGATACTTCCCCAAATCATTTTTTTTTTCACCCTATTACCCCTTTCTAAATTGAAAACTTCAGTTGGAAATGGTCCCAATATGAATGATTTATTGCATTTCCTCTCATTTCTCCACATATGTCCCCCTTCCTTTATTTCCTTACTCGGACGTGAAGCTTCCGAGCTGAGTGGCGCCCCCTTTCAACCCTGATTAAGGAGTGTTTAATAAGTTAATCCGCAGTGCTCCTGTGTTTGTAGGTTATGTTCAAAGATGATTGGTTCAGGGCACGGCATTTATGCCATGCAATGTCAGTGTTGCTTTCCCTCTCGCATAGGAACTAACATGAATGAAGGAAACATGGTGACTTCTTTGTGAGGAAGCTTTTGATCTCCTTCCATATGATCAATGATTTACTCGGGAACATGCCAAGCCTAAATATACTTGGGTTGTTATCGATGATCGCAGTGATGCTGGCAGTCATCGTGGTCTCAATTTTGTACAGGGTTATGACCCAACTAACAACGTCTATGTTATTGTTCAAGATTTCATTTTCGCTTGCACTGTGCTAATAGAAATGATTGATGAAATTATATTATTTTCACTGTTTGAGGATTCCTTGTCTTGAACACTCTTGAAAATACTTTGAAAATTGTTTATCGATGGGTTTCTTCTAGATTATTGAATACTCAAAACTGCTCAATGGTATGAAATTGATAGATCTTTCTCATTATCTGAAATAAACTATTTTTTTTTAAAATGAAGTGGGTGCATTATGCTGGCGGGGCGGGGCAGAGAATGGAGGGGGGGGCGGCACTACCTGTTCTTCGCAAGATAGCTACATGTACACATGTAAAATCATGTGCAATCATCACGAGGGGAAACCATGTGCTCAGACGAGAAAAGGGTCCCTGAATTCAAGAGTGCCAAGTACTATGACGTAATAATGATCAGGGGCGTTTTCAAGATGAAAACCGACTGACCAAAGACCGCATCCATTTCACACCTTCCAAAGTGTGTACAGTCAACTATTGAAAGAATGACAACTCAGTATATATTTTTTCTTTCAAAGGAGTCTCAAAAAATGCATTTGTATTACTTTTCTATTGTACACTGTAAAAAAAATGAGTAAATTTCTTTTAACCAGCATGAGGGTAACTATATGTCCGACCAACTTTGGGCAATATTTTTATCCAATGTGGGAAGCATATTGTCCAGTTAGGTTAAAAATAAGCAGTGATTACTTTAGAATGGGCAAAATTTCCGTCAAACTGGAAGAAAAGAAGTGCCTAAAGAAATGCCTTAAGTTGGTTGGACACATTATAACCCGAATGGCACATTTTACCCAACTATCACGTTACTATTGTATTTATTTGACCGAAAGTACATTCCCCCTATTATCTTAAAGTGATAATTAACTACCCCTTTCCGGACAGACGATGGTCAAGAAAACAGTGATTCTGTGACTCAGGTCCGTGAAGATAGTCAGGTGAAGCAAGCAGACAGGGATTAACTTCAACAAGTGTACAACAGTTGTCATGTTACTTCTAGGATATGAATACGGTCACTAATCGCTACATTACCCTTAGAATGTGTTCAGACCAAGACGAAATAGATAAGCCCCTGTCAAGTCGAATTGGTGTGTCATCAGAGAAAATGTAAGTGACCGAATGTGAGGACTTGACGTATGAAGTACAGACGAGAGGTGATGGGGAGGTCAGTGGGTTATAATTTTGATGATTAACGCCAAGTAATATTTTGAAAAATTCCAGAGTAGATCACAGGCAAAGTGACAAAGAACCACATGCGAGAAAAGTCTCTTCTTACTCTTAGTATTACGCGGTGTATCGATATGAGCTTCTTCAATAAAATGTGAAATGGTTGCTTCTGCTTCACATGTTATTATTTTGCGATGGCCTTATCTTACCGCTGTATGTCACGAGATCTCCTGTAGTAATTAGCACCCCTTCTAAACAGTCAGAAATGCATGAAAGTTACCAGACAGTCTGTGTTAGACTCCTACTGGTTTGAGTTTTGAAATCTATGCATTCAAGGGTTATTCTTCGCCATAATATGTCATTGGCAGGAACATTTCCGCGCCGCGAACACTTCCTCAATTTAATCCGTCCCTAATATACTTAATTTAACAGAGTAGACTTATACTCCCTCCTCCGACAAAATTCTAGCTACACTAAATCCAATCATTCCTCCCCCTTTTAACAATTCCCCAAACCTCATTCAACAACTACGTGGGTATAATGTCCTAATGAACTTGTTTATACTCGAGATAGGCGTGGTTAATTTAACGTTGCCAATTGATGCTTTCCGACTGAACATTGTGTGCAGTGATCATCGGGTCACCTTGCACTTTTCGTGGAGTCAATCAGACCTGTGCTTTTAATTACTCTATCGACAGGTTGACACAGATGATTAGAAGATAAATGTGGCTGAAATAAAAACGTCTGTGCATCATGCTTTTCAACATGTTCAAAGAGTACAAGTGTTTTTCATGCTTTCTTCTAGCGACAAACACCAGATATGATTATGGGACTTGAACACGTGGAGGATATGTACGAAAATTGGATTTCCTTTTGCAGGACCCGGCAAATGTTGATTGCTTAAATGATTTTCTTAGAAGTGTATGAATGTATGTATAAAAGTTTATATTTTCACCATTAATTCATTGTAATCAATCCCTGTATCTTGTTCTCTCTCTCTCCCTCCCTCTCTCTTCTGTCTATTTTCACACTCTCTTGTCTTTATCTGTTTCTCAATAGTTTTGTTTTCTCCATTTTTACGATTATAGCATAGATATACTGTTTCAATTTTTGTTTGAT
This sequence comes from Echinometra lucunter, assembly GCA_029962745.1. Taxonomy (NCBI): domain Eukaryota; kingdom Metazoa; phylum Echinodermata; class Echinoidea; order Camarodonta; family Echinometridae; genus Echinometra; species Echinometra lucunter. The sequence continues at coordinate 26,373,521 of CM057151.1, forward strand.
AAACTTGATGAATTAGTTTTTGTTTTTCTTTCACATGTTTTCTCAAACAGCCTGCAGGTCAGGGACGTGGGGACGTCGCTGTGCAAGTCTATGCAGCTGTCCCGAAAACACTACGTGCCATAATGTGAACGGCACCTGTACCTGCCCTCCTGGCTTACAAGGGGAGCAATGTGAACGGGTCTGCGATGTGGGTCGCTTTGGAGTTGGATGTACGGGTGTTTGCCGATGCATGAACGGAGGGTCGTGTGACGCGGTGACGGGGACGTGTGAATGTCGACCGGGATGGATGGGTGAGACATGCGACATTCCGTGCGACCACGGTTTCGTAGGCAGGAACTGTGAAATCAGGTAAGAATGAACATGGAACGAACAAAACTACAACCAAATAGAAGCAAATAGCCGTAAAATGTTTGGTTGTCGTGATTGTGATTGGGTATCATCATGAAGAGCTACAAGTTATTTTTTCACATATTTTAGATGAACTGATGTCAGACAAAATAGACAGATCAGTTCCAGTCACCAGCGTAAATCCACTTTGAGGGGGGGGGGGGGATGATCGACTTTTTTGCCGATTTTTTTCTGTCGAACTCACACTTAAGTATAAATACACGGCTTCACCCACCTGAACAGACCCCCCTCACACACATTTTAATTTTTATCTTGCGAGCGAGCGAAGCGAGCGAGCCAAAAATTACCACTTTTCTGGTTTTTAATCGCATTTTCAAATAGAAATTCTGAAATATGATGAGCGAGCGAAACGAGCGAGCCAAAAATAACCACTTTTCTGGTTTTGAATCGCATCTTCAAATGGAAATTTGAAAATATGACGAGCGAGCGAAGCGAGCAAGCCAAAAATAACCGCTTTTCTGGTTTTCAATCGCATTTTCAACTAGAAATTCTAAGATATGATGGTTGTTTACGACTGATTATTAAAAATTATATTTGAAAATTAATTCAAATATCATTTCTTCCTTAAAAAGTGGGGGGATATTTGTACACGCCATCCCCCCCCCCTCTCAAAAGAGTGTGGGGGGATATATCCCCCCATCCCCCCGGGATTTACGCCAGTGGTTCCAGTCAAATCCTCATTTCGAAGGGATAAAGGGGTAAAGGGATAAAGGAATTCAGATAAAATTTCATCATGATGACTTGCAATTTCCAAAAGATATACCTGCATTAACCTATTTATTAAAATTATTACAAACGCTGTCAACTAGTTCGTTAGATAAACATCTGAATACTTCATCATCACTTATAGTTTATAATGTATTGTCTGTTTAAATGAAGGTTTTCTATCGATGTCACAAAACCTCAAACAGATCATTTCTCAAATTATTTTGATCTATATGTGGCTTCCATCATAGTATCATAATATGGATTTTAAAACAAATCTTACATCCGTTTATGGCCCCTCAGCGTCAGAATGTCAAATTCACCGTGAGTGGATATTTCGTCAACTCACTACCGCGCCGTCGAACAGCCAAAAATCAAGTAATTCTTCTGTTTCCTGCTCTGGCTAGACTTGACGATACATTATGTCCTGTTTTCCCATCATATTTACAAATTTGAGGAAAACTGAAATCATACGAAGGACGATTTATTTTCGGTTCATGGGACAAAAGTTTGGGATGATTTTGAGATGACTAGTTAGTCGGATGCCATATCTGGCAAACTCTGTGATGATGGTTGTGAATCACGGAAAAGGAATGGCCGTGATGATAAAAACATGTCCAGATGATTTAGACATCTAACGATGTTGGTGTGGAAGGCTGGATTCTTAGGCAATACATCACAAGATATAAAGGTTGCAAATCAATTTGTGCAGTCTGTAAGATTGCAACTTTGGTATAAGAACATCATTATACTTTTCCTGAAATTCAATATACAGTTTAAAACATTAGTTAATCTGTCAACAAGTAGATTTCAAACCAAGGTATGTGAACTGGAGAAAAGATAGCAGCTAACTCATAATGATACACTTTCAGCAATATAAAAATAGAGGTTGTACTATGTACGCTGCATATTCGCATTGTCGCATCGTGAAACAAAAAGCTAACAAAAGAAATGTGGAAGTAAAGACTGAGGTAATTGATATTTGTGAAAGAAACCATAAAAATGATCATCAGTATCTGATAATAATGCCTAAACTTGTTTTGTTTTTTGCGGTAATTAATGTCTTAGCTTCTGAATACGCATGTAACGAAATATTCTCGTTCTTAATCTCTGTCTATTACAGATGTGAATGCGTGAACGGTGGGGTCTGTTCTGATCTAAATGGTACGTCTTGTTCCTGTCCAAAAGGCTGGACGGGGGAAAGATGTGAGGAACCTTGCGCTCCAGGATTCTACGGTGAAAGGTGTCTTCAAAGATGTACCTGTCAACACAACAGCGAATGCAACCCTGTGAATGGGTCTTGTTCCTGCGGGCCAGGATGGATGGGAGAGGACTGTTCAGAGATGTGTCCTTGGGGTTGGTACGGTAAGGACTGTGTCGTGGAGTGCGTTTGCAACAATGGCGCCGGGTGCAGCAATGTAGACGGGGCTTGCTTCTGTCGATCTGGATGGAAAGGGAGACAATGTGACGTGCCCTGCGAGCCAGGGCGGTATGGACCTGGTTGCAAGAGACCGTGCAGGTGTCAACACGGTGGTAGATGTGATCATCAGACTGGTCAGTGTTACTGTACTTCGGGCTGGACAGGACGATTCTGCCATCTCACGTGTCCAGAGGGGTATTATGGCGAAGAATGTGGAAACAAATGTCGTTGCAAGAATGGGGAATGCGATCACATTACAGGGGAATGCAGTTGCTTTGGCGGATGGACAGGGGAACGCTGTGAGGTGCCATGCTCGGAGGGCTTTTACGGAAGGAATTGCCAAAATGAATGTTTGTGTTTAAATGGGGCAAGTTGTGACGCTGTGGACGGAACATGCGAATGCTTACCAGGTTGGGTTGGAGAGACGTGTGACCAGGTTTGTGAAGAAGGCTTCCACGGTCATGCCTGCAGGATGACATGTTCATGTGAACAGGATGCAAAATGTAACCACGTAACAGGGGAATGTGGATGTCCATCGGGGTTGACCGGTCCGGGATGCAACATGACATGTCCTGCGGGAACGTTCGGCCGCGAATGTAGTCAAGAATGCGAATGTCTGCACGCAAGTGGTTGTGATCCAAAATATGGCACTTGTCTTTGCCAACCTGGCTGGACTGGAAAGTGGTGCCAGTATCCTTGTGAGCAAGGTCGTTACGGTGATAGCTGCTTAGAGGTCTGTCAGTGTCAAAATGGAGCTGCTTGTGACTCAGTGAATGGTTCCTGTTCTTGTCTGGAAGGATTTCACGGAGAGTTATGCGAGATGAAATGCTCCAATGGCAAATTTGGACATTCATGTGCAAATGAATGTTCTTGTATGAATGGTGCATCGTGTCATCATATCAATGGTTCCTGCACTTGTCCACTGGGCTACGTAGGCAATGACTGTGAATTCAAATGCGACGCGGGATTCTACGGAGAAGGGTGCATGTCTAAATGTGCGTGCGAGAATGGTGCCGAATGTGACCATGTGAACGGTGTCTGCAATTGTACTTTGGGATGGTTTGGTGAACATTGTGATGCCCCATGTCCAGACGGACGATTTGGAGTTAGTTGTACAGAGGAGTGCACGTGCCAAAATAGTGCTTCTTGCCTTCCCGGAAATGGTACCTGTATTTGCAGTCGAGGCTGGATGGGTACTGATTGTAGTGAGCAGTGTCCTCCAAACACGTTTGGAGAGTTTTGCTCAGAGAGCTGCAAGTGTGAACATGAGGGACTTTGTAATCCGGTCAACGGATCTTGCAAATGTCCACCGGGTTGGACAGGAGAATACTGTGAGGAATCATGTCCGTCGGGTTATTATGGTCAGAACTGCCAAGAAGCATGTTCTTGCTTCAACAACGCATCCTGTAACTCTATTACGGGACAATGCGTTTGTACTACGGGATGGACAGGGTTGAACTGCAATGAAACATGTCCTAAAGGATATTTTGGAATGAACTGTTCAAATGTTTGTGCCTGCGAAAATGGAGGCGACTGCGATCCTGTGCGTGGTTGTGTGTGTAAAGCAGGATGGCAAGGACAACACTGCAGGGAACTTTGTATGGAAGGTGCTTATGGAGACAATTGTCAGGAGGTGTGTGACTGTCAAAATGGCGGACATTGTCATCATGTTATCGGATGCATTTGCCCTCCGGGGTGGATTGGCAGTCGGTGCGAAATTAGATGTCCTAGCGGATCATACGGAACAGACTGCTCTCAGAAGTGCAACTGTGGGGAAAATGGCGAATGCCACCCTGAATATGGGTGTCTTTGTAAGCCTGGATGGATAGGCCAGGACTGCAACGATAAATGTCCAGAGGGATTCTTCGGGGATCGGTGTAAGGAGCAATGCAACTGTCATAATAATGCTACATGCCATCACATTTCTGGATGCCTATGTCCTGATGGCTGGACTGGAACATTCTGCAATGATTCCTGCCCAGAGGGTTTCTTTGGTAAAGACTGCCTTGAGGAGTGTAGATGTCAACACGGGACATGTGACCCTGTGGTAGGGTGTCTCTGTAAACACGGTTGGCAGGGGGAACACTGCAACATCACCTGTTCCAGTGGATGGCACGGACCTGGCTGTACTAGGAAGTGTCAGAGTTGTCAAAATGGCGGCATATGTCATCACGTGACGGGAACCTGTCTCTGCCCTTTGGGATATATTGGAAAGAGGTAAGTATGACGATAATATTTACGTCTGGAACATGTTGACAGGTACTCCGGCATAATAATAAACAATTTGATAGCTATAGAGTTATCTTTTCAGTACAAAAATATGTCAATATATCACTTAAGGGAACTTTCGGTTTCAGTCTGACTAATTTGGATATGATTTTTCATCCTGTTTTGACTGCCTTGTAGGAGCATAATATTACATTTTGTTTGTTTTGTTTTTTCATGTTAACGATGGAAGCTTCTTCGCAATATGGCAAGAAAATAAGTTAAAGCTTATGAAGAGATAATATTTAGGGATAGGTTCTACTATTCTTAGTTGCGTCAGTACAACTCATTTTGGTTCCATTCATACAAAAAAGGACAAGTTCAAAATGAATATGGTAGTACAGACCTCAGGGTACCTCCTCTCCGATTCTGGCAGGAAGTGTTGACAAATTTCTAGAATATGTTTTGAATTTACCACCAAGCCCCTGATATTGCTGGCACAGTGTTTAGAGGTGGGCAGCCTTACTAGTATTTGAAGGGGATTTCATGAGAAAATTCCCCGAAGGGTGTACATGGAAAAAGACCGATGGAGACATCTTCGGGGGTAATATTTCAACATCGATAATGTCTGGCGTGATGTTGTCTTCCTGTTGATCGGAACGTGAACCTTCAAACTTCCTAGATCTACTCCCTTGTGTACCAACATGGGTTGATGAAAGACCAATGGACGGTATCAGTGTGCACAGGCGATACTGTGTCCAGCAGTGCCAATAGCATTTCTATGCAGAACACAATGAAATGAGATTGAGTGTAAATCATTAGGTATTGAATCTTATTTTAAAAACCCACTTTCCAAGAAAAGGCCTGTATTCACTTGACACTCATTGCCCGACAAGTAAAAATGTAGATGAAGTTTCTCAGTGCTCAGTTGAAACAAATTTTTTCGGGAATAAAAAAGGGGCGCAAAAATAACTCTCGACGTTCAAGTAACGCTGAAATTACACGCATTTACATATTCTTGTTTCGTTTTGAGCAAATGCTTCATATTCCGAGGCACGCTGTTTTGCGGTATATCGATTTTTTTCATGCGTTTCTGTTTCATACTTGATGTTTTCGAAAGGTCTTCAAAATTTTCTTTACAGTTTTATTTTTTCTCGTGGTCTGGCCCAAATTAGATTGCAAGGAAGTGATGAGTGGCATTTATGTGTAAAGATATTGTACTTTAATCACCTGAATGATTTAACAGAAACAAAGTCTAGACTAGACATCCTCCCAAAGTTTCCCAAATGGATTCATCTTTGATTTGCCAGACTTTTACTTCTCGTAAATCATACAGTAAATATATTTGCAGGGTGTCATGTTTCTTCATGATATCTTAAGAACCATTTAAATCTCTTTATTAAAAAATTCTCTCTTGCCACATGTTACCAAATATAGAATAACTTTTTTGCTTCAAAAGTTCACGAGGTATTTTTGATTGATGCAAAAAGGTTTTTTTTTATTCCTGCATTTACTATATTGCAAATGATTATAAATATCTTGATAATGAGATCTGTAAACGTATATAGGTGTCTAGAATTATTCAAAAGTGCCAAAATTTATCTTTTAAACTAAAATATTTCTGTATACTCATGTGACTTAACAATAAGGCAATTTATTCTTTATTCTATCATATTTTTTGTTGCAAATGATGGTCTATCCTGCTTATATTTTTAACCCTTTCCCATTCCTTCCTTTTTGAATTACAGATGTCATAAGTCTTGTCCCAGCGGTTACTTCGGTTTGGGTTGCAAGGAACTATGTAAATGTGGTCTAGATGGGAACTGTGAACCAGCTACTGGTGCATGCATTAGTAAGTCCTCTTCTTTGCTTTCCATTTTCCTTTTTTTTTTCTCTTTTTTTTTAAAGTAAATACTTGCAATGTTCTTTTTAAAAAGTGTATCAGATAATAACCATGTCCATAACAAGACTCCGATTTTAAATAGAAGAAGCTAACATGTGTGACTGTATGGCACTGATTCCCTATATCCAGACTTTGCCTTCAGAGTTCTTTTTTTTTTCCTCGGATGTTAACTTTATTTGGCGCAAGGTAATTGGGATTCCGTTCCCTAACCTCAACGTTCCCGCTTTGCCATACGCCGTTCAAGTTAGTTAACATTGCAATTGCTCCTGGCCGTAAGCGTGTCCGGGAAGGGGTGCCAGTTGCCTTGTCACTTTTGAAACTCAAACCACCAATGCCACTGGAAATCTAGCTTCGAGTGTGAAAATACGGCTTCCTTTCACCTCGGGCATTGTGCTATAAAGGTTTTTTTTTTTAGAAAGCTAATCTACGGTAGTTACTCAGTGATTAGTTTGCATATGCATCGCTGAAGAGTATTCTTTACCACTATTGTACAAAACACCTGCCTTTTCATTTTCTAAGCTTTCCTGTTATTGAACGTCTCGGTTTGCATATAGCTTTCTGCCACCACAATGCAAATATCAAGAGAAGAAATATGAATTTTGGCAGACTAGACTAATTTTCACAAGAAACTTTCAAATGTAAAAGCAGTGATAGTCTCATACTTCGTTTCTCTTCTTGATTTTTCAATTATTAAACTGCTCCTGTTCCCATCATAATAATTATTGTCTCAGTGCACATTGAATCTAATGTTTCGATTGTTCTCTTCTTTAATTTTTCAGACAACTATGAAGTGAACCGAACAGAGAAGGGCGGCGGCAATATTCAAAGGCAAGAACTCAGGGATACCATGCCAACGCCCTTCTTCATGTATGCCATCATAGCGGGGGGCGCTCTTGCACTTCTCGTTCTGATCGTTTTTACTCTGGTTGCTTCTCATCGGTTCCGCTTCGTTCATCGTGGCACATACGAGTAAGATATAAATTAGTCAGTCACTACAGGATGTTTCAAGAGACAAAATAAATGGGCCTAACTCTCTGCTATCAAACCAATGAAATTAAAGTTGAGAACTATGCCCACTTTTTACATCTATTTGCCATTAATGATCTTTTAGTTTACCTTGAAATGGTTCCACAAGACATCTGATACATGTTATCAGCACCTCCCCTTTCCCTTCCAGCTTGGAAGGAAGTAGATTTCGTCGTCTTCAAGACATTACGAGAGGAAAAAACGAAGAAAAAAAGATCATCTTCAAGATGAAGGGGAATCATTTTGAAAGCGTAATACGTCTTCACTTTACATCCATTGATTCAGTCTGCATACGGCTGTTTACAATGTGAGATTACAAGTCATGTCTTCCATTATTATGCAGTCGAATATTATTGTGTCGATGACATTTTGGACAAAATAAAACATTGTTCTTTGAGTTAATTGAGATATTTCTCTTTTGATTTCCCATTGGTTTTATTGGTATTATTTGGTAATTTGGTACGATACTTCGGATTTTGTGGAGGTACCATTTCTGGCATTTTTTCATTCATTAAACAGAGTATGTTATTAGTTTCTTCGATTGCAAAATTGTACTTCACTGGATTTGATTTTTGGTTTCGTCATTTCCTTTCAGAACTGGTGAACGTCTTGAGGATCTACTAGCAGTTGACATGAAGAATGTAGATCTGAACAGAAATAGGACGAAGACAAATGGTAAGCTGCACGTGACTCATATCACCACCGCCACACTCTTAGAAAAATGTGCAAGTTAGAACCCCCTTTTTGTCCCGTGTTTAGAACCCTACAGAAAAAAGGGGTTCTATGAAGGGTTCTTTATATTGCAAAGAACCCCAGAAAACTCCATACTCAACCCGTAATGGTTCTAAAGACCCCTTTAGAATCCTTTAGAGAACTTTTATAAGCTATTAATGGTTCTTTGAAGAACTTCTAAAGGTTTCAAAATGTGGGACAAGAAAAGGTTCTGATCAGCACCTTTTTTCTAAGAGTGCACCACCATCACCGCCACCACTATCACCGCCACCATCACCACCACCACCACCACCACCACCTCCACCATTACCAACGTCACCACCACCCACACCACCCTGCCACAACCACCATCCGACCATAACGACCATCAATCTAATTATCACCACCAACAGCACCACCATTTTCACCCGTATTACTAAATTCTACCAATATACTTTACGGCCGTCGCTGAATGTTCATCTTTCAAAATTGACTAATGCGATACCAACTAGACAATGTAAACGTTTTGTTACAATTAAACTCGCACCACTAATGAAAGAGAAAAAAAGAAATCATCAAGTGTGAAAAGGGGGTATTTTCATAGATGTTCTTCTGTTTCATGACGATGATATTACTGTTACTAACATGACTAAGGACGTCCATCTTACTATTCATTTTTTGTACAGGTGCTTTGGCATCGAGAGTAGCTGAAGAGAGGAGGCGTAGCATGGCGTCGTTATTATCATCATCAGAAAAGAGACATTCTCGGACTACATCATCACTCTTCAACTTCCCTTTTGGAAAATGTGTGGAGGAAGAGTATGACGTACGAAGGAGCACGACAAACAGTCTCAACCGAAAACCCATCCCTTTCCCTCGTGATCCGAGCAAAATTCGAACCATTCTGTCCCTAGCACCCAACAGAACATCATCTGATGTATCAAAGACAGTGTCAGACTTTTTAAGATCTTCTGGAGCCGACTTAAGAATACCCATCGACGATGTCAATGTCGAAAGAAAAGACGATGTTGATGTTGAAGAGAATGAAGACGTTAAAAAGATACCTTTAACTTCGAAAGAAACTTCAGAGTCGGAAATAGTGGAAATGTCAGTAGATGTCACCCAGACGAACAGCATACCTACATCACCCCCGGATGTGACATTGGAGAGTGGGGAAGTTGTATCGTGAACAATCCTACTTCAGAAGTGAGCACATAATTGAGCTCCTTTTTTGCCATTGATAAAAACAAGAGACTGCATAATGTTGTTTTAAAATGATGCAGTATGCAGTTTCCAAGTGCAGTACGTCTGAGCGCTGATACCACATCAGGTGGAAAGCACCGGAAATACTTTTAAAATCTGTACAAGTCTCGTACACTGAAACCCGCTGTCCCATCAACTGATTGAGGAATACCCCTTAGTTTCTTCGGGTGAGGAAAATGTAAGATAAAAACTTGACCATATGGGTGGAAAATGGGTGGAAAATGCAGAGTATTACATAAGGCTGAAGTCCACTCCGGGTGAATGAGAACACCCGTTATTTGGTAAACACCCGAATAGTGTCAAATCAAGGAGTTATCACAACACCTTGGTCGAATTTCCCATGTGAACCCACTACTATAGGTCTTCCAGTAAACGATTCACATACAGTGCGACGAAAATCGACTGTGGTAGTCAAGTTTGTCTCCTTTGTCGACCAAAGCAAGGGAAGAGTTAAGATACATGTCACCGAGTACAGAAAATGTAAACCATTATGATTTCCATTTGTTGTGAAATATCTATGCTGTGTTAGACTTGAGACTCTAAAAGCACAAATACTATGCAATAATGAATAACAACATAATGTGGTTTCACTTTATGAAGTGGACTTGTCTCTCTTTATCAACAAGATTAACCCTAAAAAGGCTGGGGGAGGAATCCACCTCAATCCCCCCCCCCCAGACTTTTTGCGCGATATGTCCGCAACGCGCTTAGATGTCTCCACGACGCTGCATGACTATTTTGTAGCATCTCGCGCATCTTTTGAGACCAAATTCGTGACGTCCGGGTACGCAGCTCCGAAGTTACGCAATATTTTGTACTCGCATGTCGGATCAAAAATTGCTCAAAAACGTGGTTTCATGTACAAATCCAATACAAATTGTGTTTTCAGCAAAAATTCATAAATGTATGATTATTTTTACTATTAATGATCAAAATCAATTAGTTTTAGTCTGGTTATGATCCAAATAGTATTGCCGACGAATTTCGTGGAAAAAACAAAAAAACAAAAAGTCGAAAAACAAGGAAAAACATAAGAAATTTAAAAAACAATGAAATACATAAGAAATTAAATTTGATTCCAGTTTTTTTCATGTATACTTACAACACTACAAAGAGTATTTACAACAAAAATAAGACTATTTGGAGCTTCATCTACTGATTTATAGCAAAAAGTCTGATTTACGCATAAATTAGCATAATTAATTACCTAATGAATTATTTCGTAAAATTTAACAACAGAAATTGGTAGATGACGTCACGGGTGACGTGCGTGCCGATTTTCGGCGCGATCGCGCGATCTCAAGGGGGGGGGGTGGAATCTGCCCCCCCCCCCCCAAGGTATAGCATCGCTCAAAAAGCCCAGCCTGATTAGGGTTAAAGAAAAAGTATACCGCCAATGTTAGGGTGTTTTAAAAAATCTTCTATTATGCTACTATTATCATAGTCCTGAAAAGTAGTCGATGTGTACAAGAGAGTATTGTACCAATATATCGTATCATGATAAGGGAGTAATCATTTTATAAAGTATCCTTGTCATGATTAAAGTGCAAGATCATGAAAGAATCTTGTGATAATGTTCTGTCTAGTACCACAGCTGTCTTCCCCACTGATGGCTATTTTTAGATTACGCCAAAATTCAAGAAACGAGAAAAATGCAAATCTAGAGAGTTTAACTGTACACGCTCTATGCTGCACTGCGGATTATGCTCTGCATCAAACTAGACAATTGAACTCGAATAATTGTTCCAATTACATGAGAGATTTATAGCAGGAAAAGATTTTCCATTTTATACCTAATTCAAATATATCGTGAATATTTTGTTACTGTGTTAATACCAAGGTTGAGACCCAAGAACTGTACCAGATTTAGTCCATCGCATCACAGTCGATTCTTTTAGCTCAAGTATTCACGTCTCCGCCAGTTGATTTGAATCTTATCATCAGTATTTTAAATATGTGTAGTCCTGCAGGCATGGCCACTAATTATTATTACTCTTCTCCAAGAGAGAAAAGATTGAGAAAGATATATAAAAAGAATTTCTTTTTATTTTACTAATTTTCAAAATTAGTAAGGAATATAGGCCAAATATGTTATCATTATTTAGTAATGATATTTAGATATTGAAAATTATGATGTAAATCAAGTTAAATTGATGTAATAGAGAATTTACAAACTATGGGATAGCATAAGCTGAGAGTGAAGACTGAATAGGAATGAAAATGTAATGTCAAGAATGGCATACATTGATTAAACTGTATTCATTTTTTTTTGTTATATGCAAAACCGTTTTGAAACACACTCATTTCGCAGGTATTGAAGTCTATAACAATGATGTTAGTAGTTGATATGTTTCCCTTTACTGAAATATTGTTTGACGGTGGACAGGAACTGAAGATGCCTGAACGTGATTAACAGGAATTAATGATTTTTCTTAAAATTGTTCTCATTTTGAAATTTCGTGTATATCGGCCGTATATTTGTGTTTCTTAAAGAAAACCAAACTTTTCTTCAGCCATAACTCATTAAATAAACAAACCATAAATATAGCATGAATAAAACATAATGATGGCGAAAGGGATAATTTATTCTTCTTTCATAAGACACATTTGTGATTTTGGAGCAGGGGGAAAATCGAATTATGACAATTTTAAATTAGCAATGTCGAAAGCGATTTATTCAGAAATCACAATGAACTGCCATTCATTGATCTCACTGCTTCATGTGCGCGGGCAGAGAGGAGAAGGGGTCATGATGACGGACTTCCGGGCTAAATAATGACTCCAGTCTCACTTCAGAACTGCATAAAATTAATGTTGACTGAAAAATAAGAGATCATGAAATATCGTCTAACCTCGATTTGTTTTGTTTTTCCTTTATCTTTTGTTTATTGTAAATCAAGGTTATTACAAACATTGTATGTCATGACTTTTTTGCGCAAACCCCTTTTCTAAAATACTCAATTAATCATCCATACGTGGCTAAATCACAGCATATTTGGTGTCATAAGAAAAAGAAAGAAATGAACTTTAACATGAATAATACAAATTTATTGAGACATAATAATTTCAAAGTAATTGGGGAGGAAAGTTGGGTTTCCTTTTTAAAGGAATACACTGTATAGTGCTACTTTTATTAATGAATAACTGCCAAAAATGTAAAAGTATATTGTTGTTAAGAATATTCATTGGAAATATTCTGTTGTGTAAGGCCATGAAAACTTTGTGCAATTTTCTGTTACTGGTGTATAGAATAGGATTGTCGTTGAAGATACCGAAATTGGATTTTAGTCCAGAAAACCGTGGTTCTTGGGGAGAGCGACAAAATTTATTGAATATTAGTTGGCAATTTTCAGTTGAAATTTCAAGACTTACTAGTTTTGAGATTCAAAAGTTCTCATTGTGTTCCTAAATTCTATGGGTGTATATCGCCTTCTGATTGTACATACATTTTAAAAAAACAGTAATTGTACATAGACTATTAATGATTTTCTTTAAAAGAAATTTTATTCTCCTTCTGTTTTATATTGTAAATAGAATTTTTATTTAACAACGATTAAATGCAACCGTCTGTTCTTATAAGAGAAGTGGTCTGTAACGTCTATTGTGAGTGCGAAACAGCAATCATCACAAAACATACATCAAATTGTCATCATTAGCTATCAAGGGCAGCTCCATGAATTATTGCAAGATGCCCACAAGGCTTCAAAACAATCCCGAATTTGTGGACAGAGCTTTTGACTGAGCCGTTTCAGCCCATACCTCCACTTGTACTTCCTTTACATCATACACAAGGTATTAAGCGTCAATGTACTAAATCCCTCCAAAATAAATGTTCTTTATGGGCGAGTCACAAATCTTTTTAAAATTACCCTTTTTTCAAAACTCAGCATAAGGCAATTTCAAGAGCCTTATGCATCTCTGTTTGAATAAGGCGAAAATAATTAAGTTATTATAATATTCTACAACCCGAACAATAACGAACCTATCTGTAGGGAAATTATTTCCCTTTCTTCTTCTTATTCCTCTTCTTCTTCTTCTTCTTCTTCTTCCTCCTCCTCCCCCTCTTCTTCTTCTTCCTCTTCTTCTTCTTCTTCTTCTTCTTCTTCTTCTTCTTCTTCTTCTTCATTTATGCAACCTTACCGGATATTGGATATTCTCTGGAGTATATGGTGTGATTTCTTGTCTCTGAAACAGTGTGTTTGTTACAAAATCACTGCCCTAAGCAAACAAAACAAAATATACAGTACAAAACTGTCAATGTGAAAAGTAATGCGAACATTCTTGTGCCTGTCAATTTTAGATTTTATTAATTTCGCATTGTGCCCATAATCACGATGCTACAAAAAATATTACAGTTACATATTTACTGCACTTTGCCGTAAAGTAGTGTACTTTCATTATGATTCAGCATAGTTAACATGGTTAAACACGACTTACAATGTACCTGAGTGTCGACATTTAAAGACGACGTACACACTACGAACATTAAAGCTAGCTAGAATGGCTGCATTTCTTCACCTCTATAAGTAAAATATAAAATGGAAATAAATATATACAAACATCTTTGGGAGAAATTTATATAAGCTCGACAAAATCTTCCTAAATAAAACACTTTTGTGTCACAAGATATTATACAAAGAGGCAATCGTCCCAATTGTCATGATTGTACTTTTAATAGCTACAAACATCTCACCTTCAGGGTGATATAATGTTGGAAATAACAGGTAACATCGTAGCAAACTGATGACGCTAGTGATGAACACCTCAACTGCATTTTACGTTTTCCTCCTGTTATCCCAACAACACGAATGAAACAAAAATATTTTTTTTATTATTATTTCAGCAAATATCAGCTTATACCTCATGGATTGCAAAATAAATATAAGAAATGAAATGAAATACGCAAGTTATTCTATTTCAAAATTTCAAAGTAATTCGTATAACAAGACACAATTTTTTTTTTCTCTTGACATGGGTGGAATAAGCAATTCATTGCTTTAGTGTTTGAAGATATTCTCAAAGTAATGGGAGAGACATATAATTATTTTATAATATCCTTGGTAAACACTGTGTTCCAGCATTGGCAGTTCCTTTTGCAACGTTAAAGGAAAAAAAAAGCACAATTACTTTGTTATATTCATGTTAAAATATAAACTTAGAGCACCTACAAACAACGATGCCATTGCACCACATTACAAGCTTGATTCCCGTTCAACTATGTCTTCTTCGGGCATTCGGACGGCGATGACCTCCACACTGCCTTGCAAGTGCTGATGTCGAATCTCTTCCGTATCATCATTTGATGTTGACTGAGAAGACAGGGTCGATTTCCCATCCGACTGGGATCTCGGCTTGCCTGAAAGAGCCATTTAAGAATAAAAAAATCAAAGGCTGGCTAACGATTGAATTGAGTCCTGCGAGAAAGTGAATGCAGGCGTTCTTAATGTGCGTGATGTTGATGGTGAGTTTTGATGAACACGTTCAACAGATAGAGAATGTGTTTTCTCTTACCCGATCATACTCTCAGACTTACAGACTTTTAAAATTTTGTTTCCCACTTCCCACCCCCACCATCCTGTAAACTTTTGCATAATCGCCATAACGAGAGTAAAATGCAAAAGTTTTCCCACTTTTACATAGTGCAATCTATTGAATTATTTTCACTCGGGGCCCTTATATGGTTAATATTATGGTGTAAAGAGAGCATACTATGAATTATTACAATGAAAACTAAAAGGGAACTTTTAAAGTCAGATTTTTACAGTTTTAATTTTTTGTTTTTTGTTTGGTTGTTGTTGTTTTTGTGTAACAATTGCAAGTCTGCTGAAACATTTTAACGCAGATGGCGCAAATGCAATCATTCGTTATCCATGTTATACACATACACTCATGAACTTCCCACTTCCCACTTCCCTTGCCTTTTTTCTTCGACAGCTCAAAATAAAATATTCATTCATCCATCAATTATTACATCTCCTGAATCTACGATGTTTTATACAAAAGGGGTGACGAAAAACATTCTTGATCTACCTTTAACACTAGGGTGACGAAATGTAAAAGTAAGACTAAATACCGACCTTTAGTCTCCCATGTAACCTTCCACTATCCGAACCCTCTCCATTAATGAACCTAATGATGATGATGTTGATGATGATGTTGATGATGATGATGATGATGATGATGATAATAATGATAATAATGATAATAATAATAATAATAATAATAATAATAATAATAATAATGATGATGATAATGATAACAACTTCAACGAAAAAAAAAATGTCATTCAAAACAAACAAAAAAGACATCGACAACCATCACTGCCATCATGATTATCAACATCCTCCTCGTCATCCCCCGTATCTTCCTCCTCCTCTACCTCCCCCTCTTCATCATCACAATCATGATCATTATCATTATCACCGAGTTAACAGTCTGTCCAAAATGACTTACCTAATAAGTTATGATTGATTTCGTCTGGTCTATCGCCATTGCTGTCTATTCTCTGAGTACGTGCAGCAGCGGCCTTTGGAACACTACATTATGGGCAATGAAAACGAAGACAGATATTCAACTGATAATCCGATTCCCAAGTTGAATTCAAATGATTTTTTAAAAATTACAACATTAAACAGTTAGAATGCTGACTTGATGCAAATTAAAATTCTCAGCTTTTCGTTGTATCACCCACTTTTAACGGCGTTCAGTGGTCACACGTTTTGGGGTTTTTTTTTTCTTGCCGATTTAAGGGCAACAACGTGCATGAATTGTAAGAAGGAAATTAACCCAAATTAGAATTAGATCTCAAATTAAATCTCAAGCAGACTCATATTTCTATCATAACTTTGAATTACAGTATTCTCCGAGCTCACAGCATTTCAGAATTTTCAATATTTTGCACTTGACAAAACCACAACGGGACTCTTTGCCAATTAGAGACAAATATGTCCAACATAGGATTGCGTGTTATTGTCGACCAGCCAGGAGAAAATCCCATTTGGATGATGATGGATATATAGATCATGTCTATGGCATATTTGAAAATTAGAAGCATTTGATATTTTCTTCATGTACCTGTAAACAGCTTGTGGTGGTCGATGTTTGACTCTTCTTATGGTGAAGACAATCCCAGCAACGATGACGAAGACTACTATGAGACAACCAACTGTGATCCCAGAGATTACTCCTAATTGATCTTGTTTGCTTGTTGGTTCTCTTGTCTTAGCAGCGGCAACGTTCACATCTGCCAAATGTATAAGAATGAAAATTTAAAGGAAAGATAAAATAATTAAACGGTAGGGCAACGTGTCTCATTATGATGCCCCATCCTCCACTTCTATGCTGAAAATCTACCCTCTGGAAATGTCAACAGACCTAAACTAACGTGTGCTGCTAGGCATAATCCCTTTCTATACATGAAATCCAGATTACAGACATTTAGCCGTTGCCTTCGTCTGGCAAGCATGTGGCAATCTACCATGTCTACTGCGTCGCCAAGAGGAACCTTTCTTGAATTACGAATTGATATGGTTAACAAATCTAGTGAGATCGTACCCTGACAATCCCCAGTCTCTGGATCGCAGAAGTCCGTCAGAGGACAGTCACACGCCAAGCTGCAATTCTGACCAAAGAAACCGATCTCACACGCATGCTGACACCTAAGAATACAAGAAAAAAGTATATATTTCAGATATGATAGAAGGCTTACCTCTTCACTGCATTGTCTATTCTTAAACTATATCCAGCATTGTTTTAGGGATTAATTCAAATGCATTGCTATACTGTATAGTTTTGTTAGACGTGCAAAATAGGACCTGTCATCCCGGCCTGTCATATCTTCTTTTTTTTTAATCAGTTTATTGATTTTTGAAAATCCATCAGCCACAATGTGCAATTTCAAAGTAAAAGGCCTCTACCGTCAACCGAGTTTGGCGGCACCAAGGGGGGGGGGGGCATGGGGGGCATTTGCCCCCCCCCTCTCAGAAACTTTGCCCCCCCCCCCCAGAAATTTTGAGGACTGAAAAGAAAAATTATACAGTAATTTGTAAATAAGTAAATGTCATAAGCATCATATTCAAGCTGTGAAGTGCTCTAAAATACCATTTTCCGCTCTTCAAAACTTTGATTGAAAACCCAAAAAGTTGTTATTTTTGGGTCGCTCGCTTCGCTCGCTCGTCATATTTTTCAATTTCTTTTCTCTAAAATGTGATTAAAAACAAGAAAAGTAGCCATTTTTTGCTCGCTCGCTTTGCTCGCTCGTCATATTTCAGAATATTTATTCGAAAATGCGATTGAAAACCAAAAAAGCACTAATTTTTTGTTCGCTTGCTTCGCTCGCTTGCAAAATTGATATTAAAATGTATGTAAGAGGAAAAAAAAGTCCAAAAAATTCAATTATCCCCTTATCCCCCACCCCCCCCCCCCCCCACTCCTCAAAGTGGATTTACGCCGGCGACTAAAACTCGCGCTTCACGCTCGATTTTTCCATACACGCAAAAAAAAATTGACTGCCCCTGCCCCCCAACATTTTCTTTTGCCCTCCATTTGCGCCCCCCCCCCCCACTTTAACAATCCTGGTGCCGCCACTGGTTAGGTGTTATCTTGCTCTTACCTGTCCCCTGTGCGGCCAGGAGTACAAAGGCACATTCCTGTGACATGGTGACATTTACCCCCATTCTCACATAGGGGACATGTGAGTCGACAATTTTTCCCAAAGGTACCGTCTGGACACTGGTCTTTACACTTTATACCTGTCCATCCTGGAAGACAGTCTATACACCCAAGGACTGTATCACAAGATCCACCGTTTAGACATCCACAAGTATGGGCACAATCTTGACCATAGGTATCATTGGCGCAACGTTGCTCACACCTAGGACCAGTAAATCCTGGATGACACAAGCAACCAAGTTCATTGTGACATGCACTGTTTGGGCTACACTTGTGGCATGTTAATGAACAGTTGAGTCCATAAGTGCCATCAGGGCAAGGGCTATCGCAGTGCTGTCCAATCCATCCGGCGTTACACACGCATCCATATTCCGGGTCACAGGTGCCATGTTGATTACATGAGCATGCTTCGGAGCAACCTTTACCGTATGTGCCATCAGGACATCTTTCTGCGCATTTGGGCCCTCTCCACCCAGCAGTGCATAGACATGAACCATCAACTGGATCACAGAAACCACCATGCTGACAAGAACACTCTTCTACACACTTCCGTCCATAGAACCCCTGCATGCATTGTTGTTCACAATACACACCTTGCCAACCTGGGTCGCATGAACACGATCCATCAGCAGGATCGCAGCGTCCACTTTCTTCACATTGACAGAGCTCGGTACAATTGGATCCGAATAGTCCTTCTGGGCAAGGTGTGGTACAGATCTCTCCCATCCATCCACCTGAACAGATACAAGAGCCGTCTACGTGGTGACAGGTACCACCATTTTGGCACTGACAGACCGAAGAGCATTGGTGACCATAGTTACCAGGAGGGCACCTTTCATCACAGAGACTCCCGATCCATCCCAGTTGACAAATACATGTCCCATCTATATGACTGCATTCGGCATTGTTCTGACATCTACATGTTTCCTGACACATTCGTCCAAAGTGTCCCCTAGGACATGGTTCATTACAATGTACACCAATCCATCCAGGTGAACAATTACACGTACCATCTACGGGATTGCAAGACGAGTCACTTTGACAAGAGCATTCGTTTACACAGTCATACCCATAATATCCTGTAGGACATCTTTCTTCACAACTGGATCCTATGAAACCAGGCTGGCAAGAACAGAATCCGTATACATGGTCGCAGGTTGCATTATTCTGGCACGAGCATGTTTTTAGACAATCTTGACCAAAGTAACCCTCTTCACACATATATTGGCATCTAGGTCCGACCCAGCCTAGTCTACATGAGCACGATCCATCAACATGATGGCAAACTCCACTGTTTGCACATCGACACTGATCTAAGCACTCACTACCGAAGTATCCCTCTGGACATTTCTGATCACATAAATGACCAACCCATCCGGGCGAACAGGTGCATGAACCACCAATGGGCTCGCATATCGCACCATTCTGACACTCACAAAGTTGCTGACAATCCTGTCCAAAGAAACCATGATCACATGTTGCATCGCACATAGCTCCGGTCCATCCCGGTTGACAAGTACATGACCCATCTACATGATCGCACGTTGCACCATTCTGGCACTGACATATTTCTTGGCACTCAAAGCCAAAAAATCCATTGCTGCACCTTTCCTCACAAAGCTGCCCAGTCCATCCCCGTAAACAAGAACAAGACCCATCGACAGGACTGCAGTTTCCATCATTTTGACACTTACATTGTTCCAAACAACTAGATCCAAAAAATCCAAGTGGGCATGATTGCTCACAGAATTCTCCGATCCAACCCGGCTCGCAAGTGCATGACCCGACTACATGATCACAAGGAGCACCATTTTGGCACTGGCAGTGCTTTTGACAGTCTTGTCCATAGAAGTTCTCACTGCACGGTTCAGCACAAGTGCCACCTTGCCATCCTGGAGCACATGAACAATCTCCAGTTACGTGGTGACATGTTCCTCCATTCTCACACTGGCATTGTTGCAGGCAATCGCTGCCGAATGAGTCTGCGGGGCATCTTTCGGCACACACTTCCCCAGTCCATCCAGATTCACAAATGCAACTTCCGTCCACATGATTGCAGGTACCACCATTCTCGCATTGACATACATGCTGGCAATCTTGCCCAAAGAATCCATCTTCACAACGCTCACTACATGTCAGACCAATCCAGCCTGGAAAACAATTACACAACCCATCAATATGGTGACAAGATCCACCACTTGAGCAATTACATAGAAACATGCAAGCGTTGCCGTAATGTCCCTCAGGACATCTGTTTTCACATAGATTTCCTGTCCATCCTGGTTGGCATAAGCAACTCCCATCGACAGGGTTGCACGTAGCGTTGTGTCGACACGCACAAACTTCTCGGCATTGTAAACCAAAATAACCATCTTCACAAGGAGAATTACAATCCCGGCCCGTCCAACCAGCAGTACAAGTGCATGAGCCATCAATGTGGTGACATACTCCTCC
The DNA here is from genome assembly GCA_029962745.1 of Echinometra lucunter. Classification (NCBI taxonomy): domain Eukaryota; kingdom Metazoa; phylum Echinodermata; class Echinoidea; order Camarodonta; family Echinometridae; genus Echinometra; species Echinometra lucunter. The sequence continues at coordinate 26,394,286 of CM057151.1, forward strand.
ATTTTTACACTGGCACTGTTGTGAGCAGGCAAGTCCGTAAAGTCCTTCAGGGCATTTTTGTCCACATGTTTCCCCAGTAAATCCGTTGCTGCAAGTACATGATCCGTTTACATGATGGCAAGTACCACTATTGTGACATATACATTCCATAGAACATCCTAATCCATATCTGCCTGTAGGGCACACGTCAGTACACAAGTCCCCAGTCCATCCGGGTTGACAGCTACATGACCCGGAAACAGGGTCACATGCGCCATTGTTTTGACACTGACACGTATTCTCACAGTTCAATCCAAAGGTACCATCAAAACAGACATCGGTGCAATACTGTCCTTGCCAACCTGCCAGACATATGCAACTTCCATCGACATGGTTACATTCTGCTCCATTTTCACAACGGCAAGGGTGTTCACAGTTCATTCCATATGATCCTTGTGGACATCCTTCATCGCAGTGATCCCCCCTCCAGCCTGCACTGCAATCACAGCTACCATCGACATGGTTGCACTGAGCTCCGTTTTGGCACAGACAATTGTTCTGACAACCTTCGCCAAAGAAGTTCTTTGGGCACATCTCTGAACATGTCTCTCCTATCCATCCTGGTGCACAAGAGCATGAGCCATCGATATGATTACAATTCGCGCCATTCATGCAAGAACAATCCTCTCTACATTCAAATCCGTAATACCCGTCCTGACATCTTTCATCACAGACTCGCCCTATCCAACCTAACGAGCAAGTGCAAGTCCCATCTGTCTGGTTACAGAATGCTCCATTTTGGCACATGCATTCCTGTGAACAACCTGCTCCGAAAGTACCCTGAGGACACGGTTGGTCACATCTGGGTCCAGTCAAACCTGGTTCGCAAGGACAAGAGCCATCAGACTGACATGGTGACCCGTCTGGGCAGAGACATTCATTCTCACAAAGAGTGCCAGAGAAACCGGGACGACATGTGCAGGAACCACTAACAGGATCACACCGTGCGTTGTTCTGACAACGGCATCTGAAAAATAAAATACATCCTGAGTTTGGTAACATGCTTAAGGGTAATGTTTAGGAATTTAAAGTATTCATATAGGCCTATATGTATATTACCTAAAGTTTAATTCATATATTCATTAATCAATGGAAGTTTACAGGGAGGGATTCACCACTGAGAAGCTGAAAATGGCGAAGGGGTAGTATTTAGTATATCAGTTGAAACTCGATTATCATGATTTGGAGAGTTGGTGCAGAAACAGAGAATTTCCGTCAGTCCAGCGGTACATTCATTCAAATTTTCAATGTTTTGCATCTCAGAAAGTCTTAGCTTTTGCCTGTGACTCGTTTAACATGTTTAACTGCCATGAAAATGAAGTACGTTACATCCAGCCTCATGTTAATCGCCAGATCTGAGTATTGATGCTCGCACTATATTGAAATACATATTTGACAGCTAAAAGTATCTAGAAATCTGAAAAGCTGAGAACCATCTATACAATAGTTTCAGAGTGAGAAAAAAACTTAGATCCTTATAAATTCATTGAGGTCATTTCGGTAAATAGACCTGGTAGGTACATCACCTTTGTTGACATCCTACTCCGTAACGTTCGTTAGGACATCGTTGATCACATGACTTTCCCGTCCAACCAGCAGAACATGTGCAAGCACCTGATAACCGATTACACGTGGCACCATTCTGACAAGTACAGGTCTGATGTGAGGAATTATAGAGGGTGCGGTGTTGATTAGATCAGTGTTAAAGATATTTATCAATTAATCTTCAATGTGACACAAAATCAATGAATTGCGAAAGCTAGTCAAACATATGAATTTACCAAATGATAGAACATAGCACTCGTAAAATTAACATAAACTTTCAAACAAGGTTAATTTGACTCACTTGGACCTTTAGATATGATTCTAAACTTAGAAGTATTTTTAATTTTTTGCAAAATAATTATTTAAAGCATTTATCACACTCTCTTTTCACGAGGCACTGAATAACTAGTACTGAAGAGACTCTCATGCGTCAAGGCTACGTAAAATTTCCAATGATTATCACGAGTTATGTAATGGAGGTACCCACTTAAACCGGAAAATGATGAGCGGAGACACCCTTTTCTATTTGAAAACCCCTTAAATATTTCACTAAGGCATTCATATTACGAATTGTTCTTTCTAAATGTTATCACAGTAACTCCTTGAGCATGCAGAGCAAAACAAAACAAAACAAAACAAAAAAGAAAATATACAAAAAACAGTGACTTTACCAGTTGACAGTTTCTACCATAATGTGTAGCATCGCATTCTTCCCCACACGTTGGTCCTGTCCAACCTTTATTACACGAACACCTTCCTGTCACTCTGTTACACTTGCCGTTTCTTCTAATACAGGAACACGTATTGGCACAACCAACACCCCATTTATTCTTCGGACATTCTACAAAGAAAACGAAAAATGGGGTGAGCACTAGCAGTCAAAAAGCTGAAACTGTTCCTGTTGGAAGCGAGAGCTGAAATAAGGAAATTAGCAATCGAAGATAAACAGGATAAATGAAGTTTCATCATTCAAAAAGATGGAATTTTCTGTCTCTTTTTACTCAATACCAACAAGCTCTTTTCTATAAGCTGAAACCAACGGTATAAAAATGACCATCTAATAGAGCAACCCCGTCATACAGCGACAAAATGTGGAAACTTTGAAAATGCGAGAAAAGCATATAAGTTCAAATAATTACAATAAGTCCGTTTGTTTTGTTTGGTTCTTTTTTCATGCAAGGTCACACACGTGACCGATCTGTTTTTGACCTCTGAAAGAGCATGATGCATGCATGCACTCTCATTTAAACTACAGTCCGACATCACTTATCGGGCCTTCAATAATTATCCGGACTCCTCTATTAACCGGCCGCGTCTCCCGGCCAGCTTCCCTCTTTTATTCTTCATCCAATTCACCTAAAAGCCTGGGAGACGGAAACATCGTGGGCAATTTTCCGTTTTATTTTTATTTTTTTCACCTCGTGGAAACGGAAAGATATCATTTACAATTATCCAAAATACCGAGGAAATAGATATTTTACAGCAATTAGACTGCTCTACACTATAAATTTTCATAGAAAATGTGTCCCACTACATTACTCTCATATCCAGCCATTTCACTTATACGGATGAGCGCCGGTGACGACGCAGCCGGATAAGCGAAGTCGGACTGTATGGCGTAAGATTTTTATTCAAAAATCTAAATTTTAGACTTCTGCTAAAAGACAAGTATCGACAAACTAGGTTTAAAACAATCAATTTCAGGATTTTGGTCACACTTGTCATGCTTTGACTGAAAATGGCCCAATACTAGTTTTATCTTAGTCTTTTCAAAATAAAGATGGAATATTTTTCATATTATTTTAACCTTTAAAAGAATTCAGCACTATTTGTTATTTTTTTATAGAAATGTTCCAAGTGGGAGTGGTTTATAAGAGAGGGATACCCTTATTCATGTCAAGATCCCCCCCCCCCAAATAAATCAACCGAAAAATAAAATGCAATATAGAGAACCCTTTTTTTTATAAGTGGATCACTATTAAAGTTAAAATTTTAACAATGCTAATAAAACTTTGGTTGCCTGAGAGATACTAAATGATTTGAGGTTGTCATCTTTAATATACAACATTTTATACAAAGTCAGTTTTTAGAACTCTTCAAAAAATGATGATACTGGCAAAAATTCACTATCCTCGAAGCTAAGAAATTGAATCGTCTTCCTAAAGAGAAAGGAAATTGCAATGGTAAACACTTTTATCACCCTCGGTCATACACCAAATCGGACAATTATTGATATAAAAGGTCGAGCTATAAAATGAGATATCTGAAGTTGATGGTTCGCCATTTCCTATTTTGGTTCTCAAACATCCGGAATTCTTCTCACAAAAAAAGTTTTATAGATGCATTGAATATCAAGTAAAATATACAAGATTGTTTAATGTTGTCTTGACTTTTATACATACTTTCGACAAAGTAATGTCACTTTGGATCAAACCAAATAATGCATTTTAGGACGATTTATTAAAAAAAAATAAACACGTATATGTTCCTCTTACAGGAGGAGCGTGATGTGACATACAGCGGCTTATGGGGATATGTGCCGCCATCCTCATAAAGATTACAACTGATAATGTTATTATCATCTCTGCTATTGTTATTACTGTCATTATTATCATCATTATTATTATCATTATTATCATCATCATTATTATTATTGTTATTATTAGTATTATTATCATTATTATCATCATTATCATTATAAATATTATCATCACTATTATTCTTATAACTATGATTTGTTATTGCTGTTATGATAATCATATATCATCGTCGTCATCATCATTATCATTAATATCCTAATCGTCATGAGCAACAAATAATCATGATCATCATCACCATCATTTTCTTCTTTTTATTTCTAACGATATGTCATTATCTCCCATGCTTTTGGGTTTTTTTTTTCAAAATTCATTTCGGGGTGTTTAGTCTGTTTCATTTTTTTTTTTTTTTTTTTTTTTTTTTTTTGGCTACAGAACGCCATTTTCATAATTAACCACAATAACTCAAAGTCATTGACACAAATTACGTGAAAATCGTGTTGATATCATTTGATTTTTCAAGGTATAAAATGGACTTACTTCGATTGCACTTGCCTCCCTTTTCAAGCCAGCCAGCACAGCAACCCAACATTGTGGTACCATCTGGATTTCTGGGGGGAAAAGGAATACACAGAGGGCACTGATATGAGCAGCCATTACAAGTTCGAGAAAGTGTACATCGACATATTCGAGAGTCAAAATAGTGCTACACCTTTCCTTTATTCAAAGCACTGTTCTTCTGCGCTAAGCAATCATCAGATCATTTAATTGATCGTGTTATTGTTACTCCCGATGTTACTTCAAAATGAAATTAACGAAAGATTCCAGGCCCAGCCCAGGGTATGAATTCCCATATAAGTCAAGAGAGACTAAAACTGTGATAAATAATGGAAACGTCTTTTTAAGGTTGTAAATATAAGAATCAAAGAGATTAATTTCTTTTATTTGTGAATATAACGTGTCAGCGTACATCGATTAACATTAGCTCTCGGAAAATACATCAACAAGCCACGCAGCTGTTTAGTACGAAACAGATGCGCAATGGTACAAGTATATAATCGTGAAGTCCTGGTTTGATCGCGATGTTTGGGAGTTACAAGAAGAGGTACGTGGATATTAAATACAGTATAATAGGGTCAAGCTCTTTCAGAGGTGGAATTTCCCTCTATTCTATTTTTATCAGTGCGGCAAGGTATTTATACAGTAGAAGCTGACGATCGAAGAAAATAAATGGATCGCCTGTTCACAGACATGTGAGATATTTAGATCAGATCTCGATCAAAATAAGTTGAAAGGGTCACCAAAATGTCTTCATTTCATTTGTTTATCGTTTTTTTTTTTTTTTTTTTTTTTTTTTTTTACCGAGAGATAGGCGCGGCCTACAGTGTTCTAATTCACTAAAAGTATTTTCATGGTATATAAAATCCTGTTTTACAAAGTCATGATAAGTTCAATCGCTTTGTAACGCAAGGGAATCATGAGAAAGCCTTAGCGTCCCCCATCTTTCCTGAGATTTTTTGCGCGGTCTTCCTATGGATAACATCCTACTTTGTCGTTGAGCTGTACCCCTAGCAACGAACATGAAAACACTGATCTGATAACATAGTTCATGAACGATCAATTTCCCCGATGTCATTATACCGATCCATGAAAAGCCAAGTGAAAAATATATATTCATCATGTTCACGTTGAGGTGAATTCTCGCGATCATTCACGTGGCTGATTATAATTATTTTGAAACAAAGAATGTACATATTTTTTTACACAAATTCAAAGGGCACATCCCGCCTATATGCCCCTTTAATAAAAAAAAATTCATGAAAGATCCATGAAAGAATTATCTTCAAAGTTCTTCTTCTTGTCTTTAAAATCATTCACGGTCTAGCTCCATCCTATCTTCAAGATCTCATTTCTCTCCGTTCATCATCTTCTTCAGCAACTCAACGTCTCCGTTCTGCTTCTATTGCCCACCTGCAACTATCACCTGGACCCCGTACCATGACCCGTTATGGCGATCGTGCCTTTTCTTCCCATGCCCCAAAACTCTGGAACAATCTTCCCATCTACATTCGTGAGGCCTCCACTATAGACTCATTCAAAACACTTCTTAAGACTCATCTTGTTAGGCAATCCTCTTCTTAGTTAATGTATTTTATATGTGTTCTTCCACTTTTTTTTTCTCTTTTGCTCTCTTTTTCTCGTGCGCTTAGAAACATTGTATTAAGCGCAATATAAATGTTACATATTATTATTTATTATTATTTATTATTATTATATGATATTTCCTTGTGAAGATTTTTTTTCCGGGGGGGGGCATTTCTACTGCCTCTGATTTTACTTCTCTTTAACTTATTTTTAGGAGTAGTACGTGCAATTTGTAGATTAAAATGTTTGTAATTTCTCTTCTTCTCTTTCTTATCAAGCCACGTTTTCTGTTCCGTTTGTCTTTATTTTGCTACCATATCATTAAGATGATATCCTTCTCTTCACTTATTTTGGTCTTTATACCTCTAACTGTTTCCATAATGGCTCTCGTTTCCCATCATTCTCCTTGGATATCTGTAATACTATTTCCTTCGTTTTGCTAATTGTTCAACATTATAGTAACCATAGCTCTGCATACGACATATTCACTACAGGTTGAATTGATCTATGGGGTCTACAAACGGGGGGGGGGGGGGTCGCTGAGTTGTGGATGGAGGGACGGGAAGGGGGAAGGGGGCATGCCCACGAGCACAATCCTTTTTATATCCTTTTGCTGGATATGCCACTGATAATTGAGGATTAAAACACAATCCGTATACTCTAGATAATAAAAGGCCAATGATTTCGAATATCACCTATATGGTTTCAAACGGCTTATACCTATATACGCAAAGCCTAACGACCTACATATAAATACGAAATCTATTTTGGAATCATGTCCCATGATTAACATCGGTCTTTCATCATTAATTTTTAGTGAATTATCCTGACTGCATCAAGAGTTCGCGTGTGTCCATGTGGCAGATGGCGTTAATCGCCGGGAGAGAACAAGATGACCTGCATAATAATCATGATAATGATCGTTGAGATCAAGTCTGGACTCAACCTTGAAAATAATTATGTTCCAAACGTTTTTAAATATATAATATTGTATATTAATAGGCATAGAAGACAAAATGATTACAAAGGTGATAATAATAATCCTTTCTTTTATAGAGTACAAGGCGCACATCGCTTTTAAAAAGCTTGGAAATGGCAATAACTTACTGCGCTCGATACAAATATGACAAAAGTTGCGTTTCGCGAAATTGGTTTGCTGGAGAGATCCCCGACATGCGTACAGGCATGCACCTACTACTAGAGATCGATGAAATTATTGAAGTGCACTGCAACCAGAAAGATATTATATTCTCAACATAAGAATGAAATGCCTCGCATAAGGCGAAGATATTTTCCACAGATTGGTCGTGTGCAGAACTGAGATTTTGGATGCACAGTGCACAAAGCCTCGACTGAGTATTCAAAACATAGCCAAGGGGGTAGAGGCAATTGCCTCCTCCCCTACTTTAAAAGGTTTATTTCAAATTTGAACAAATTAATGGCCTTTCAGGATCTTGTCCAGTTCAAACGCAACATCTTTACGATTATCGTCTTTTCAGAGTTTATGGATGGCAAATAAGCTGCAAAGTGTTTCGTAGCCACCACCACCCACCACCACTACCCTAAACCAGCTCCACTTCCCATTTCATTATAACATGTATAATATACACTGAAAAGTGAGAGTGCAACAACCTTCATCGAACAAGTTGAGTCATTCAACATTATTGTTTATTGCACATAGGTTAATAACACAGACGAGCAAGTCCCTTTCACAAAAGTGAAATCTTCACACCAATAAACTGAAGCAGCTGTCTGAGGATTCTCAAGCACGCCGCTTTATGACGCTGTACAATTTCAATCAAGTCCAAAGCGTTATTGTCAGACCATGTGATGGCATCTCAAAACAAGCGAGTAAATCAAGACGAGAATTTGACAAATGTGATAATACAAACCGACTGCAATATTGTCATGATTGTCTGCGGAGAAGAACACTGACACATGACTAAAGAAAGGGACGGTTACAAAAAGCCTATGGTTTGCTGCTGACAGTTTTATGTAATGTTCATCAAACCTCGAAAACATTGTGCATGTCAAGACTGTAATTCGTCTTTAAACGAGTGACAAGTCCGAGAATTAATTAGAAACCATCATAAATTTCAGTAAAAATGCTTTATCAAACATCGTCATAAAAATCGTATCAGGCCGTTTTCGTTGTGCAAAATGTATGTTTCTGGACACTTTAATTTCTCATCTACACATCAGATACATCAATTTTTACTTTGTCAAAAAGCTCTCCGGGATTTCTTTAGTCTAGAAAATATGGGAAAATCAAACGGAATATCGCCTATTTGACATGGTTAATTCTCCCAAATTATTTGTCACAAAAAAAAGACTTCATTTATCTTTATAGCTCAAAAACTCTTTATATCTTTGTAGCTCAAAAACTGCCTTAAATGCAAATTTGAATTTTATGCTTACGGTTCTGTAATGAAACTGACATCATGATTAAGATCACAAAGTAAAGGACATTCGGATAAATACGTGTAAACTTGTAAACAAAAATCAAATTGGTGCCATCGCTGTCACTTACTCTATTTGGCAGACATTTGCACCTCCCTCCTGTAATGATATCACTAGAGCCGGGAGACAGAAGATAACCAATATCAGGGGCAAATGGTATTCCATGATGAAAACTCTGCCGTATCCCAAATGAAATAAGAATGGCATGCAAAGGCCAAAGTGATGGCTTTATTTACTCCTGTCAGTGAGCTAGCCCGTGCCAGAAGGATTCGCGCACGTCACAAAAGCTGCCTGCATAATTATTGGCGATCAACCGCCAGTGCTATCGCTGATATCGTGATCTAATCGCTTGGGTGATTTGCTGAGCAATAGTTGACAACAGCCAATCAACGCTTCAGTGACAGAGGGTCCCTGGTGTATTGACCAATAAAAATCGTCTTTATGGTCATAATTCGGCTTCCATGCCCTTGCTATCTTTCTTGAAGGTTGCAATATAATCTTAATACAATGGATTTTCTATTCATCCTGATGATGTCATCTAATTTGGAAATATTTATCAGAAAGTGTTATGCAGTATGCTGCTAGAAATATTGAAGGACCCTAATTCTATGACCAGGTTAGAAGTAATAGATATGTGTTCTTCCTGGAAAAAGTCCCCTCCTCTCTCTCCCCGCCCCCCCCCCCCCGCACGGGTCCCGGCACCTAACAATTCAGATTTTAGATTAAGAATACATTTATTTCCTTCTCTTAATCACCTGCAAAAATTAAAAACACTGTCGAAAAACCATGGTGAGAAGAGGCAAGCTATTACTATAGGTTCCTACGTAGCTTGTGTTGGGGTCGCCATAGCAATACATAACATTATGATATTATTGTATATAGCAATTATACTTACAAAATATATAAGAAGATAGAAAGAGCTTATTTTTATTCATTCCATATGCCTATATCCCCCACCCACCCCCCCCCCCAAAATATAATAAATAAAATATTACTGAACAGCTCTGATATGTATGTTGTTATTTCACTGCAATAATTATGCGAGATAGGAAAAATGCACAATGGGAAAGAGTAGAAAGCTTTCTTACTATGCAGTGTGTATCAATAAAAACGTTACACTTTTGATACGGGGTCCGCCCACTTGACCGAAGACCCGCGAGACCGACTTTTCTAGTATCGTATTTTCCTTCATCACAAATAATGCGCTATCGGTATGAAATCATTATGTCTCCTTTAGCAAGTTTAGTCCTCGTTGCCCCTTAATAATTATTAAACTTTCTTCTGGCACAGGAATTGGTCATAGCAGTGTGATATTATAGATTACACTTTGCTACTTTCGGCCTCGCCGGCCTTCGGTGAAGTGGGTTGTCACCATTGAAACAAGTATAAAAATGATATTCTACAATATTTCGATGGCTGAATGACTGATACATTGACTAATTATCTATCTGCTGATGTATTAATGGTCTGATTGTTGATTATTTTCAATTGATTGATTGATTTATTGATGGAATGATCTGAAGAGTTATTGATTTGGTACTTTTATTCTTGACTGAATGACCGGCGTGTAGATTTGATATGTCTGTGAGTTGCGAATTGTTTTAAAGATCCTGCAATTTTGCACATTAATTCTCACCTTTGAATAGACCAGTGAAATCACTAGAATCATGATTTTAAAAAAAAAATGATTCAAGCTTCCAAGATTACAAAACTTTATCATAATTTCATGCATAAGAGTAATTTGCTTGAAGAAGATTACTTATTCGGACTGCTTGTTTAAAAGTCCCTCTTTTATTTATGAAATTAGGTGCAACTGATAGATTGATCAATCAGTCAATGCATCAGTCATCCATCCATTCAGCCATTCAGTCAGTCAGTCAGTCAGTCAGTCAGTCAGTCAATCAATCAGTGAAAAAGATAAACATTTAATCAACGGCCAAACAATCAATCAACTGATTGCTCAAATTATTAATAAATCAAACAATGGATCATTCAACCATTCAGTCAGTAATTCACCTAACCAGTCAATCAATAAGGTAATCATTAATTTAATCAACAGCCACTCGATCAACTGATTGATAGAATTATTGACAAATAAAATGCCCAAAACGATCGATCAGTCAGTCAACATGTCAGGCAGTTGTGCAACTCTGTGGCAAAGAGCAATTTCTTTGAATGGGGAATGGGAATACTTATTTAGACCTCTGGTTTAATTGTCCCTCTTCTTTCATTTTGGCGCAAGTCATTTTTCACACGCTGAACAAAAACAGTCAGTGTTCGGCCAAGCGTGAATCAAAATTTGTGTTTTGAGCTGCACTTGATAGATGAGACCCCTGCGCATCTATTAACATGAAAAACTCTTTGAAATATTGTAGAATATAATTTTTGTATAGCTGTTTCAAAAGTGTAACGTTTTTATTGATACACCCGGTATAGCAAAAATCGACAGAAAATCGCTGGTGTTGTGGTGAGTGAATACGCCACCGGACCGCATGAGAATCACATGGTTCGCGCTTTCATCCCCGCTTCGGCACCAATGTTTCTTGGAAAGGCCTTTATCTACGTTTACCACACTCCACCCGGGAGTAGTGAATGGATACCTGGGGGGGGGGGGGGTGTTTCATAAAGCTGTTCGTAAGTTACGAACGACTTTACGCACGACTGGTGATACCTTGTTGTGCTACATGTAAATGAATGAGAATCTGATTTTAGCACCCAAGAACATGTTCCTGTCGTTCGTAAAGTTGTTCGTAACTTACAAACAGCTTTATGAAACACCCCCGAGGTATAGAAAGAAACTCCTTGCAGTGCTAGAGCCCATAAACAGTAGTAAAAGCCGGGTTTAATGACAGTGGAGTGTCAGGTGTTAGTGTTACAGACATCATAAGCGCTATACAATAACCAACTATTATTTTTTTATCATTAGTATCATCATTATTATTATTATCACTATTATCATTATTATTATTATTATTATTATTATTATTATTATTATTATTATTATTATTATTATTATTATTATTATTATTATTGTTATTACTATCATCATCATCATCATCACCACCATCATTATCATTATAAGATGCAATATTACTCATAAAACTATTTACTTGATAAAACCTTTGTGACTAGGACTCATTATAGTGAAAAAAAACGGAACAACAAAAACGGAACAAGAGGGAAAAAACACAGAGAGAAGGAAACATTAAAAAAATCATTTCAATCTAAAGTGCGCATCTTTTTTTTTCCAAAAAAAGACATTATTAATTAAATGTTAATGAAAGAATGAATAAGAAGGCCCCGTGTTTATTTTTTGGATGTTTCAAGCTATGGTTTCAAGTAGTGACTTCCCTTTTACCTTCTTTTGGATATCATATACCACCTTTAGGTTTTTGCCGTAACTGAAAATTTTTTCCCAGTTTTGGGCACTCCGACAGGTTTGAAAAGTTGGAGATATCATTTTGGGTATCAAGCCAAACCACTCTCAGACAATGTTTATAACAAGATTTCCTTTTCCTGCACTCGTTAGAATATTCAAGAACAATATTGATGTCCAGTCAATCAAAAATACCGGATGCAGGACGCCTTTGCTTATAAACAGAATAATATACTGATTGTATAAAGAAGAAAGTTCTTTAATGGGCGGCGGTGCACAATGAAAAAGATGAGGGTCACTGTCCCGCCGCCCTTGAAAACATCCTTTTGTTTTAGCCAAATATTTTCAAGTTACCATGCTTACTACATACCTCCTTTCCAGGATAATAATCATTTTTTAATATTGTCATAAATGTGGTGTAGGATATTATATTTTAAACAAAATAATACTACAATGCTATAAAGTTATTTTGCCAAAGAACTGTTCGATCGGTTTATATTTCAAGGAGTTGATTCTGAACCAGTTCATTATTTCATACACGATGAAAGTTTTCCTTTCACAAGTGAGCATTTATTGCCTAATAGTTGTCGTACTCGTTTGATTTTAAACATATTTGTAATTGGATTGTGCACAGGAACGAGTTAGATTTAACAGAATGATGTCATATAAAATGCTTCGAAGTTCAAAAATTAATGTACAGTGAAATAATACGAACAAAATTTATGAGAGCTTATTTCCAAAAGACGCTAAATCCATTTTCACCGAAACCAAGGTATTAGTAGGACTGGATACTTATTCCTTATGCACTTCAGTATGACTTATTTGAATATATAGAAAATATTTTAGCAAAGTAGAAAAAAATGGGTTTTAAAAAATGTTTATTTCCAAAAGGCGCTAAATCCACTTTTTGTAAATCAAGGGGTTTTTATTTATAAACGGTTTTCCTTTTCGAATCATCAAAACATTTGACCATTAAATTTTGACAGCTGCAATTACCAGTATAGTCATCTAGGCAAAGGAGAGTGCAAGAATTCCTGCATGAGTTGTAATTTTTATAAATGTATTTCATTTGCACGGATTTAGCGCCTTTTGGAAATAATTTTTTCGCAACATTGGATTTCGTGTTTCAAAAAAAATATTAAGAATTAACAGAAAAAAACAGAAATACTAGCCTATACTCATGCAGGGTTTTTCCACTCTCATTTTTTAGATGTCTAATGTTCATGATATTGGTACTTCCAACTTTGTTTTAAAAAAGGTTTTGATCTTTCGAAGAAGAAAAATGGATTGAATAAAATTCCTTGATTTACTCCAAATCTCTCAAATTGGATTTAGCGTCTTTTGGAAATAAGCTTTTCATACAGTCTCAATCATGTCAATGGTTATAAGCGAACAACCTGTACGAATAACGACAGAAAATTAACTGTGCACTCAAGGAGGATTGTGTGCACATGCTGATAAAACTCCTTTATGATCAGGAACTAGGTGAAAACTTTTTTTTTTTTTATTTATGTAACTAGGTGAAAACTTAATGATGGCATTCGACTCTCTTGAACTTTCATGCATCAACTCACAACACAATCCCTGAACTCACCATAAACGCCTCCAACCTGATACATTTTTCTCGTACCCGATTTTGTAACGTTATAAATCGCCGGGTACGCCCCTATTTTCCTCGGTCTCTGTGCTTAAAAGAAGGAAATAGATGACTAAGACAAGAGACAAATCATTTAAGAGTTATGTTTATTTATATTTACAAAAAGAAGCTTTAAAACTTTATATCATTATCTCCACTTCACGCATAGTAACCTAGTAACCGTTACCAAATATCTTTCTGCTTTAATAAACTTTTCGATGAATGATTTACTGATGATCAGAATTTTCCTCATTGTTTCAAAGTTCTTCGAACTAATTCGTCATCTTGTCATGCCTGCACGGCCGTACGCAAATAGGGGGGCAGGGGCAGTTGCCCCTCCCAGAAAAATGTTTCTATCTTTTTTTTCCCTTACCTTTTTTTACTGAAAATTTCCAAAACATTCCACCCAAAGTGTGCACCAGCTCGTTCAATTTCAATTCTAAAAATGCAAAAACTCCAGCTCGGTCGCTTTGCTCCATTGCTTGCGTGTTCCCTCAAATTTTGAACATATTCCCCCCCCCCCCATGAAAAATTTTCTGCGTACTGCCTTGCATGCTACAAGTACTAGGTGTGTACCTGCATCGTTTCATGGTTTCATTTTACATTAATTCCTATTTTTCATTCCATATTTGATTTTTCGCCTGAATAATAGAAAATTGAACTATCATACATAATATTCTACTCTTTTCCTTTCTTTGACTTTGAGCGTAAAGGCATTGGGGATACTGGAGATGATGCGCTTAATAAAACAAGGCGGGGAGGGTGCATGCTTCTTTCACTTTATCGAGGACTGTCGGTCGGTAAATGCAATATCAAAAATCCTTTTTATATCGATAGGCTATATCATTTTCAGTGCCTCAGCAATGGCAGTCATGCGAAGTCCATAAGAATGGTATATAATTTATGTCAAATGTGGGGAAGGGCATGTGATCTATGGCATGCGAATGACCCTCGGACATAAGAGGGGGTGGGGGTGGGGGCTGACGTCTCTTGCTTGAATATCGACCTTGGAGGATTTGCAAAAGAAAGACTTTCTCTTCAGTTTTTAATTTCTAAAGTGAAAACGTACATCAAATGCGACCCGGAAGTGTTGCCAGAATTTATAGGCTATGGGGTGTGGAAGCGATGCAGTCATTTCATATTCCCTTTCTTCTTTTCCCTCAGTTCTCATCCCCCCCCCCCTCTCTCTCTCTCTCTCTCTCTCTCTCTCTCTCTCTCTCTCTCCGCCATTCTATCAGGCAGCCGCGTGCCCCACCCCGTAACTAATGCATTTTGAAGGTATATGGCACATAAAATGATATTGTAGTGGTTTGCCGGGTGATTTGGAGGGAATAAAATCAAACCAAACTTGTCATTTCAAGGAACTCTGTGGAAAGAATATTAGACAACGACCCCGACATGAGTTGGCGCGCGACAGGCGGGAAGGGGGGAGCAGTAGGCTAGGCCGGGGAGAGTATGGATAGAGTACCCCTATAGTGTAGGTCTATCTGTCAAAGTAACGAGTTAACACAAACAAATGATATTCAGTGATGTGTATACGAAGGCGACCGTTTAAAAGTTTGAAAGTTAATTGAAAACTTACGAACCTTTTAAGGTATCAGAGTACAATGAATTCAAATCATAGATACTTTAATTTCTCATTCAGAGAGAACAAAATAATTCCAAGGGGAAAATAGATATGGCACATGCACAGCCGAAACCATTAAGGAATGTTAAAAAAATGCACAAGAACATGAAAATGAAATATTTGATGCTTCGAAAAATTATAATATAAACACAAAATTTTTGCCACATTTGAAAGAAAAATAGACCTATTTTTGTTCACGGTTAAACAGCTGATCCATGTTATACGTATTTGGATCATTCCAGTAATAATTTGTTTCTTTGCTCTTCAAAAACGCTACACAGTGAAAAAAATAATGAAATTCATCGCCAATTTGAGTTTTATCACAAAAAAAAAATGACAAAAGTCTTTCATTTCTCGGAATGTTATTGTCTTCCAGTAACTAGCCTATTGGGCATTTATGTGATTCACACAACGAAATTTGCAGAGTGATTTTATTTCTAAATCATTTGACATTACTATGTCATTCTTGATTACCAGTATCAGGAGCGTAGATAGCGTGGGGGGGGGGGGGGGGGCGAGGAGGATGGGGGATGCATCTCCCCACATTCTGAAGTGGACTCATACATGTGTTCATAAATATGTACCAATGGGTTAATCATCCTCCCCCCCCCCCCCCCCCCAGGTATGAGGACCTGTCTACTCTAATGACCTATCATGCCATCTTATTTTAACCATTTTTTCCAACGAAAACGACCAAATCACATCACGTGACATGAAATCACATGACGTGCGCGTAGGCGTTGAGGGCAATTTTGCGCGTTTCAAAATAAGCAGCGGCCCTGTAATTAATTTTGATGGCAACAACTGATGTCATTTTAATGCCACCTGTATAGAACAGGTGAGAGATAAACTCATGAAGGTCTTGTTCTTTGTCATTATATGTTCAGGCTGGCTTTATACATGCGGTAGTGTAGGTAAGTACATGCACGTTTCTGGAATCAATTAGCGGAAATTTTCTAAGGGGAGGGCGGAGGGGGAGGGGGCATTTCAACTGTTGTGCCAATGCAATGGCTTTTGTGTATGCATCGTTGTTTGAATAGGGCCATATTTTTCTAACAAACTTAAACAGGACGGAGGTGCATTAAGCTGTCGTGTTGACGTTGGATTTTTAGTAATATTCGCCAAGTTCCGTACATTTTAACTTTAAAGATTAATGGATTATTCCATACAAACTCGTTCACGTTACCATTTAAAGTCATTTGTGCAGATACTAAGGTGTGGGTCTCATAGATGACAGGGCCTACATTAGTCGGGGGGGGGGGGAAAGATTATCCATTATTAATATCATTAAAGGACACCCAGCCTTTATCAAAATATATCTTCTCCCGTGGTGGTCTATCATCGCATGGTATTCAGATGTTAAAAATAAAATGCAACCGAATGAGGACGACAACCCTATAAAGATTTAGATAATTGTCTTTTGGGGTAGGATTGGGGGCGGGGGGGGGGGGGGGGGGGGGGGTCGTGTGTCCGGACACTTAAGAAATATAGAACCTTCTTTTAGTGCCTTTGGATTCTTCATTAAGGAATCTTCATTAATAGCACCGACCATTAGGAACAGTTGTGGTTTATAATAGTGTCAAACATAATTATCAAACGATTTGTAAAATATTTGCTTGCAAAAAATTCTTAAAACTCAGTGTTATTTTCTCCGGATACACAACCTGTCCAGACACACATCTTGGTACATGAATTGGAGTAGTTTTCCGCGTAGTGCCTCAGGCGAAAGGGTCGTCTATGATTAAAAAAAAAAAAAAAAACGTATGAAACAACTGAAAAGTCAATTAACGCCCCCCCCCCACCTCCTAAAGCGAAAGCGGATGGGGTATTATTTATCTAACGGTCCAGAAAAAAGTTAGGAGTTACAAGTATAATTGTAATTTTGATTTGATTTGATTTTATTTATTTCTGCATTCAAGATAATATATGCAACATAACAAGGTGATACAATTAAGTTTCACAAAGTAATAAAGCAATAGTCATAATAAAGCAATGAAAAATAAATATCAACGAGAAGCAATATTCAATCGAAAGAAAATAACAGTTTAAATGAATGCAGGAGACCGCCATCGTGAGCGGTTAAGCTTGAAAATGATGCCGGCCTCGTAAAATGGTACATAAATTTATTTCTTCATTGATCAGGTGGGTGCAATGCAGGTGCAGGTGCGGGTGCAGTAAAGGGCAGTTGAATAATTAACTTGAAGAGGGGGATGCATATGATTCAATGGTTTTTCTTTTAATAGTGGCTTTAAATGAGTATATTGTTGAACATGACTTAATATTGTCTGGAAAGTTGTTCCAAATATCAGGACCATAATGTCGAATTGATTTATGAGTTATTAATAACTTAGGGTTGGTGAGATGAAGGTTTCCTGATGAGCGGGTTGGGTAGGAATGAACAGACCTGTTAAACCTAAAACATATTATTAAAAACCTAAACATATTATTAATTGCTTCTTCTCTTAAGATGAAAGGAATGACAAGTATTTATAAATCGTTTTACTATAACCATATAGCAATATCACGAACAATACGGCCGATCCAAGAATTCGTTGAAAGGGACAGCATCGGCAAGCAGTTAGTAAGATCACACGATTCTTTCTTGAGTAATCGTTTGCTGCCTGATCGACAACGAGCTCATCGTGTACCGAGAGACGATGATGACGGGGACGAAGAAGTGGTCGTAGTTGATGCGGAAGAGAAGGTTGAGGTGAGCCAGTATGAGTAAAAACGAGGGGTGATGCCTATATACCCCCCTCTACCCCTCAGAAAGCAAAATCATAACATGAAACACGGCGAGATATTTCAGCAGGTAAATTTTCCACTGTGATCTGGTGATCCCAACTCCTTGATCCCACTGAAGACGGACATGACAGATGAAAGTAGGCCCAAAGCTATCCCCATGATAGCAAGAGAGCAGTAATGATTAGAGCTGGACGTAACTATATTTGAATTTATAGAAACTCTTTACATTCTTCCCGACAGAAAATAGGATACATGCAGGGGCGGCGCCACTGTATTTTGATAGGGATGGGGGGGGGGGGGGGGGGAAGATGACCCATAGGTGATGTTTTAAATGAAGGGGTAGTATAGTTGCATGACCCAATCCTCTCTTTCCCCATACTCTTCTTGCTTCTTTTTCCGATTTGTTCTTCTTTTTCTCCTCTTTTTATTTTGGTATTACAGTGAACATACATGAAGTTTGAAAAGAGTAGGGTGCAAATCAAAATATTGAGTACATACGAGCATAACAACATTATCAGTTTATTCTTCAAACATGTAAATGTATAGTCTGTTTTGGGTTGTTGTTCTTTTCCTCTCTTTATGTTATTTTTGTAAAGTTTTCTCTTGTAATTTCCTTTTCTGTTTGTTCGTTCGTTTGTTTTTATTTGTTTTGTTTAATTTACTTTGTCAGGAATCCAAGATTGTTGAATCGACGGACGAGTCTGCTGACGAATCTGAAGATGAAAAGGAGAAAACATTTCGGAAGAAGTTGCACGGATGGTTGAAGCTTGCAACAGGAATCTACGTGTTCATCTGCGCGGTCCTCAGTGCACTGGCTCTTGCTCGATATGCAATGGACGGTAGTCCCTGCATGCAACTCGAGATGTTCTGAGGGATCTGGACGGAAATCAGACCATGTTGTGAAGTACGTGAGGGGCGGAGAGATGAAAGATAGTGAGAGAAAGAGTGAGAGAAGGAAGGGGGAGCGAGAGGGAGAGATGGGTGACGGAGAGCTCCACGAGTACCGTTCTCTCTCTCTCTCTCTCTCTCTCTCTCTCTCTCTCTCTCTCTCTCTCTCTCTCTCTCTCTCTCTATAATAAAGATCACCAAAACGTCTGCCCAGGGGCATATTAATAGGTTAATAATATGTCCACCCTTTTTGTTTGTCAAAAAAAAGTTCACACAAATTAAAAGCTTTTATTGTAAAAGTTTTTATCATGCCTAGATGACGCAGTTTTTTTAGTCTTACTTTCAAAATGTGTTCGAATGTGAGGTGATGGATGACCAATATTGGCAGTATAGAATTCAAACATGTGGCTTGACGCTGCCCCCCCCCCCCCCACACACACACACACTTCCTGCTTTTCACACCAAGGGTATGGATAAGATTAAGGATTCATTTTAAAAAGATATCTGTGGGCAGGAATGCTTTGTTTCCTAACACCCTCTCATTAAAACCAAAGACATGCACCATCATGACCACAATACATGTATTTGTTGCCCGCATGTACTGTACTGAGAAATGAGTTTGCAAGAAGTGCATCAATCGACCGGGGGGGGGGGGGGGGGGCAAATATTTTGCTGTACAACACGTGTGACCAAAAAACAAAAACAAAACAAAACAAAACAAAAAAGGTACTTTCGCTGGTTGTGTTGCTTGACGCACACGACACATTTAGGCTACTAAATAGGCACAAAACCAGGAAAAAAGGTATTTTGTGGAGTTAATGGCTTATTTTAAAGCATTTGTACCACTTACAGTGTAAATTTCTGAGAAGAGGTAAAAAAAAAAAATAAGGTTGTGGTTTTGAAATACTAGTGTGGAAAACTTAAGAGAGGTTTGAGAAAATGGCTGCGGTCACTCGTGTATACAGTAAAATATTCTGACTGCTCCCCCCCCCCCCCCCCCCCCCATGATCTCCGTTCATACACGCTCCTGCTCATTCTCCCCTTTTATCTCCTTTCGTCGTGCTCTAGAATTACAGTGTACTTTACAAGATCCAAGAAAGCTGCTTTAGGGATATGTAGGACTACACTGTATTTCGCATTTATCAGTCATATCTCACAAGACTCCCACCATTTTTTTCTTTCCACACCTACTGAGAGCACACAACCAACTTTTTGACTCGGTTGTTTATTCACAACTCGTACATGTACAAGAATCTCAAAGCACACAGCACTTTCAAACTTGGGAAAAGTATATAATGTGCCTTGTATTCTTCACTTGAAATACACCAGACACACACACACATACACTTTTTTTAAAAAAACAAAAAACAAAGCAAACAAAAAAAAAATGTTACATACACGTCTCTCCATAAGACTTGTGAATGAACTACAGTCCATGATCTACTTCCATCAAGTACTGCAGCACAGTTGTAAAAAAAAAAAAAATAAGTAAAAAATCTGACAAATCTCTCGTATCCAATAACATCTCCACAACTGCTGGCATATCTTCCTTTGATGGGTGAACAAATTTTAGGCTAAGTACCCTTTGATGTAATCTGATCATAGTAAAAATCTGTAGTTCTACATAGTGCAGTATCTCTCAACAGAGAATAAGCATCAAAACCTATTGAAAATAATTGTAACCATGTTGTATGAAAGTTTGTAAAATGCCAAACCCTTCCCCAGGATTTAAAAAAAAAAAAAATATCCCCAAATCTACCATTTTGGTGGCCATACTCAGCAAACCAACACTTAATCCCTAAGAATATTTTAAATTTTTCTGTGTATCTCAGTATGTAGATAAAATTGCATGTGCTGGTATTTCAAATCTGGGTACATCCATCCATCAAAGTCAAATCCATACCAAACTGTTGTAAGATGATACTCAAGTAACTCGACCCACAAATTTACACAGTGGTAACTCAGAGTAACGAAGTCCTTGGGACCATCAAAATTACCTCGTTATAGAAGGAATCGTCGTTATACATGTATCAGGTTTACAAAAACAATAAAATGTAAAGAGCCGGGACCAGAACATTGCCTTGTTTTATCAGGAATAAAGTTATATCAGATAACATTATACTGAGTTTCCACTGTACTATTTTTCTATTTATTTACTTATTTTTATCATTATTATTTTTTTTTTTCGGGGGGGGGGGGGGGGGGGGGGGGGGGGGGGGGGGTCATTTCATAGCATATTGATGACAATGAAAGCATTAGTTTGTGAGAAGATTGGGCCACAGCCGTTTATTGATAACATATTTTACATGCACAACAGCTCTAAGTAGATTCTCTTGTCATCACATGAGTACATGTTTATTACATAAAGATAGAAAAATCTTTTTAAAAGAATTTTCATACTGGTTTACAGAGTTTGTTTCGTTTTGCCTTTACATTATGTCCTTTCTATTTTCATTACTTTTTTGTTGTTGTTAGTTTACATACATCTTGCCTTCAATATTTACCACCAAAGGACATGAAGGAGTGATTTTAGAACAAAAGCAATAGACTGAAATCAACAGCTATGGCCAATCACTATTAGTATTATACAGGAATGGCTGTAATTAATTAACATGTACAGGATCGTAGATATTGTTGTTCTCTCTCTCTCTCTCACAAGTGCTTAGCTGCATGCAATCACTGCTTCCAGATCTTCAAGCAGGACAAGGGGTGTGGTGCACCATCAACCCACGGGTTTTTTCTCCCACGCTTCCTCCATTCTTAGTGGGCTTTTCTCCTGAAGGAGCAACCTGCAGATGGTGGAAGAAAACATGAGGAGGCTAATCCGTTAACAAACATCAGGCTTTCATGATCACCAATTTTAATGACTTTCATTTTGGGTTAATAAAAGTGATTATTCACAAATCCAAGGTTGTCATCTGCTTGATTTAAAGGCATTGGCTAACTTTCTGAGTAGATTATTAAACAAATTCTCAAACTAAGATGAAACATGTGTATGAGTACTTGTATTTGTACTCAAAAACCCTGAAACCAACCATAATTTGGAATGAAAAAGTGTAAGTTAGACGCAAACGGCGACTTTGTTATCCTTTGTCTCACGAGACAATCACTAAGAGGACCACTTTGCTTGAATTTGAAAATGCCGTTATGTGCCTCCCGCCGCGTGATAGGCCAATACACACAGTACGGTAAGGCGAGTCATACAGATACTTTTCATACATTGGTTCACATTTTTGATATTTGAAAATACTTCCTGTGGATATTATACTTTGAAACTTTCAGACTGGTATTTTTACACTGTAACCCTTATGTTTATCCCATTTTCAAGTAACAAAACAAGATTTTTTAAAATCATAACAATGTTAACCAATGTCTTTAATATAAATCTTGATGAATTATCAACACTCATAGAACAATGACAAAAAAGGGAGGCCTTAATTATCAGCTTGGTTTCCTATCATTACTTCAATCAACACAATTCCTACTAATCATGATAGCCATATTCTTGTTTTCTCATCAGAACTGACAATTTAAGACATAATTAAACTTTCTCTATAAATGAGTGATCAAGCATGATCTCGTGGTCTGAGGCAATTTTAATGAAGATCACATACTCCCAGTACAGGGTTTGATTGAACATTTAGCAAGGGAGGCTGAACATTATCCTCCTTCAAGAACATTAAGGGTCCCTTGGGGTGGCAAAAGCTAAGACCCTTGCGATGAAGCTTCATTTCAGAACACATTTTTATGAATCATTGTAAATGTTATCTTGGAATTACTATGCACTGTGGTAAAGTTTAGGCCAGTTAAATGTAGACCAAATGGCATCACAAACGTGCCCCTAATATCTTGCATTCTGTAATACTCTATTTGCAGTTATTTAAAATCAATACCACTTCTTTAAAGAAATAACCAGGTTGGTATTATTAATTTTAATAAGAGGTTTCTGAATCATCCCATTAACAAATCAAAACAAAGCCTTGGTTTATTTCTGTGCAATGATGAGCAGAGCTGACTTGAATCGTTGGTGTATAGTTCAGAGATATCTGCTCTAACACCACCAGCAATATTTGCTTATTCCTAGACTTTAAAGTGTACCAATCACAAAAAGATATTTTGCACTGTATATTAGGGATTCATTGATGCCATACTACATTCAAAATATGAGCTTTAGATATTACTTCTATAAAGAGATACTGTGTGTTCGAAGATACTCTCCATTATTAACAGAAAATTGACTAGTGAGGTAGACTAGTCGACATATGCACATGACATGAAATACAGCATTTTTCGAATCGAAGAGCAATTTGATTTTAAAGCAAATGCCCTAATTATGGGGTCTTATGTTATCCTTTATTTTCTTAAACTCCTTGACCCTTGATTCCCAGAATGTCGCATAAATTTGTTATGTGGAGGGGGTGGGGGTGGGGGTGGGGATGGGGGGAGCAGTATTGCACACGTACTAGCTGTACACAAATTATTTTTCCAGGGGATTGGTACTAGGATGAGGAACACTATAGGCTATCACTATGTACGCATAATAATTTGATAAAGTTCACATGTTCCAACATGTTTTATATGTACACAATACACATACCATTTGAAAAACAATCCTGTCAACTAAATTCATCATTAAGGCTTGATCACGTGTGAAGTGACAACCCGTGGTAAACGCGATTTAAAAAAAAAAACCAAGGCAAAAAATTTTGTTTAGTATCACCTAGTGGGTGGGTCAAAAGTTAGCACAAAACATGAAGTAACGAGTAGTGCCTGCCCAGCATTTGGTGAAACCCTCTTTTATAAAGAGTATGCACTGTTTCCCAGTAGTTTTTTGCAGAAAAGGGGAGTTTCATTAAGAAAATGTTAACTAAATTTATTGTATTCCAGAGAGTGGTGATTTTTCTTATGAAGGAAAATATTCAGAGTTGATATTTCCTTGTATATTCTAAATAAATAACACCCTCATCCTCTATCTAAATAAATAAACAGTGGAGCTTTGTTTAGTTAATAATTTTAAGATAATTTAATCTCAGACTACATTCAGGATTGAGCACTCAAGTCATGGTCAAGAGGCATACCCTACAAGGCTTGTTTTTTTTTTCAGACAGTATATTACACAATGCTTGTTAGATTTTATATTAAATTGATTCTACACTTTCATTCTCTTAAGCACTGGTAGCATTTGACCAATAAAAACAATGAATACTTCTGACTTGCTATCAAATCGGTCAAGCACTGTTTATGTGAAAATGAATGGGAAATTGTTACAGCTAGTCAGACTTGACCGACATATGCTAATGAGACTCTCTCTGATCATCAGCTCGGTGGGTTTGCTCGGCCACCAAGTTTTTCAGGATAGACCTCAATGGTAATATCTGTGAGCCTAACAGGTTTGCTGCTTTGATGTGATGTCAGTTCAGAAGAAAGCAAGCAGGCAGTGTCAAATGTGCTTGACTCAGAGTTGACTGACAGAAGCACACCAGTTTCATTGTTCTGGGGGGCATTTCATAAAGCTGTCCATAAAGTTACTTTACAAACGACTTGAATATAAAATGCCAAATGGGATGCCCAAATTTTTTCCTGACATGCTTTAATACAAAATGTGACTGCATTTCCCATTATCTCAATTAAATTGTGCCCCAAAATATACTTTGCAATAAAAATGTTTGTAAACAGTAGTAGTGTTAATTTACCTCTGTATATTTCACCTTCAGGGGATGCGATTAATACTGATTAAGAATCCTATTTGGCTTGCCATATTCAAATCCTTTTTAACGTCATTCCTAACTTATCAGCTTTATGAAGCAACCCCAGATGTGGCTATTTTTTATCATAATCATTATGGGTATACTGTGTGCACTGTCATTATCGGTCAAATGTTACACAGTCTTGAGGATAAACAAACACTTTCTATACTTCCCATTCACCATTTTTTTTACAAGTATGAGAGTGCACTATATGCTTTGTGGTGTCAATCCAATGCAACAAGTACAACTTTAATTCTTCTCATCATTGCAAATCACCAACCCAAAGGCCAGAATTCACAAAAGAAGTTTAACCCTAAAAGCCCCATGCTATTTCTGGTCTAGTTATCCCCGGGAGGGTAATTATGGCCCCCCCCCCTATGATCTCGGCCGTGGATCGCCGGATTGGCACGAAAATTGGCATGAGGGTAGAGAATGATGTAATCTACAAGGCTATATGGTTAGATTTTATCAAATTGTTTTGTTATATTTTATATGAATTAATTTATGCTAATCTATGCGAGAAATCATAGTTTTGGCTATATCTCACTGAATAAAGCTTTAGGAACAATGATTTTTGGTACATATGTTTTTCATAACATTCACATCGGCTCCTTTACTAAACAAGCCAATAGGAAGATTGTGTCTCGCCCACCCGTGGCTAAATAACACGAAAGTTTCCCCAAGTACATCCCTTGCCCTAACCAAGTTTGATGTCACAAGAAAGTCTTGCAGGTCGTAAAGTTTGACCTAAAATGACCTTTCACCTTACCATGTGACCTGACAGCACAATAGCATGAATGTACCCCTAGTGCATCTATCACCCAAATTTGGTTGCTATTGCAGCAACATGTGCCAAGTTATGCGTCATAAGAGAGTCTTGCAGGTAAACTTTAACGTTTGAAATACAAGAAATGATAGAGGAAAAGCAAATTCAAGAATTTGAAAACATCTGTAACACATGACCTCCAATGACCTTTCACCTTATCATGTGAAGTCCAACAGAATGATAACATGCACTTCCCCTTAGTGATCTGCAACCCAAGTTTGACTGAAAAGTGTGACACGGTTGCAAAGTTTTGTGTCATAAGAGAGTCTTGCACGTAAACTTTAACCGTTCAACGTTTGACCTGTAATGACCTTTGACCTGACCATGTGACCTCTGACTGGACCATAACATGCAGGTCCCCTTAGTGCATCTACAACCCAAGTTTGATAGATAAGTGTCACATGGTTGCAGAGTTTTGTGTCATAAGAGAGTCTTGCACGTAAACTTTAATGTTTGACCTGAAATGACCTTTGACCTTACCATGTGACCTATGACTGGACCATAACATGCAGGTCCCCTTAGTGCATCGACAACCCAAGTTTGATAGATAAGTGTCACACGGTTGCAGAGTTTTGAGTCATAAGAGAGTCTTGCACGTAAACTTCGTTTGACCTGAAATGACCTTTGACCTTACCATGTGACCTCTGACTGGACCATAACATGCAGGTCCCCTCAGTGCATCTACAACCCAAGTTTGGTTGAAAAGTGAGTCACGGTTGCAAAGTTATGTGTGATAAGAGAGTCTTGCACGTCAACTTTAACATTTGACCTGAAATGACCTTTGACCTTACCATGTGACCTCTGACTGGACAATAAGATGCAGGTCCCCTTAGTGCATCTACAACCCAAGTTTGATTGAACAGTGTCACACAGTTGCAGAGTTTTGTGTCATAAGAGAGTCTTGCACGTAAATTTTAACGTTTGACCTAAAATGACCTTTGACCTTACCATGTGACCTCTGACTAGAGCATAACATGCAGGTCCGCTTAGGGCATCTACAACCCAAGTTTGGTTGAAAAGTGAGTCACGGTTGCAGAGTTTTGTGTCATAAGAGAGTCTTGCACGTAAACTTTAACGTTTGATCTGAAATGACCTTTGACCTTACCATGTGACCTCTGACTGGACCATAACATGCAGGTCCCCTTAGTGCATCTACAACCCAAGTTTGGTTGAAAAGTGAGTCACGGTTGCCAAGTTATCTTTCATAACGTTTGTGACGGACGGACGGACGACGGACGGACGACGGACGGACGACGGACGGACGACATTTGGATCCCTTAGTCTCGCCTTCACCTCCGGTGGGCGAGACAAAAAATGGGTTATCAATTTTTTTGTTATGTATTCTATTGTTTTATAAATTCCTTTTTTTTAAGCGGCTTTGTGTGGGTGCGTGTGTGTGTGTGTGTGTGTGTGTATGAGGGTGTGTGTGTTTGATGTTTGTCACTATTTTAGAGAGAGTAATTATTCTTTCCTGACAGTATTTACATAATTTTGAAGTTTCTGATTTAGCCCATAGGTTTGTACACAGTCATATACAAAAATAGTGAAATTTTAACGACTTGCGTTCATAATCGTAATCTGACACCGGCACCGTAGGTCCGATCGACATAAATTTGGTATTAAAACGTGCGGGAAGGATCGGAGAAAAAAGTCATTGAATTTCAGATCAATACATGTAGTCGTTGCGGAGAACCGTCAAAAATTCACATTATGGCCCCCCCCCCCCCCCCCCCCCCCCGGTATATTAGGGTTAAATCATTGAGTCATTTATACCCCCTCCTGGGTTTTTAAGCATACGTGCGCACAGAATCTGTCCAATTATGCATTTTCTTTAAGAGCGCGCATGGGTAATCATATGCACGCTCATTTACCCTCATTTCATTACGATTATGGAGGTTTAAATCTATCAAGTGAATTCAGGCCAAAGTGGCTTAAGGCTTGTTCAGATATGAGGAGACAAATCCCCGCAACTAATCCCTGCAACATTTTTAGAGTACATTACAATGGGGTATGAGGCGACATAAAAAATGTCGCCGAGGCAGGAGACATTTTTTTTGTCGCCTGGCGGCAAGAAGCTGTGGATCAGCCGAAGTCTTAAAAAGTTAGCACAATATGTTGTCATGAGTTTGTCTGCACAACTTTTGACAAAACTCACTTTTATTTGATAGATGACACGTTGATGCGTGTTCATTAGCATAAGTGGAGTGACTTGTTGCGCCAAATCTTAACACTAAAAAGGTTGCAGGGATTTGTCCCCTCATATCTGAACAACCCTTTACTGAACATGTTCTTACCTTCAGTCAATCGCGCCTTCCCTCCTGTGGGTTGGCAGAGCACGGTGGAGCAACCTACGCACAGAACTACAGTCTGTGCATGGCTGAACACAGTTGTGATCTTGTAGCAGCCTGATTAACCAAACATACATGAGATGAGATATATTAGAATCAGAACGATTGCCGAATTGTGATAGAAGTCTATGTTATCACTTTGAGGACATGATTAACAATGCTACTACGGAAAAATACTACATCAAATGTCATGGATTCCTAACTGATATCACTTTGAAATATAACTTACCATAAACTTGATTTAATCCAAGAAGCCGAGGGCGATTTACAAATCACTACCAAAACCATCCCTGCCCAAACAGACTGAAGAAAAGGACAATGAGGAATCTATTCTGCTTGGCAATTTCCTTACAGCCTACTGTAATTTGTCTTTCATGGAGAGGTTCTTCAAACATTTATGTACGTCGTTTATGTCAAGTCCAAGACTGGATTTGCTATCAGTAACAGAGGCCGCTAGGTGAAGTCTTCAGAATAAATTTTTGTTTACCTGGGCACTTCACATCCATGAAGTATGAGTTAGGACTCTGCACAAGACGCTTCTTCTTGTGCCTCCTCCTCTCACTCTCGATGCTTGGGTTCAATAAATCTTGTGCAAGCTAAGATGAAATCAAACAAATAATTATATTTACAATAACTCTGGATACCATACACATTTTACTGCAAATAAATTTCAATAACAAAATTAGAACTGTAGAGAATATTCCATTTCCTTCTGGATCCAAGGTTAAACATGCATACTGAAGAAAAAAACATGTTTTTTTGTTTTGTTTTTTTTGTTTTTTTTTAGTACTCGCATCTTGAAAGATTTTTTTTGAATACCACTAAACATAAATCAAGAATTTTGAAATTGTCATGCTACATGAGCACAATTATACTGATGCTTATGAAATGTTCTCATTGTCCAGAATGAATATTCAATATGATTTCTCTACTTTGAGAATACTTACAGGCATTATCGATCTCAAACATATTATTCACAATAATATCCCCAAAGAAATGTTTTGCCTTCAACTGGGTATTCCTATACACCAACAGTAGTAATGAGCAGTACTGGCAAATGAGCACATCACAACACTCCAAAACAGTGTTATATCCGCAGCAAAATATTGCAACATACGGTGCAAACAACTCATCTAAACATACACGATTGCAACATTCCACAGCAAGTCAATCTACCTGTTGCACACGAGACTTTGCTCAGCCTTGGATAAACAAAAACATTCTCTTGTACAAGAGCTGATAATCCTTTTTTCCTTTTCATGTGTACCCCTTGTCATATGCCCCATAGCCGTATGCAGCTACTACATGTAGATCTGACCTGCTTTGGGGCCTTAGTTAGGCCAACAGCATGATTGAACTTTGCATCAGAAAAGATCTAATGCGTTAAATCTAACGTTACAATGGCCTGCTTTGACTGTTAAATTTTGCATTCAAATTCCGAATTGAAAGTATGATGGGGGGGGGGGGGGCCCTATGTCTGCACACATATTTTACTTGAAATTGACAAGCCTCTTCTTTGATATTAGCGGAATGGCTGACCTCATTTTAATCCTCATATTCTAGAGAGTAACTGCGCCAAAAATATCAAAATTCGAGTAAGAATAATGTCATTTTCACAAGAAAAGGCGATGGTGTCAATTTGACAATGCAAAAACAAAGGTTCCCACGTCTGCTCTCTCATTCACTTTAAACGCAGTTCAGGATTTTTTGTAGGAAAGGTAGTTAATGGTGTAAGTTAGAGCAAAAATCGAAATGGATGATTGAATCTGCAGATTAGCTGAAAAATTGAAATCGAATATCGGATCGGATCGAAATTCCTATGAAAATTTGGCTAGAAAAAAATGTCTAAAATTTGACAAATAATTATAACCCTTAAATCCTAAAGACTTACACATCTCCAATTATCATCTGATTTGGGGGTTTTAAAGTGCACATTTGTTGATGTTTAGTGATTATACCATGCTTCTCAAAGGCTGAAATGATTGTAAAATTAGTTGATAGATATGCAGCGGCCAACATTATAAATAAAGGAAAAAGTAAAAGGCTTAAAAAACTTTTTTTCATGCTGTAAACTGCAATATATTTAGTTTATCTCAGAAATATATTTAATGGCAAACTTTGAAAAAGAAAATTTTTGAAAGCCATTTGTTTTAATGTTAGACCAGCCTGTCATCTCAAAATGGCCATTCCAAAATGACTGCTTGCATACGACATACTTTTTTTTATCTTAGTTCTAAGACAATATTTTCACTTTTGGAGGCAAGATAAGTCAATCAAACATCCACATAGTGTACGATAACCTCAAATGCAAAAATAACCCACGGTATGGGTGTTTTCAATGTCAGTGATCAACAATTGATGAATTCAAGCCTTTTTTTGCAGGTATCTAACTGTTGGATCTATTTTTGTTTTCAAAAGCCATTCGATCTTTCGATTTTTCCTTAAAAAATCGGCAATCGGCTTTCTCTCCCAATTTTACAAAAATTGGATCGAATCTGCCGCCGATTTTGAGATCGGTTATACAACTTACAGGTAGCGTTTTCAAAGCATATAAATATATAGAATTTTCTCACAAGTTTTTCCTAATTTTTGCATAATATATCACTAAAACTGATATGAAAATTTTGTATTCGCGTCTTTTGTGATGTTAGAATCGCGCAGTTACGTGTATGCGCAGGCATGTCATTGGGCACCAGACCATCATGACCATACAAAATTCAAATGATAATTAAACCTAGGCCTACTTTCATTTTCTTCAATCTCCAAAACCGTTACACTCGTGACTTCTCCGACTCCCAGTCTCGTACAGATCTAGATTGGTAACTAGAAAACAACTTGATTTCTAATTTTACATGTTAAAATTTTGTCTACTGGACTCTGCCTTCAAGTAGCCTGCCATGACTGACACTGTCACTGACACAGTCATTTTTTTTTTACACCATGGCATTACACCATTACACCACCATGGCGAAATAAACAGCGCTTACGCACGCACGTGCAGCAGGCAGCTAGCTAGCATGAATTACATGCCTCACATGTATAAAATCGACGTTACGTACGAAATAGCTACACGCACCTCCAATACATCCATACACAATCACAGACTACTTCGTCATCACTGCCATTGCAATATCATTAATAATGACACCATTTCATATCATTTGAGCTTAAAAACATATTTCTGTTCATTGTAGATTATATTTCTGCTATGTGTATTCTTAATTTTGTGATTAACTACCCGGAACCATTGATTAATCGGCATTTTCTAGACCCACTTACAGGCATGTTGTTCTCGCTAGGCGATCACGTAAAGAAAGAGAGCGAGAGAAGCAAGAACTTCCGGGACATGACCCTCGGCCTCACAAAATAATTAGTCTATAATAACAGGCACGATTTAGATGTTTCTTGGACTGCCTCCCATATCCACATTGCAAAGGGTGGGGGGGGGGGGGGGGGATAAGGGTATGCATCTCCCAGAGGCGTCGATCCTGGGGGAAGGGCAGGGGGGAGTTGCCCCAAGAAAATTTCGGGGGCAAAGATATCATTTTGCCCCCCCCCCAAAAAAAAAAAAAAAAAAAAAAAAGAAGAAAAGAAGAAGAAAAAAGGAGAAACTGAGAAAGGGGAAAAAAGAAGGAAAGTGAAAGAAAGTGGAAGACAAGGGGAAAAGAAAGAAAATGGGAAACCGGGAAGCGCTCGCATTTCATTATCTTATCCAATGCCTATGATACTGTTCTTATGAAGGGAAAGGGTTGCATCTTTGTCTCTATCTAATGTTATACTATTATTCTAATCATAGAATCTTGAGAATATTACTAAGACTGAATATCACTCCAAGATATTGAGAGGCATGTTGACTATAGATGCACTTTCGGTAGATAACGGCCTCAGATTTTTTTAAAATCATTTTTTTTTCGTTCGGTCACTTGCTACTCTCGCTTGTAAGAGGCTAGAAACAAGATGATTTCACGCAGCAAGCAGCTTATTTCAGCTGCGAGATTATAAAATATCATTATATTTGGGCAAGTCATGTCTGTATGTTGGACATGATTATACATGCGCACCCTTCTGTGCCCCCCCCCCCCCGGCAGTCCTGCGTACGTCCCTTTAATATACCCAGGGGCGTAGGCAGCGGGGGGGGGGGGGGATGAGGGGTATGCATCCCACCCCCCCCCCCCCCACTTGATGACATGTACAATCATCCCCCCCCCAGGTTATAGGGAAGGAAGTTTGCTTACAATTAAACTGAATTAACATGTTTAGAAATGATAGGAACAGCAATAAGGATAATAATAATTATTATCATTATAACAACAACAATAATAATAACAATAACAATAATAATAATAATAATAATAATAATAATAATAATAATAATAATAATAATAATAATAATGATGATAATAATAAAACAATAATAATAATAATGATAATAATAATTAGTAATGTATTATTATTATCATTATGCCTATGATAATAATAATAGTTATCATCATCATCATCATCATCATCGTCGTCGTTAATGTGACTGAAATTACGATTACTATCATAACTATATCGATCATTATTCTGATTTATGTAGTTATTTATATCACTTTTAGTGGGTAATTTCGGCGCTGTCACAGTTTTTCTGAAGTGGTGTAACAACAAAATTTTTAAAAAGATAAATAGCGTGATGCAAATGTGTAATAATGTGTGTCAGTTCATATTCTATATTCGTTTGTCACGATGCGTATATCTTCTATTTATGTCTGTGCATCACTGGAGTAAATCCCGGGGGGATGGGGGATATATCCCACTTTTTTGAGAGGGGGATGGCGTGTACAAATATCTCCCCCCCCCCCCGCACTTTTTAAAGAAGAAATGATATTTGAATTAATCGTTAATAAAAATTTTAATAATCTGTCATAAACATTTACCATCATATGTTAGAATTTCTATTTGAAAATGCGATTTAAAACCAGAAAAGCGCTTATTTTTGGCTCGCTCGCTTCGCTCGCTCATCATCTTTTAGAATTTTTGTTTGAAAATGCGATGGAAAACTAGAAGAGTGGTTATTTTTGGCTAGCTCGCTCATCATGTTATAGAATTTCTATTTGAAAATGCGATTGAAAACCAGAAAAGTGGTAATTTTGGGCTGATAAAAGATAAAAATTAAAATGTGTGTAAGGGGGTCTGTGCAGGTGGGTGAGGGCGTGTGTTTATACTTAAGTATGAGTTCGACAGAAAAAAAAAATCGGCAAAAAAGTCGATCATTCCCCCCCCCCCCCCACTCCTCAAAGTGGATTTACGCCGGTGCTGTGCATTCAGGTGTATGTGTGTGGGTGTGTGTGCGTGTGCGTGTGTGTGCATGTGAGTGTGTGTGGAGGTGCCGTGGTCGAGTGGTCTAAGGCGCTTGACTGGAGACGCGAAGGTCGGGGGTTCGATCCCCGCGGTATGCCCTTGAGCAAGGCATTTTATCTACATTGTTCTTTTATCGTACATCAGATTTCTCTTTCACACCTCTCTCTCTCTCTCTCTCTCTCTCTCTCTCTCTCTCTCTCTCTCTCTCTCTCTCTCTCCTCCCTCCCAATTCCCTACATTCCTGATCGATATTTATCAATTATAAGTAGTGTAATCGTATAGGCAAAAGACAGAAACAAATTCTAATCATAGTTTCTCGTCCTTTTTTTTTTTTTTTTTTTTTTTTTTTTCCCACCTCAAAAACATTAGGCTATTTTCTATCACTGTGTACTGAAATGAAATGAATAGGGCTATCAATCTAAGGTTACGAAAATCTTATAACGCATTTCAGGACATTTTTTTATTTCTAGCATAATTGCTTCTATGACAAATCAAGAGGAAACTACGGTTGAATAGAATTTTTATGTACAGTAAAAACATTAATACAAAACACATGGAACCCCCTCCCCCTCCTCAGTATGGAAATATTCGGGCAAGATATGAATCAATTTTACTTGGCCTATATTATACGCGGGAACACTTCATTCGGAAGTCGAGGTCGCAATGGAAGAAGAGACATTTCAGGCCTGATAAACGACTCGAGCTGGCGCTCTTTTTATTATGAGATCAGAGCCCTTGATTACAAAGGGCTCTGTTTGAGAGAGGGGGAGATCATGATCATGAACATTCATTAATTGTTTACGGTGTGACCATATATAGGTGTGACCAATGTTGCGTGCTCGTCATGCAAGACATGGGAAAGAAAATTTATCGAAATATAGTGAGGTCATAGACCAGGGCCATGGACAGCATTCAACGGGGACGCTCCCACGATTTTTCAACATGTTACTTATAAGTAAAAACTTTAATAGTGAAAAGAAGCTAAGGAACCTTTTAGTTAGTTAGTTTTTAATACTTTGTTTTATTTACTGAATTGTTTATGTTGTTATTTGTTTTTTTTTTCTTGCTTGTCAGAAAACTTCTCTTGCTATATTAAACGCTAAATAGATTTCTGCCCATGCATGAAACAATCACCTGCTCCCAAAATATTGAACTTTGCAGTGTATGATCTATTTGGCAGTTTTGCTTTTGCTGGGCGCGGGCGGCTTGCAAGCTCTGATTCGAGATTATGCATCTGAATAAGTGTCACTCTGATAAAGATATAGGATTTTCCCCCGGGGGGATATAGTCTCATTGAAGCCTATACATCATCCGCGTAAACAAAAACGTACAAAAAGGGTGTTTTTCAGCACCGAGCGGGGAACCCGGGGATCCTGTTAAGGGTATCGAAAACAGGTAAAAACAGAAAAAAGGGTATCAAATTCAGGAAAATTTTGGAAAATGTTATGTAATTAGGAGATAATGATGCAATCCTTACATAAAATCCCCATTTAGGGTATAAAAATCGAAGATGTAATACATTATTTCCGCTAGGTCACCCTAACAGTTAAACATGGATTTTGTGCAGATGTCCCAGATTTGCACACCCTAAACGAGGATATTCCCATTTTCATATCTTGAGAGTGTTAGTTGGGTCCATTGAAAGTTTGGAGCCGTTTTTATCTCGAGATAATTCACTGTCTCATTATGTTTTACCCAGGCGTTATAGGATTTTCCGTTCACGAGTCTTGTTACAGTCTGTCTCGCAGTTGATGCAAATTACATACCCTTTTCGCCTTTTAGATTATCGTGATTTAGGGGGCTTTTTTTTTTTTTTCATTTTTGGGCGTTTTTGACACTCTATTCGCGTTCCGCGCCTACCCCTGAAAAAATACCCTTTTTCCACGTTTTTTTTTTTCTCGCGGATGCTGTCCACTCTTCAATGGAAGTGACCCCCTGGGGGTTTATACCAACCATAAGTACCGGTACGCGTTTTAAATTTGTTATGACATTTTCAGAATATAACAGCTGATCAATTTTTTATAGTCTCATTTCAGGTCAAATTAAAGAAAATGTGTTTCCTGGCAAACAGTAGAAGTGTAATACGAACACGATTTCGTGATTACATGAATGGTTCACTTGTAAAGATCATTAAATTTTCATGATTTTTTTTAAAATATTTGTTCTTTAAAAGTTGTGGTGGAGCTTTGGATATTTTTTTTTTCTTATTTTAATATTATTCTCTGTGGTTTCCTGGAATCTAGGCTACGTTCGTTCGCTCTGCAGTGCAGTGCTAGCTAGTGCAATATGTACACGTGTAATTCCACTACTAGTATACCGTATTCTATACAGAGTATACAGCGTATATCAAATACCGGCGTGGAGTTCGGCTATTGGTTAATCAATATCTCTTGTCCATATTTTTAAAGAGCCATAACTGGCTCCTTGATCGGCATATGACTTCCAAGGTTGGGTTTCACGTCGTGGATCTGTCGAACAATGACAAAGAAGAGTCCGATTTGAATCAGAAAATCGAGAGGCCACTTGGTAGTCGACAGGGTGATCGTATTTTTCTTGCAAAAAACGTTAAACAGGAAGCAGCCGATATGCCGCAGCAAGGCTCAACAGGAAAGCTGCTGCTTTGTTTCTGCGGTGTCTTTGTCTGCTATTTTTACTTCGGTATTCTTCAAGAAAAGATGTAAGTTACCATGGTTACATTGTACTGTAAGGAGAAGTTAAAACAATTTAACAAGTTAGTCAACCTAATTGATAGCTTAATTTGCAAAGTAAGTTGAGTTTCTCACAACTCTGTTGTAAACAATGCATGAAGCCATGGTGTATGGAAGGGAGCACTCATACTGTCATGACTGTCGCTAGTGCTAGTGCTCGGTTATACCTCGCACAACAGACGTGCTGTATAGCATGCAAATTGCTGACAATAGGAAAGTAGTCAGGTAGTTGAATAGCTCTACCAATGAATTTTTTGGGGGCAGAGGAGCAAGAGCGGCATTATCGTGAAATACATTCATGACATTGTAAGTCACCAGTCCATAATTCACTGCCGTTTATTTCGTCAGTGCTGGTGACAGCTTTCCACTCTCATAGACTTGTACACGTTGCGAGCGCACACGCGAGAAGAGAGGTGACTTATTTCATGATAAGGCCGCAAGAGCTGTGTCACCAGTGATCAGAGAATTGAGAGAAATATTTTTCAAAATTCATTTGATCAAGATATTACATCCAGTTGGAGGAATGGAATGGAAATAGGATATTTTATTATCCTAGGCTAGATCAGGTGTAGAAAGCAAATATTTTAATGAATTTTTTTATTATTTTAGTGATTTAAATCTTTGACTATAGAGAGCAGCATGTCACATAAATTTGCACAGCTCAGCATACCAATGTAGCCCTGTGTGGGAAGGGAGTACAGTTACTGTCTGTAGTACAATAGCCTCAATATGTTGACAATGCTCACTTGATCGTGTTGATGGAGCAAAATTGCTAACTGAAAACAGCCTGAAAGTATGTGTCACTTTATCAGAATTATAGTAAAACTCAGACCCTATTTACACTCACTTCCAGAGCACTCTAACAATAGAGATGAGGTCGTGGATCATTTCTGTTACTCCTTGCTCCAACCAAGCATTTTTATGTGTCTATAAGAACCGCTTCTATTGCTGTGTTCTAAGTTGTGTTACTCTTTTTTTTATCTTTTTAATGATTTTCTCTTCTGTCTTTCCTTATATAGGTTTTAGCTATTATCATATTATCTTACTTTAAGCCTTATGTCACTGATGTTGTTCTTTGTGTTCATTCTATCCTTCTTTACTATCTTTATGCTTCTCTTTGTTTTTATCCTTTTGTTCTCTATACTGTACATGTATATCTTTGTTTCTCTGACTTTGTTTTTATCCTTCTATCATCTTCTCTTTCTATCTTTCCTCTTATTTCTATTTGTTTTATCATTTTATTAGCCTTATTTTCTCTTTTTATCTTTTCTTATATTGCTTGATTTTGGCCTATCATCTCTTCTTTCTATCCTTTCTAATGTTATTCTTTGTTTTTACCGCTACTCTTTTCTCATATTTTCTTTCCATCTCTCAGGGCTCTGTTGTTATTCTCTGGCTTTGCCTTTCTCTCATGTTCTCTAATCACATGTTCTACTGTATATGTTTTTCTTTGATTTTCAACAGTTATCTTCCATTTCTACCATTTCCCAAATGTATTTGTTTCATATTTTTCTTTCAGAACTCATTATCTTCCCGCGACCTCAAACACACTTCCAGTTATAGGCCGCTTTCAGGCCACTTTCTGTTCACATTGCATGTTAGAATGGTTCAAGAGTACTCACTACTCTAGCGAGGAACTGCTCCAGAAGACCACATACCTGATGTGGTCTTCTTGATCGCTCCAAAGACTAGAGGAGCTCACTTTTTGGAGCAGTTGTGTGTTTAAACTAACTTTAGACTGGTTAGAAAGCTCTATGCTGGAGTGCTCTAGCAAAGCGAGTGTTAACAGGGTCTAATTCAAGGAATTGTCTGGAAACAAGATCATCCTAAAATGTATTCAGGATGTATTTTCTCAAAATTTTGCTGATTATGCTGGTGATTTTACCTCTTCACCAAAAGAGGTCATTGTCAGTTGAGGCAGCCCCACATAGCATAATGATAGTTCTATGAGAGACTTAAAAGCAATACAATAGATGGCATTTTGTTGTTGACTTTGTTGCTATAATATTGTCAGCTTCAAATCTTCCAAATTGGCAAGTCTCCAATCCAGTAGATCAATATTGGAAAATTGCCTATATTGTTCTACATGAAGTCATATACATACCGGTATGTGCAGTGTATTCATGGCTCTGATAGGCTCCTTCTTGTAATAGAAATACCATTCACTCATCCTAAGTTCTTTTCAACATAAATGGGGCTTGTTACAAGCAGGGCTCGACACAAACAGATGCCGGGTGGCCAGGGCACATGCCCCCCCCCCCCCCCCCCCGTTGAACATTTTTAACACGGGGCGCGGTATAATTATAATTATACAGAGCCGTGATTTTCAATCTTTACTCCCTAGCAAAAAGTTGGTGTGGAGCCATGTTATACATGTAAGCCTACCCGGTACTGCCTTTATGTAAATCTACTCTACATGAAAATTACTGACCATATACTTTTTTTCTGTTTTTTGATATTCAGGACTTGATGCAAACAGTGTCCAAGTCAGTACAGCCACTCTCCAAAATTTAGAATGAATCCCAAAGTTAGAAAGGCAGGGGAAGAAGACTATGTACTGTGTCAAACCCTGTCATATGTATTTTGCTTGTTACTATACTAAGTTGTTTGATCTTTTGATTTTTGATGGGTTTTTTGGGTGAGTTTTTTCATTTACAGTATGTATTTGAAATTCATGAGCTGATTTATTTTCTTCTTCACAGAACAAAAGGCTCCTACGGTGAAAATGAGAAATTCAACTACTTCCTGTGTCTACTCTTCTTGCCATGTGTTTTCAATGCTATCTATGCTAAGGGAGGTATGTTATTGATTTTACGAGAAATATAATTTTGCCATGATTAGAACTCAAGATTCTTTTTATGTGTACATCCTGTGTGTATGTATCTTCCAATACAGCAAGCTGAAAAATCTCATTAGTTGCAGAATGGATGTTCCTGTTGATAAACTTAATTCCTTTGAGCCATGACTCGCTGTCTACACTTCAAATGATTGCCATCACAGGATGTTAAGGATTAGAAGTGTGGGAGAATCTTTTGTTGTTGTTGTTGCCAGAAGGCATGAAATTGATGGTTTCTGTTGTCACTTGCATTTGTCATAAATGTTTGTCTGTGATATTCTATAAGTTTAAAAGCTTATTTCTGTCAGTTAATGTCACATACTTGTCAAGTTCTTTCATGTGAAACTGTGCTTGGGCCTGAAGTCTGATGGTAGTCCACAAGTACAGACTCTGATTTGACACTTCTACAAAATACATTCTACCATGATTGAGGTAGGGCTAATCCAGAATTTATGGCTTTGTCTAAACTTAACAGTAAGGGCTCACAGGAGCATCTACATTTAAGAGTTCATACCCTGTTTTGCTCAACGTGACTGGCAAGAGCTCATTAGTAGGTACAAACTGCAGCCTTGTCTGATTAAACAAGTTGAAAAGCTATAATGAATTTATAATTTGTGTCTATTAAAGGTAGGAGATCCCTTTTGCAAAATCTTCGAAAATCCATACAACTTGTCAGGAGTTTAGGATATGCCCTTCTGATACTGTTTATTTAATCTTTTAATACGGTCATACAAAAATGAAAATCTGGCTACCATCCTTGAATAAGGAAGTCGGATCAGCTCACCGGCAGAAGCGAAGCCAGCTAGCTAGCTAGCTCAGCCGCGCGCATCTCGCGGCCACCACACACGTACCGTATAATAGCAGCGCTGTACTGTATGTACCGGTAAAGTGAATCCTTTCGTTGTGCGGTATCTAAAAAAAAAATCCGCTAAAATTTTCGGTCCGAAATAAGTACAGAGTTATCAGAAATGTTAATTACTCAGTTAATTAGCCATGTCCAATCCATTTTTCTTTCACAGAAGGTTTTAATAATCATTCTCTTATAATTGAACGCATATTCACACATCTTCATATTTTAGAGCTGCAAATGGGATCTCCTACCTTTAAAGGTATATTTCTTGAACTTGATATTTAATCTATTGTTTTTTTTCTGTTCTTGCAGTTCTTTTCTTTACAAGTGAAGGTTCAGACCCTACATCACATCATCTCTATGCAGCAAGCTCTGTGACGTATCTTGGGGCCATGGTGGCTAGTAATATGGCCCTGCGTTATGTCAGTTATCCATTCCAGGTCCTAGGAAAATCATGCAAGCCAATTCCAGGTAATGAATGAAACTAGTATCATAGTTTTAGCTGTTGGTATGAGGGTCGGGGAGGTTTTGAAATAAAAAGAAAATGAGGAAAAGATATTAATGAGATAACTTTATAACTGGCATAAGAAATAAGAGATCTTAAGATTTAGGTTCACCTCACATGAGGTGATATTTTGATTGCATCATTTCTTATTGTTTTCAAGCCTGTGAAGGTAATTGATTCATTATGCTAGTTATTCACTTTGGATTAATATTTCTTAAAGGATACTACTTTTTCATCATGTACAAAAGACTGTATCTGTCACTGACAAGGTCCTAAAGTCAGCAACCGGTGCCCTTGAGATCTAGGTCTGAATTCACAAAAGAGATTTATAATTTAATAAACCATGATTTGAATTTAAACTTTGGATTAATCCTCCATGAGCATAGTACATGCATCTCCTCATGTCCAATGAGGGGACAATGATGACCTACTTAAGCTGCATCTAGCCTATGCAGATTTAAACCATGGCTTAGACCATAGTTTAAAACAAACTTCTTTTAAGAATTCAGGTTAAAAGAGTGATTCATAATGAAGTGATATAGAGTGGTGTAAACCCCATGTTTACCTTCACACAGTTAAGAATGTGCTTTACATTAAAGGGGGTACCCAATGCTGAAACAATGTTCCTTCATTTAAAAGAGCATGATTTTATTAGCAGAAAATCATCTGCCTAAAGTTTTAAAAAAGTTGTGTTGCCAAGAAAAACCCCAAATATGGTAAGATTTCAGCCTATTTTTGGCCCCTCAGCTGTGTCCCAGTTTCAATTGGTTTCCCACAATGACGTCATTGTGGTTTACCTTGTCGCGCAATTCTAGCAAAATGCGCGCAAGGTATAATACCTATTGTACAGTCTAGCGCGTGCCACAACTGATGTGCGAAGCTGGGTAACCACATCTACGTCATACCTAATACTAAAATTTTTAGGTCAACCCTTGACTGATCACAAATAATTTGCCAAAATGCATTGATTTAGATTGAAAATCATCAATATCTTGGTGTTATTGTTCTTGGAATTGTATTCTCGATCATTCATTCATTTTGTCTTTATTCACCTCTTCAAAAAGTTACAGTATTATATGTCAAAACAATTTTAACCATTGTGTAATCACTTTAATACCATTTTCCCTATCTTCACTTATTTTTTTCCTCAACAGTCATGATTCTAGGTGTCCTTCTTGCCAGAAAATCCTATCCTTTGATGAAGTATATGTGTGTTCTTCTGATAGTGTGTGGTGTAGCAACATTTGTCTACAAAGATAAAGGTGGAAATAAAAACAGTGATCACATACTGGGCATTGGTGAAATACTTGTGGTGAGTGTAATTAGGTTGCAGGGTTTGGGGGGCTTTATTGAAAAACTAGGTACTGGTTCTGTAGTCATTATTAGATTTTGGCTCACTAATTTGGTTACGTTTGAAAAAAAAAATATCTTACTTCCTTTTGCAATATTTTATGTACATAACAATGCACACTGATGTATTAAGATTTCTAAAACAAATTAAGTATTTCATAAATGTTTCATATGGATCTTTCTTCTCTCTCAAACCCATAATAATTATGAAAGGCATTTATTTGTCAACATTGCCTTCCCAAATGTAGGATAGTCTTATCAGGTGGTTCAGTTACTTATCGGTGAAGTTGTTGTAAAATGCAAAATATAATAGATTTATATATAGGTAATGAGTGTAATTGACTGATATTCACAAGCTTACGGAAATGAGGTCCATATAAATTTTCACAATATTGTGTATAAGTACCCATACATCATGCAGGGTTCTCACTAGAAAAAAATCCACACATGGTTCCCCCTCTGCGCAAAGCGCAGAAGTTTTACGGAATAACGTGTAGAGTTAGGTGTGGCGGCAGTATATGCTATAGCAAA
Source organism: Echinometra lucunter (assembly GCA_029962745.1). Lineage (NCBI taxonomy): Eukaryota > Metazoa > Echinodermata > Echinoidea > Camarodonta > Echinometridae > Echinometra > Echinometra lucunter. The sequence goes on from CM057151.1 coordinate 26,436,325, forward strand.
AGGATGGAAAAATACTTCTTGGTAAGCAGGAGTTTTTTACTAATGGCGTTATAGTAAAAATACATTGCCAAAAAGCAAAACAATCTGTGGCATTTATCATTATTGTTAGGAATATATACTCCAATATGTTTTTACCCTTGTTGCCACGCATGGTGCAGCAATTTCACACATGGTTCTTCCTTGTCTGAAATCCTTTACGCATGGTATTGGAACCATGGGTGTTATGTACTGGCGAGAACCATGCATACATGTATATGGTACTGTAGCCATTCTTTACCAAAAATATGTTGTCTTTGACATGCAGATGGTATCCTTGACATTTGATGGATTGACAGGTGCAATTCAAGAAAAGATGAGAGGCCGGTTCCAGACCAAGTCCCACCATATGATGTTTAGCATGAATGCATGGTCAATTCTATACCTCGGAATAGGTGATTTGGAATTCAAGAAGCAGTTGGTTATTTAAAATGTTTTTTGTTGTGTAGGAGCATTCTTAGCAGGAGCTGTGATTTCAATGGCAGAAATGGTTAACTTGTATATATATATATATTGGATTTTATTCAGTTAAAAAACAATCGAAGAACAAAGACAAACGGTCCAAAGACCGACACTTGCCTTGTGTGTACAAATCAAAGAAATATACATAAATACACATGTCAAATCAAATTGCAGAATAATTAACAGTCAATAGAAAACTAATAAAATAATAAAAACTAATAATAAAATAATAATAATAATAATAATAATTATAATAATTATAATAATAATAATAGTAATAAAAACTAATAATATAAACTTATTACATATACCTGAGTGACGATTTTGATATTACCTGGTATGTAGCTTGTATCAAAATATGAAAAACAAAAAACAAAATTATGCTGTTACGATGTTATGAGAACAGTTTAGTTTAATTGAATTTTTATTTTAATTTTTTATTAAGGGCATAGATAGTAATTTGTATAATATTGGAAAACAAAGTTCAACCTAAAACATTATTACTATTCATGTCACATGTAACTATATTTTATCATTTTTTTTTTTTTTTGGAGGGATGGCATAGGGAATTGAGAAGTATAACAGTTGATTAAAGTTTTCTTTGGTTCTTGTCTGTAGTTGTTTCATAGCTCTTTTTCAAAAATAAATTTTGGTTCTCACTTCATTCATGTTTGTTTTTCTTGTTACTTCATCTACACAGCTATATTTGTCACAGGAGAAGTCTTTGAATTTATACCATTCATGTTTCGCCACCCATCCCTGCTACCTAATATTGTTCTTTTTGGATTAGCCAGTGCCATTGGGCAGGTAAGGCATATTCTAAAGTGAGATAATTCTCCTGTTGTTAATCACTTTTCTGTTCATCCCTCCTATTTCTTTTGATTTTCCCTTTTTTCCCAATTCCTCTTCTTCATTCCGTTTCATTAAATTCTCCAAAGCTTGTTAATTTATCCTTTGATTGATAGGTGGTATATTTCATGTATGTTGCACAGGACATGCCCGAGGTGAAATTCACACACTTGCAGGTGGGGCTTGTAGATTGCATGAAATGAAAAATATACGAGGAATAATAGAAGAGTGATATTTCTGCCTCAGCTTGTAAACAAGGAGGAATGTAATGTACAAGATGACGATGAGCATGTTGCAAAATAAAGTCTGTGGACATTATGATGCAATGAAAGAGATGATTATTTATATGGAGTTAGAAAAGCCATTTCAAATTGGAAGTGAGGTAATCAAATGTAAGGCCCCCATCTCACTAGAAAGGCAATCATGGCGACCATAGGGATCAATGGCGATCTGTGCAAATTTTGCAGAGCGTGGCAGAATTGCCCTCCAACTCCATGTTTTACCTGCGCGGCGATTGCACTGCTGTTGTGATGACGTAAGAATACGAGCCAGGATGCGCGGATGAGATATGCAGAAACATAACTGAGGAAAAATTGTCTAGGGAACGGGCCTGAAATAGGAGCCACTTTCAATGCGCTTGACATGCGCTTTAGGCATTGCTGATATGTTAGAGCTGCTGGCATGTTGCTTTTAATGTGCTTTTAAGACGATTGTGGCACTCTTGGCGACCTCAGCGTTCCCGCTACTGAAGTTTTGAACAAAACTACGCTTTGTCGATTTTTGAGGATCGCAGCGGAATCGCCTTCTAGTGAGATGGGGGTATAAAGTGAAATGAAAGAGAAGAATCTTTGTTTCTTTGAACAATAAAGCATAAATTTGCTTTGGTCATAAGTTGTATGCTTTATGCTCAGCAAATTTCTTATTCTTTGGGACCGTTGATTTGCTGGATAGTCATTAGCAAGTTAGCATCGAAATGATATTTCAACAATATTAATTGCTGTGTGTATTTGATGTGTAGTAGCTTGGTTCTGAAAAGTGTTTCACAAATTTCTGATAGGCAGTTTGATTATTTTCTTACATTCTTTGTCCATCCTACAGCATTTTATATTCATGACCGTGGCAACATTTGGTCCCCTTACCTGCTCGATCATCACTACAACTAGAAAGTTCTTCACAATTTTGGGCTCTGTCATCATCTTTTCCAATCCCATTTCATCGAGGCAGTGGATAGGTGTTGTTTTAGTCTTTACTGGTCTTGGACTGGACAGTATATTTGGCAAGAGTAAAGCAAAACCCAAGAACTGAAATGACTTCTTGAAGCTGGCTGAAGATGCCTCTGTATAACCCTCGGAACATTATTCACACAGGTGCTGCTTAACGTGGTGTGGCCATCCCAGTGAAAGGGTCAACAAAACTAGTCAAGAGGTTACACAATGAAAAAGCTGTGAGGATTAAGACCTGTATCTTCATGCCTCTATCAAACCAGACTTTCAATGAGAGAAGTTCTGGTACTTATCATATTTATTTTTCACTAGGGAAAAACCTGTATATATATTTTCACATCAATAGAATTTACAAAGCAATTAGCCTTTACTTGTCTTCTTGTTCATACTTGTGCAGGATCTAATATTTATGCCTCACTCATCTAATTTTTGACTTCAGATTATTCAACCAAGGACAATTCTCCCTATCGACTCGCTTTGAAAAGTACCCAGATGTTGATTTCTAGCCTACCTGATGTATAGTAGGATAGCTTTTGTGACCCATTCTCTTCCGATATATTCACTTCCATGCGACAGAATCCCTCGTTCTGACAGATACTTGTTCAACTGAGGGACATTCATTCTCTTAAAAGTTTCAAAGGAGCCATCCAGGTGGTTGGGTGAAATTTATGATGAGGAAAGATGGTGATTTGTAAGTGATCAAAATTGAGATAAATAAAAGTTTAAGATTTAGTCAAGTCAAAATAGTATAGTATGATACACAGGTAATCCATACCGGAAATGAGCGGGTTCCAAAGTTGAACTGAACTTTGTAGCATCCGGGTACTTTCGTCTAAAATCAATAGCGAGAATTATTAAACTGCAGCACAGCTAAAGCTTCCACAATCGTTAAAGTGATTACACAATGGCAAAAAAAATTTTGATATATGATCGAGAATAGAATTCTGAGAAGAAGAGCATTAAAAATTTGATGATTTTCAATCGAAATCAATGCATTTTGGCTAATTTTCTCATATAAAGTCAAGAGTTGACCAAAAAATTTGAGTATGAGGTATGACGTCAAAGTGGGTACCCAGCTTCGCGCATTGCAGTTGTGCTACGCGCTAGACTGCACAATATGTATTATAGGTTGACGTCAAAGTGGATACCCAGTTGAAACTGGGTCACAGCTGAGGGGTCAAAAATATCCTGAAATCTTACCACATTTTGGGGTTTCCTTGGCAACAAGACTTTTTAAAAAACTTTAGATGATTTTCTGCTAATGAAATCGTGCTCTTTTAAATGAACTAACATTGTTTCAGCATTGGGTACCCCCTTTAAGGCCTTAAGGATATTTATTGACATTTGGGTCATGATAGTTCTAGGATAACTCTGAAATCTACCGTGTGAGCCCTTTATTCAGCTATTGTAGTTATGTGGCAGAACCGTTTCCCTAGCTAGCAACAAAATCATGACATGTTCTGTATTTTGTAATACCGGTAGCTCAAATGTTGATAAGCTGTTGATTTTTTTAATAAACAACATTGTCTTTCCTGTTGAAATTTCAGAGAGTTAATGTAATTCATTTCTTTAAAAATGAATTACGTTAACTCTTTGGTGCCACTAAATTTGCAAATATTTATCTTAAATATAACTAGGAGAGAAGTTCTAAACCCGATGCCCTTTAAAATAACAAAAGTTTTGGATCATGTGACAGATTTGTACTGTCCTTAATGATTATAGTGTACCAATCACCTGATAAATACCTTGTGTGCAAATAACCCTCAAAAAACTATACCTGCAGCATCATAGGGGTTAAATGAGTTTGCAGAAAATAAAAGATAACATATGACATAGTAAGGGCCTTTAAATACTGCATCGAATTGCGATTCGACTCGGAACACCCTCATACTAGTATATGCCTGCATGTACACGTACGTAGACTAGTTTACCTCACTACTCTCTTTTATGCTAATGTAACATAATATTTGAACTCCCAATATCGCCTTACATGTAATATTTAAAGCTCATCATTTTATTATGATGATGTTGAATCCATAATATTCAGAGCGCAATGTCTTTTGGTGACTGGTACACTTTAAACAGATGTTAAATATATTCCTCGTGTAAATGTAAGCTTGAATTGAATTCTTGTATTGTAGCATCATAGAACAAACACAGTTTAAAAGCAAAAAATATTTCAGCAGTTTTAGTAAAGTACTTTCAAAAGGTGCTATGTCAGTTAATTAGATTGATTGTTCAGTTTTCGCACACTTGATGTTAGATTTAAAACATACGCCAAGTTAAGATTCTTTGTAATCTTTTATTGGGTTGATTGCAGAGTATCCATCTCATTTGATTGTGAAAATGATTAAGGTAACCTGTAAAAAAAAGTGGAAAAATAAATCTCTCTCTGAGGGAGAATTGTTGGGAATTTCGGCACTTGTACTAGTTAACCTATAGCGCACCAAAACACAAAGAAATTACCATCGAGCTCAATTTACATTTGTTACATACATTAGATTGTCGGATGGACCGAAACTTCTCTGACCAGTTTAACTTGACATATTTTATTTACCCGGTAATATAAATTGACATCTTTTCTTTTTCAACAAAAATATTTGCATGAAAAATTTGGGCATATCTCTTCAAGGCAGGGTCTTTAATTAGTATATGGCAGGAGTTTTGAGAGTTTTAATTGCAGAATATTTTCAATAGATATACTTTTCATAAAGTAGTTCAATGATTTGCCATGTTTGAAGATTTGCTTGCCTCAGATTTTGAGATGGTATTTAAGTGTTTTGGTTTTTTTTAATCCCAGATTTGTTTTATTTATGTTAGTCTTAACCTTGCACCGATAAGCTTTGTATGTTTTTATTGAAAGTTGCAAATATTGCCCTGTTGATTTAATTACCGGTATATTTTATATTACATTGGATGACAATCTCCTGCATATTTATGGAATATGGACTGTTACAGGCCATAAAAAGTGAACCTCATACATGTGTCTTAATTATGTTTTATTTTTCCGTGAGAGTACAGTGGAAACTCGACATAAGTTCAAGTTCAAGTTCAGGTTTTATTTCCAATACAACACAAGACATGAAGGTTTTTTTTCTCTTTTATTTAACATCAAAACAAATTAAATGTCTGCTTGACATAGTGTATTCAAAAAAAATTTTTTTGTAAAAAGGAAATTGATATTGGAAAAGAGAAATCCACAAGAAAGCAATGCTTGTAATGAAGTGGATTCCTCAAGATAGGAAAAGGAAAGTCAAGAAAAGAAAACAGAAGAAGGTATTATACAGAGCTAGGTAAAACAGCAGTACTTGCAGTTGCAGATTCAGTTACACAGTGACTATAAAGAGATCTGATCTAACAATATTCCTGATATAACAAGGTAATATTCTGGTTCCAGTTCTTTATATTCTATTGTTTTTCAACCCTGATATAAAGAGATTCCTGCTATAACAAGGAAATTTTGATGGTCCCAAGGACCTCATTATACTGAGTTTCCACTGTATTGGAATTGTTGAATGATATGACAAGGTGAATAAGTGCAGGTTTGCTAATTTTACCCTATGATTGAAAACTATTGGTCAGTATTACAGCTGGGGTGAATAATTCTTCTGTGTTTCCTAAAACACGCAAATGGACTGGAATGATGATCTGAAAAGACCTGGGCCGGTATTCAATCAATCAATCAAATATGAGTATTTTGCTTAGTTTTTTGCTTAGATAGAATACTTAGCAAAATTTGGTATTCAATGCAATGTTTTGGCTAAGTATTTTACCCTAAATCTAAGACACCTACCTAGGAGACTTAAGCCAATTATTTTGAAGGCCTTGATTGGCAGGCATAATATGTGTTTATACGCAGTCATCATGAGCTGTGCAGAATTATATCATATCGTATTCGAGCGTATGTGATGCGACATGTTAATTGCGCATTGAAAATATGACGTCACAATGCTTATCAGTAAGAATTTTGGCTTAAAGTTGGTTTACTAAAGTAAAATTCAAAGTATTGAATTGAATATAACTTAAGCAAATTTCTTAGCCGAGTAAAATACTTAGTAAAAGTTTTACTTAATCCAAGTATTGAATTGAATACTGGCCCCGGAGTCTCAAGATTTGCAGATTAAAAACATCTCACCCCCTCCCCCCCCAACCAAAAATCTTTCTTCTTTTATATGCTGACACAGTATACATGTTTGCAGAAAGTAGCTTTCTTTGCCATGGAATGGGGTCTTACTCAGTTACTGCCAACCCCCCCCCCCCCTGCTCTGTTTTACTAGTGAATGTATGCCGCACCATACAGAGGGATCACTGCATGTATGCATGTACCCTACCAAATTTTTTTCAAGGTTACCCCTCCCCTCCCCCACCTTTCTTTAATCAAACTGATGTTGATAATCCAGGGGTTGGGGTGGGGGTATATATTGCTGTACACACATGTGACCACAGGTTTTCCAAAACCACCCTCAACAAGTTCTGTCCACTGATCAAGTTCACACCCTTATCGATTTTTTTGTTTGTGTTTGGTGCTTCTTGGAAAGAATTTACCCCCTAAACACTTGTATACCTAACAAACATATGGTTAAATAAAAAGAAAATAAAAAAACCCTTTGCTAATTTGTTGCCCCATTTGGCCTGTTTGACACATGAAATGGGACAATCTTTTCATATGCCTCAACTGTCCTGCCCCCACCCCTCCCCCCAAAAAAGCTACCCTTCTCACTTTTTTTTATGCCTCCGCCCACCGTAGGTGGTTGCCGGAGGCATTATGTTTTCGGGTCGTCCGTCCGTCCTGTTTTTGTTCTCGTGATAACTTAAGAACCGTTTGACAGATCAACTTCAATCTTGGCTAGAGTATGCGTAAGTCCTATGGGAAGGACAATGATCTGATTAGATTTGGGGGTCTCAAGGTCAAAGGTCAAAGGTCATAAGAGGTCATCACGTACGTAGAACTGGTTCGTTCTCATGATAACTCAACCATTTTATGGATCAACATCAAACTCGGTTCATGTATGCATATGGGAGGTACAATGATCTGATTAGATTTTGGGGACTGAAGGTCAAAGGTCAAAGGTCATAGAAGTCGTACATAGAAATGGTTCGTTCCCACGATAACTCAACCATTTTACGGATCAACATCAAATTTGGTTCATGTATGCATATGGGAGGGGCAATGATCTGATTAGATTTTTGGGTCTCAAGGTTAAAGTTCAATGGTTATAGAGGTCATTATATACATTAAAATTGCTTTTTATTGTGATAACTTAACTCTGTGACGGTTCAACTTCAAACTTGGCTCATGTATGCATATGGAAAGTCTCATAATGGTCCCATTAGATTTGAGGGTCACAAGGTCAAAGATGTCATTGTATACATGAAAATTAAAAAATCAACCTGAATGTGCCATATATTTGCGATTTGGCAATTGCGGAGGCATAAATGTGGTCGAGGATTCATCTGAATTTGTTTTTCTTTTTTTATCATGCATGTGTGTATATGTATAATTTTCAGCAAAGGGTTTGCAGGCACGAACCCTGAGCAGTCGAAACAGGTCACAGAGATCTGAGTGGGGTAGCATACGAATAGCAGCTCCTGCACATTGACACAGTAGACGCATGGGGCTATAGGCCTCTCTCAAAACGAGTACATTGTAATAAATTGTCGGGGAGGGTCTATGCTTGCAGACTGATTATATACAGCAATATTGGACTGGATCCCCCCCCCCCCCCCCCGTTGAAAATGTTCCACATTAGTCAATATTAGTCCACTGCAGAACCCTCAAATTGTGTACACTAGTACTTGCTACCGAATTACTCTAATTCCTATAGGTTAGATACAAGGACCGCCCTGTTTTAGTGGCCAACGGGTTGACGTTTTCATTTTGCTTCAGATTTGCACATTTCTGTAAGCCTTTATTTATTTAACAGTATTTACCAGTACTTCATATACATGTACATGTCATTTGCCCAGTCATTTGTTGCTTCAACTTCGATAGGAACAGAAAATGATCAACAATTCCCTCGACCACCCACACCCGCCCACACATACCAGCTCAAACTCCCATCTCCCTGATAATACTAAATTATGAATATTCTGTTCCAATAGCTTTCCTCGCTGGGTGAATGAGAAAAAAAGACGAGAAATGAACAAATAACAGATAAAATAACCACTCTCTGAGACAGAGAGAGACTATGAGACAGACAGAGAGAGGGGGGGGGGGGGGGGGGTACGTAGATCTGGAGAGAAATATATGCAACGTAGAACCAACGTTGCAGGCCTTCGAAACCAGTACCAGCTGGATGTTGTATGACGCAATAATCTATTAATAATAACCATTGAGAAGTAAGAGTTGGAAGCACCTGACCTGAGATGACCAATCACAACTGCGAGCACCTGATGGCCTACGCCGCGCTAGCGAGCTAGCTATGCGCTATAGCGCTAGCGCTAGCTAGCCACATCATTGATTGTTTGTGGAGGAGGTGAAGTTGTGTTGAGACGAGTGCCGGTAAGTTAATTTTTTAAAAGACGTTGTTTTTAACAATTTTGTTAATGAAATAGTTCAGCAACATTAGTATTACTGTAGAAAATGTATGACGATAGACTATGCTCTATAAGTATAAAGTTATAAATCTGAAATAAAGTGAGGAAACTAGAGTCTGCTTGGCCAGCTTGGCAAAGGAATGATACTGTTCTGAGTGTAATTGGTGAGACTGTATGATACGGGACCTAAAGCTACGCTCTTTGTTTTTAGCAGCTAAAAAGTCACAAAAATCATTGGTTTGTGCAAATTTAATTTCTTTATCTTGATTCTAAATATTCTAAATTTGATTTGTGGAGAAAACTACAATAGGCAAATGATGTCAGTGACCCATATTTTCTGGTTGATATCGATGCCAGTCAGTGCCAGTGCCAAATTTTGTTCGGAAAAATGAAGGGGTCCTAAGTACCTAACTGTTAAAGCTACGCATATGCCATAATGCAAAACTCGATATTGATATTGACTGTGTGTATTCTAACCCGATTTTAATGCGCCGCATTGCATTGCACATTGTATTTGCAGGGTGCATACATGTAGCTTTAGGACCCCCGACCGTAAGTGTGGTCTGAAGTTGCTTGTATTTGTAACTGTATTCGTAACTAGTTTTGCAGTAACTTAGCCTTAGGCCTACTTGAACTTACTTGTAGAAATAATGGATGCCTGGTCTGTATCAGCATATCTAAAATTAAAACCGGACTATTAATAAAAGTCATTTAGATCCAGGATCAACTGAAGGACTTCAATTTAAGGCTTTGAGTTACGCTTTGATTTATAATTTGGTCTATATTGAGGCACTGTAGACTAGAACAAATTGATTATTCTCTATAGAAAATGTGATAATTGTGCCTTATGCAGTGAAATTAACCAACGGTGGGAAGAGAGTCTGTGAACTTGACAAACTGGTATTCTACAGACTCTGTAATTTTCAATGTGTTAAACTGTTAACCTATTATTGGACTGCTTTCTCCAACACTTGGATATCAAATCCTACAGATAGTTATAGCTCGGCTGGTACCCGACATCAGCTCATCAGTCATCAATGTTTCAAGAGCAACATCAGAATCGTCAGTACAGTAACTGCTCCACCCCTGGCCACATCTTGCAAACTTGCAGAAGGCAGTCCACCTGGACCGACCTTTGCATTTAAAATCAGATTGTCAACCAAACATTGACTAATCTGAATAAACATGGCATCACTGGACGACACATACTTTGATTTCACTGATATGGGTGAAGATGTGTTTCAGAATGATTCACCCTTGTCAGAGTTTCCACCTTCACCAGGAGACGGCCCTCTAGATACGTTTGAGCGCCCCGACACCAGTTTCTTCAGTGAAGACGGGAGAGCAGTAATGGGGCTGAAGTCATATCAGCAATCGTGTGGGAGCCTTAGCCCATCTGCTAACTCACACGCATCTGATGATATGCCGACAACGCCCCTCTCCAGTGGTGCAGAGACAGCATTGTATAACTTGCAGGGTGAGCTGGAAACCAGTCAAAGTCAAACAGTGTTCATTAACTCCAGCTACATGTACTCTGAGCTACTTGCTCAGCTTGAGCATGAAGAAGGTTTGTCAGGAGGGCAACCTACCAAACAAATAGAGCAGACTACCAGAGATGATGTTGAACCGATGAAAGCAACAAACTACCCCACTAGCCAGAGCACCAAGGGGGCATCTCCAATAGCAGAAGCAGGACGAGAGCAGACTCCTGCAGAGATAACTGTCAGCGCAGTTCCTGTGACGTCCACTCCCCGGCAGAGTTCAAGGTCCACCATCAGCTCATCAAGAGGTTCATCCGATGTCAGGCAGGATAAGAACAATTTACGTATTGCTAAAAGTGCTCAGAATAGAGTTGGTGTAAAAAGAAAGACTGTGCAAGGGAAAGAGGAGGAGGCAGCTGCTAAAAGGGTCAAGAAAAATGGTGAAGATTGCATGATGAGTAGGAATCAGAAAAATGCCCTTGCTGCTAGGGAAAACAGACTAAAAAAGAAAATGGAGTTAGAGGAACTGAAGAAAAATGAATCCTTGTTGCAGGAGGAAAATCAGTGTCTTCTTAAAGAAAATTCAGATCATTTAGAGACTATCAGAAGATTGGAGCAAGAAGTGGAGTATTATAAAAGTGTGCTGTTCAATCAAAGTTCTCTAGCTACAGTCCTCCAAAGCTTAAATCCTAAACCAAAGTTGAAGCTGAGCTCATCAGTGGGGGTGTCCTCTGCAGATGAAGTAGCTGGAGCTCAATCCATGAGTGGTGGTGTTTGTGTACATGTTAATGGGACAGATGCATCCCTTGAATGGTGCTCACATTGTTCAGTGAAGGCCCAAGCTTCCTTCAGTTCTTGAAACTTTGTACATGAAACCCCAGTGATTCTATTATTGAATGTAAAATTCAGATTGCTGACAAGAATAACTCATCCGATTACATCTCACTTTGAGTTGATTCTGTAAAAATCAGAAAAGTGCTGTAATGTCTTCAAATGTGCATCATAATATTGTACAGTTCATGTCTTCAAGGGTTTTTGTTTGTTTGTTCAGACATTGTAAAAGGTTCACATTGATGCAGGCACAGAGAGTGTATATATCCTGTGCATACATGTTGATTAAGAAGAGAAAAAATGTATGACCTACATGTACTACCATTGTGAACAAAGTCACAGGCACCTTCAGGAAGGTTGCATGTGTAATGCCTTGATAAATGGCAAAACAAGACATATTTCAAAATTTGGTTCTGAGATGGATTTGCACATTGTTTTAAACAAAGGAGCATTTGAGGAGCAGAGGGTCATACACTGTCTACATACTTTGAATGTGTACCACTACCTGGGTAAATTGAATACCTTTATTTTAGTTAGCAAATGTATTCTTGAGGAGACTTCACAAATAAATATTGTATATATGTCACATGAAAAATTTATGTCTGTTTCAACCATTGCTATATGTATGAATTTGAAGCTTAAAGGTACTATTTATTCTTACCCAGTACACTGATGGAAATGGGCATTTTGGACATAAATTGAAAAAAGATGACTGTGAGAAAGCCACATTTTATATCAGTGTGGCAGTGAATGAGTAAAATACAAGTTTTGAATTCAGGATTACCAGAGGAGTTTATTCCTTATCTGATTTATCCCTGTGAGCATTTTGAGTTCAACCTTTCCAACTGTTGTACCATCCAAGCAACCAAGGAAGATTATAAAAGATTATTACAATAGTACCTTTAAGCAGTTAGTGGTTAACCTATATGTATACTGATTGTAAACTGGAAGGAAAGTATTTACCAGAAATGATGCATACAGTTATGTGCCAAACACCAACTGGAACAGGGATGCATTGAAATCTGCGAGTACAGAACAGATTTTTGTGCTGAATTGTTCGGTTAGTGTTATCTGATTTAAACAGAAACTGACACTCTTACATTACTTTGTTATTTCCAGATTTTTGGCTCAGACAGTTGACAGAAGCAGCATCAAGTCAACTAGTTTCATTTATTGGTAAGTCTTTCATGTTAGATTTGGGTTCTAAGAAGAAAAAGAAACCCCAATGGTTAGTCTCTTATTTGGTCATCACCTTTTTTAAAACGGGAGGGGCATGTTAGCACACCACGCAGGTTTCAGTCATCCGCCCGGGGTGGACTTGAACCCATGAGCTTTGGTTTGGCAGGCAGCTTTACTGACTGAGCCAACTCGCCTCCTCTCCTTTACTAAAAGGAACCACATGGTCATACAATGCTGTCTCATTTACCTCCCTTGTAAACTGTGAGACTGTGTTTGTCTTATTACATTCTGGCTTCTGAAGGCAGTCGGTAGCTTGGTACATTTACATCTAGACATTTCATGAGGACTCCTCAAATTACCTGCTAGCACACCCACTAGATATATTACTCTTTTTAGGACAAAAATCCCTGAATCTCCTGGGAGCCTCTCTTGCAAGTCTGCAATAAAACATTTACTCTGTTAGACAACCCCTCCCCCCCCCCCCCCACTTTCTTCTCACTTTGAAAGTTTAGCAAAACAGGGTGACAAAGAGATGCGTCCCAAATGCAAACAAAAACAAAATGCCTTTGCTTCTGCACGCGTTTTCTGTGCCTGTAAATTTCACTCGGCTACCTTCGGTATCCAAGGGTAAGTGGTTATCAGTAGTTTTCTTCTAACTTAATATCTGACTGGAGACACAACTACTCGTCCAGATACGGTACTTTCAAGGCAATATGTATAAGTTCATGTACCTGCATCATTTTATGATCTCAACGATCAGTTGCTTGGAGATTGTATGATTTTGTAACTCTTCTTTCATGATTGTGGTTTAGTTTTTTTTTTAATATGATTTTATTTCTTTTCCTTTCTCATTTGTCCTCATTCGTCATCGTGGCTGCTTTCCACCATGATGTGCTGTTTAAATCGGATGACTTCCTGATTCCTGCCCTGTTGGTCGCCTCTCCTATATTCAACGCTGAATGGGATTATCCTGCATCATTTAACCAACCAACAGCTAGGACAAACCTCATGCTGTGCATTCTAACTCCCACCAAGATATTTCAACCAAGAGTTGTCAGTTTCTTCATGTTAAAATCTGTCTTTGGTTAGGAAATCTGCTTCTGAGTTAATATCATAAACATGTGCATAATTTTTGCTACCAAATGGCATGTTTGAAAACTGACACAAAGTTACAGAATTTGCAGTTGTCAATTCCAAAATCTCAATTCCACATGAATTTGAGGGAATTTTTTTTTTTTTTTCCCAAGAAAACTGATAAATTGAAAAAGGATTTTATGTTTGGAGATGCCTTTCATATAAAAACTTCTCAAATTCATTTTAGAAGTATCATTTTAAAATATTTTTTTCCATCAAAGACTTTGTAGTTTACAGGCAGAATGAATAATGTTCTGCATGTAAGAAGCAGGTTCCCTTTATGTTGAACTGTATGCATTCCATAATGCATGGCATAAAACAGACACCCATGACCCAATTTAGATACCAATATACATGTGGATATTGGCATATGAATTTGGTGTTAAAGTAAACAAAAATATGTTTAAATATAAAAAATAAGATGATACTGTAAATTGGGGGGGGGGAGATTTATCAAAAATAAATTGAAGTAATATTTTAGCTATTTTAAGGTTGAGTTTTTATTCCAAATAACTGTCAAAATATTCAAATCAAGTCGAAGTGTGAAGGATTTTATGCCATGCATTTAACATTTAATGATAAATGATTTGACAATCATTGATTTGTTACTTTATGTCATAAACTTTTGCCTTTTGGACTCGTCACATTACTTACATATTTTTAAATTTCCCTCGAGACATATATGAAAAAATTCTTTTTACCTTTCATACCTTCCAGAACATGACATTAAATGAAGTTGAAATAGGAATTGGTTTGAAAAAAACAAAAATATTAAATTTGTAAATTAGAATGAGAAATCAGAAATTTCAAAATTTCAAAATAAAAAGTGAAAAAAAAAAAACAGTTTACAGATGATTGTCATATCATTGCCCAAATTTTTGTAACACAATGGCTTCAGAGCTGCTCTGTTAATGTTAAATATTGGATTTATTTTGAATCCATTGAATTATCAGTACTGAAGGCTTGATCAATCCATGACTTGCCAATCTTTCATGCATGGGATTATCTTGTTAAAAGAGTAGCTCTGGTGTCTTGTGATCCATGAATGATTAATATGTAAACTTTCCTTTCCAGTGGTCAGAAATAATCTGACATTAAAAAAAAAAATTAAAAAAAATTGTATTGAAAAAAAAAAAAATGAAAATGTTTGTATGAAGAGAAAAAAAGAAATGTATGTATGAAGCAAAAAAAAAAAGTTATGAATCAAATTATTACAAACTTTGGAAAAGAATTTTTTATTAAACAAAACAAATTTGAAATCACAAACTTCTATTTCCCCTTTTCATATGTTTTGCAAGGTGGTGTCTTAGCTTAAGAAATTGATGGTGCTGTATGATTTGATTTAAATGGTGAGTGAATGGCGGCAAATTCCGGCAATTTCACTAGTGAAAGATGTAGGAAAAAGCAAGTCCGACATAGTCAGTGCCATAAACAAGTGATTGATTTGGGGAAAGATAAATTACTCCAGGGGAAGTAAATGTCTCATTACAGGATTATACAGTTGATGAATGGAGTGGATTTTATGCAGTTACAAATGTTGCATTGTGTTAGTTCAATCACTCTTACAGGTACATGTATTATGATATGATAGAGTTGTTTGTTGAGATGATTGATTGTACTGTACGACCGATTAATGTGATAGATTGCTCATATGTGTGTGTAATTTGATTGATTGATCAATGGGCGTGATAGATTGATGGTATTGTGTGATTGACGCCAGTGATAGATTGCTTGCACTTGTGTTTAATTGATTGGAGCGATAATTCGATTGTCCAGCTAACTGATTGATGCTGAATATTAGATTGCTTGTACAGTGGAACCTCATTATAACAAACTTTTCCAGACCAAGGAAAATTACCTCTTTATATCAAAACCCTGTTATATCAGGGCTAAAAAACGATAAAATACTGGTACAAAGAAGCGAGACCGGCAAAGTTACCTTGTTATACATGTAATGAGTTTGTTATAACACTGTTCTTTATAACAAGGTTCCCCTCTACACATGTAGTGTAATCGGGGCATGTGATTGAAGAGATTTATTGAATGTAATTTCTTGATGTGTATACAGGCGAACCTCATTATAACAAACTCCTGTGGACCAAGGAAATTACCTCTTTATATTGAAACCTTGTTATTATCAGGGCTAAAAACGATAAAATACAAAGAAGTGGGACCAGCAAAATTACCTTGCTATAAGGAGAGTTTGTTATAACACTGTTCTCTATACGAGGTTCCCCTGTACATGTGTAGTGTAATCGGAATATCGGATTAATTTGATTGACCGATTGACATGATAGATTGTACAGGTTACTGATCGATGTGAATGCTTGTACACGTGTAGTGTGATCATTTGATCACTGTCCTTGATTCATTGTGTGACTGATTGACATGATTAATAGTACTGAAGAAATTTATCGAGTGTAATTTCTTGATGTGTATACTTTTGAGTGGTAAATGATTGAATACATGATGTATCTGATTGCATAATTTGATTGTGCATACTCTAAGGATGTGTTTGATCAGCACTTTTGGAAAGAATAATTTCGTACATGTATGGATGAGCGATGGGTAAGATGTGATACAGGTGTACTTATTCACAAGTTTGCCATCTCAAGTTAATGCTTATGAACTCAATCTCCCATTCTTTTCTTATATTCTTTGTATTCCTCTCCCAGTTCTTTTTGCTTCTGATCTCTCTTTCGCTTTGTGATTTTTCACTTTCCCTTTATCCTTAATATCTCCATCACACATAATTTCACTACAGACGTTTGTCCTCCATCTCCTATCCATTTCTCGATATTTCAAAACAAATTAAATTCAGAGCAGAATTTTTTTTTTTACATGTATCCTCATCTGCAGCTAGTTTACATATACATGTAGTTTAAAGGAAAAGGAAACCCTGGAGATGAGTCAATTTTCATGAAAGGAGTGAAGCAATAAAATAAAGTTAAATCAAAATCTGTTATGAAATGAGAAGTTATGAAAGTTTCTATGGTGAGCTTCAAATTGGCAATATCGCTTCGAGATGGCAGATGTTTATGGACAACTCCGCATATGTTTTGTATACAAAATTTTAGATTTTCTCCATTATCTCTCAAGGTGCAGCTTGTCTCTTTCTTAGCTCAAGATATATTATGGGAAAATGTATTTTGATACAACATTATGTTGAGTTCACAAAGAGAAAAGCTGCATCTTGAGAGATGGACAAAAATTGAAATTTTGTGTACAAAACATATGGAGTGTTGTGCACAAAAACCTGCCATTCTGAAGCGATATTGCTAATTTGAAGACTGCCATAAAAAGTAAATCAAGACTTTACAAACTTTCATAACTTTCCTATTTGTGACCGATTTTGATTTAACTTTCTTTTTACTTCCTTCTCTATATCCTCTATTTTCATTCAAATTGACTTTTCCCCAAGGTTTCCTTTTCCTTTAAACATGGGTTAAAACACGAGTCATAAGTCATCAGATAAAATAATTTCAAAGTTCAATCCACTTATTTAATAGATTTTCTCTATTTACTCAACATCTTCAATCTTACATGCAAAATACATTCAAATTAGTCAACATCAGAGATGGAAATGCAAAATGAAAACAGTAAATGAGAAGGCTGGTATCTCATCATCGCATGACCTATCCTTGATACTTCGTACACCTGTATGTGGATTCATTCACGCTAAATTGAGAAAACTGGTATTTAAGTCATTTTATTACTACATGTAGTTACAATGTACAGTACTTGAATCCTTGCACGAATGGTTCTATTACAGTGGTCCACTGCACTGCCTGAAATAAATATCTCACAACTTTTTAAAGACAGCACCATCACAAAAACAAACATGGAAATGTGTATTAAAGAGGTATACAAAAGACTTTGTGCGAAAAGATCATTCATGCCTTAAGGTCATAGCTACCCTGTAACCACTCTCGGCTAAAACTTACGAATTTGTGCGTTTGACCGTAAGAAATAACAGCAAAGCAGTTTTAGCAGTACCACATATAAACACACATTAATTAAAAAGGGCTTGTTTTCTTGTTGGATATTTCGCACCATCACCGTATTTTCAAGTAATGCTGATAACTTCTTGAAAAGATCTAATCCACTATCATTTATACAAAGACTGATAAGCAAGTAAAATTCAAATTAAATAATCTTGTCCAGTGCTTCTCTGCATGGCTGCCATCGTTCTCATTTGCATTTCACACCAATCGGTTCCATTACATCTGGATGAAGGACTATAAATCTGTATAAATAGAAAAAAAGAAAATTCATACACTGAAAGTTAAGTACATCTATAAAAACGGGGTCCGCGCACTTGACCGAAGGCCCGCGAGGCCGACTTTTCTAGTATCGTATTTTCCTTCATCACAAATAATGCGCTATCGGTATGAAATAATTATGTCTCATTCAGCATGTTTAGTCCTCGTTGCCCCTTAATAATTATTAAACTTTCTTCTGGCACAGGAATTGATCAGAGCGGTGTGATATTATAGATTACACTTGCTGCTTTCGGCCTCACGGGCCTTCGGTCTTGTGGGCCTACGGTGAAGTGGGTTGTCACCATGAAAACAATGATTAAGAGAGGTTATACACTAGTATTAAATTTTGTTACAGGAAGGGGCATCCTTCATATTTGGTAAGGTGATGCAGCCAACAAGTAAACATACAATATTCAGCTTTGATCAATGAAAAGCAAGACAGTGAGGGGAGGGGGGGGGGGGGGGGGTGGGGAGATTATAACAACCAATAAACATGCATATGCATGTTCTACTTTCTTCTTTTTTTGCTTCAAAACAAAAGTCCTCTTTCAAAGTGTTCATGAAAAGATAACCACTATATGGTCAAAACTCAAAAAAGAGAGTCTTTATTCATCTAGTTTTAAAAAAACTGTTTGCCGATACATGTAATACTCACATGCATAATCTATGAATCTACTTCTTCAATAGCTGGTGTCGTACAAGGATGAATGGTGCTGCAAAACCTGAGCCAAAGAAGGCAGCCATGATGCCCAGAAGTACCCACTTGTTCTTGGTTGGGAATGGCATGTTCTGTAACAATATGCAATTAATAAAAATCAAATACCAGTAACAAAAATACAAACTTACATTATGTAATGCATATAGATCAGATTTGAAAATATAATGCACAATTTACTTTCTACAGTGACAACTGACAACTTTCTTTCATTAAGACAGAAACTATACAACCAGTGCTCCTCAACCTTTTTTTACCTTGAGGCCCACTTCGGCTCTTCAAAATTTTGAAGGCCTTCCTTCATTCTTACAAATATTTTGCTGCCCACTTCACAGCATCTTAATGAGAAAACAAGTTGATAAAACATGA
The DNA here is from genome assembly GCA_029962745.1 of Echinometra lucunter. Lineage (NCBI taxonomy): Eukaryota > Metazoa > Echinodermata > Echinoidea > Camarodonta > Echinometridae > Echinometra > Echinometra lucunter. The sequence continues at coordinate 26,455,403 of CM057151.1, forward strand.
CAAAAGACAACGAATCATTAGCACCACTACATTTCCACATTGCAATGATGATAATCCAAAATTGTGGAGTTTATTTTAATCAATTCAATTTGATCTGACTTGATTTTACAGTAAAGCTGAATTCAAGCTATGTCCATAACACCAGACTAATTTTTTTTTTCTCATTTCAAAATTTCAAAATATTTTGGGGGTTTTGGGCCCACCTAAGGAAAGTTGACAAGTGCTGTATTAGACTATAAAATACAAGTGATAACAGGTGAAGGTGTGCATTGTTATCATTTCATCTTCCCGCAGTATGCACACTTTAATCAGCGAGGTTCAATTTTTGAAGGTCGAGGATCCCATTTGCAAATTTTTTAAAAACCCCATGAAACTTATGAGGGAGTAAGTTGGAACATGCTTGTCATGTGTATGAAATATCATATTCATAGGCTTTGCAACTTTTTCGTAAGAAAAGAAAAACTATCCCCAATCCCTTTGAACCAATGCAACAGTTTGAATTCAAACATCAAATACATGTAGATGAGTGTCACCTGGGAAGACGGAATGGGAAAGTTATTATTATGGCAAACCCTAAGGGACAGGGTTGGCCGGTAAATACCGCCTAGCAAATTTGGACAAAAACGGGAAATACTGGGAAATACTGCAAAAACATTTTTCATCAGTAAATTGCATCAAAATGTACACATTATACAGAAAAGGGCAAGATTAAACACCTAGAGCAAAGAAAAGGTGACTTCTTCATTGTAGGGGAATCATACACCTGCTTTGCATATATGGGTACACTATATGCTGGGTTTGGGGCTGTGTTAAAGCAGTGACTGGTAAATACTGGGTAAATACTGGGAAATACCTCATAGAAAATATTTTTCACCAGTAAATTGGGCCAAAATTGGGGCATTATTGAGAAAAAGGCAAGATTAAACATATAGAGCAATAAAAATGATACTTATTCATGTTAGGAGATCATATAACTGCTTCAAATAATAAATTGGTAAGCTATGGATTTTGGACTGTGTGTAAAAGCAATGTCTGGGAAATTGCTGGAAAATGCTCCAAAAGCAAATATTTTTCATCAGTAAATTATTTGTAGCAAAAAGTTTAATAATGAGAAAAGAACAAGATCAACCACCTAGTGATGATTGATTAGGAGAAGAAACTGGTGTACTAGAATGGAATTTTATATCAAAATGTGAACTAAACACCACTGATTTATTGTATAACAAACAATTCATATCCTAATAAACCTATGAGTTATGGAAACTATCAACTTCAAACATCTGAAGTCTAATCAGAAGATAAGATTTAGTCACATTCACTGTACATGTAATGGTACGACTGTTAATTAATTCATGTGTAATTTTAGAACAGTGGGGGTCATGTGTCCAGACAAAAGCTGTCCAGTTTGGAGTTTGATTTTACCCCCCCAAAAAAAAAAAAAGTACATCAGATAGAGCCAACCATCATGATTAAATATTGTCTAACATAACTTTTAAAAAGATTCCTGACATATTGCATGCAGACTTGTTCCAATTAGCATTTGCAATCATCTGTTGTGGTACACAACCTGAGAAGGCACACAACGTGGAAGTATACTACACGTTGAGGTATACTGCCCATGTATTGAACATGTATTTCCCAGTATTTCCCGCCCGGGCGGGATATACAGGTATTTCTCGGGAAATTGCCAACCCTGCTAAGGGACCAAACACACGTGCTATATTTACTTGTGTGCAAGCAAATCCGAGCCCAGAAGCAGCAGCAGGGATGATGTGCATATACTACACAAGATTCGTGGTGAAACACTTGTAAATGACATTTCTGGCCAAAATATGTCAAGACAAGAGGCATATTTGTGCCTCCAGGTGGCAAAAAGCTGTGCCTGTGATGCCATCATGGTCAGGAGTTTGTATGCGCAACCGCTGACAAAAAGCTCTTTTTATTATTTACGCATTGATGCGATAATGCACGTTCATTAACGTTAGCCATAAGCATGAAGAGCGCGCATGCCGCTTATCATGCTTATGGCTAACGCCAGCCGCGGGCCCGCTGCATTGCACTCACTGCTCTTTCATGGCACTTCGCCTGTGGCCTAGACTAACGGATGCAGGTGAACTTACGATGTCAGAGATCATCCTATTCATATGGAAATTCATTGAGTGTGGGAATCATTTGAAAGGTTAAGGTCTCTAATCATAATAAAATCCATTTTTCTTTAGTTTTGTTTTGAGATATTTGTTTTAGATATGAAATTAGATCTATCACCCCATTTGCAAACTTGGAAGATGGTTTGCAGGGGTAACTGCGCCCGATAAAGGGTGATTTGGGGCATGATAACATTGTATTTACATCGTTCCACACAGGGGCAAGGGGACACCATTCAAAGCATTACATGAGATGCCAGAATATAACATTATGTAATGCTTCTTAAGGCTACAAAATGCCACCTTTCACACAAAAGATCCTGAACTGCGTGTAAAGTGAATGAGCGCACAGACATGGGAACCTTCGTTTTTTGCAATGTTAAATTCAATTGACACCGCCTTTTCTTGAAAAAATCTACACTTGCCAACTCTACCGATTTAGGCAGTAAACCACCATACCGCTTTTCATGGAATTTGACCACCTACCTCACTGTACGGGTTAGTAATCTACCGCTTTTCATGACTTCAGTGTTCCATATAAGTATGGACATGATTGATGGAAAACAACATTATTCTCAGTCTTAGATCTACTTGAATTTTCACAAATTTTTTGACACAATTACTCGCTAGAATATGAGGATTAGAATAAGGTCAGCCATTTGCGGAATACCAAAGAAATGACTTTTCAATTTCAAATGAAATGACATGAAACTGAAAATTTTCAAAAATGAAATGACATGACTGACTCGACCACTGCACCACGCACGCGCACACAATTCATACAGACCAGTACAAGAAGGCCTGCCATGACTGCTGTAGACGGGCAATAGTAAATTTGTAGAGGGAAGCAACTTGAAAAAGAAGGCTATAAAGATACTTACAGTTCCAGGTCCTTCTCCATATCCACCCTGTCGGATGACTGATGTCCCAAAGGACCTTCTCGATACAACAGCTAGGCGAGAAAATACCATCTTTGCTGTTAAATGATGTTTTAACTGGTGTTTGGCTAAAATTAAAAGAAAGAGTAATGGCCGAATGCTTTATGGTATCGTTCAAACGTCAAATTTCCTTTGCAAAATTTTTCTGAATGGCGGCTGTATATTTTTACATTTTTTTCATGTTCGCAAAGCCTTAAACCAAGGCGCGAACAAAGGCAAGGCAAGTCAATGATTGCTGGAGGTATGGGTGACATGTTGGTTATGTTGTTTTCAGGTGATCGAGAGCTAGAGGATGGAACGTCATTTGCAATAAAGACCATAAATACCAATGCTTATTAATTTTCCGCCTCTTCTTTTGAAAATAAGCTTCTTCATCTTCTCCTCGATCCTCCTCCTCCTCCTCATCCTCCCCCTTCTTCTTCTTCTAGATCTTCTTGATTCTCTTCTTTTCTTTTCTTTTTTCTTTTTCTTTTCGTCTCTTTATCTTTTTCTTCTTCTTTTCTTTTCTTTTCTTTCTTCTTCTTCTCTTTTATTCTTATCTTCTTCTTCTTTCTTATTCTTCTTCTTCTTCTTCTTCTTCTTCTTCTTCTTCTTCTTCTTCTTCTTCTTCTTCTTCTTCTTCTTCTTCTTCTTCTTCTTCTTCTTCTTCTTCTTGAATTATTTTATGATAGATGGATATTTGGTTCGGATTCCAGACAATGGACTCTTGATCAGGGTTGTCGCTAGACTTTTTTCAGTGGGGGGTATAGCTATGGAGCCACTGATTGCCGACAAACAATGCAACCGATTACCGACGACCAACGTCTATAAATTCAACCGTATAAAGCCCACTAGACATGTTCAATTGTGTGCCTCTATCATATTTTCGGCTTCGTCTTTCCTACACATTTCAATCGATTTCAACCAGATTTGGTGACTTTTATATGAGCGAGCGCAGCGAGCCAGGAAAATATATATATTTCTTTTCATTTTAGAAGTGAGGTTAGGGTTAGGGTTATCCAAATACCTGATGGATGGGCATATACACTATCTAAATTATATATTTTGTCACTTCACTTGCAGAATTCTCTTTCCCCAACCATCCTGTTTCTATTATACGAGCGAGCGCAGCGAGCGAGGAAAAATATAAGCCTTTATTCTTCTTTTCATTGTAGAAGTGATGATTCTTTATGACAATACAAGATTTTTATATGAGCGAGCGCAGCGAGCCAGGAAAATATATATATTTCTTTTCATTTTAGAAGTGAGGTTAGGGTTAGGGTTATCCAAATACCTGATGGATGGGCATATACACTATCTAAATTATATATTTTGTCACTTCACTTGCAGAATTCTCTTTCCCCAACCATCCTGTTTCTATTATACGAGCGAGCGCAGCGAGCGAGGAAAAATATAAGCCTTTATTCTTCTTTTCATTGTAGAAGTGATGATTCTTTATGACAATACAAGATTGGCCTATTAAATATCTAAATTATAATATACTTGGTCACCTCTCTTACCTAATTCATTTCAAAGACCATCCTAAATCTTAGTATAATACGAGCGAGCACAGCGAGCGAGGAATATATATATACTCTTTTTCACGCTAGAAGTGATAATTCTTCATCGATATGCACGATGGAATTAACTATGAGATATCTAACTTATACATGTACATTTGGTCACTTCGCTTGCCGAATTCGTTTGCTTCCCCAAACCATCTTGTAACTATAAATAAAATACGAGCGAGCGCAGCGAGCGAGGAAAAAATCTACAAACTCTTTTTTATGGTAGAAGTGATAATTCTTCATCAAAATATGGGCCTATATATCTAAATTATATATTTGGTCACTTCTCTTGCCTAATTTTTTTTATTCACTTCAAAGACCATCCTGTATCTGAATATCATAGAGCGAGGGAGGAAAAAAAATATATATACTCTTTTAAATGGTATAGAAGTGATAATTCTTCATCCAAATACATGATGGGCCTAAAGATAACTAAATTATATATTTTGTCACCTCACTTGCCGAATGTGTTAACTTTCCGAGAACATCCTGTATCTAAATATTATACGAGCGAGCACAGCGAGCGAGGAAAATACACTCTCTTTCGTGGTACCAGTGTTATTTCGTCATCAAAATACACAAGCAAATAAGCCGAATATGACTCTATTTGGGCACCCTACATCTCTCTTCCTTTCCCTCCTTCCACTTCCCTCTCTCTTTTCTCTCTCTCTCTCTCTCTCTCTCTCTCTCCCTTTTTTTTTTTTTTTGCCGACAGCGATCGCGAAATTGCCGACAAGAATTTTGAATGGAGGGGGGTCACCCCCCCCCCCTAGCGACGCCCCTGCTCTTGATCCTATTCTTCGACGATTTCACGTGAGTGGTTGTGAATAATTAGTATTAAAATATGTGGTATGAATTAGGTGGTAAATTTTGTATTCTTTCATCGCAAGGGTACCAGAAGCTATATAGGAGCCGTTTGTCATATCATTATTTTGATTACTGGTTCTTTTATCATGGAGATGTATTACTGTGGCTGATGTGGGCATACTTGGAACTGGACAAGAAAGATGAGCCATACTCATCAACGGACATGACACCATTGCTTATCCATTCCGAACATAGTTGAATATTATTGAAAGGGCTTATAGCACCTTAGTATGGAAACTGAAAGTCTAATATTTTAGGATAATGGAAGTCAGAAGAGGGAACTTTTGAACGCCTATGATAATTATATCCGTGATGACTTGACTGCAGATCATTCTAAACCTTCTTTGATAAACACTGGGGCGTTCTGATCGCATAAAGGTTAGATAAAGATCCTGTATTGAGGATCTCTATGTCACATTCACTGGCAAATGTTATTATAAGAGGGAATTGCCCCTCCCTCTCTCACGCTACGTCATAATGACAACAAGGGCATAAAAATAGAAATGATCTATACTTGTAAGGATAGCAGAAACAATGTGTTTCCAGAGCACAAAAGGTTATTGCAGCGTCAAATAATATAGACACTTTCTTCTCCACCCACGCACACTTCTTCCATATTTTTTAGTTAGAGATTTCATTCAAAATAAATCAATACATAATCATGAAGCAATTTGAATACAAAATTAATAATAATAATAATAATAACAACTTTCGATTTATTTAGTGCATAATAATTAAACCTTAATTCTCTATTCATTCCGTTTTCACACATACACCTTCGCCCTCACAGACACACATAATGGGGGAGGAGAGGTGGGAGGAGGAGGAGAAGAAGAAGAAGAAGAAAATGCCTCGCATCGTTTACCTCTAGCTTAGCATCATTTCAGAATGGATTGATGGTGTGTTTGATGGAACTTTTTTAAATAGACGTGCAGATCTGTATGAGTATTTATGTCTGGAACCGACATGTAACGTGACTGACGCCACCATCCGCGAAAGACGAGACTCGGGTTCGAATCTGGGTCCGATCAGAGTAAATTTGTTGGCGAAGATAAAAAATTGACCTTTGACTTTAAAAAAAACAACAACAACACGTGCACACGTTGATATCAATATGCATATAGCAAATCAATTTAATTGATATACGATAAAACAGCAATGTAGATAGAATGCCTTGCTCAAGGGCATAAGTGCCGTGCCGGGGATCGAACCCCCGACTTTCGCGTCTCCAGTCAAGCGCCTTAAACCACTCGACTACGGCACGTTACCACTATAGACCAACCCCTGCTCCTACACACACACACACACACACACACACACACACACACACACACACACTCACTCACACACACACAAGTCTACATCACTCTACTCCCGAGGACAACTATTGTCTCCTGTCCTCGCAAGGCTGACGAAATAAACCTCGAAGATCCTTTGTTTGACAACCGAGGACTATTGTTCTCAGGAATTTTTTTTGTTCACTGTCCTCTCTTGCAAAGCTATACAAACCCACACCCACCCACACACACCCGCCCGCACACCCTCACACACAAACACCCACACACACACCGCACACAGGCCCACGCACACTTGTACCCAGAGGCGTCGATCCATTTTTCGGATTGGGGGGGGGGGGGCAAGACGACCAAGCGGAGATGACCCCACGGCTACTATTTGTACACACACACACCCTCACACACACATATATATATATATATATATATATATATATATATATATATATACAAAGGCCTATATCAACGTGAAGCATTTTCAAATTGGGGAAATTAGGCACTTGCTATGTGAACCATCATGCTTTTTTTTTTCAATTTTGCGAGCGAGCGAAGCGAAGCGAGCAAAAAATAAATTTCTTGTTATGAGAGAAGAGTTTAGTTATCATATAGGCATAAATGATACCTAATATGGTTACCTCGCTGCCAAATATGAACTCTACTTTGTCACATCGTTGGTCCATTGTTGCTGCCCCCAAACCACTCTGTTTTTTTAATATTACGAGCGAGCAAAGCGAGCGAGGAAGCACACACTGTTAATTTACGCTGTGAGCCAATGAAACATCTACATTATTCTATTCGGTCTCATCTCACCGAATTCGTTTGCTTTTCAAAACCATTAATATGAAACGAGCGAGCGCAGCGAGCGAGGAAAAATATACCCTTTTCCATAATGATAGAAGTGTTATTTCGTCATCATAATAATGTGATAAAAATGTGATATGCGCTATACAAGAACGGAATATTATTATCATCATTATCATCAGAATACACTATCCTGTCATGCCTGTACGATATCTAAATAATACATCTGATCACCTGTGTGCCGAATATGACACTGTTTTAGCTACCTCGCTTGCAGTCCGAATCCATTCTGTTTCTACCTTAGCGAGCAAAGTCAACGACCGATCCCGGCAAAATTACATGGATTCGTCCCAAAATCTTTGTCAACCACCTTGCTGCCCACATATAATGATATTTTGGAATCTTGCTGCTATAATAAGCTTCTTGCTGCCCGAAATCATCTTGTATCTAGCTTTTACCAGCGAGAGTAGCGAGCGAGTTAACGAAAAATGTTTTTGTTACGCGTTGTTTTTTTTTTTCTTTTTATTCAGGCCGTTGTCTCCTGAAAGTATATCTGTTTTTAGGTCAACTGGCCGCTCGATTTCTAGGAGTGATATCGTGTTTGGTTATATTACTTCCTATGAGTAGAAGAATAGTATAACATTAGATAGAAACACAAGATGCAGACCGATTTCCTTTCATAAGAATAGTAATTATCATCGGCATTGGTTAAGATACTTAAATGCGAGCGAGCGAAGCGAGCGAGCGCTTCCCAGTTTCCCATTTTCTTTCTTTTTTCTTGTTTTACGTTTTCATTTCACTTCCTTTCTTCCTTTTCCTTTCTTTTCTCTTTCTTTTTTCTTTTTCCCCCCTTTTTTTTTTTTGGGGGGGGCAAAATGAAAGAAAATCTCGGGGGGGGGGAACTGCCCCCCTGCCCCCCAGGATCGACGCCTCTACTTGTACCAGAAGAACACAACAGGGTACGAAATTGACGGCAATAAAATGCATTACTGTTTGGCAAAGTATTTAATAAGGACTTATGATAAGAGTGAACGATCGAGAGCGACATTTTGGTTGATATTTCAACATGATAGTCAAAGGGGGAAATGGTACTGCCTGAACGGACTACTAAAGCATCGGTAATGTTTTCCTTCTTCTTTCATCAATCAAACCGATTTTAAAATCTCATCCATCTTTCTTAAAGTATGTAATGCAGTCTGACACACAGGGATGTTGTCTGGGTGCTCTGGTGTTGGCATTCGAATATGCTCCCTGATAGGATTGACTCGAATAAACGTCGTTCTGTGCCCGGCATCCCTGAAGCGGGAAACAAGTTCCTCCGACTTCTTCCTCACTTTCGGCATCTGAATACCGCATCCTATTTCAAGAATAACGACGGATTTGTGAGGTGGTATTTCAGCTAGCTGCTGATCCATGAGGTTCTCCCGTTTCTTGGTGTACGCTCCCAGCCAGCGGGTGTCGACAGCCAAGACGGTACACGGACGCGCTGCGTCTCCACAATGACGGCATCTCGGCACGTCTTCTTTGGCCACAAGAGTAAGTTCATCGTAGTCGACTTTGACATCTCTAGCATCCCATACCTCATCACAACATGGCACGGCGCACTGCAACTCGTACAGGGAACGATGACATTCAACTACCCTCTCCTTTGGGAACCCTGCTCTCACGAAATGCTGGTCGACGTTACTGGTATACACCCACCAATCCGTCTTCGACTGGCACCATCTCAAGAGAATGCTGTAACCCTCATGAGGAGAAGCTTTCCGATAGTCGTCCATCCGTTTACCATAGACTCCCCAGGCAAACATGGGGTCCTTCAGGAAGAGGTTTTCGTTGGATATATCGAAGGCCTTTAGACCGAGATGCGAGATTTCAGGCAGTGCTCTCTTCATGTCAACAAAATCAGGGATACCTCCTTCTACACTGAGGCCCGCTCCTGCGGTGATAATCAAAACGTCGCTAGTTTTTATGGATTCTGCTGCTGATGACAAAAGCTGCTCCATACCGATGCTGATATTTGATATTTGAAACGATGAAGAGGTGAAGAGAATGTATTCAGATTGATAAACGTTTTAAGAAATACGGTAAACTTACTCTAGTCAGCTTATACCCACTGAGGTTATGTAGGTTGCAGCAGCACAGTGTATTTGTACAGTATGGTCAGAGTATTGAAATGTATCTGATATGAATTATGAAACTAAATATGAAAGGTAAACTTGGTCAACTGACAAATATTTGTCGTGAAAGAAATTGGAGGTCCAAAGTTCACGAAGGCAATCTATGCATGCACCTATGGTGGCCCTGAAGTACGCTCGACAACAGGTCACATGCGACGTGAATTTCGCATTTTTATTAGATCACAACCAATCAAAAACAAACACCCGGCGAAATTATGTGGCACACGACAGATACGATCAAACTAAGTGATTAAATAGGAACAGGGGGGGGGGGAGAGAGAAGTGTGATGTCAAAAAGTGATAGTAAGGCTCTGCTCGAGTTCGAGCAAAATACATGTAATGTAATATTTCTTTTCTTCACACCTTGAGGATTACGTCGGCTCCATATCATGATGATGGTCGCATTCTCCCCCCCCCCCCCCCTCTCTCTCTCTCTCTCTCTCTCTTTCTTTCACTATAACACATTTCTGTTTCTGCCTTTACTCAATCACATTATTATACCTTTTCTCTTTACGTGTTGTACGGGACTGTCCTATCCTGTTTTATAGACCCAGTTGTTTCTTCTTCTTCTTCTTCTTCTTCTTCTGCTTCTTCTTCGCCATCATCATCTTCTTCTCCTTTTCATTATTATTGTTATGATGATGATGATGATGACTATTGTCATTACTATTATTGTTATTATCATTATCATTATTATTATTATTAATTATTATTATTATTATTATTAATTATTATTATTATTATTATTATCATTATTATTATTATTATTATTATTATTATTATTAATTATTATTATTATTATTATTATCATTATTATTATTATTATTATTATTATTATTATAATTATTATTATTATTATTATTATCATCATCATCATCATCATCATCATCATCATCATCATTATTACTACTACTATACTACTACTACTACTACTACTACTACTACTACTACTACTACTACTACTACTATTACTACTACTACCGATTGTTGTTCTTGCTCTTTTTAATATCATGATTAGTATGATCTTTTATCATCATCGACATCATCATCATCTTCTTCTTCTTCTTGTTTCTGTTATCTTTTTCACTATTTCTTTTTATTATATGATTGAGGGCAGGGGCATCGCTAGACTTTTTTCAATGGTGATAGTTCTTCATCAAACTACACGATGGGCTTAAAGATATCTAAATTATATATTTGGTCACCTCTCTCGCCTAATTCATTCGCTTTCAAAGACCATCCTAAATCTTAATATTATATGAGCGAGCGCAGCGAGCGAGGAAAAAATATTATATACTCATTTTCATAGTAGAAGTAATAATTCTTCATCCAAATACACGATAGAATTAACTATGAGATATCTAACTCATACATGTACATTTGGTCACCTCGCTTGCCGAATTCGTTTGCTCTTCCAAACCATCTTGTATGTAAGTTTAATACGAGCGAGCGCAGCGAGCGAGGAAAAAAAATCAATATACTCTTTTTATGGTAGAAGTGATAATTCTTCATCAAGCTACACGATGGGCCTATAAGATATCTAAATTATATATTTGGTCACCTCTCTTGCCTAATTAATCCGCTTTCAAAGACTGTTTCTAATTATTATACAAGCGAGCGCAACGAGCAAGGAAAAATTATATTTACTCTTTTTCTTCATCAAAATACAAGATGGAACTATAAGATATCTGTTTTGTCATGTTCATTTGGTCACCTCGCTTGCCGAATTCGTTTGCTTTCCCAAATCCATCTTGTATCTAAATATTATACGAGCGAGCGTAGCGAGCGTGGAAAAATACATATACACTCCTTTTCATGATAGAAGTGAAAGTTCTTCATTAAAATACACGATGGGCCTTTAAGATATATATTTTGATATATTTGGTCATCTCTCTTACCTAATTTATTTGCTTTCAAAGACCATCCTGTATCTAAATATTATACGAGCGAGCGCAGCGAGCGAGGAAAAATACGTATATACTCCTTTTTTATAGTAGAAGTGATAATTCTTCATCAAAATACATGATGGGTCTAAAGATATCTAAATTATATATTTGTTCATCTCACTTGCTGAATGTGTTTGCTTTCCGAAAACATCTTGTTTCTAAATAATACGAGCGAGCGCGGCGAGCGAGGAAAAATATAAACTCTCTTTCGTGGTGCCAGTGTTATTTCGTCGTCAAATACATTAGCAAATAAGCCGAATATGACTCTATTTGGGCACCTTACTCCTCTTTTCTTTTTTTCCTCCTCCCTCTTCCCTCTCCTTGAGAGGGAGAGATCCCTCTCTTTTTTTGCCGACAGCGATCGCGAATTTGCCGACAAGAATTTTGAGGGGGGGGGGGGGGTTACCCCCCACACCCCCCTCTAGCGACGCCCCTAACTGAGGGTAATGATGATACATGCACATCAATTCTGCAAAAGGTACTATGTGTATATAGTCAAGAAACCCCTTGGTACAGGACCCCGTACAGGACATGCCGCAAGTATAAGCAATGAGCTTCAACTCATTGGCATTACCACTGGCGTACTGTAATGTTGCCCCCCCCCCCCCCCATAAAATTAAAACATGGGTTATTTCTGATCCGATACCAGTGATTTACAAATGTTGCTGAAATGACATGACTTTTTTTTAAAAACGTATTTCCCCCCCCCCCCCCCCCCCCCCCTCCAAAAAATGTTTTTTGCTCATTACGCCACTGGATATTTGTCATTTCCAGAACGGATTAACTTGACTCGACTTGTTCGAAAAATTACCTTGACATCTGTCAAACAATCGACAAAGCGTTAACGAGTAAGCGAATATACACTCCTACATCAATAATGTTCATGTTGGGTTAATACTCAGAAAATCACATTCTCCCTCTCCTCTACTTTTCCATTTTTCTCTGTCCTGTATCCGTATTCTGTAGTTAAGAATATGTTTTTAATTTCTCCCTGTTTATACTTGAATATGCTGTTCCAGTCGTAATTCATCGTATGATTTTCTGGGAATTATCCTCGGCAAGCCAATTCTTTTTTGTTGTTCCCCCATTCTTTTTATGTATGAAATTACAGTGAAACTTCGTTACAAAAACAAGCCAATAGCAAGATTGTGTCTCGCCCACCCGTGATTCAATAACACGAAAGTTTCCCCAAGTACATCCCGGACCAAGTTTGATGTCACAAAGTCTTGCAGGTAAACTTTAATGACTGACCTAAACTGACCTTTAACCTTACCATGTGACCTGACGGCACAATAGCATGAATGTACCCCTAGTGCATCTATCAATTTGGGTTGCTATCGGAGCAACACGTGTCAAGTTATGTGTCACAAGAGAGTCTTGCAGGTAAACCTTAACCTTTGAAATAAAATGACCTTTGACCATACCATGTGACCTCCAATAACACTATAACATGAAGGTCCCCCAAGTACATGTACATCTATCACCCAAGTTTAGTTGAAAAGAGAGCAACAGTTGCAAAGTATTTTTTGTCATAAGAGAGTCTTGCAGGTAAACTCTTAACATTTGACATGAAATGAGCTTTGACCTCACCATGTGACCGCCGACAGCACCGCAACATGTTATCGCTAGTGCAGCTATTACCCAAGTTTGGTTGCCATTGGACCAACAGTTGTCAAGAGAGGGGAGGGTGCAGGAAGGGAGAGTCCCCCCCCCCCCCCCTCCCATACAAAGTGTGGAAGTTTGACATTTCTTTGTCACTGTTCCTTGTCTGCTCCTCTTCTTGCGTCCTCTTAGCTTTTTCTCTTCTTGTCTTTTTTTGGGGGGTGACCACCCCGCATTGCCTCCCTGGCTACATGAGTTTCAAGAATTAAGAAAACAAGAAATGACAGAGGAAAAGCAAATTCAAGAATTTGAAAACATCTGTAACATATGACCTCCAATGACCTTTCACCTTATCATGTGAAGTCCAACAGAATGATAACATGCACTTCCCCTTAGTGATCTGCAACCCAAGTTTGACTGAAAAGTGTGACACGGTTGCAAAGTTTTGTGTCATAAGAGAGTCTTGCACGTAAACTTTAACCGTTCAACATTTGACCTGTAATGACCTTTGACCTGACCATGTGACCTCTGACTGGACCATAACATGCAGGTCCCCTTAGTGCATCTACAACCCAAGTTTGATAGATAAGTGTCACACGGTTGCAGAGTTTTGTGTCATAAGAGAGTCTTGCACGTAAACTTTAATGTTTGACCTGAAATGACCTTTGACCTTACCATGTGACCTATGACTGGACCATAACATGCAGGTCCCCTTAGTGCATCGACAACCCAAGTTTGATAGATAAGTGTCACACGGTTGCAGAGTTTTGAGTCATAAGAGAGTCTTGCACGTAAACTTCAACGTTTGACCTGAAATGACCTTTGACCTTACCATGTGACCTCTGACTGGACCATAACATGCAGGTCCCCTCAGTGCATCTACAACCCAAGTTTGGTTGAAAAGGGAGTCACGGTTGCAAAGTTATGTGTGATAAGAGAGTCTTGCACGTCAACTTTAACATTTGACCTGAAATGACCTTTGACCTTACCATGTGACCTCTGACTGGACAATAAGATGCAGGTCCCCTTAGTGCATCTACAACCCAAGTTTGATTGAACAGTGTCACACAGTTGCAGAGTTTTGTGTCATAAGAGAGTCTTGCACGTAAATTTTAACGTTTGACCTAAAATGACCTTTGACCTTACCATGTGACCTCTGACTAGAGCATAACATGCAGGTCCGCTTAGGGCATCTACAACCCAAGTTTGGTTGAAAAGTGAGTCACGGTTGCAGAGTTTTGTGTCATAAGAGAGTCTTGCACGTAAACTTTAACGTTTGACCTGAAATGACCTTTGACCTTACCATGTGACCTCTGACTGGACCATAACATGCAGGTCCCCTTAGTGCATCTACAACCCAAGTTTGGTTGAAAAGTGAGTCACGGTTGCCAAGTTATCTTTCATAACGTTTGTGACGGACGGACGGACGACGGACGGACGACGGACGGACGACGGACGGACGACGGACGGACGACGGACGGACGACGGACGGACGACATTTGGATCCCTTAGTCTCGCCTTCACCTCCGGTGGGCGAGACAAAAAACCCACTGCTGTAACAAACTCTCGTTTATATAAAAAGGTAATTTTGTCAGACCTACTTCTTTGTATCTTATTGTTTTTTAACCATGATATAACAAGGTTTCGATATAAAGAGGTTATTTCCTTGGTCCAGAGGAGTTTGTTATAACGTGTTTTGTGCAAATACATGTGGAAATACATCAATGAAATATCATTAATTTTGTTATCATTTGGCAAAAGAACGGTTAATTAGACACTGTAAGTCTTGCATTTTAAGTCGCTGCATTTCGTATATGAAGTCGACTGTTTTCTCCCTTTAGGTGACATAATATATCTATCAACTTTGGAGATCCGATGTTATTCCACAACACCCTGACTCTCTGTTTCTAGCTTTCTCCAGTAGTTCCACCCCTTGGTTTTTACATCTATCCTCAATCCCTCTCTGCAGACTATCCGCCCATAACACCCTCCTCCTTCTTCTGCCCCTCTTTCCCTCGATTTTACCCGTCAATGCTGGATTCTCCTATCCCATAAATCTCATCTGTCGAATCCCTATCTCATGGATCAGCTTTCATTTCACTTCAGTTCCTCTCGCAACTTTCTCATGACTCACTCTGTCTAAATATTGAGGGGTCCATGGAACCCTCAACATTTTTTTTTTAAATCCCACATTTCACAACTCTCCAAATAATGATAAAATACATGTACACAAGTGGTTTTACTTCCAGGTTTACTTTATTTCTGGCAACAAAAATGTCATGGGAGTACATGTATACATGTGATATTGCTAGATGTGTACTATACAAATCAACATAGCATAGTAGGCATTATTTTTTACTAAAGGTTCTGATATGTTGGAAAAAACCCATCATGATTATGATTATTATATTAAATTGTTAACCGTTTATAAATTTCAATTATTGTTTCAATTGCAGCAAACTAAGGTGAACAACCGTCAATCTCTTTTAATCAAATTGATGACCTCCCCCCCCCCCCCTACTTTCGCAACATGTTATACATCGCACATGCTAAACCCTGAATGCACACTATTATTGACATTTAGTATCTAAAATAAATGGTTTCTATTTTTTTCACTAGGAAAACTACTGATAATCACAAGTCTCCTGATGTCACTATATATACAAACAAACAACAACACACACCCATTTCATGGTCCATATCACATAATTATACAGAGGGTGAAATGGCAGGAAAGTATATACAAAATGTACTCAATACATTAAAAAATTCATTATTTTCACTATCAAATCACGAACCTTTTCTGAATCACAAAAATACATGTCTCCCTGAGCAATTATATACAATCAAAGTTAGGTGAATTAAACAGGTTACTTATGATGAGACATATTTACATTTTACTTCAATAGCTTTGATTTTTCCGATAATCAAAGGTAAAATTAATGCATCATGTCATATTTAAGGGATTCTTTTTAAAAAACATGAAAGGGAAAAGTTACCTATGCTCCCCTAAGATTTCATCATTCAGTATAGATGCATATCATTATCACTTGAATGTGGCTGTGAGGACAACAAAATCAAATTTGGAGGGAAAAAAAGGGCGGGGGTGGCTGCATAGGGAATGTACATCTGTTATGAGGATACCTTTCTCAAAAAGAATGCAAATTTCAAAAAAATATATCAAAATGATATTATGTAAATAAATGTCATTGTTAAAAAACGTACAAAAATTGTTTTAGAAGTATTCATTCAACATTTAAAAAAAAAAAAAAAAACAACCCACATTTTAAGAGTAAGAGTTACATATGGGACATTCCAGTATTCATTCCATCCATGTAAATGGATATTCTTTTAAAGAATATTTATTTACACTCTCAGAAAAAAAAATCTGGTTGGTTAAAATATGAACCTACCAACTGTTGACTAAAAGAACATCCCATATGTTTTACAAACAAATTTGTTTTAACCAAGAGTTGGTAGGTTCACATTTTAACCAACCTGAAGATTTTTAACCAACTTTTCTGCGAGTATACAGCAAATATAACATTCTGACTTGAAAATAAGTTGAATATGCTAGTTTGTCTTAATCCCCTCAATCATACATAGTATGAAGCATTACCTTGTATTAAATTTACACTGGAATTATTACGACAGTGTTTACGACTGGACTTAACTACTCTAATTCATACTCACCTGATTCTATTCCAAATATGGAATTCTACATCCACTTCTGCCGTGATGAATATTTCAATGCGTCAACACATCAAAACATATGTACCTAAATTGTGCGAAGTGAAATACAGCTCCCCCCAAAAAGAATCAAAAACAGAATATCCCTCAATGATAAAAGAATGTAAGACTGAAAATTCACTAACAACTTTTCTTGTAAAGCTATGATACCCATATTACAATTCCCAATCCATTCAACTTTCTGAAAATAAGTATTTTTCCACATATAAGAAACATATCCTCCCTCAATAAGGCCTACAATGCAGGCCTTACATAATTGAACTCATACCTGTATGCATTTTCTGTATCTTGGTTAAAGGAACATACTGCTATTTAAACCCACCACAAATGGGTCGTAAACAAACTTGAGTTTACAAAACAAAAGTGCATCAGTAACAAAAAATATCTATATTGTTTATCCAAGCAACACTTAGAAGCAAATGTAGCAGTGTTGCTTGGATGGCAGCAGTTTAATTCAGATTAGTTTGATGTATATAAAATTGCTTTAAAAACTTTGAAACAGGAGAAACCTTTAATATTTCTAATTAATTTTCAAAACAGACTATAACATGCAAGTCTTTTCAGATATTCAAATTATATTAAAATATTACATCAAATGCAGGTTCCAAACATCACATAAATTTACCTGAATAGTTCTCTATTCACAACTAAAAACAAAGCCTTTAAGAGTAAAACTATTTTTTGCTTTATGAAATTTAAATCATATATCTTATTTACAACAAAATAAAACAAAAAAATCAGGTTTTTTTTACATGAACATATATGCACAAAATGCATCATGGGTTTTCCCAAAGCTGCTAGGGTGACACTGTCCTTGCTTGAAGTGTTGGGGGATGAGATGGCCATGTATGTATCAAGGATTATCTTGTGCATCAGCCTTATACTCTGTCTGTACATCTGACCAATATCAGAGGCAGGCTCTGAGAGTCCACAATAGTGCAAGCAATGTGATTAAAGACTCTTAATTGATATTTTCTTTATGGCAAGATCAAGTCTTACTCTTCTACTTCCAGACCATCAAGATGGACCAAGGCCCTACTGGGAGAAAACCCAGTAGGTCTATGACAAAAATGGTTAACATGTCGGCATATGATGTACAAGACTAAACATACATGGCGTCTCATCCCCTTTTACACCATTCAAAGCAACATCCATTTGAGCCCTGCTCCACAGGAGAACAAAGTCCCCTTTACTTAGCCAAAACACTGACCAAAGCTCGTCTGGAGACTTCAGCAATCTCTGTCAGTTCTTCGATCTTTGCCCTCAAGAGGGCATTTTCCCTTTCCAGGGTTTCAGCGGTCAGTGCCAGATCACCATCCCGCTTCTTCCTGTTCTGGCGCGCACGTTTACATGCCAGGTTATTCTTGATACGGCGCTGACGGTACAAATCTTCAGGGCTTGTTGTCGATCTCGAAGTTCCATTCTTGGACGTTCTCGACTTCTTCACAACAGTGTGTGTATTCTCCTCCTCCTCCTCAACATTTTCAGAATTGACTCGCTTTGAAACGCCAACAGTAGAAAGAGCTAGAGAGCCATTTTCAACAGCCAGAAGGTTATCCAGAGATGAGTGGTTGTCAGTAGTCGTTGGGTTATCAATCAGTCTTCGCACAGTGGCAGCATCAACAGTAGATGTAGGATCAGTCTCTTCAGCCTGTAAGTCAAAAGAAAAACAAACAAAGGAATCGAGTATTATTCACATCAACATGAGGCTCAACTGAAAATGAGAAAATTGATATTTGGTGTTCAAGGATAAGGTACAAAAACAAACAAACCATAAGTGGCAGGAAAAAAAAATGTGTGAAAGACACCTTGTCTTTATCAAACAGTGCAAGGTGCAATGCGAAGCTTACAACAGCTGCAGATTAGAGACAAGGCAAATAAATATTTACCATTCCAAAAAATCTTCTGTATCCAATAAGTCTCACCATGATAAACCAGTACAACCAAATTTGGGATAACACTTTCATAACTTAAATAGTATAATATTACAAGGCAGGCATCAAAAAGTCATGTGGTTAGAAGATAATCCAAAAAAGGTTAAGTTTCCAGAATTCAATCCTCCATATATAAAAAACAGTATATGTCATTAATTTGTTGACCTGAGCAAAAGAGAGAGCTGCAGTAGTAGTAGTGACTGGAAAGAAGCAACTGAAGTGCAAAATAGCAGGGTATGTTTTGGCTTAAATACATGCAGTTGTCACTGGTGTTCCTCTGATTTCATTGCATTGTGCAATACATGATGAACCATCTATAGCAGGAAAGAGAAGAGGCAATTTGCCAGGAAGCAGCCAAGGCCAAACAATGAATGCGAGGCTTACAGTTCGTTCGCCCGTTCAATAAAGCACAGGGCATGCATGATTCAACATGTCTATTTGCACTGCAGGTATTGCACCATCAGCTGGCAAGTCAATGACTCATGAATATTCATGAGTGTTGGTCCCACCCACAAATCTATTGCAGGATTTTGCAGGTCAAGTTTAGCATGTTATGCCTCTATCTTTTGGTCTTGTTAGTGAAACTGTCACTACATTTCCGATATACTAGCATATATTTTGCTGGTATAAAAATAACTTCTTTGGGGGAGGGTTTGGGTTTGCAAATTATATATCATAATACCGGTAATTTTCCTTATTTACCAGGCATTCCAAAGCAAGTATCACTTTTCCTATTTCTGAGCACTCTTCTCTTGCTTTTACTTTAACAGAACTGATGTATATTATCTTTTCTTTCCAATCTGGCATTACTTCAGAAACTTAATATTGTTATAAAAGTACATTGGACAGATCTCCCCAGGGTCTTTTTATTGATTATTGCATCAGCCAAAGATTTAGTAGTACATATAGGTGCATCACTTCCTTACTTAGAGACTATCTTGCATACAGGGAGGCAGATATTGCATCATTCCTAGG
This sequence comes from Echinometra lucunter, assembly GCA_029962745.1. Taxonomy (NCBI): domain Eukaryota; kingdom Metazoa; phylum Echinodermata; class Echinoidea; order Camarodonta; family Echinometridae; genus Echinometra; species Echinometra lucunter. The sequence continues at coordinate 26,475,379 of CM057151.1, forward strand.
GCATGAATAAAACCCTAACTCGAGTGTAGGCCTTTATGCAGTACCTTTTTGAGGAATATAAGGATTGCATCATGCACATAGCCTGCATTATTCCTTAAATCTAAATTCGTTTTTGATCGGTACATGTCAGAGCAAGACAGTTGCACAGTGGATAGTTATGAGTGATTAAAAATATTTCTGAAAACTTACTGGGACCAGAAACTCCTCCCAGTCGGTGAACGAGTTGAAGAAATGCTCCAACGTCGAGTCCACCTCTGCTGGGCTCAGCCCTTCCTCGTAATCGCTCATCTCGGAGCAAGATGAGGTCGAGGGGAGCTGTGCCCTCCTGCCTTCACTGAATACATCCTTAACTTCTGCAGGTGATGGGACGCAGACACTAGGGTCTACTGCCACATCTGCTTCTGTTTCTAGGGGTGATGACATGCCCTCATCATCAGGCTTGGTGATGAGGATTTCAGTGAGGTCTGGGAAGAGTTCCGCAAGGTCTACTGTGCTGGTTGCAGACAGATCCATCTTGGTGCTGTCGATGACACTATCCACTGTGGTCAGTCCTGAAGCCATGTCCATTTCCGCTGTAAAGGGTTCAAGTGATTTTCAGTGATTTCAACTGATGCACACTGTTTCCCATTTCAAATTAAATTCAATGAAACTATTATCTGATCAAGGTTACGACATTCAAATATCTAGTAGGGGTGAAACAAAGGGTTCCCTGACAACCCCCCCCCCCTTCCTTGCCCATCTTATTCTAAACATAAGCCCCCATCCAAGTAAGGTTATGCGGCTTTTTCTCTTTTTGCCAATTCTTTTTAAGCTTCCATCTTATTTCAACTTTTCCTACCTCTACAAAAATGTACAATGTACATGTATAACAATGTATAACCAATCTAAGTTGACCAAATACAGTTTAAATTTGCACTTACTGTTAAACAGGCCACTCTGATGGGTGGCCGGCTTGTGGTGCAGCATCCTCCCACTGTTGCCCCACTAAATAACTCTCCTCCTTCTCCTTCTCCCCATAAGCCTCCTTCACGACAGGGCCGAGGCAAACTGCCCCGACCCGGTCGACCTCTTTTACTGGCGACATCGTCAATGAGTGCCTTGAGTGATAGCTCGTAGATTGCCATGATAATTCAAAAAATGAATCGTCTTCGTACGTAGACTCCGTGGTAAATCGAAGGTTCCAAAATCTGGAAACTGGTGGGGGTTAATGGTGGCCCCTGAAAGATAATAAAATGAAGAAAAAATATATGGTCACAAAAATGGAACTTTGATATGTCTGAAATAGTGCGTTTAGTTGGATACGTGTTTCTACAACTGCTCCATGACAGGTCCAATCACTTTTCACATGATTAAACAGGGAAAATATAAATTATTTTAAGAAATATGGTTTAAGAAACTCATAGGTCTATTTAAAATTAATGAATAACTCTGATTTTGTCACGAATTCTAGATCTATTTTTTCTATACCCGGTACAACTAGTATTTTGATCGGCTTGTTTACAACGTCGATTCAGGCAATCTGCACTACTTCATGAAATAAAATGTATTACATGTCTGTCAACAAATTGTATATATAAGATGAAACGTCGTTTTGGACAGCAAACAGGAAAATTCTCAATTGGTCTCGGTACGCCGAGTCCATGCACGTACACTGTCAGCGATTCTCCGCCCAGGCAACGTACGCACTACTAGTATCATATGCTACGTTGCGGCAACGTCGATAGAGCAGCTGCAAACTATGGTTCTTGACTACACTTATGTTTTTGCAAATAACACAAAAGCGAAAAATAATTCATATTTTAGAATGTCATATCTATCTACCTTGTTAGCACTTCTCGTAAGAGAAACCGGTTTTCTTGCCGGTTAAGTCGCCTTTCGCTCTCTTTTCGCGGGATTTCACAACCGCGATTCCTGACCCATTTACTTCCAACGAACGCTCTTCTGTCAATGGTACCCCCGCATAGAATTGCATTGCAATATATTGCGCCATACAGAGCCGAAATAGCATATGATGTATTACACTTTGCTACCAATAAAGGCACATTTTCATACATTACTTCATAGCGGTCCAATCAAAACACTCGAAATTTCCATAAATAAGTTATTCATATGGTAGTCAATGAGTAACCCTTGAAGTAGGAGGGGCTTATGCTGTTGTGACGACACGGGGACACGGGAATATACAAGCCAATGTATACTATATTTCTCCCTTATGTACCCTTGTTAGCCCTTGTTAGAAACATTTAAATTTATCCAGGGGAGCCAGAGGAATTCAAAGAAGAGAGATAGATACATAGATAGATAGATAGAGAGACAGACAGACAGACAGAGAGACAGACAGAGAGAAAAGAGATGCACTGTAGCATAGAAGAAAATTACAGATCGAGAAATATAAAATGGCCGATTGATCTGTGATTACTATTTTGTGTGGTACATGTAGACTATGATTCTAATATGTTTTCATATAGTTAATACTTATAGTCGTAACTTGATCATTGTAGAATTTGTAAAAGTTATCTTTTATATGACATCTTTGTTTCTTTCTTGTTTTTGTTTTAAGGTTATCTTTAAAAAAGACATAAAGATTTTTTTTAAAAGATCGAGTGGTTGCTGATAAATCGACAGAATTGAGATAACTGCATAGAGATGTCTACGGTACGCGAGAAGTTAAAGTGATTTTTGAAGAATAGATTCAGAAATTAAAAAGAAAATTATTTTGCTTAGTGAATGAAAAGACGTTCCCCGAGATAATAATCTGATGAGGATCGAGAATCTTAAGTTTTCCGCACAGATTAGACGCATAACACAGTAAGATTATTTCATCTTAATTAATCAAGAATATGAAATGACATTTCAATCAGTGAATGTCGTATCTCAGATTACAGGCCTACTATACTCACACTGCACTCCTGCCGGGTTTCTGTCAGATCGCTTTGGTTTACGTTCCGGTATTTCTCATTTCTCATGATAATACTTCGATATACATATCAAAATAATCAGGATTCAGGAGTTACACCTGATATCTTTGGTATATTTTTTTGTTTGGAAAGGAGGCCTTTTTCTTTCTTTCTTTGTTGTTTTGTACGTGCTCTTTGGGAGTATGTTATTTTTGTTTTTTGCTTTTTGTGTAGGCATATATATATATATATATATATATATATTTAAAGCCATTGAATAACTTAAAATCTGAGCTGCAGTCCCCTACTGGTGTATGTAATTTTGGGTATGAAACCCAGAAAATGCATGTGCTTCACCAAGGAGTTACGTCCTTGGCTTCACAAAAAGTGAAAATATAATGCAAGTGACCAGAAATGCTTACCCAGGTTGGTTTTGCAAATGGCAGAATTCAGTGATAGATATCTTAATAATGAAATCTTATATTTCAAACCTTTATATTTCTGGCTGTTTATTCATTGTCCTGAACATCTTTATAACACAACAAAGACATCAAAATTCCACAATTCATTAGGCCTAAATCAAGCCTCCACAAACTGTTACCCGGATCCCTATAATTAATTTTGTGCTCCCCTCAAAGAATGTGGATGCGCCCTATTCAGGACCTTATGCTTGATAATCATTTTCTTTAAATGTTCAAAACAAGTATTCAGTATATGACCCGTCAATAATTATCCCGGGCATTATAATTATGTTTCATTCATTGCGTGCTAATACGTTCATGATCCTGATATCGGTATTTTGATCAATACGAATCGAAAGCCATTCTTGATGACGTTTTCACTATTCCTACTACGTCATCAGCTGTTTGTGAAAAGTCTATTTTCCACTTTTATTGCATGGTTGCCGTGCAAATATAAAGTTGATACCGGAATGAATTGATATATGCAACTTATTAGCTTATGACAAAAGAACGTGATGGGTTTCGTGCAGAGTAGGAGTGGTCGTCTTTCATCGGATCATTCAGTAAAGGATTACTGTAATATATTCATAGAAAAGGAGAGAAAATCATGGCAAGTGCTTTAAGCATTCTATTAGGTAAGCGCATCATTTTTACTAACATCGTCTCATGCTCCATCACAAAGTCTGTGACCGAAGACTATAGCAAAACGAGGGGAAGCTTTCCGCGATTCGCATGCTTGGACATGAATGGTTCTGCCTTACGTCATTGCACTTCAGCCTACGATCTTTTATTGTTATCCCCTGATGACTAATTTTTATTTTGTCATTTTGTACAACAATAATCAAAACCGTTTAGTTTTTTAATAAAGATGTTATTTTTTTCGTTGGTTTAGTGTACCACCTATTGATATACAAACAGAGCCGGTGTATAACATACGCAGCGCTAGCCTAGAACGGGGTCTCTCCTCCGAGTCCTCCCCCTCCCCCCCCCCAAAGGGAAAATAGCGCACGGCCACTGCATGTACAAATATAATGATAATGATAAGATTATACTTATAAAGCACATAATAAGTAGGCCTGTACACCTCTCTCTCTGCGTTGCACATACACAAATAAAACACAATTATACATACCAAATTAATTTGTTAACAAACGATCAAATGACTAGCTAGCAAGACATCATGGCCGTACAGAGCGGGGGGGGGGGGCGGGGCAGTTGCCCCCAGTAATATTGAAAACTTACATTTTTTACTGAAAATTTTCACGAAATCCACGAAAAGTGTCTACCAATTCCCCTCATTTCACTTTAAAAATGTAAAAAGCGCCCTACAAGTTGACCACCTCAGTCAGTTCGCTCCCTCGCTTTCGAGCTTCTTCGAAAATTTTACGCGTCTTGCCCCCCCCCCCCCCCCCAGGAAAAATTTCTGCGTTCGGCCCTGCAAGACACGAAAGCCATTTTTGCGTAGATATGGAAACCAATTTCTGTCATCATTTTAATTTAAAGTATATTAAAACTGCTATTTTTTCTGAGGCCCAATATTGTAACAGGGATGATACGCTATTTCTTCTAACATTACGTCACGGTGTTTGACAAATTTGCGGAAGTCGAGTCGAGTCTGTTTGAAGTGCAACTTTTAGTCTACATCCATGGGAATTCAGACCTTGCACTAAATGCACACAACATTTGCACGTCTGCACGAGGACAGCTCGGTTCTATTACCCCCCCCCCCCCCCCCATCCCGGTCTCGTCTAAAAACATGATCGAAACAGTGAAACCATTATTATTATTGTTTTAAAACCGTGCTTATACTCTAATTCAACGTTATGGCGCAGCCATTACATGCAGAGTCGCCCCTCGGCTCCCCCTCCCTCCCCCCCCCTCTCTCTCTCTCTCTCTCTCTCTCTCTCTCTCTCGTCTCTCTCTCTCTAGCCTGGGTACTAGTAGCCTATAGTCAGTGGCATCGACAAGATTGAAACTTCCTACACCTTGTAATATATAGTGCATCTCAAGAAAAAGCTTACCGTTTATCATGAAGTGCACTGGTCCAGAGAGAGGTTTGCAGAAGAATCCTCAGTAAAGAAACTGATCGAGGCTCATAGGATGCGGTTCGGCGCTGGTGGAGCTGAGATGGACGCGTGGTGAGCTCGAAATTATCACTCAGATGCTCCATGATGATGATGCATATTCAGCTCTGAGAATCTGGTTACTTGCTCAGTCATCCAGGGAACTGTTACAAGTCCCTGCTCACAGTTTTCCAATTATGTTCCACTTTTGTATATTTTGCATCTCTTAATTGCCTCGTGCAGGGATGGAATACTAGTAACAATCCGGGTACAATCAAGGCCTACAACTAGTGACTACTCGAGCGGGTCATGCAATTCAGAAAGAAATAGAATCCTTTGTGAAAGTAAAAGTCAGTGCAGGTATTTTAATTCGTGAAATATCAGCACTGAGAATGTACTAGCAAGAGAAACTCATTTTTTACAAGTGAGAATGTCCCACAATGAACGGATATTTTATAGAACTGCAATCTACACAGCCGTTTATTAGCTGGTGACTGTGGCTGTAGCTATGGTCATCTTCCTGTGAAATAACATAAGCTACAGTACTGTTCTTATCACCTTCGATTTGGTGCAGCGAACAATCTCCATATATTTTAAAAAGCAACCTAGCTTCCATGCAGCATTTTCTAGAATGTTTTGGTTCATCACGAAGACATGTGTCCACACAATCTAGAAAGTTCAGTGTAAAGATACACTGTTCAAAGCTTTAATGATCACTTATAGTCCTGAATCTTCAAACAAATAATACAAAGAGAAGGAATTGAAAAGAATTCTTATTTGGTCATGTAATTAACTCTTGCATGTTCATACGACATCTTCATATTCCTTTAAATTAATCAACGAATGTTCCACGCTCGTGCTTAGATGTTACGTAAGCAGCTTTCAGTCCATACCATAATCATGGCAAGGGCATCATCCCCATCATCATGTCTGTTTTACACAACTAGGCATAGAGATGAGCACAAACTTCCACATGACATCATCGGCAACCAATCAAACCCCGACTACCTACACGTGGAGCATAAGTCAGAGTCGTGTTTGTTGCCACCAAGTTCAAGGCTAATTGTTACTAGCTGGCGATTCTAGCGCAAAAACTTGGGGGGGGGGGGCTACTGGTGCTTGGAGGATTGTAATGTATAGTATATCTGAATAAATATTTAATTAAAATTGCAGCTATATCGTCAATTTTGGGGGGAGCTAGGAAGGGGGGGGGGGAGCATTTGGGCGAGCAGAAGGCTTTGAGCCCCATGAAGCCCCCCCCCCCCCCGAAACCGCGCCTGCTAGCTGGCCATGCATGGTGTGCAATTTAACCTAGTCAAAGTGCAGAAAGTATAATGCAGGGACAAGGTTGTCCCTCAGACTCCCTCTAACCCTGGCATATGGCATGGCAATCATCTCGCACAAATATAAAACTGGTCGCGTATTATTTTATTTCACAGTAACTATAACCCAACAAAGTCAAAGAGAACAAAGTAGGCCTATGCGGGGAGGGGCGGCATCATAGGAAATTGCAAAATA